>JASJUZ010000052.1:0-729349 GCA_037159825.1 Tupiocoris notatus
GAATTCGAATATCGATTAAAAAAATTATCCACCGTTCGCCGTCACACTTTTCTGACAAAACTATAAAAGCTGAATTTTTTTAATTTTCACCAAAAATCAATCTTGGCCTGACAACGGCACAATTCTTTAACCAAATCGCAAACCCTATTTTCATGGTAGTTTTGGGGGTTTGAGGGCGAAAAAATTCTTATTTTCTAACGTTTTTCAGAAAAAAAGTGCGTTTTGGTATCAATTTCTATAGATTTTTGGACGCTGAATGAATGAGACCGTTGCGGTGTCGATAGCTTTATTGTTTCTCGAGTTATCTTAGCTTTTGAGTTGAACTTGATAGATTTTCAGATATTAGGCATGAGAGTTTTTTGAGCCGTAAAAATCGTTCTATACTCGTTGGAACGTCAAACACTCTCTTCAGCAGTTAGGCGAAAAATTTAGCTTTTAATTTGGGAATTAAGAAAAATAAAAATGATTAAAATTACAATTATTGCTACGGAGTTTTCTCCTATTAAACCAATCTGTTCTTCGGTAGGAACGTTCACAAATGTTCGGAATAATTGCAATCACAATTGGAGAGTCTTCTTAAATAATTATCGAAGCGAAGGAATAATAAACCTCTGTACAATCATTTGCAGCGTTTTTCGTCCGTTTGGATCGAAAATTGGCCGTTTGTTAGCAGTGGAATCGGGATTATATTGGTTATACAAGAAATCAGCGTTTTCTGTTGCTTCAGCATGTTGCTGCGATCTAGTAGGTAAATATCCATTGTTTTCGACTCGACAAAGGCAGCTTACTGGAGCAAGCTAAGTGCCCGTCAGACATTGTTCTGCTAATTACACTTTCCACCGACGGTCTCCATCTCCGCTGCAGTCGGAGCGTGACGGATGTTCCGCTTGTAGGAGTCGCCGGTTTTCACGTGTTTTTCGAACGAAATTCCGCCCTCAGACGAATTTCCACGAGTATCTAGAAAACATTTGCTGAGCCCATTTGGTAAGCTTCCTTCTTTTCCCGGTGCTCGCTTTTGTTGTCGCAGTGCACCTAATTTCACATGTGAAACGTCCCGTAAGAAATCGTTGGCACCAGAAAGGAGGAAATGGATTCCATTTTTCTGGCTGTTTGTTCATTTCTCTCCCCTTTCTTTGTAGGTTATTTTACAAAACGAAAGAAACCGGCTCTGATCTTACTTCCGGCTTTTTTTTTATTCATTTGTGCAAACGTTCTTTTCGCTAATAGCCGAAGCATTCGTAACTTGTGTGTGTTTTCACGAAGGTATTGGGCTGAGGGAGAAAGCGAGAGAGAAGAAATTTATTCGAATAAATATGTGAAAATTTAAAAGCGTACCTATTTGACTTATAAATAATATAGTCCATCAGTAGGAAGCCTGTGAGGACGGACTAAAGCCCTGGCGGCTACTCGAAACCTTATAAAAAAATCTTTAACATTTAACTACCTACTCTTCTCTTATATAAAGATAGCGTACATAAACGACTAGTAAATAGGAAGTATAATAATAAAATAAAAAAAACGCTGCAAATGATTGTACAGTGGTTTATTATTCCTTCACTTCAATAATAATTTAAGAATACTATCCATTTATGATAGTAATTACTCAGAACATGTGTAAACGTTTCAACCGAAAAACAGATCGGTAACTGTCCGGGAAAATTCCGTAGCAACTATTGTAATTTTAATCAATTTTATTTTTCTCAATTTCCTAATTAAAAACTAAATTTTTTGCCAAACGGTACAGCTGGAGAGAGTGTTTTACGACCATTCCAATGAGTATAGAACGATTTTTTAAGCTCCAAGAACTCTCGAGTTATACCCTCATGTCAAATTTCTGAAATTTCCCCTAATTCGGTACAAAAGCTGCGATAACTCGAGAAACAATAAAGCTATCGACCCGGCGATGGTCTCATTCAATTCAGCGTCCTAAAATCTATATAATTTGGTACCACGTACACATTTTTCTGAAACCGTGGAATATATGAATTTTCTCCCCCTCAAAACCCCCCAAAATACCCTTAGAATTGAGCTAGCAAGTTGGTTCAAGAATTGTGCCGTCCTGGACCGAGATGGATTTTTGATGAAAATTTCAAGAATTTAGCTATTATGGTTTGGCCGGAAAAGTGTTGACGGCGTACGGCGGACAGACAGAATTTTTTTTTATTGGATATTCGGATTCTACATGCCTTGAAACGTAAAACATCAAATTTTGAGGGGGTTACAAAAAAATTTTTCTTGGGCGATTACAATGGTTTATTATGAATAATAAACCAAAAAAAAACTAAAACATAAAAACAAATAAAACATTCGCGTTACACATAAACACTTTTGAGCAGCTCTTCCGCGTTCTCATCACCTGAACCCATCAGCCAAGAAAATATACGCTTCTTGTATTCAGATCGGGTCATACTGCGCGGATCTCTTAAAACAGATACATCAGACATTGAAAACAAGATATATCATGTACTGAGGACTTCTAATTATGAGAATGAGGTTGATTTTAGGATTAACTACATGTTGAAATAACTGGTGGGGTGTGGGTGAGCATATGGGGGTGAAATAGAATCTGGATTTTTATGATAGAAAAGCATACTAATTCCTTTTTATGATAGCAAAAGCATAATTCCTTTTACAAAAAAAATTCGAAGGCCTTGTACGTTCATGTTATATGTTCTTGTGGTCTAGAAAAAAATAGATTTTGGACATTCACAAAAGGAGATTTTTTTGTGGAAATTTTATCAAATTTGATCGGTATTTCAGGTGAGATATTATGACGACTTTTGTCACTTTTGACCAACGATACGCAGAAATGTATAACACATCAGTAAAAAGTTTCTGTACCGAACAATATTGGATTTTGGATGACATGGAGTACTTCCTTGTTTTTATATCGATGCGATAAGGGAAAGAAAATTAGGCGCCTCATATTTTTCTATTTTCATACTGCTGGCTTAGCACATTTGCCTCTTCGGGCAGCCTAGAGCTTTGTCGAACTAAATGGTTCCGCATTTTTGTTTCCTGTGAACTAAACTATTGGTAACCGAACTGACAAAACTGCGCTTGGATTTCAGCTGGTGCTTCCAAGACTTTGGTCAACTTAGCGTGGGCGTGCGACTGAGGATGTAAAGGAGAAAGTTTGTGTAATGAAAGGAAGTCGTAAAACTGATATGTTGATGAATCGAGCTTGGACGAGAGCGATTTCCATTGGTACGTGGGTACGCCCTGCGCTCGTTGAAAGGTCCCACGTCTCCAGTGCAGTGATGGCAAGACAGGTTGACGTATTATCGCCTTCGGGCATAGCGTAGAAAATGATAACTTCGTGATCCTTGAAAATGAAATTTCAATTAATTTCTCAAAAAACACCATCGCTCGAAGTTTGTTGGCATAACATTAGAAAAAGTATAAAACCCCCTCGCAAGTAAAAACTGTTTTTCCTTTAATTTTGAACATGTATTTCTTTAAATTTATATTTAATTTATTTATATGTTAAATCAGGAAGCGCTGCTATTTAATTTAAGTGTATTGGGCACACTATGCCCGTAAATATGTAAAATAAAATAAAATATTAAAATAAATAAAAAAGCTGCAAATGATTTAAGGTGGTTTATTATTCCTTCGCTTCAATAACGATTTTATTGAGAAGACTATCCTTTTGTTACAGTAATTAATCCAAACATTTGTGAACGTTCCCACCGAAAAACAGATTGGTTTATAGGAGAAAACTCCGTAGCAATAATTGTAATTATAATCATTTTTATTTTTCTTAATTCCCAAATTAAAAGCCAAATTTTTCGCCTAACTGCTGAAGAGAGTGTTTGACGTTCCAACGAGTATAGAACGATTTTTACGGCTCAAAAAACTCTCATGCCTAATATCTGAAAATCTATCAAGTTCAACTCAAAAGCTAAGATAACTCGAGAAACAATAAAGCTATCGACCCACGGTCTCATTCTTTCAGCGTCCAAAAATCGACAGAAATTGATTCCAAAACGCACTTTTTTCTGAAAAACGTTAGTAAATAAGAATTTTCTCGCCCTCAAACCCCCAAAACTACCATGAAAATTGAGCATGCGATTTGGGTTAAGAATTGTGCCGTTGTCAGGCCAAGATTGATTTTTGGTGAAATTTTCAAAAATTAAGGTATTTTTAGTTTCCTCAGAAAATATGGACGGCGGACGGATGTAATTTTTTTTCGATTGAATGTTCAAGTTTTACCTTGAAATGTATGACATCAAATTTTGAGGGGGTTAGGAAATTATTTTTTTCGACGATTGAACTACTGAATAATAAACCGAATAAATGCGAGAATAAATAATTATTTGAGGAAGCTTCTGTATCGAAAGTCCAACAGAGAGATACACAGTTTACCTGAAGTTAGTCAGAATGAAATTATGGTACTTTTATTGGTTATTCAATTACTAAATAATAAAAAACCCACCGAAGATGATATTTTGAGCGTTTAAGCGAAAATCTTTCAAAAAACTTCATATTCTTGTTCAACTGGACGAAATAGAATCTCGAATTTCAAAAATCCACCCAATACCTTTCCATTGGGTCAACCTTTCCGACACGAACGCTCTATAAAAAAATTAACGTCGTTAAATGCTGAGGAACGTAAAAATATCTAATCATAAATCATTTTCAAACGACCTAATATTTAAAGCAACTGATTGCTATCATTCGGACTTCCTTCATTTAATTGCTTATACTGATATTAGAGTGCTTATAATGATAATTATCCATTACTTGATGTCCAGGTCGTTTCGTATTTCTTGGAGCGATTTCTCTTCGGCGAAAGTCGAAATAAACTTCTTCGATGATATTTTTCCGCACACCGGGCAATAAACGTAAATTTTATTGCCGTCATAGCGGTTGCTATTGAGCCGATTATCATTTCTGTGAGCTATTTATAGCTGTGGTACTCCTATTAAATATGAAACTCGGCGAAATGAGGGACCGTTGCGTTAGAGCGATTTTTCAATCAAAGACGATTATTTGATATACTACTGATATTATTATAGGTAGTTGTATAAAGTGCAATTGTATAATACGATCAAAATGTTTCAAGAATGACTTTCCCTTGTTTATTTTCACGTGACCACCTTATCATTTTATAGCTGGTTTTCGGGTTCTTTGAACGGATAATAATTATTAGATAATATTTTTTGGTTAATTATTCAATAATAAACCGTTGTAATCGCCCAAGAAAAAAATTTCCAACCTCCCTCAAAATTTGATGTTTTACGTTATAATAGCTACATTCTTGAAATTTTCATCAAAAATCAATCGCACTTGCTAGCTCAATTTTAAGCGTATTTTTAGATGGTTTTGAGCGGGAGAAAATTCACCTTCCCAAGGGTTTTCAGAAAAATGTGTATGTGGTATCAATTTCTATAGATTTTTGGACGCTGAATCGAATGAGACCATCGCGGGGTCGATAGCTTGATTGAATCTCGAGTTATCGCAGCTTTTGTGTCGAATTTGGGTGGTTTTCAGAAATTTGACATGAAGGTAACTCGTAAGTTTGGGAGCTATAAAAATCTTTCTATACTCATTGGAATGGTCGTAAAACACTCTCTTAAACTAGGGCCAACCGTGGTGTAGTGGTATGGAGCGTTAGCTCTCTACTCGGTGGAGCTGGGTTCGAATCCGGCTGGGGTCAAACTCAGTTTCGCCCGCCCTTTCGTCCTCCACATTCAGGGGGGTGAGGCAATGAGTAGCCACGTGCGAAATCGTCAGAATTAATGCATAATTAATTATCAGTTAATTAATTAATTGCAGAATTGATGAGTAATCTTCTGATTTCCCTATGGGAAAAAAAAGCTGACGACGGCCACGATGGGAAAATATTCCCAGTTGGAAGAAAATCCAAGGTGAAAATACTTGTTTACTTTACTTTACTTACTTTACTCTCTTAAATTATACCGTGAGGTGAAACATTCAAATTTTAAGTTAGAAATATTAAGAAAAATAAAAAATTGATTAAATTACAATAGTTGCTACGGAGTTTTCCCCTATAGTTACCAATCTATTTTTCGCTGGGAAAGTTCACCAATGTTCGGAATAATTACTATCACAAATGGATAATCTTCTTAAATTAATAATGATACAAACAAATAACCGCTGTAGAATCATTTGCAGCGTTTTTAATCATCGTATACTACATGATGTTTTTCATTGGAAGGCAGTAATATCAAAATGCGCTATACTTTTGTATTGAAATATTTTTAAGTACCTATAAGTAAATGGTATTCGTTTCACTACCAATACTTCTAGAGGTATGCTTAGTCGATAGAGGGTTAAAAAATTTCTCCCGGCGATCGTTTATTTTTGAAAAAAACGCCGAATTTATAAAAAAAATTAACGAAACATTTTTCGATGTTTTTTCCCAATTTATTGTGAGCTCCCTGTTTCAAAGTCGAATTCTTTTTATCGGCTGTTTGAAGTTAAATGGCAGCTTTGACGCATACATAAGACTCTTCCCAATTAATCTTCCCTCTAATGTCCTCGTGAAATATCTGAAGAAAAATCGACCAAGCTGGTTGATCGTGTTTAAATCGAATAGACGTCCGATTAACAAAATTCGTATCCGGTGGAACGCTTTTCCGTCCACAATAAGCTGATCCATCTTTCCCGCCTCCAAACCTTGACTTCATTACCTACGCCTTCAGACCGAATAATATTAAGAAAGAGACGATCCAAGTCATAAATTATTCATAAAGGTCCACCCTAAACAGTAAGGCCGATTCGAAAGCTCTCACTGATGTGTTTTTTTCCGCCCCGACGTTTTCTTTTTATTTGCCGTGGTTTATCGAACCCCATTTGTAAGCCTATCCTGATAAAATGGGTTAGATAGGGCGCTGTTTGACTAGGGCGTCGTTTTCATGGCTGCATGTTTGCCCTTTCGCGCTCGAGCTGATCAATCATCTCGACACCTCTGCAGTGGTTTTTGTATTTTCTCCGCGTTTCGAGACGTTATATGTATCAACGGGGCAGGTATATTATAATCTAATTATATTTTTATATCAAGACTATCCTGCTTCCGAGGTTATTGGGATTTATCGATTCCTGAGACGATACCGACACCAGGGATTCGAAAATAAGACGCTTATTCGGGGATTTTATTCTTTTGAAGCCGGAGGATTGACGATCCAACAGCACACTGTATTCTTAGAGAAGATGAATATTTAGGTAAATGTTTTGGTTTATTATATCGATAATATCAATAATATAGGTTTATTATGCAATAAATAATGAATCATTGTAATCGCAAAAGAAAAAAAAATTTCTAAATCCCTCAAAATTTGATGATTTACGTTTTAAGGCGTGTCGAATCGGAATATAAAATATAAAAAAACGCAGCAAATGATTGTACTGTAGTTTACTATTCCTTTGCTTAAATAATTAATTTATTTATCCATTAGTGATTTAGTTATTAGTTATTCGAGATTATCAATCAGTGATCGCAATTATTTCGAACATTGGTGAACTTTCCCACCGAAAAATAGATTGGTAACTATAGGGGAAAACTCCGTAGCAACTATTGTAATTTTAATCATTTTTATTTTTCTTGATTTCCAAATTAAAATCTGAATTTTTCGCCATACAGTTGAAGAGAAGGTTTGACGACCATTCCAATGAGTATAGAACGATTTTTATAGCTCCAAGAACTCTCGAGTCTCATGCCAAATTTCTGAAAATCTCCCAACTCCGACACAAAAGCTGCGATAACTCGAGAACCGATAAAGCTATCGACCCCGCGATGGTCTCATTCGATTCAGCGTCCAAAAATCTATATAATTTGATACCAAATACACATTTTTCTAAAAACCGTGGAACATAGGATTTTTCTCCCCCTCAAAACCCCCCAAAAATAACCTTAAAATTGAGCTAGCGAGTTGGTTCAAGAATTGGGCCGTCGTAGGACCGAGATTGATTTTTGGTGAATATTTCAAGAATTTAGCGATTATAGTTTGGCTGGAAAAGTGTTGACGGCGTACGGCGGACAGACAGAATTTTTTTTGTTGGATATTCGGATTCTACATGCCTTGAAACGTAAAACATCAAATTTTGAGGGGGGTTGGAAATTTTTTTCTTGGGCGATTACAACGGTTTATTATTGAATAATAAACCAAAATGATTAAAATTACTAAAAAGCTGCTACGGAGTTTTCCCTTATCTGTTTTTCGGTGGGAAAGTTCACAAATGTTCGGAATACCCTCGAGTACAATTATTTCTCTCGCCCGATCGGAGCAATGCATCGTCAGCGATTTCCACCTTGTGACGTCTAGTTGAAGCGTTTAATTAGACGAAAATGAATCGGTAACTGAGAACGTGATGCGAGTCAAGCCTCCCTGGGGTTCCTACCGGTTATTAGGAGCCTCTTCTAAATTAATTCTCACCTTCGTTCCGTCTTTTTGATCTTCTTTAGCCCGCGGACAATAATAAAACAACAGCCGACAAAAACACTTGAACACTACGGAAGAAATTCATAGGGAGCCACAACGCTCTCGTGACTGTGAGCTCATTCATCAAGGCATTAGCCTTTAGGCTTACCTGGGTCGGTCATTTTCCGTCTAATCACAACAGGTGAACGTCCTATTGAGCCTATCTGTACAGTATCATCATCAAACGGGCTTCATAGAGCGGAGAAAAACTTGGGAAATAAATACCAGTGTTTTTAGAATATACAAAAAAAAAAAAAAAAATGAAAAAAATAATAAAAATAAAAATACGGGCAACATGAACAGGTTAGGGAATAATTTTGAAAAACAGGCTAACAAATCAGCAACGGATTTCGACGTTCGCTCTTCCGGTAAAAATAAGATAGTTTATTTTACTTTGAACGTCCTCCGTATTTGTTCGAAACCGAAACCGATGGGCATACTTTATCCGAGGAGGATGTTCGATCTATTGGTTGTAATTTATTGATACGATACGCTCTTGTTCCATATTTTCGCCGAGATCCTCACCAACATGAAATATTTCCTTTTACCTCGAAACTCATGCAAATATAAAGTATTCATAGTCGTGTTATTATTTACTTCAAATACTAGACACTTGAATAATTGAAATTTCTCTGACGGAATCTTTTTAAGAACTTGGCGTATTCAGTGTTCAAAACTGCTACAGTCGATTACTCCAATAAAAAAGTGGTCAATTCAATTCGTTCATTATACTAATTGATAGGCATTGAAATAAGCTTCAGTTGAGTAATCTCGATTGTTTATGCTGCATTTGGTTAAAAGCGGAAAAATCCCTCTAAAAAATCATTTAATAAATTCATAAAATAAATACACAGCAACCTTGCTCGGTTTGAGAAAAACAAATCAATGTCAAAAATCAATATTGGGGATTTGGTTCAATGGAAAAAAAAACTGAAGACCTCAAAAATTCCATTTTAATTAAATTATTTAAATTTAAATTTAAATAATTATTAAATAATAAATCAATTATTTAAGTTATTATTAATTAAAAGTTAAAATGTTAAACGTTACAGCGATGGTCTCATTCGATTCAGCGTCCAAAAATCTATATAGGCTTCTCCCCCACAAATTACCTCTACCACCGTCCACTGAGCCGTCTCCCCCGTCAGGCAAATTTATTTTTGGAGAACCACCCCGATATTGATTTTTTCTTTACCCCCTCAGAAGTATAAAAACTGTTTTTTTCCTTTAATTTTGTACATGTTTTTCTTTAAATTTTTAATCAGTATTTATATTATGTCTAATCAAGAAGCGCTGTTATTTAATTTAAGTTTATTGGGCACATTATGCCCGTAAATATGTAAAATAAATAAATAAATATAGTTTGATACTAAATACACATTTTTTCTGAAGAACCCTGGAAAATATGAATTTTCTCCCCCTCAAAACCCCCTAAAAATACCCTTAAAATTGAGCTAGCAAGTTGGTTCAAGAATTGAGGCGCCGTCGGACCGAGATTGATTTTTGGTAAAAATTTGCCGAATTTAGAATTTAGGAAATTTCGAGGGGGTTAGAAATTTTTTTTCTCGGGCGATTCCAATTGTTTATTATTGAATAATAAACCAAAAATCTACATCTAAGAATGCGCCGAAATTTTCTCGCCACCGTGAAATCGAAGTTATTTGATTAAATCTAATATTACTTGGCTTGGAAGACTTGGAAGTTGTTCAACAACTTCGAATCGCTGTTTCGCAAGGCGCGCGTCTTTCGACGGATTTTTCGATCTACGATCTGTGATAACCGAATCACGATTGCTCTTTCGGTTGTCACTGTTTCGTGAGCGAGCTGTCAGATGGAAAGGCGTCGGATTAAGGCGTTTTCTTGACATCAGTAACCGGTTTTGAGCGTCCTCTTGTTTTTCTTCCTTAATAGTATTCCGATCGACGCTGATCTCCATTAGGTTTCTGCTCAAATTTCGAATGGAAATAGTGAAGCAACTGTAACGAACCCGCGACAGTAATTGTGTTGTAGGAGAGCGTGGAAGTCTGTGTTTAGGAAAGCGCCTTCTAATTATCATTTCCCTCCGTCTCAATTCGTGATTGCGCCCTTTTGTGCCGAGGAAGCGACTCGAATGTGACTACGAAAAAAAAGTTTTTATTCGATGAGTTCAAGCGTTATCCTAATCTCGAGATTTCAAGTCGCATGCGGTTCCGAAAAATTTGAAACGACGCCGAAGTGGCGATTTTTATGTTTATTATTCAGAAAATTTAATAAACTGTTGGAATCGCGGAGGATTCTTTCAACTCATTACATTTGATGATACACGTATCAATGTAGAAATTGATTCGATTTCTTTCTATAAAAGAACAAGAAAAATTACAAAAACAAGAGTAAGATGGACAACTGTATCTTTTTACAATTGTCTGACTTAACAACTTAATACCTATGAATCCTCTAGAAAATCTGAGTATAGAACAATCAATTCTGTCCTTCCGCCGTTAGCTTATTCAAATCATTTTTTGCCCTCGTATGTAATTTAATTCATTAGTCATGACGCTACCTTTTTTTATAAGGGTTGAAAAAAATTAAATTAATACCAAGCAGCCTATTACCTAGGCAACCTGTTGCCTAGTACCGTGATTGCTAGGAACACTTGTAACCTAGCAACTCCGATTTCATGCAATTACAGTTATATTTATATTAGTGAACTTTTTTCTTTTTTTTTTTTTAGAAGATTAGTCAACAAAATACTAACATTTGCTTATTTATTTTCACAACGATTTGATGAAGGAAAATCAGGTGGTTTAAGACAGGGGGAAAATTTGCCTAATTTCTCTCCCATCCGACAAATCAACGCAATAAGTGTATTTAGTTGTAGTTAATTTTCGCTTTAAACCGTTGCTCAACGTGAGGCGCTGAATTTCAAAAATACTATCCGAATGGAATTTTTCTTTACCAGTTCAGCGGGAGAATTTATTTTAATATACTCTATCAACGTCTTTGTATCCTTTTTTGAAAGCTAGTTGTACTCATTTATTAGAAAAACACCAGCAGTTATAGAAAATAATATAATAATAATAGACAATATAATAATACAATATACAGTATACATATAACAATAACACACATGACAATACATATGACAATATAATAGACAAATAATAGACAGCAGTTAGCATATTATATCTGTTTTTCGAACTTCTAAAGGTAACAATTTCAAATAATTTCCATAAATTTTCAAATGAATTCACTTGATTTCTACCAATGTCTCGGTCAGAAATCAGGCTTGAATTAACTTTGTCGTGAACCGTATTTTTTTTCTCGCGTAAATAATGACGTTGAAAAGACTCGGATCTTAGACTTCGAGAATCAGTTTTTAATGCGGAAAAATATGCGTCGAAACGGGTTTTCACGCCTTCTATCAAAAATACGTCGGACAATTACCAATAACCCAATATCGGTGCTTCGTATTTCATTGGCTAATCTTGCTCGAAATAATAATCCCTTCGTGTAATCAATTAAGGCATTTTTTGGTTTATTATTCAATAATATTGGTAAATTATTCAATAAAAAACCATTGTAATCGTTCAAGAAATTTTTTTTTCCAACCCCCCCCCCCTCAAAATTTGATGTTTTACGTTTCAAGGCTTGTAGAATCCGAATAACCAATAAATAAAATTCTGTCTGTCCGCCGTACGCCGTTAGCAGTTTTCGTTAGCAACTATAATAGCTACGTTCTTGAAATTTTCACCAAGAATCAATCTCGGTCCTACGACGGCCCAATTCTTGAACCAACTTGCTAGCTCAATTTTAAGGGTATTTTTAGGGGGTTTTGAGAGGGAGAAAATTCATATTTTCTACGGTTTTTCAGAAAAACGTGTATGTCGTATCAATTTCTATAAATTTTTGGACGCTGAATCGAATGAGACCATCGCGGGGTCGATAGTTTTATTGGTTCTCGAGTTATCGCAGCTTTTGTGTCGAATTTGGGAGATTTTCGGAAATTTGGCATGAGACTCGAGAGTTCTTGGAGCTATAAAAATCGTTTTATACTCGTTGGGATACTCGTCGAACACTCTCTTCAACTATACTGTAAGGCGAAAAATTCAGATTTTAATTAGGAAATTAAGAAAAATAAAAATGATTAAAATTAAAATAGTTGCTACGGAGTTTCCCCTATAATTGCCAATCTGGTTTTCGGTGGGAAAGTTCACACATTTTGGGAATAATTACTATCACTAATGGATAATCTTCTTAAATAATTATTGAAGCGAAATAATAATAATTTGCAGCGTTTTTATCCAGGCTTTTCTCGTTTTTAATTTTTTTCCGCCCATTTTTTTCAGTTGGCAGGTTTCGGAGTTGTCGGTCTCGGACTATGGATCCGCTTCAAGCACGATTATGCCGTTTTGCTGACCAACCCGACATATCCTCTGACGGCGTACATGCTTATGGCTGCCGGACTTCTCACTCTCATAGCTGCCCTTATCGGATGCATTTCGGTGCTGAAGCACAATAGAAGCACGTTACTTTTAGTGAGTTTTTTTTCTTTACTTGTAATAACCCATTTTCCGTAGGTTAACTTTTTTGCGAGTTTCACTGGAGAATTAATATTTCTTAACGTTCAAGGTCTTGAAATGTTTGTTTTGGAATGCAGAAAACACTCGATTTCTATTGTTTGACTCACAACACGTACAACTAACGCTTTATAAGATTTTTCCGATTTTTCAGCAGCGCGTATTTTGTATTTCGATTTTCAAAGGCCGCAACCGGCAATTTATTTGAACGGTTTTGAATGTTTGCTACGGATAGGGGATGTCGATTGATTTTTATCGTTTTTTTTCGCACAATTTTCCGCATAATTTTTCCGATTTTTTTTTTTTAATTTTTGAATCTTGCAATACGAAAAAAAAATCCCGTTTAAGTGGATTTGTTAACAGATAGGCTCACCTACCGTACAGCCGCATTATTAACCCATTTCATGCGTTCTTCCGTGTTTAAGTCTCGCAGCCTAAATGCCAAAATCGATGTAACAGGAGAGAGAGAGAGAGAGAGAGATTTATTCAGAAATACAGCAATGATATTTCATTAAAAAAAAAAAAAAAAAAAAAAAAAAAAAAAAAAACACACACACACACACACACAATTGTTAGGAAAGGAAAAAATAGTTAAAAGATAGAAAATGACAATATTTACTAATATAGTGAATTATTATAATATCACTATAGTGAATAATATCACCCGTTGTTAGGCAGGGCCTGTATTGACGGGTGAGAGTCGTTAAGTGACCCTATGTAACTCAAGTACGTTACTTAGTTACGTAAGTCGAGTGATACAATAGAAAAAAAAAATAATAAGACAATCTGCGAAACACAATAAATTAAGAATGGAGGTTTCAGGACGAATTTAATAAAATAATAAGTAAGTTAATAAGTAATAAAAAGTAAATGAGATCATAATTGACAATTACTAGAACACATAATTGATTTTCAAAATAATTTCGGCAAATAACGTAACTCATTTAAATTTGTGGCATTCGTGACAATTAACCTCTTTGTCTCATATTCTTGTAAAATGGGATTCCACAAGTTCAGCACAAATTTTTAGTGAATATAATATACCACATAAAATAAAATATATTACTGTAAAAAGGAGACTTGACGCTTTTTTAATGACCCGTAGAAGGTTCATGAGATTGGCAATGATCAAGACAAAATAAAGGTCACAATATGGGGAAAAATCACCATTTTGTCTCCCTCTCACTTCAACACCAAACGAGCAAAGCTTCCTGATCAGCTATTACACATTGTTTCGAGTGACTCGACGTTCATTATGCGATCTTTTCGCTGCCTGGAATCTCATGGCAAAATCGCCCCCTAAAATCGTATTACTGACTGCGAACAATAATCCGCAATGGCACGCGTTGCCGTTAAGTAAATACGACATCGACCAGTTTCCGAACTGCGATCATCCGGATCATCAATTGGATTCGAAATCGAAAGGACGTAGACCGAGGGCGATTCTCTAGCTGTGTATTGTCCGCCGAAATGACTCACTCAACCGTCGTCGGTAGTTTCTGAATCGGGGAGGGTCAAACGTCTCCCGAGCTGTCAGAAAGGACTTAGGTGATGATTGCTTACGTCCTCCAGACCATTAAAACTGTCTGTCGCGGTCTCTTCGTTGCTTTTCTTTCGACTTCCGCACTCACGACGGCCTTTCCGATTTCTTTCCATTCAAGTAATTGTCAACGTCCCTGCGGGGTGTCATCCCCTAAATCCAATCAGACCACATGTCCGTTCAGCGAACTGTTCCCGTCCGAATATTCTCGGTAGCCAATCGTTTGAGAATATTTATAGCCCCTGTCGTTCGAATCGAATTATGCTTTTCAGCCAATGTTCGAACTTCTTTGTAATGATGTCAGATTGGACGAATTTGGGGAAACAAGATAGTTGAAAAAAACTCATTTTTCTAATATTAAGGCCTTTACAGACCGGACGATAACATTGTTGAAAACATTGTTATTAGCATTTTTCAGTAACTTTCCTTTCACACTGAACGCAACATTGTTGGCAACAATGTTATCAACATCGGGCGAGGAATTGTTAATAACATTGTTATTTGCACTCGAAAAATGTTGATAACAATTCCTCCCCCGAAATGTTACTGGAAACATTGTTGGTAACATTGTTATTTTTTCCGTCAACATTGTTAGTTACATTGTTGGCGACACTGAGTTTTGTTATCGAGCCATAAGCGATAACAATCCGGCATTTTGTTGTGGCTTGTGCGGTCTTGTCAGGGTATTGTTGACGTGAGTGTTTCATAATGAATTGGGAAAGAGATGATATAATCTAGCTTATTGAAGAATATCGGAAGCAGAGATGTTTATGGGACGTACAAGTGCCGCAGTACAAAGACAAGCAAAAGAAGAGTGATGCGTGGAAAGTGATCGGTGAGTCGATGAATCGTGAGTGGGTAGAAGTTGAAAAAAAATGAAAAGTTTTATTGGACAGTTCCAAAGAGAATTGAAGAAGTTTAAGGGATTCTCGGGCCAAGGAGCTGATGATGAAGAGTACTTGTTTACACTAAATGTTACTTTAAAAATGTCTAAATGTTATATTGTGGTGTGTTGTTGTTAGATAACTAGACCCAAATAAAACAGATGGAAGAATTGTTGGCAACAAAAAAGTTGACGACATTGTTGCCAACAATGTTGATAACATATTTTCTAGATCATCTCATTTTGTTACTAACATTATTGTTATCAACATCTTATGTTAATAACATTTGTTTTCACTAACATTTGGTCTGTAAGCACAATTTTATTTCATTAATTTTCAGAAAAACGTGGTATCAATTTCTATAGATTTTTGGACGCCGAATCGAATGAGACCATCGCGGGGTCGATAGCTTTATTGGTTCTCGAGTTATCGCAGCTTTTCTGTCGAATTTGGGAGATTTTCTGAAATTGGGCATGAGAGTTCGTGGAGCTATGAATATCGTTCTATACTCATTGGAGTGCTCGTCGAACACTCGCTTCAACTGTAAAGCAAGGCGAAAAATTCAAAAAATAAATTCAAATAATACATTTTTGAGGGTGTAGCCGAAATAAAACTTTTTTTAAGAGATTGATAATAGTCTATTGATGAAAGATTGAAGCAGGAGTACGTAGAAATTTGTAAATTTTTGGGATAAATGTTCATTTTTTGCGAGCAAGTATTGTTTCTCGTATTTTCAAATAACAAAACTGATTATTTTATTGATTTGTTTTCTTCTTTCAAACATTACGAACACGTGTAGAGGATACAGCTTCGTGGAATATAGCGAGTAAAGTGCTCCATTTTTAGGTTCCGTTTAATCTTATCGCGCAAGGTAAAATCGTTCCGTGTTAAGTACACTTCCGCTAGATATGAATTCTGTTTGCCTCCGACTACATCGAAATGTTCCCCGATAAAAAAATTACACGAGATAAAAAGCCCACGTGGGCCATGGGATGGGACTCGGTTTATCTGTCCTCATGCCGACCATATGGCATTCTAGAATAGAGAGCTCCTTTCAATCGAAAGGAACCGGACGAGTATCCGTTTTAGGGCAAGCGGGCGAACCGGAGGATTGAGCTGAGTAGTTTTGAGAGGCGATCGATTATTAATCGACGGTGAAAGAGTTTTGAAATAACTCGATTCGAGATGAAAATTATCGTGTAATCTCGGTCTCGGCTATTAACATTTTTAATGTTCATGTACAGCGTTGTCTTCCAAACCGATAAAAAGAGCATGTGATTATTTATTCATGCTAAGCAATGTTCATGATTTGTCGACCAGTCGAGTTCATTTTCATAGCTGGTGGTTTGAAAAATAATTTTATCCACGGCCCCCGTGGATAGCTTGTAATGGTGCTACGAAACCCTGATGATGCCCGAATGGGCGAAAGTGCTTGGCAGGCCAGCAATAAAAAACAGGAGAACAGGTCGCCGTGGTTTTCTCCCCCTCAACCCCAACAACAAAGAACAAAAAAAGCGACAAAGCCACAACAAAAAAAAAAAAAAAAAAACTTTAAAAAAAAAATAATAAAACCGACTTCAAAAAGTTTGTCTATAAAATACACTCTGAAAAGGAAAAAATAACAAAAATGTCCCAACTTCGCAGCAACTCATTCGCCAACTACACATTTTAAGGACTACTTTACTACTCGTATTGACCTGACCACTTCCTGATTGATTGGATCACCTTCCCTAATAATATAAAAATTACTATTTCTCATTTCCCAAATGATTAAAAGATTTTCCTTTCACCTCTGAATTGCCTCCAGATTGATCATCTTTTGGAGTCGGCGCCTCTCTGGCAAAATGACTACCCGACACAAATGGTAACAAATAAATATGAACAATGGAAATATGGACAGCTCTCTTTACAAAATTTTCCCAAGCTTTCATTATTGTGTTCTTGTCACTTACTACTAACCGTCCAAACTCAATTCATAAGTCCGTTGAACGTTGAAGTTCTAAACTCTAAAGTATAATGATTACCTAACTATTTGCAATGTTATTATGTTGATTGAGAGTGAGTTTGAACGTTTGGAATAATCCATCCACTGATTTGGGTCTCTTGGTCAACATACCGGATACTTTGATCCCATTGATACACCATACAAAACTCAAATAATTGTCTACACCATTGCTGGTTACTGAATTGCACCAATTCACTCGTTCTTTATTTCTCTAACGATAATAGAGTGATGATTTCTTGAAGCGTATCCGCATTCACACTGAATGAGAGAATCCGGACCAAATTTCAGAAATTCGCCAAACGTTTGTGCATTAAAATGGAGTTATTTGGCCTTTAAAACCATGTCATGTATTGAAAATTTAACGCTGAATTCAAATCTTCTAACGACAATGCTATGACTAACGTAGTTTTTTTTCTACAAACATAAATAGTCCAGAAAACGTGATTTTGAAACAATATTTTTAGAAATACGGCCTAAAAAGTATCTAATTTTAGTCCAATCAATACCAAATTTGGATCACATAAACTAGACTCAAATTTGAACAATTTAAGTTTAAAAACTATGGAAAAACAGTTTTCGTTTGGAAGTTATGAGGTCGCAAACATAGGTCCATTAAAACATCGATTGCTCCCTTATTATGCCACCTAAACTTGATTTTTTACCATCGTTCGAAAGCTCTAGCTAAGTGCTTTCAAGTGCAGTAGTGTTCATATTTTTTTTCTCGACGTGGTTGGGAACGGTGCTCGAAAAACCTCAAAAAAGTGAAAATCGGCATCACGTTTTTTCTTACACTTTCTTCTCTACACGCCATATGAGAATGCCGAACGAAAAATTGGAGCTAGGCCCTTGTAGGCAGTTAAATTATGAACAAAATGACACCAGAAACAAAACAATCGAGGTAGTATTCTAGAAGTTATAAGCTTGCAAAGTCAAAACTTTCTCTTTTCGCGAAAATCACGTTTTCCGCCATTTCTCCGCTTCTGGGGACGTAACTACTGGATGGAATCAATTGAAAAAATTATGGGACCTACCTGGATAGTAACCCTTTCAAACTAAAAAAAAAGTAACCCGATCGGACGTACAGGAGCTGAACGCCAACGGACAACACATACCGAAAAAAAAAAAAAAACCCGCATGACGACCATAGTAACCTCCTCCTTTTTTGAAGTCGGTTAATAAATAATAATAATAATTTTATACCATGATGGTATCACTGCTATCATAAAGAGCAGTAAAGATGGTTGAAGTATTATTGATACTAATAACTTTCAGCTCTGTCATAAACGTGTAATCATCCACAAAGTAACGTCGACACGAGTGCAAGTAACATCAAAGCTGTTTTTCATTTGGCAATTTAAGATTGGAATCGTACAAAATATCAACCCATTCTTCATTAGCCTATTGCGAATTTTTCCGAATTTGAAAAAAAATGAGATGAGATTTTTACTCAATCTTGTATACAATTAGCTTGAAAGCCAGTGCTTTCACTTTGGAATCATTTTCACGTTTTCGACCTTCACTATAACGGCAAGAACTTCCTTACTTGTCATGCTAATTCAAATCCGATTACGCCGTTGAAAAGAGCAGTAAATTCCTGACTCTATTGCCGAGCTTTTTTCAATTGAGACGAGAATTATTTCTGAGACGTGGATTTTGACAGAAAAAACTGTCTATTTTCCAAACGCTTGATAATCTTCATAATTCTTGTAGCAGAAATGCGAAAGTTAGCTAGAATATGCGTTAAAATAATTTCATCAGACGAACTTTTTATTATTTGAGTTCTAAATAATATTGTTAATGAGTTGAAAACTTGGTGCAATAAATGATCAATTTCTAAAGAAATAAAAATAATGTCTGAAACACTAGCAACTTTTTTTTACTCCCATATTTCAGAAAATTTACAAAGTTTAAATACCAAATTTTTTTTAGATGGGTTTTTATGCAATGAAACCTTTTATTGAGCATTGACTCATCCTCTTGGTAATTTTTCTCGCTGAATCGAATAATAATCAGACCGTCTTCTTCATTTTTGGGGTAGAGTACCATCGATCTCATAAATCGACACATAAATAATGTGAAGACATTACTCAACACTATAATTTTTTCCAAATCGCTCTTCGGAGCTTCGCGGCTTTTGACTTCCATAAAAGTACCGCTCGACCACTATAAAACTCGGGATGCGTTTTCAAATTCGAAAACTTCAAGTGGAGACAGGACGAAGGAAGTATTCGGTATTGATGGCGCGCTATACGATGACTATAAACCTCAACGGTGCATGAAGAAACTTGTAAATCAGCCGCTGTCTTTTGTAAGGATGTATTAAAACTAATAGATGAGATGTAAGACACAGAACGAAGCAGAAACTCGACTCTATTGTGAGCGAGTCACCGCCAGGGTTCCATGTTCCGTCTGGGAAGCCATTTCTTACTGTTCATCCCGTCTCCTTTTGGTTTATTATTCAACAATAAACCATTGTAATCGTCCAAGAAAAAAATTTCTAACCCCCTTCAAAATTTGGTGTTTTACTTTTCAAGGTATGTAAAATCCAAATTATTAAAAAAAAAAAAAAAAAACGCTGCAAATGGTTGTACAGTAGTTTATTATTCTTTCGCTTCAATAATGATTTATGAAGATTATCCATTTGTGATAGTAATTATTCCGACCATTTGTGAACGTTCT
Organism: Tupiocoris notatus; assembly: GCA_037159825.1. Lineage (NCBI taxonomy): Eukaryota > Metazoa > Arthropoda > Insecta > Hemiptera > Miridae > Tupiocoris > Tupiocoris notatus. Next base: position 20,112 of record JASJUZ010000052.1, read on the forward strand.
CACCGAAAAACAGCTTGGAAACTGTTGGGGAAAACTCCGTAGCAACTACCTGTTGTAATTTTAATCATTTTTATTTTTCTTAATTTCCTAATTAAAAGCTAAACTTATTGCCTAACGAAACAGCTCTGGAGAGTGTTCGACGAGCATTCCAACGAGTATAGAACGATTTTTATAGCTTTAAGAACTCTCGAGTTATAATCTCATGCCAAATTTCTGAAAATCTCCCAAATTCGACACAAAAGCTGCGATAACTCGAAAACCGAAATATCTATCGACATCGCGATGGTCTCATTCGATTCAGCGTCCAAAAATTTATAGACATTGATACCAAATAATCATTTTTCTGGAAAACCTTGAAAAATATGAATTGTCTCTTTTCTTTCTTTTATGAACTTTCTCCTCTTTTTCTTTGATGAATTTTTAACTAATTATAACATTTAAAAAAATTGAAAAATATTCGTTCCCCAAATTGTCCTAGTTATGTAGAAATGGTAATTATTGTCCGCCGACGTACATCTAGGGCGCTAAAAATGCTTATCGTCTGATAGGCTCGGCTAACATTTGTTCCTATCCTCTTCGGCGTTAGATGCTGCCAATTTTCTTATCTCATTCTCGTTAGCTAATATCTCCTTGCGTTTGGTCGCAATCGCTGTCGCATCCGCCCACATTGTTCAGATAGTGCGAGTTGGTTAGTAACTGGGAAAATCATTCGATTTTGTATGAACGGCTTGCTGTAATTACACGACTGCTCAACAGACGGTCATCACTCTTTAGTCTTCAGTCTCTAGTCTCTACTCTTTAGTCTTAAGTCTTCAGTCTTCAGTCTTCAGTCTTCAGTCTTTAGTCTTTAGTCTTTAGTCTTTAGTCTCCAGTCTTCAGTCTCCAGTCTTCAGTCTTTAGTCTTCAGTCTTCAGTCTTCAGTCTTTAGTCTTCAGTCTTTAGTCTTCAGTCTCTAGTCTGTAGTCTTTAGTCACTAGTCAGTAGTCTGTAGTCAGTAGTCGTTTGTCTCTAGTATTTAGTCTCTAGACTCAAGTCTCTACTCTGTAGTCTTTAGTCATTAGTCTTTGGTTATTAGTCTTCAGTCTCTAGTCTCCAGTCTCCAGTCTTCAGTCTTTAGTCTTCAGTCTTCAGTCTCTAGTCTGTAGTCTTTAGTCACTAGTCAGTAGTCTGTAGTCAGTAGTCGTTTGTCTCTAGTCTTTAGTCTCTAGACTCAAGTCTTACTCTGTAGTCTTTAGTCATTAGTCTTTGGTTATTAGTCTTTAGTCTTTAGTTGCTATAGTCTCCAGTCTCCCGTCTCCAGTCTTTAGTCGCTAGTCTGTAGTCTGTAGTCAGTAGTATTTTGTCTCTAGTCTCTAGTCTTTAGTCTCTAGTATTTAGTCTTTAGTCTCTAGTATTTTGTCTTTAGTCTTCAGTCTTCAGTTTTCAGTCTTTAGCCTTTAGTCTAGTCATTAGTCTTTAGCCTTAGTCTTTAGTCGTTAGTCTTTATAGTCTTTAGTCATTTGTCATTAGTCTTTAGTCCCAAGTCTCTAGTCTCTACTCTGTAGTCAGTAGTCTTTAGTATTTTGTCTCTAGTCTTTAGTCTATTCTCCAGTCATTAGTTTTCCATCATTAGGTTCCTCTGTTGTTTTGGGTGCAGTTTTGACTAGTTTATCTTTTAGCAATACAATTCTTATTATATATTTTCCCACTGGTTTCAGTGGCGATTGGATTTTAGTCTATTACTTTGAATCTCCGTTGGCCTTTCAAAAAATACCTACGCTGATCTTAAGACTATCAACTTTGAACGAGAAAGGCGAAGGAAAATGAAAACTCGTGAAGGTTAAATCGGATGCTTTTCGAAAGGACGGCCGAACAATAGGTGCGACTCCTGTGTCGTTAAAACATCGGTTTCAATGCCCTTTACTGCGATTTAGTGACTTCTTTCAAAGAACGCCGTCACACTTTCGTGAGTTCAAATCTCGTTAAGTGTTAAACACGTTGTATTTTAGCCTTTAAAAGAAAAAAGCAAAAAACCAAAGGTTCAGCCAGTGGGGCAGCGATTTTCTATAGTCTGTGGGCGGGTTGAAATCAATGAACGGAGGTTTAGTCTTCATTTGTGGAAGGACACCGGGACCGTGACATCTGGACGTCGCCTTGATGACGATTTACGTGCGTGGGTGTTCCTCGAAACGTGATTTATTAGCTTGGAAACGTTAGCCTTTCTTTTGGAACGATGGGAAACACCTCGTAATTGAAAATAATAAGGGATGGCTCAATACAATTTAGAGTGGTGATTATTCATAAGCTATTATCCTACTTGCTCAAGTAATTGGCATTTATTTTATTATTCTTTGATTTCCTTATGATTTATCATGGAAAGGGATTTTTTTTTTCAAGATTCGGTTCTGTTTACGAGAGGGTTTATGTTTTCACATAAGATTTGCGCTCTAGGGATTCTTCTTCTTTTTAATATTTTTTTGTTACAGTCTAAAATCCTAAGCTCGACGATTCTGTTAGCGAACAATGAGTTTATTTAAACCTATTGGACGTAGTATACAAATATGTCGAATCTATTTTTTAAGAAGGAAAAAACTGATATCAAACTGCATTCTCCTTTCGGATCAATAAGTGGATGAGTCTTAAAAACGTGCGACTCATTGTTTACCCAATAATTTGCCATCTAAGGCCTTCCATTCGGTCTACGGGGGCGCAGAAAAGAAAACAGCCGAAAACAGGAGAAGTCCGCTGTCAAGTGTTAGAAACAGTTTCGGGAGTTCTCCTTTCTTCGTTTCAGCTGTCAAAACAACATCATTTATCTCTCTCAAGAGGAGCCAAGTTCAAGCTGATTCATAGGGAGTCGGAAAGCTCGACCTATAAAGAGGTAAGAGCATTGGAGGAATATCGAGGGCATCATTCTCTTCTCTTTATTTTCTGCTCGGAAAGTGTAAAGAGCAAATTGATTTCGATTGAAGAATAAAAATCGAAATTGTACAGAATCGTGTTATATTGATAAAATAACCGTTTCGAAACTGGTTTAATTATAGACAATCTGAGCTTGGGATAGTTGGAAAATCAGTAGTTTAGAAGCCTTGTCTTCAATAAATACTCTGAAACTCGTCGCATTAAATCCCTCGAGAACAGATTAAGAAAAAAGAGCGCTAAACTAGTCGTCATAATAGTTTTTTACATGTGAACTATTCGAGCTCTTGTTTTACGGTCACCTCAATTTCATTTGTACTAATAGAAAAATATAGAAAATTTAATCATTTATTTAGATAAATTTATTGATGTTGTTTCAGATTAATAACTTATGTTTTTTTATTCACGTTAATATCTTGTTATGCTATTTTTGAGCTAGCTGCCCTTTTTATGAGTAAATGTCCCCATAATAAAATTCAAGTCTCGAGAAGCGTCTGAAAGGTATTCTTTCCTCTCTGCCAAGCTCTCCGGCCCTGAAGCTCTAGGCATGGTCGATTGTCATCTGTACTTCTCAAGAAGTACCTATTGTCATTTGACGTCCTTGTTCCAGCTTTCAAACCGCTCTTTGCACGGTTGCGCAATCGCATTCAAGTCTCATGCGTATCTTGAGAGTAATGTAAATAGATGGGAATTCACGACAGTGGAAGCTATAAACGTAGTATGCAGTGCCCACCTCAAACCCGTATTACCTCTTTAACCGTTAATGATCTTGAAAGTGAACGTGCTGATTTTTATTCTTGGGGTCACACACCGTACTTTCTCTTGATTCGCATTTTCAGTCATCTTATTTGTGCACTATTGTATTTTTGGCTCTTCTAGCCATAAAAAATGACTCCATTTCACAAAACGTATTCTGTATTGATTGTATCACACACCGTACTTCCGCCTGATGCCGTTTTTACGCCGTTTCAATTTTTACAGACGGCAGAAAAATTTTCGACGCTGGTTGTCTTTAAAAATTATCCCATTTTAAAAAACTTGGTATGTATTGTTATGTTAGGCTCACATACTGCACGTCTGCATGCGCCTGATTCGTGGGTATTTATTTTTTTAAATCGCCTAGCTAGTTCTCCAATAACAGTTATAGAAAAATAATCCTTCAGTACAATAAGTCATCGCAATAAGCCCTCAGTACAATCTTCTCGATTTTATAATTGGTTATCCCAGTTACCGTCTCAAACATGGAAGTACTGTGTGATCTATGCACACCACTGGTTTTTTTAGTAAGCAACAATTTTTTCAAGCACATAAACACGAAGTGAATTTTATCAAGCACGTAAACGCGTTGTGAATTTTATTATCTTTGCAAGTAGTCAAAATCTTGGAAACCTAAACATTGAATGTATAATTTGTCCACTCTTAAGTCGGGATCATCATGCCAACAGTTGTTCATGCCGTCGCACTATTAACAAAAAAAAAAAAAAAAAAAAAAAAACGCTGCAAATGATTGTACAGTGGTTTATTATTATTTCGCTTCAATATTGATTTAAGAAGACTATCCATTTGTCATGTTAAATATTCCGAACATTTTTTTGTGAACGTTCCCACCGAAAAACAGATGGTAACTGTAGGGGAAAACTCCGAAGCAACTATTGTAATTTTAATCATTTTTATTTTTCTTTATTTCCTAATTTTTTGCCTAACGGTACAGCTGGAGAGAGTGTTTGACGACCATTCCAATGAGTATAGAACGATTTTTATAGCTCCAAGAACTCTCGAGTTATATCCTCATGTCAAATTTCTGAAAATCTCCCAAATTCGGCACAAAAGCTGCGATAACTCGAGAACCAATAAAACTATCGACCCGGCGATGGTCTCATTCGATTCAGCGTCCAAAAATCTATAAATTTGATACCACGTACACATTTTTCTGAAAAACCTTGGAAAATATGAATTTTCTCCCCCTCAAAACCCCCCAAAAACACCCTTAAAATTGAGCTAGCAAGTTGGTTCAAGAATTGGGCCGTCGTAGGACCGAGATTGACTTTTGGTGAAAATTTCGAAATTTTAGCTTTTACAGTTTGGCCGGAAAACTGCTAACAGAATTTTTTTTATTGGATATTCGGATTCTACATGCCTTGAAACGTAAAACATCAAATTTTGAGGGGGGTTATAAATTTTTTTTTCTTGGGCGATTACAATGGTTTATTATTGAATAATAAACCAAAAATAGTAAACCAAAACATTCCACGGTCGGAAAGATTGAAATGACATTCATTGGATTCTTGGACTTGAGCGAGCGGTCATTTTCTCGAACATCTGTTCACCTATTTAATAATGCGTCGTCTCTATTCTCGCACATAATATCAAAAGAGTAATTACTATGCAGACGACGGTTTGAAAAGTATAGAACATCTCGTTTTCCAAATGAGATCGCCTCGCCGGTTCCGTCTATCCGGATTTACATTTACGATTCCAACTCGTCATTGCCTCAGGGCCGGCATAAAATTGCCGCATTTTAAGCCTCTTTCGTCGAGAAAGCGGACGGGTTTTATGCGTTGTGGTCTATGCAATCGCCTGCGATTCTCGAGGAACAACAGTTCTATCCGCTGCTAGCATGTCAACTACCGTATTTCGCTGGTAGACGATAATTCCCGAGAGAAAATGATGATGATGCCTCCATTTGGCTATGGCCGAGTCATTCCCGGCGTACGATTCATTAATATGAGCCTGCAGCGGATTACGGAACCTAAAATCCTCATAGGAAGAACATTTGAGGGCGACTTGTCGTCTCGGACGATTAATGATCGCTGTAAATCTTCTACTTGTTCAGGGGCTCGGTGATTGATTGCAAAACTGGCCAGATGCGCCCGGAATGTACCGCAATCCTCTTAAGCGCGATTTGCACTAAACGAAGAGATCGTCATTGTATTCGGGGAAGGTTGAATAAATTCCAGGAGGAACGAATAGCCATAATGAAAAATGCATACAGAAATACGCTGATGACCCTCTCACCACGTTATCTTTGTGTAAGAGAAGGAGGCATATGTCGCAGAACAGGAATATTTATTTGTATTTTCATTTCTTTTTTCGTTTTATTTAGTATACACAAATCCTCCTTACCGCATGTGGTCCAATGGTTTGGGGAACATTCCTTTATGAAAATATGTATTATTTTTTTTTTGTTCAACTTTTAAATGGAATAAATCTATATTCATCTGATTCTGATAACCAAGAGCACTGTTAGTGCTGATATAAAAATCCAGGCGTCTCTGAGGTCGTATTGGAGTTTTCCTTCACTGTTCAACTAATCCAAAGGTTTGCGTATAGTAAATTAAACAAAAAAATAATTGAAAATACAAAATAAATATTCCTCAATATAATCAACCTATAAACTCCTGAGGTGGGTGAAATTTCTGTATTGGAGCAGGTGCGAAAGCGATTAAGCTTGTTGATTTCAAAATCGTTAGCATAATAATTACCTCTGGATTTTCGGTTGGTTCAATCCAATTCAACTCGCAATTTTTAGTTACATCTTTTTGTAGTGATTGTCCGATATGTCGAATTCGGAACGGATGTGAAGTTGGAAGAAATTTTATAGCACTATACTCAGAAAAACTTTCTGAACAAGTGTCTCTGTGCTCGTCTGTTCACGTGCCTGTCGTCAAATCCTGACATAAATCGTCATACCTCCGTGAAAAATGCATGAAAACTCGATGACATTTTCAGAAAAACGCTCTCCCATAATTGTGTGCAGAATGAGCTATTACTGAATTTTGGATAACAGTTTGTGCACTTGAGATATAACCTTTCAAACTTTTATACGTATCGATTTTTATAAGCTATAAAAACCACTATTTTTTAACGTTTGAATTCTTAAAATCTTCGTTATGTCAAGTAGATATATCCTTGATTTTTATCTTTTGGCTCGTAATTTCACGTTGGGAGCTTTTTCACTGGTGTTTATTTTGTGTTTACATTTTTACAGTCCGCAAAAATCAATATACTTCAACGCCGGGGACTTGATATTTTTTCTATATCAGGAGCACTTCCTCGTGAATCGCATTTTTATACTTGGGTCTCATTACTATAAAAACGACCCGCCTGTAATTTTTTTCTTAGTTCACCAGCTTTATAATAATTGAATTTCATAATTTTTTTCATATTTTACGATTTGTTTCGGATACCTTATTTTCGCCGATTAAAAATGGAAGTTCAATGTGGCCTATGCACAACATTTTTTCACCAACTTCGTTACTGTATTTTTCCTCCATTTTAGTCCGACTTGACTCCAGAAAATTACAACATATATTCCTCATTATTAATTTTTAACAGCTTCGCCCAGTTTTCACTCAAACCCAAAAATTCAACAGTTAATTTCGCTCGGAATATTCCAGTTCAACAGAATCGCCTCGCAGGACCAAACTCACATGTTTTATTTTACTACTTACTGCAATGTTTTTCTTAGTTCACCAACTTTATAATAATTAAATTCCATGAATTTTTTTTATATTTTACGATTTGTTCCGGATACCTATCAGTCTGTCAACCTATCAGTATCTGTAAGAATAGATTTTCCCCGTCGATAACGAGGAATTCGTCAATTCATACGTAGTTCTTGTCACGCAACCTACATCTAAATACAAAAGGACCACCCTCGGAATGGAAGTGACTATTGAAGTCGTAGATCGACAGCGCGTGCTACTTCTTTTCCGAGGATATGACACATTCGAACAACAGCGTCACCGTACGTGATCGGTTTTTCGATTCGTTGTATAATCAGATGACTATACATTCAATTTACGATCGAAAGTAAATGACCAACAAAAAGCTGCTTATTTTAGCTTATGATTCAATATTATATTCCCTTTGGCTTGCGTTTACTGTGCATTGTGATTTAAAATATAAATATAAATTAATAAAAAATAAATTAAACAGCTTGAAAAACGAGCGAAATTTAATCGTGCGGAAAGAAATTTTTTCGTCATAATCAACGCAAGAATATTTCCATATTCGGCTTTTCCATTTTCACCGACTCCAGCCGTTTCTTTCAACTCTAATTCGTATTCGAACGGTTGAATAATCGGCGGAAATGTATTGTTAGCTTCGAAATGGGCGCGGACAGCTGAGCATGCGCTAACGTCAAATAGGAATGCAATAGCGAACTGTTGGAATACGGTTTTCAAAACACAATCGTGCCAGGATGTGTTGCCGTTTCCGCTTCCGTGTTTTCACAAGTGTTCTATCATCTGATAAAGAGAGCAGAGCGAAAAACTGGCGAGTGGCACGTGCTCCGAAAAAAGAAAAAAAAAGTAGAAGAAGAACTTGAACTGAAATTGAACGATAAGAATTAAATCGAAGAGTATTTTTCGCGAATGAATTAGAAATGAAAACCATTTTCTGGAGTAATCTTCGACCGAAAGCCGATTATTCGAAATAATTTCATACCATATTAAATAATTTCATATTAAAAAATATATATAATTGTAACGTATTATTCTTTTCGTACTTATTGTTCGTATTATTCTACTGTAATTATTCTTTTATTGGACGGCGTTACGCAAAAACCTAGAATGTGATAATAAGTCGAAAATTGAGTTTTTCGTACCGTTGGACTTCAGTTGTCGAGGGGAATATAGTAAGAATTTTTGTCACTTAGATGTGTCGCTTTTACAAATTCCCAAAAGCCTAGCGTCGACATTTTGGCGCTTGTTGCGCTTTTGCAGAACGAATCTCTTGGGAAGGGCATTTGCTACCGTTACCACTTGACAAAAAATTGGTAACTATAAGGAAAAACTCCGTACATTTTTGCTCCGGATATTCTCGCGTTACACTCTCATGCCAAATTTTTTAAAATCTTGGAAATTCTACATGAAACCTGCTATAACACAAAAACCATTAAAGCTATCGATCCGGACAAGGTCTCGATTCATCTCGATTCGATTCAGCGTCCAAAAATCTGTACAAATTGATTAGAAAAATACACTTTTGTTTGGCAAGTGTTGGGAACTACGAATTTTATCCCCCTCAAAACCTCCAAAAATACCATTAAAATTTAGGTAGGAATTTGGTTAAAGTATTGAGCCATTGTCAGACCAAGATTGATTTTTGGTGAAAATTTCAAGAATTTCGCTTCAATAGTTTCGCCAGAAATTTGTTGACGGCGGACGGACAGAAGTTAAGTTTATTATTCAATTATAAACCATTGTATTTCCCGAGAAAAAATATTTTCTAACCCCCTCAAAATTTGATCGTATATGTTTCAAGGCATGTTGAATACGAATATCCAATTTAAAAAAAATTATCCGTTCGCCGTACGCCGTCGACAAATTTTGATGAAACTTACTACAGCTAAATTCATGAATTGTTCACCAAAAATCAATCTTAAACTGACAATGAGTCAATTCTTTAACCAAACCCAATTCCTCAATTTGAAGGGTATTTTTGGGGGTTTGAAAACTCGTATTTTCCGACGCATTTCTACAGATTTGTGGACGCTGAATCGAATGAGACCATTGCGGAGTCGATAGCCTAAATGCTTCTTGAGTTATCGCAACTTTCGTGTAGAATTTTTGGGTTTTTCGGAACTTTGGCATGATGATGTAACTCGAGTATTCCTTGAGCTATAAAAATCGTTCTCTGCTCGTCAAACACTCTTCAACTGTACCTTTAGGCGACAAATTTCGCTTTTAATTTGAAAATTAAGAAAAATAAAAATATATAGTAAAAACAAACCGTAAAAGTAAAAAAAGGACTTCCAACGTGTTCCACTGTAGGTACAAAAAAATTCATAGGAATTTAAAAAAATAAAAATAAAAAATTGAAAAGTTAGAACAAAGAAATCCAATTAATTAATTTCACAGTAAAGATGAAGAGAGGGCATATTTTTATTATGGACGAGAAGAGGGTCTCAGGTCGGTGTTGGACGACTTAATTAGGTACCTACTAAGGTTTCGTCACTCGTGATGAACCACAGCGCGGCGATCACCACGCTAAAGTTCATCAAATTTTGACTATGAAATGACAAATTCTGAAATTGAAATGGAAAATTCTGAAATTGAAATGGGAAAATTCTGAAATAGGTTTGGAAAATTCTGAAATTGAAATGGAAAATTCTGAAATAGGTTTGGAAAATTCTGAAATAGGTTTGGAAAATTCTGAAATAGGTTTGGAAAATTCTGAAATAGGTTTGGAAAATTCTGAAATAGGTTTGGAAAATTCTGAAATAGACTTGGAAAATTCTGAATTAGACTTGGAAAAGCTATAATTGAAATTACCATAGTTGCTAAGCTGTTTTCCCTTCAGTTAGGCGTCTGTTAGATATTAAACCGCTTTACAATCGTTCGCAGCGTTTTTACAATTGCATGCGAGACGCTAATTTTCTCACGGGCAACGGTCTCGGAGCTACGAATCGATCATTTATTGTTCTTCAGAGTTGGCCGCTTCCATCTTTCCTAAAATAGAACGTCAACCAGTAGGAAAAAAGGGGTCGTGACGATTTTTTAAACCGAGAAGAAGCACAGAGAACCCAATAAAGCGTGACACGTGACGAGGCCACACACGGATGAGCTACAGAACCTCATCGAGGCTGAATATACTCGCGTCATAATCGAACACTCACTCTGGGTATAAAATTCAATTGAACATCTCTCTCGCTCATGATCAGTTAAAACGATGAATATCGAGCGTTGATAACAGTTCAGTAAGCAGTCAGCCAAAGTTTTTTCATAAGAGCGATCTCAGCTTGAGCTTATGTACAGCTATTATTTTTAACGAATGTTAACATTCATCAACATAAAAAAAATCGTTATTCTATTCGTTGCTGTGCTGCAAAAAAAAAAAAAAAAAAAAAACAAAAAAAAACAAAAAAAAAAAAAAAAAAAAAAACAAGATTTTAACGAAAATGTCGAACGTGAAAAACGTTAAAAATGAAAATGTTGGGGTTTCACAGTCGCTGAAGTAATCGAATTAATCGAATATTGGCCTTTAAAAAATCCTCGGTTGCTTCACGTAATACCGCTGTATTGAGCATACTCTTGGTATTTTGAGAGCCATATTTTTTCTCGCAGAAAAAACTTTGAAAAGGCCTCTAGTTACCCGAAACATTTGATATTCAATTTCGATCGGGCGTTCGTCGCGTTGATACAAGGACTCTTTTCAAAGGTGAATTTCCGTCTCGGTCGACCAAGTGCACTATTTCCAGCTTCCAGGTGGTACGTCGAGAAGTGGGCGTTATTTACGTCTGGCGGAGCTTCTCGAGAGTTAATCTCGGACCTGCATTCCGACGCCTCTTCTCGGCCATCCGCTGAATACACAAGGCGCTATCTTGCCCTTTTTCTATCTCGAGCTCGAGTCTTTTCTTTTGATTTTGTTCACCCAGGTCGACCGAGTATGTTGTAGTTGTGAGCGTAATGAAAATAAACACATTCTTCGAGCCATAGTTCCATATTAGACGGGATAACAATTTGACGCTGTTCGAATCGGATTTCCCTTGCGAGATTTCGAAAGTAACGGATCTGCCCAATATCTCGGTTTACGGTGAATGCAGAAGTCAGAGGGGTTTTTTACTTGGCGTGTTCGAAGAGGGAAAGATACTTTTTTTTAATACATGAGACCTGTATGGGGATATATGAATTCACACTTTTTGACTGAATGAGACTGAATAGGAGGACGTCTTGCTCATCACTCTCCTTTAATTTGGCTCAAGGAACTGATGTTTTTCGTAAAACTTTAAAGAAGATTTTCATAGAAGAGGACTAACATTTATTTTTATTTTTATTTTTGATTGTGTTGTGCCTATCTTGAAAATATGTTGAAGTAATGTTTTTTTTTCCTGTTTCATCAAATACCTACTTATAGTTTGTAAGAGCAATTGTAATTTTTTGTAAACTAATACATCCAGGGAAGGTGGAAGAGAGGGCCATTTTAGCCCTAACCTCTCCCTGGTTGATAAATGAACGCATACAATCAATCAATCAATCCTTCCTTACGATTTTATAGACGTTCCTCGTATATCTATTGTATCCGGAGCACGCTTGAGCATGCTATCCACCTAGAAAATCCAACAGGTTATAGTTCCTATTTCAAGATCAGCAGGGCTTCCTGTTGCGAACTGCGTATACTACCTCTGATAAAGGTTAGATACCGAAGTCCCTTGGCTAGAGCTCCCAAGGCGTTTTCGTAGCCCCCTTTCTAATATTTGGTCACTCTAGTGCCGTAGCTGGGTTGCGAACCCAGACCTTTTACGGAGTTTAAAAAAAATCTAGTTGGAGTTAGCTGTAAAGGCAACGCCAACAAGCAATGTTTCAACTTTTAAGTTTTCCAAGATTTGTAACTTCCAGAGTGGTTAAGTTTAGCAAAAGTCGTCAATTCAGATGTTTGAATACACCAAAAGATAGGTAATTTAACTGTCCACATTTTCCCCATGTAATGTGCCTATCCATTTTTCAACCGTTTTTGCGTTATTCAACAATATTAGTAGACTATACACGAAAACATCACATTTTTCAACTTTAAACGTTTTTTTCATCTATTTCGTGCGAAAGAAACAAAGAATGAACCATATATTATTGATATACTCATTATCAACTATCATTATGCCAAATTTGAGCGAAATTGAAGCCAAAAAAATTTTCACGAAAAATCCAAGGGGGACCCCTGCGATTTTATTGAACCGATCAGTTAACGATTTTTAACTCCTCTCTCGATAGAGATAAAAATCTGAAATTTTCAGGAAAGTTGTGTCTTACCAAGATGTATTTTCGTAATTTTTTTTATTTCTCGGAAAAATCTGCAACTGCTCTAAAAAAATCATTTATTGATAGCTCAAAAATGGGACTTTAACTGTGATTTTCGGGGTCAAAATTTATGTGATTCAATTGTTTTATTATGCAGGAGTCTTCATTTGAACGCCTCACACACGTACATAGCAAAAAATTTGTTGAAAAAAATTTAAACAGCGCCACAGAAATTATTTTCCGGAAATTTCGAGCTCCGCTGGCATCGGCAGGGGTGAAAAATTGAATTTTCGTTTTCAAGCGAATTTTAAAGCTATTCTTATAGAAAATTTAACCCTGAATCCGAATTTGACGTCAAATGAACGGAACTTTGATGAAAACGTTTAGTTTTCACTAATTTCAATACTACACGTTTTTATGTTTTTCAACTCAGAAAATCCTTTTCAAATACACTACTGTTCAAATTTGATTAATTAATGATTCCTACAGGAAATTAGACGTCGAATTCCAATTTGAAATAAAAAGAATCAAATTCTAACGAATAATAATATTTTTTGAATTTCTTTCGATTTTCATACTTTTGGAGTTTTAACTTCGGAATTTTTTTTCGTCACGTTCGCGAATTTGGAAAAATGCAAATTGAACTTAATTTGAACAGTTCAAGTTAGCAAACAATGAAAAATTAAATTTTATTCGGAAGTTATTCTCAGACTTAGGTTTATAAAAACATCAATAATAATTGTTCCCTTAATATGTAACGTGAAACTAATTGTCCTTCCAACTAAGAGAATGTTCATATTTTTTTCTCGACGTTTTTGGGAATGGCGCTCGAAAAACCTCAAAAATTTGAAAACCGGCATCACGTTTTTCGTTACATTTTCTTCTCTTCGCGCCATATTAGAATAAGTTTACATAAATTATAAACAAAATTAAATAAAATACCAACCAATCGAGCACTCTAGATGAAATAAGCTCTCCAGGTCAAAAGTTGCTATTTTGGCGAAAGTCACATTCTCCGGCATTTATCCGGATCTGGGGCCGTAAATAATTAATGGATTCACTGTAAAAAAAAATTATGGGACCTACCTGGATAGTAACTGTTTCAAACACAAAGAAGAAAAAATTCATACGATCGGATATCACAGGGGCTGAACTCCAGCGGACAAATTAATTGACATTTCAGCATGTCTGAGGTCGAAATTTACTGTCTATCAAATTAGAAATTATTTGCTCGAGTAAAAGAAAGTTCATAGTTTAAAAGAAATTTTTTAAAATATTTTTTTTTTAAATAATTTTTTATTCTTGAAGCAGTCACGAGAGTATACGATTGCTCAGATGCATTTCGCTACGCCTGAATTTGGGGGGACATCTGAAAACTGCATCCTGATGTTTATCAGTAGATGAAAGTGGAGAGTGGTCAAGGAAGGTCAATCTCGAGCCCTTTAAAGGTCAAGTGGGTCCTCAGCCGTCGTCGGTGGCCCTTGACTGAGAGTTCTTTTCTTAGGAAGAAAAAAGGACCCGATGTTGATACAAGTGCGAGCCCCTGGACGATTCGGTGAGGACTGTGGCAGATGCGAAGGCAGCTGTGGCCATCATATTTGCTTGTTAGATCGATTTACAGCCTTTCTATGTGGTTATTTTAGCTGGCCGGTTTATGGTTGGCGGGTATTGTACTATTGTTCCCCTGTTCGATTAAAAATGGCGTAAATAATGTAGATTTAGTAAATATTAAATTAAACACTAGCGAAAAAAATGAAGCGAAATAATTAATCCCGTTGTGACGGAAAGATGAGCATAAATAATTCAAAACCGATTGTTTTCGAGATTTAATTGAATCTAGATAAAGGTATGCTATTATAAAAGTAAAATTTTAATGAGATCAGCTATCAGTTGATTAACTTGGCAAACAGTCTAAAAAATGTGAAAAAAATCTGAAAATTCTTTTTTAAAAAATACGAATTACGAAAATTTGAATTTTAAAAATCCTGGCAAATTTTTCTTCTAAAAATCCTAGCAAATCTGAAAACTACGCGAAAACAAAACAAAAAAATAAAATAAAATAAATTAAACACACAAAAAAAATTAAAATTACAATTTCAATTGTTTTTAAATTTACAATATTCAATTTTGAAACCATAAAAAATACAACTTAAAACTAAAAACTGGAGACCAGCACAAAATTATAACTGAGGCAATTTTAACGCTGCAAATGATTGTAAAGTGGTTTATTTTACCTTCGCTTCAATAAATTAATTAATGCTTCATTAATTTCACTACCACCAACAACCCCCACCACTGCCCCCTTCATCGCCTCCCCCACCACTCCAACCTAATGCTGTCTTAATCACCCGAAGTTGATATATTCAGCAGTAATATCGCCTTCATTAAATCTTCTGTACTCTAGTCACTGTCTAAGTTAATTTAAACCAACAGTCTATCTCTATTATTTTTTTCTGTTAGTGTTCAACTTCAACTTTAATAGACTATAAATATGTTACAGAAACCACAACTTGCCAGAAATGTTGAATTTGTAAATTAAATAATAATAAAATTAATAATTAAATCATTAAAATATGAACATAATAATAAAAATATAACAATTAAAATATAATTAAATAAATAAATCATGTTTAAAGAAGACCATCATCTACTTGTGATATTATCCCGAAGACTTGTGAACGTTCCCATCTAACTAATTGGTAACTATAATAAAAAACTCGTTAGCAACTATGATCATTTTAATTATTTTTAATTTTCCTAATTATCTATAAAAGCCAAATATTTCGACTTACGTTACAGCTGTAGTGTTAGAAGACCATTCCAACGAATATAGAACGATTTTTACAGGTCTTTAATGTCCAATTTCTGTACGATATTGAAAGTTATTGTCTTACTTCGCGTTCGTCGTTATCTTCTATACATGACCTGCTATGTCTGAAGCCGATAAATCATTGGAAGGCAGATTATTTACAACTTTGCGTTATTAATACGCCGATAAAACCTATCCCGTTGCAGGCACGAACTGCGTAACGGCATCGCAATTTATGCGGGCCTTATTCAGCCGGTCAATAATTTACGCCTTCGAAAACGCTGACAAGCCGATAGCCCTCGCCATTTGTTATATATCGTCTCACAGCTAACTGGTTTGAGCTGAAATTTTCACTTTTAGCTAGGCGAGATTCCTTTTTTCTCAAGCCAAAATATTAAAAAAAAAAAAAAAAATACAATATAAAAAACGCTGCAAATGATTGAACAGTGGTTTATTATTCCTTCGCTTCAATATTGATTTATGAAGACTATCCATTTGTGATAGTAACTATTCCGAACATTAGTGAATGTTCTCACCAAAAAACAGATGGTAACTATAGAGGAAAAATCCGTAGCAACTATTGTAATTTTAATCATTTTTATTTTTCTTAATTTCCTAATTAAAAGCTAAACTTATTGCCTAACGATACAGCTGGAGAGGATGTTTAACGACCTTTCCAATGAGTATAGAACGATTTTTATAGCTCCAAGAACTCTCGAGTTATACCCTCATGTCAAATTTCTGAAAATCTCCCAAATTCGGCACAAAAGCTGCGATAACTCGCGAACCAATAAAGCTATCGACCCGGCGATGGTCTCATTCGATTCAGCGTCCAAAAATCTATATAATTTGATACCCTGTACACATTTTTCTGAAAAACCTTGGAAAATATGATTTTTCTCCCCCTCAAAACCCCTCAAAAATACCCTTAAAATTGAGCTAGCAAGTTGGTTCAAGAATTGGGCCGTCGTAGGACCGAGATTGATTTTTGGTGAAAATTTCAAATTTTTAGCTCTTACAGTTTGGCCGGAAAACTGCTAACGGCGTACGGCGTACGGCGTACGGCGGACGGCGTACGGCGGACGGACAGAATTTTTTTTATTGGATATTCGGATTCTACATGCCTTGAAACGTAAAACATCAAATTTTGAGGGGGGGTTATAAATTTTTTTTTCTTGGGCGATTACAATGGTTTATTATTGAATAATAAACCAAAATAATGTAATATAAAAAAATAATATAAAAATAATAGGTATAATACATATATATAAAAAAACCTACAAGTCAACCACAGTAAGCTCCTCCTTTTGAAGTCGGTTAAAAATGGCATTTTCTTGTATCGTTATACGGAAAATTTTGCGGCAAAGGAATAAATTTGAAATTTGATTATGAGTTTTTGCCATCTGCGATGAAAATTCCGCATAACTCTTCCATATTTACGGAATGTTTTCTTTGTTCCAGTACATTTTCCTGCTTCTTTTCATTTTCCTGATGGAAGCAATGGTCGGCCTGCTCGCCTTCATATACATGAATCAAGTCGAAAACGATCTCAATCGCAACCTCAACGCGACATTCGTCGACAACTATGGAATATCGGCGCGAGAAACGGACGCCATCGATATGATGCAGCAAGAAGTGAGTACACTGCCGTCCAAAGTAGAAAAGCAGTAAGTCCAGAAAACTAGTTTTGAGAAAATTGAGGTTTTGCGTTTTGTGCCATAAAAACCTCAATCGGGATCGAAAATCAGTTTTCTTGGTCCAAATAGCTACCTACCACTTCTTTATTTTATTTTTTATAGGTCACATGCCAAAAAAGAGAAAAATACTATTTTTAATCCACCAGACTGTTTTTTACCATTGTATTCATTCTGAATCGCCATGCCTATTGCAACAGTATCGAGGTAAAACTGTTTTTCACCCTTGCATTATTGGCAAACCGTCTTTCTCCGTTGTGCTACCGCACATTTTCTTCTGCAGTATGTTGCTTACTGTTTTTTTCTTCATTGCATGCTATAGGTACTGTTGTTCAGCTTTGTGAGGATCAAAATGATGACATACCAGGACAAGGAAAAAACTATTTTCTATACTAATTGTATATATATGTAATAATTAGGTTCTATATATTTAGTTCTAGAGTCCCAAATTGTATAGATCGAGAGTTCTTGGAGCTATAAAAATCGTTCTATACTCATTGGAATGGTCGTAAAACACTCTCTTAATCTGTATTTTTAGGCAGAAAATTTAGCTTTTAATTAGGAAATTAAGAAAAATAAAAATGATTAAAATTTCAATAGTCGCTACGGAATTTCTCCTTTTACTTACCAATCTGTTTTTCGGATGGAACGTTCACACACGGTCGGAAAAATTACTATCAGATGGGGATAGTCTTCATAGATCATTATTGAAGCGAAGGAATAATAAACCACTGTACAATCATTTGCAGCGTTTTTACTCTGGAAAGTTAGAGATTTCAAGAAGCCTCGTGTTCGCTTTGGTAACGTTGAGTGGCCCCGATTTTGAGAAGGATTAAGCATTTGATGGAAAATAAAGACCGTAAAAAAATGATGCAAAATCGTGCATCGAAAACCTTTCAAATCGTCATCAGTTTATCAGCCGATTTTCTTTCAATCCGGTGACATTATAAGATCGGAATTTAAAGCGTTAAATAGACCGTTTGTTCTTAATAGCGTTAAATTACAACCGACTCATTATAACAGTACCATTTATCGGCAATTGATCGCTACAACAGTTATCGAGCGCATTCCAACACTAATTTACCGGCGTTTAATTCGACGCATCTCGAACGTCCTGAATAAAAGAACTGTCCGCGCTTATCTTTCGTTTTTACATCCAATTAATTCCATCGGAAAGAGAGCTCCAGGTAACGACTACTTGCGGCAATAACTCGACGGGCGAGCTCTAATTACTCTCATTGGGGATAAGGTCTCTAATTCGGAGACGTGTAATTGATATCATTTAGGACGGTCTCTCACTAAATCAACATCTCTGTTTTTTTCCTCCGTTTTCGAAGTCGGTGGTGGTGAATTCTTCAAGTTGAACATGGCTGGGTTAGTACTACATTTTTAAAATTGGGACTTTAGTTTATTTCGTTGTTCGGAATTCAGAAAATGGGATACAGGATTGTTTTATAATTTACTTTTTTTTTATAGGTCTATAAATAAAGTTATTTTTTATAGGTCTATATAGTTTTTCTTCTCCAGGTGGTCGCATTACTTCTTTCTGTAGGTTCAGGGCGAGAAAAACGAGGCGACCTCTTCTCCATTTTTTCTTTCTTTTAATTCAGCCGAGTACTTTCGCCCGTTCGGGCTTCTTCAGGTTCGCTTATGTACGAACATTATTTGATCGTACATAATTTACACTTACATAGGACCAAGGGTACTTATTGCCGAGCCTGGCGTTCGGCTGAAAAATGGAGAAGAGGTCGCCTCGTTTTTCTCCCCCTCAACCTACAGAAATAAATATAGTTGTATCGCGTAATATTTTAATTGACTTACTCTCTGCCCAAGTAGATAAATATACGACGGGTTCGGAGAAAATATCCGACACTTGGGTAGCCAATGTGAATAAATTAATATCAAATAAAAAATAAATAAAATAAAAACACGAATTTTTGAATTATCAAACTTTGAAGCGATGAAGTTTTCTAAAGCTTCGGTCCTTTTTTTTACAAGTTACTCGGATTTTTCGTCAATTTCAAGTTAGTCGTCTATTCTTTATCTACTAGCTGAATAATTCGATAAAAAGCCCCTAAATTTTTAGAATTTATTCCGATACCGATTTCATTCTAACAACCGTGTCAAATAAATTATATTGTTTTGAGGAGTTCGATTTTTGATGCGTATTTTTTGCTTCATCTCGGGCAAAAATTACTGCGTTCCTCTCTTGTTAAGAATCCTGCGGTTTTCGCGTTCGATTTGGAACTGTGCCAGAGTTCTTGGCTTTGGTGTTTTCAAGACAGTTTCACTCTTTCCAAACGAATATAATTTCATACGAGTACACTGCCGGAATCATAAGTTTTCAAAATGGATTCAGGTTTCTGGAATGGTTATACTAAACCCTCACAGCTGATAGGTTATGCGGGAAATTGCCTACTTATAATTTCTCAGGTATTAGCAAATAGCGTGAGAAATTTTCGACTACAGAACCGATGAATTGCATCAAAACTTGGATTAATTAGATTATCGGAGGTATCTGAATAACTTTTCAGTATGCTATATTGAAAAATTCTCTTTTTTCTTTTAAAAAAATAATAAAAAATTAATTTAAAATTTTTTTTTCGATATAGTACAACGAAAAAGTATTCAGATGTATAATATTAGTATTTTTGACTTGACGACATTCTGCTAGCACGATGAGACGATGTGTTAAAATGGCTTGTAGTAAATTAACCCTGCTCATGGCAGATTATCTTCATTAGAAGTAATTCACTAGAAGGAAGTTAATTAACTCGTTGAAAATGGAATTGACCTTTTATTTTTAATTTTTAAATGTTCGATTGTATTATATTATTATAATTACATTATATTTATGATTATATAATATAATTATTATGTAGGTATTTAATGTTGCCAAGAGAGTACTAAACGATATTTCTCTCCACCACAGCATTTTCATCATCATAAAATTGAACGAAGTACCAAAAATTATTTCTATTGAAACAAAATAAATATTTACATTTCAGATTAAAACAAAATTTTTTTCTTCATGTTGCAGTACAAATGTTGCGGGGCGAGTGGTTTTGAAAATTACAACGAAAGCCGATGGCGAGAGGTGACGAATACGACGAATCTAGTGCCCGATTCGTGCTGTAAATCAGTGTCCCCTGGGTGCGGACGGAGCAATCATCCCAGCAACATACCCTACACGGTAAAATGATAAAATCGTATTTTATTAACACAGTTAAGAGGGAAAAAGTTGAACTCGCACATTTTGCAGTTGATCGATCCACTAGAGTTGATGAGCCAACGTTAAAAAGGATCGGAGCTTTGGAAGAAGTCTCAATTCTGTCAGAAAGGGCTAAGAGCTTTAGAAGATTAAAATCGCTGAAAATTGATATCTCAATTTTCGTTTATTATTCAATAGGTAATAAACCAATGTAATTGCCCAAGAAAAAAATTTCCCGACATCCCTCAAAATTCTATCTGCACACCGCCAATACTTTTGAGACAAAACTATAAAAGCAACATACTTGGAATGTTCACCAAAAATTGATCTTGGCCTGACAATGGCTCAATACTTCAGCCCAATTGCTACCTCAATTTTAACGGCCTTTTTTATTTTTTATTTATATATTTTTTTAAGGGGAGAAAATAAGTTTTTTTTTAAAACATTTTTCAGACAGGTTTACTTAGGATCAATTTTGATAGATTTTCGGAAGCTAATAAAAATGATTAAAATTACAATAGTTGATGCGGAGTTTTCACCGATAGTTACCAATCTATTTTTTGGTGGGAACGTTCACAAATGTTCGGAATAATTGCTATCACAAATGGGTAGTCTACATGCCTTGAAACGTAAAACATCAAATTTTGAGGGGGTCAGAAAAAAATTTTTCTTTTTTTTCTTTTGGCGATTGCTACGGTTTATTATTGAATAATAAACCAAAATGAAGCACCTGGCCAACGTGTTGATCTCCTGTCCGACTGAGTAACTTGCTTATACATATCCAAACGAGATAATAATTGCATTAAACTTCCAAAAGAATTCAAAAAAGGAGTTATTGCTAGGAATCGATTGTCCACCTCCTCATATCAGTTCACATTGCTCCAATCCTATGCTGCTAGTAGTACTATAAATCACCACTAGAGTGCTTGGTACCATGTAACGATGGTCAGGCACTAGCCTCTCCTCACTGTCAGTCACCTTCACAATTCCTGAAGGGTGGAAAGTGCTCATAGTATATGGAAATATATCGAGCTTGAGACACTAGCGAATGAATACAATTTTACCCTCTTTATTTACCTTTTTTTTCTGCAGGGTTGCGTTCACCGGTTGAGCGAGGTGATCAAACAGCAGCTGAACATAATTTGCGGCATCGGCCTCGGCTTCAGTGTCATCCAAATTTTCGGCATGGTCCTATCGTGCTTTGTCTACGCCAAACTTTCGTGACGTCACGTTCCTGGTCCACGAGATTCCCGCTTGGCCAATGGTAGCTACAGCAACGGAAGCCTCCGCGGGGTGACTTTTCTTTGATTCGAGTCGCCCTGCTAAGTTATCGATGTGCGGTTTGGATTGCAGAGACAGCTGTAGGGAAATATCACAGCAAATGATTTGATGGTTACTAATTTTTTACTCGCTCATTACAGTGATGCCAAATCAGGGGATTTTCCTCAAGATCTAGAGGATTTTCCTCAAGATCTAGGGGATTTTCCTAAAGATCTATGGGATCTTTTCCTGATTGGGTAAATTTTAGAAGGAAGGAAAAAATATCTAAGGAATTGTGTTTTACAACTGTCATTTTTTTCTAAAGATTTTGTGAATTAATTTTCACTTTTTTGTTGGTATTCAGTTTTATTTTGTTAGAAAACATCAGGTCCATCAACCAACATAAAGAGGGACAAATTAAGAGGAGAGTACTTCTACCAAGTTGGATGAACCTCAAAGAAGATTTGTTGATTGTTAGATCTACTTTGATGTTTGGACCGACACTCAATGTTCTCAATTTCAACAAGGCTACTTTTTCTTTTATTATCCAAGAGCCAATTTACATTTCTTATGAAGCCCAACATTGAATAGTTTACGTTTCACTGGATATTTTTTGTGGCTTTGCAAGGTTTGGGGATTTTTTAGGGGATTTTCAACTCAATTTAGGGGACTTTCAGGAATGCGCTTGGCAACACTGTCCCATTGTCGCTCGACATTAAAGTTGGGCGTATATGCTATATGGGGAAAACGTTGATCAGCGTCATTGACAAGCAAAAACTCTTCATTTCAAGTGTTTAAAAATAAGAAAGAGGGAACGTTTTGTTTAGGGTGGAGATTGTTCCGTTTTTATTCAACTGTTAATCTGTAAAGGATTTAACTGTTCGTCTGTTTTCGTTAACCTTTTAATTTTAACAGTTAACAAAAAACGCCAATTCTACTCGACTTTCAGACCCGCCTAATTCGGCGTCCGCAACTATGGTTGGTTGTCAATAGGTTGTTTGCTCTCGTGGAAATCGATTAAAATTATTCTCCTTCGCTTTCTTCTATCGTGTGCAGCACCAAGCCGCATCAGTCGATAACTTGGATTAATATGAATTATTATGGTTTTTGAGAGTTCATACAGAACGTCCGTTCATGTCGCGCCTTGTACGCTGTGATATTGTTGGGAATCTATTCTGAAACGAACTTTGGTTTATTTATTATGTGTATGTAAAAATTTATGTTAATATTCCCCTACAAATGAAGAGCTGGGCGAGAATTCTAAGAGTGTGATGATACACTACTTTCATGATTTAGCTTTGTTTTCGCGTAACTTTTGTTGATAATCGTTGGAATGGAGCCAGTTTAGATCTTACAGATGTTTTTGGGTTGGTGCATAGATTGTAAATTTAGTCGGAAAAATCTTACGTATTTTGTTCATTAGACATGTTTAAAGAAAAAGATGAAAAAAGGTGTCTACGCTTAGTGTTGCTTGAAGGGATTGCGCTGGTTTCTTTATTTGCACATTCTTAATATTGTATTGATTGTTATTAGTGAGATGTGAAGAAGAGATCGATTTCCTCTCATTTTATCGCATTTTCACACCTTCAAAAGGAGAAGGAAGGTAAACTTAAAATGCGACGCGTTCTTCGCGTGTTTTTGTAATTGCTCTGTCTTTTTTCATTTAGCCAATAGAATCCCAATAGGCCAGTCCAAGTACAACGTATCAAAAGTCATTCTTCAGTTGTGAAAATATATTTCCCTGAAGATGCCCCTAGGGGCGAAAGTGCATTGTAAAACGAGCCGCTATATATTTTCCATTGTGAACAAATCGAATTCGTGTCAGCATTTTGAAAAGTGTACGACCACATACGATTTATATAATCAATTCGAAGACGTCGTATAGCTTTTTCCAGCGAAATTCATATTTTTGGTTTATTATTCAATAATAAACCATTGTAATCGCCCAAGAAAAAAAATTTTATAACCCCCTCAAAATTTGATGTTTTACATTTCAAGGCATGTAGAATCCGAATATCCAATAAAAAAAATTCTGTCTGTCCGCCGTACGCCGTACGCCGTTAGCAGTTTTCCGGCCAAACTATAAGAGCTGAATTCTTGAAATTTTCATCAAAAATCAATCTCGGTCCTACGACGGCCCAATTCTTCTTGAACCAACTTGCTAGCTCAATTTTAAGGGTATTTTTGGGGGATTTTGAGGGGGAGAAAATTCGTATATTCCAAGGTTTTTCAGAAAAATGTGTACCATGTGTACCAAAAATGTGTAGACCATCGCGGAGTCGATAGCTTCATTGGTTCTTGAGTTATCACAGCTTTTGTAACGAATTTGGGAGATTTTCAGAAATTTGACATGAGGGTATAACTCGAGAGTTCTTGGAGCTATAAAAATCGTTCTATACTCATTGGAATGGTCGTCAAACACTCTCTCCAGCTGTACCGTTTGGCAAAAAATTTAGTTTTTAATTAGGAAATTAAGAAAAATAAAATTGAATAAAATTACAATAGTTGCTACGGAATTTCCCCTATAGTTACCATCTGTTTTTCGGTGGGATTGTTCCGAAATGTTCGAAAAAATTACTATCACAAATGGATAGTCTTTCTAAATCAATATTGAAGCGAAGGAATAATAAACCACTGTACAGCAGCATTTGCAGCGTTTTTTTTTTATTGGATTTATTTATTTATTTATTTCCAACTTATTATGATACATAGTACTGTGAACATCTTATTCGTCGGATATTCGGATTCTACATGCCTTGAAACGTAAAACATAAAATTCCTAAGGGGGGTTATAAAATTTTTTTTCTTGGGCGATTACAATGGTTTATTGTTGAATAATAAACCAAAATTTAGGATCATTAAAGGTTCAAAAAATATGCTAAATACCGAACAACTGATGTATGAAAAAAAGAAATTATAACGAAGAAACTAAATGTAGAAAAAGTGCTATTGGGATAGGTTTTTTCTGCCTCTAGCCACCACATAATTAATCAAAACCGAGAATTACAAATTTCAAAAAGTCTTAAAATTATTCACGAGGATCCACGTTGTCCAAAAAATTTAAATTCGACCGAAACGCTGGGCCACCGGAGGGAAATTAAACGGTTACGTGCGCCTTCATATGGATTGCAGCAATACCCGCAATACATAGCTGCAGTTGCAGGCCTTGCCTATGCCGATGATTAAGGCGTCGAGCGGACGCCAGACGGGATTTTTAGACCGTACGGTATCGCGATCGATATTTCCTCAGGCTCAAATATAAATAGAGCAGTTTTACTTGGTATTTTCAAGGAATATTGCGGATTATTCTTCTCAAGAGTTTCGATATTTTGGTTTATTATATAATAAACCATTGTAATCGCCCAAGAAAAAAAATTTTCTAACCCCCCTAAAAATGTGATGTTTTACGTTTCAAGGCATGTAGAATACGAATATCCAATAAAAAAAATTCTGTCTGTCCGCCGTACGCCGTACGCCGTCAACACTTTTCCGGCCAAACCATAATAGCTAAATTCTTGAAATTTTCACCAAAAATCAATCTCGGTCCTACGACGGCCCAATTCTTGAACCAACTTGCTAGCTCAATTTTAAGGGTATTTTTGGGGGGTTTCGAGGGGGAGAAAATTCATATTTTCCAAGGTTTTTCAGAAAAATGTGTACGTGGTATCAAAGTATATAGATTTTTGGACGCTGAATCGAATGAGACCATCGCGGGGTCGATAGCTTCATTGGTTCTCGAGTTATCGCAGCTTTTGTGTCGACTTTGGGAGATTTTCAGAAATCTGACATGAGGGTGTAACTCGAGAGTTCTTGGAGCTATAAAAATCGTTCTATACTCATTGGAATGGTCGTCAAACACTCTCTCTAGCTGTACCGTTTGGCAAAAAATTTAGCTTTTAATTAGGAAATTAAGAAAAATAAAATTGATTAAAATTACAATAGTTGCTACGGAATTTTCCCCGATAGTTACCGATCTGTTTTTCGGTGGGAACCTCACAAATGTTCGGAATAATTACTATCACAAATGGATAGCCTTCCCAAATCAATATTGAAGCGAGGGAATAATAAACCACTGTACAATCATTTGCAGCGTTTTTTCAAACGATTTCGTTATGTTATCCAATTTCATCATTTTTTCATCCAATTTCATACACTTTATCAAATGAGGTATCATTGTATTCATATCATGTAATTATGCTTTATTTATAAAAGCCAAAGCTTGTTGTTCAATTGTGACTCACGATCAAACGGGCGAATTCAATAGAAGAAAAATTAGAAGAGAGAAATTGAGAAGAGAAAAAAGAGAAATTCAACCGAACAAATAATTTACAGCTATTATCTTGTATTAATCTGCCTAAATATTGAATTTCCGCTTACATCCCGAGCTACACGTTGTAAATGAGGTAATGAAAATTGGGAACAAAATAACGGACGTTAAGTATTATAATCGAGATCGGCGGAGTAATTCCAATATTTATGTCTGTAAAAAAAAAATTGTACCATAACTAATTTTGTATAGGTATTTATACGTGTTCCTATTTGTAAAAATATGTGGATATTTACAAACAAATTACAAAAAAAAAAAAAAATTAAATAAAAAAGAAAAAATACGATGTTGACGTTTTTAAATTATTTTCCTCTCATTGTTATTATTATTATTATTATTATCTATATATATAAAACTGCACAACGAGGAGGAGGAGAGGTATACGATTGATTGAGGAACTGGCTCCCGGAAAAAAAATTGGGTCTACCTACTCAAAACTTAAGGCCATCGGGTGAAAAACACAAAAAAAATCGTTGTCCTTTTTTTTTATATATTTTTAATCGATTCTAAATCAAATTCCATCCATTTCTTCTCACAGCACCTAATTTTTCAAAATTCGCGAACGTGACGGAAAAAAATTCCAAAGTTGAAACTTCAATAGAGTATGAAAGTCGAAAAAAGTCGTAAGAATTTTATTGTTTTCACTTTAATTTCGAATTCTACGTATAATTTCCTGTAAGAATCATTCATTAATCAAATTCGAACAACACTGTAAGTATTTGCAACGGGTTTTAAAGACTTCACGACGGTGGAATACTAAAACAAGAAAAACCAATTGTTGTCAAATTTCCGTTAATTTGACGTCAAAATCGGATTCAGCGTTATATTTCCTATAAGAATTCGCTTGAAAACGAAAATTTAATTTTTCACCCCGGAGCTCGGAATTTCGGCCGGTGAAAAACTCGATTTACGGAAAATAATTTCTCTGGCTCTGTTTAAATTTTTTTCGCCAAATTTTTTGCTATGTACGTGTGTAAGGCGTTTAGATGAAGGCTCCTGCATAATAAAACAATTGATTCACATGAATTTTGACTCCAAAAAGCACGGATAAAGGTCAATTTTCGAGCTTTCAAAAACTGATTTTTTTGGACCACTTGCAGATTTTTCCAAGAATTGAAAAAAATCACGAATATACATCTTGGTATGATAGATCTTTCCTGAAATTTTCAAATTTTTATCTTTATCGAAAGTCGAGTAAAAAATCCTTAACTGATCGGTACAAGAAAATCGCAGGGGAACCCCTGGAATTTTTCTTGAACACTTTTTTGATTTCGATTTCGCTCAAATTCAGCATAATGATAGTTGATGATGTTTATATCAATAATATATAGTTCATTCTTTGTTTATTTTGCACTAAATTGATGAAAAATAGGTTTAAAGTTGAAAAATATAACAACGGTGTAACATTAAAATTGAGAAAAACTGAAAGTTGACGTCAAATTTTCGTTGTTTTGACGTCAAATTCGGATTCAGCGTCCGATTTCCTATAAGAATAGTTTTCGAAAACACTTAGAAACAAAAGTTAATTTCTTCACCCTTACCGATGCCAGCGGAGCTCGATATTTCGGCCGGTTTACAGAAAATAATTTCTGTGGCGCTGTTTAAATTTTTTTCACCGAATTTTTTGCTATGTACGTGTGTAAGGCGATCAAATGAAGGCTCCTGCATAATAAAACAATTGGTTCACATGAATTCTGACTCCGAAAAGCACGGATAAAGGTCAATTTTCGAGCTTTCGAAAACCGATTTTTTCGGACCACTTGCAGATTTTTCCGAGAAATAAAAAAAATCACAATAATACATCTCGGTAAGGTACAACTTTCCTAAAAATTTCAGATTTTTATCTCTATCGAGAGAGGAGTTAAAAATCGTTAACTGATCGGTTCAATAAAATCGCAGGGGTCCCCCTTGGATTTTTCGTGAAAATTTTTTTGGCTTCAATTTCGCTCAAATTTGGCATAATGATAGTTGATGGTGAGTATATCAATAATATATGCTTCATTCTTTGTTTCTTTCGCACTAAATAGATGAAAAGAACGTTTAAAGTTGAAAAATGTGATTTTTTCGTGTAAAGTCTACTAATATTGCTGAATAACGCAAAAACGGTTGAAAAATGGATAGGTACATTACATTGGGAAAATGTGGACAGTTAAATTACCTATCTTTTGGTATATTCAAACATCTGAATCGACGACTTTTTGTTTGAGTTATCTACTCTGCAAGTTATAAATTTCGGAAAACCTGAAGTTGTTGTGTCTAATTTTGCTACAACTTTGCTCCAGTTGAAAACCTAATACTTTATGATACAAAGTACATTCAAACACCTCCATCTACATACCGAATCTTTTCGCACAAGTACATTTTGTCACATCAAGGGAAAAATCAAACGAAGTGTATTACTTTTTCAACGTTTTTATTTGAATTAAAACATAGCACGAAAAATTGTGATTAAAAACAGATATATGTACAGATAGCACCAGATTTTTTTCGACGACGCACGCGACAAAATATGTAATGATACAGTAATAAAAAAAGTTAGTTGCCGAAAACACAGTCCATCATGTGATAAGCGGTCGTTCGAATAAATCACGATCGAAATTTAAAATATAGATGAAAATCGCTCGACTCACGACGTACTCAAAAAGACTAGTTTCATTTCAAATTGATTCGACTCTTCACAAAAGGTAGAAACGTAGATACAATTTAATTTACACATTTTCGCGAAGGATACAATTATTGTTATTTACACGATGAAGGGCGGATATTAACACGATTTATTCCTAATACGAATTAAGTGCTAGCTTAAATTTTCTCTCTAAACACAATCATTTTTATCCTTCTGTTCAGGAGTTTTAAAATGATCACAGCTTCAATGTCAAGTCGGTAACTCCTGCGGATCAATCAGGTAAATATTTCGGCTAAATTGAATATAGTAGAGCTCCTAAACTCATGTTTCAACTCTTGTAACTATTCAAGTGTGATGTAAATGTGACACTATTGCTTTTAAAACTAGTATTAAAAAAAAAAAATTCACAGACAAAACGTACAAGATTTCTCGCTAGAAATGCCGCTAGCTCATATTTATAATCAGTCAGGTACATTCGTAGACTATGGAGGAATAATTCCAATTCCCTTAGTCGAAATAATCGAAGTGCAATTCAGGGTAAATTTGAAGTGCCTAATTCGGGATACAAACGCGCTCGAAAAAATGACGAGTGTTTTTGGCCTTCAAAAGAGCTACGCGTGAAAAATGATTCAAAATGCCATAATATTAAAAGCGCTAATGATTGCGGGTATTTTTAATTTTTTGAACTGGAAATGGCTGTAGGTAAATACTAATGTGGAAAAAAATTAAACCATTTTACAGTATGATTATGATTTTTTTTTTATTCCGACTCGCTTTAAAAGCAAACTTATTCTCTGATCGAGATAGTATTTTTCCGAGTCAAAAATGTCAGTGGATAGCTCGTAAATGCCAAACATTCTCTCAAGCCTGGAGTTATGAGAAATCAACGAACTAAGGACCAAGTGTACAATACAAGATTCATCAGTCAAACAGCAGAGGGAGAAAATTGCGCGTTGTACAAGTTTTCAACTCATGTTTAAACACGCGATTACAGCTAATCACGCTTATATGCCCAATCTCCACTTAACTTCTCTTTTTATCGATCGCTTCGTATACAATAAATCTGTTGTAATTTTTCTAGTTTGAAAAAATGAATGTTTCGAGGGAAAGACAATTCGGCCATTGCAGAAAATAGATAGACCATTTAAACCAGAAAATTGTTATAAGCGGATGAAAATGTTGATAAAAATTGAACAATCATACAGCATGATTAGATTTCATTTTTTGACTGCTCGAGCCAAAAGGAAACTCTCCGATCAAGATAAAAAGTAAAATAATACGATAAGTATTTATTTGTATTTTCCCCGGTTTAACAAGACAGAGTATTTAACCACAGTTTTGGCGATTCTCTGTTTAAACCGAATATTGTACACCTGGCCCAATATGCGAATGTATCAAATTTTAAGAAAATAAAATAATCGCAATTAGTTGATTAGCGTTCCATTTCAAACGATAACTGAACTCATAATAGCTGCCAGTAGATCGGTATTGGCCTATCGAGAATAAAATTAACCTAGGCAGGAAAAGGATATTTTCGTTTTTCAAGGCTCGTCAGCGAAATCGCAGTATTTTATACCTTTGAAACGCATTCATTGGAAAACGATTGACCGGCATCTTTAATTTAATAGAAACGCTAATCATCTAAAAACCGCGATTAGGAAAATTCCTGAAAAATATCAAACCGAATGTGCGGGAAAATATACTAAAATCGTACGAAAAATTAACGACAGCCGTTTGAAAAATCTGATTCCGATAAATAAATGACGATAATTCAATTACAGAACGATTTAAACGTTTTCTAGGCCGAGATCGGTGCACACCTAACGTGCAAAGATGACGCTACACTTGGCACATGACTAAGGAAATGCTACCTAGTTATATTGAATTTTCGCTTAGCACGTTATCGAAAAATAAAAAAAAAATAATTAGTTCAAATCGACGCATAAATATGACCATAAAAAGCACCGTTGGTTTTTCGCGCTTTTTTTCAATTCGCATTTATTCGCCATGGCAAAATTTCGCTTGAATAAGACGAAATTTTGATCAGTTTCATTTCAAATAAAATTGCCTTTTTGATGCCTTCAATGAATAAAAAATCAGCACAACGCGTCGTTTGGCGTTTTGACCGCAATCGAGCACTTGTTCAACGCCAATATTTCGATAACTACCGGACAACATGTGTTATAAAAATTTGGCCGGTTTTCAGGAGAGAGAAAAAACGTTATACAAATAATGGGGCAATTATAGTGGTATGAAGAAGTGGGGCAACCTGTGATATTATGCTATTACATGCTTTGGAACCTAGATCGTAGCTCAATTCAGGAAAACACCTTGATAACACTTGTTGCCGACAAGAATGGGATAACACATGTTGTTTAAGCGGGAATAACTCAGTCCCAGCGCTACCAACAAAAAAACTGAGGCCACCACGAGGTTCGGCTTGAAATTCAAAATAAAAATCATCCAAAATCCTCAAAACCCATTTTTTTCATATCAAATGTTGTCCTGTAGCCATCGATTTGTTCAGACGCAGCTTTGAAAACTGACCTTTACAAAACTCGTCTTTATGAATTTTATTGACACTTGTGAACCCGGAACATAAAGATTTTTTCAGAACATAGAAATTTCCACCAACCTATTTTTCCTCACTGGTGTCGTTCAAGTGTCAAAAACTACAATTTCTGGCTGTTATAAATAAAACATTCGAATTATTAATTACGAACGCGAATATCAGGTTATGAGCTAAGCGAAAATTCGTTCATTTACGACTAGGGATCGCATACAACCACAATCTACAAATCGACGTTTCGTTTGAGAGGAAGTTCATTCGATCATGTTATCCGCGACGACTTCTCCAGGTAAGTGATGTTTCCACGATCTGAACAGGTATCTGGAACAAATCGAAAATATCAGGCGAAATTAGAAAACCGTTAAATTGATTGACCTAAACATAATACAGGCATAGAACAAATAAAAAATAAAAAATAAATAAATAAATAAATGAATGAATGAATGAATGAATGAATAAATAAATAAATTAATGAATGAATAAATGAATGAATGAATAAATGAATAAATAAATAAATAAATAAATTACCTAATTAATAAATAGATAGATAGATAGATAAATAAATAAATAAATAGATAAATAAATAAATAACTAAATAAAAAAATAAATAAATAAAAATAAACAAAAATAAACAAATAAAAAAAATAAATAAATAAAAAAAATTAATTAAAAAAAAATGAAGAAAATATTATACGGAGAAAATGTTATTATAACAAACCAACTATTTATTTGATGAGCGCTGTCCCATTTAATACACATAATATGAATTCACTAGATTTTTGAAAATATCAAACGCAGGCGTATCTAAAAGTATCGAAATTTTCATGAGTCGTTTTATACTTGGTCCTTTTCATTTTTCCTACTAAGCCGTTCTATTCTTCTAATAATTATCGTATTGTGAATTATTCTTCAAGTAATTCGATAGCGATTTTACCTGGTGAACTTTCTGAGCTGTCGAAATTTACAATATGTCGCGCCCTGCGCTGATTCCAACTGTTGCGTCTGTATCAGAAATCCTTTTTCTTTGAACGTCTGCTCAAGCTTCTCGCGGGCGAGAGATTTTCGAGATTTTTTTCGCGTCTGCTCCCGCTGATCGTAATATCTAAAGGCTCCCCCTGAAATAAAAATACAATTGTAAAAAGCTTCAGATTGAGATAAACAGGAATTGTACGTATCAGGTGAGGACGAGATTCAAGTGGGATTCCCTATCAGTTCATCGACTTAACGAACTAATAATGACAATATTAACGATTTTATGTGTTTAAAAAATTTTTTTTCTTAACGATTTCAAGTGTTTTTGGAACAGAGGTGGTTTGAAACCATCAAAGGCACCCTTTTAAAAATTAATGCTCTATCAGCAGCGTAGCCAGATTTTTTTCAAAATATTTCAAGATATAATAAATGTAAATTAGGTCATAAATATGTAACTTTGTTATTAAAAAAAAGAAAATAGCGCATTGGGTGAGCATTTGGAATTAGAGACTACACAGCTGTGTATAGCAGCTATGTTGTGAGGGCCAGTATAATGTTAAATTAAAAGGCGTTCCACGCACAATTCGTTCATTTAAAACCACTTTATATTTATGTAAGTAATTTATTAAACTTTTAACTTCTTTATCGGCGCACAATATTGATTTTTTCGCACTTCGTAAATACATTGAGGAAATTTATTTACATTATTAAGTCTCAAAATGGATTTTATATTTTATAACAAGTCAATACGCCAAAATACCTATTTATGACTTTTAAACACTTACAGGCACTTAATGGAAATTTATAAACTTGAAAGAGGCTGAAAAACTAATTCTTCGTTTTTTAACCACGTTTAAAAATCTTATAGAGATTTATTGACTTTATAACTAATTAATAAACGCTAATTGGAGATTTGTTGATTTTGAAACCATTTTATAGGCTCCAGTAGAGTTTTATTGACTTAATAAACACTTTTGAGGGACTTGATGGCAAATTATGAACTTGACAGCGGATGAAAAATATTTATTGATTTTATATCACCAAAAAAAAAAATTATTATAGAGTTTTATTGAGTTTATAACGACTTATTAGATATTTGAATTTTATAATTCTTTATAGACACGGATTAGAGATTTATTGAATTTTAATGACTTTATAGGCGAAAATGAGATTCTAACCGAGTTTTTTTGACTTGATAAACATCCTATAGGCACTTAATGGAAGCTCATAAACTATCCTTAATGAAAAAAAATCTTGATATTATAATCACAACAGAAAACCGAATAGAAGTAGTTAATTGACTTTATAACAACTCTGTAGAGATTTATTGACCTTATATTGTAACCTATAAAATATAAGCCTTATATTGAACCTTATATATAGGCACTAATTAGTGATCTGTGACTATAAAAACACTTTATAGGCAATTAATAGCTTTTTTTTAGAGAGTTTTGTTATTATAACAATTCTATAGGCCCTATTGGAGTTTTATCACTTAATAAACATCATATAAGCACGTAATGGATTTATATTCCTTTGCCAGGGACTCAAAAAAGATTAGTTGATCTTATAACTGCTTTAAAAACACTTTATAGAGATTTATTGACTTTATAATTACTCGACAGGCGCTCACAGGAGACTTAAAAAACACTTCACAGGCATTTAATGGCGATTTATTGCCTTTGCTGGGATTAAAAGAATATTCTTTGATTTTAAAACCATTTAAAAAAAACTGTACTACGGTTTATTGACTTTCTATCTACTTTAGAGACATTTATTGACTATAAAACACTTGAAAAACATTTAATGGAGATTTATTGTCTTGACTGAGATTAATAAAATATTTATTGATTTTAAAACTATTCAAAAAACTATATGGAGATTTATTGATTTTCTAACCGCTTTATTGAGACTTATTAAGACGAGAGAGAGAGAGAGAGAGAGAGAGAGAGAGAGAGAGAGAGAGAGAAAGAGAGAGAGAGAGAGAGAGAGAGAGAGAGAGAGAGAGAGAGAGAGATAATTTTTATACAAAAGAAAAACAAACAAAATATAACGATTTCAAAGAAAAAAAAAAAATCCCGAATAGATCGTCTGTAGGCAGAGCCTGTGATGAGGAGCTAGAGCCGTTGTTAATATAACAATATTTTTGTCGTCTCTCAAATTCTTATATATCTACTTAAAGAAAATCAATGTTCAAAACAATAAATGGAATTACAACAAATTCTAAATAGCATAAACACTTCTCAATAACTTTCAGCATGAAGTGGACCCAACCTCATCAGCCAGGTATATAAGTCTCTTATAAGCAGAACGTGGTTCATTTTGTGGATTTTTGTGGGAGAGAGGAAGAGAATCGAAACAACGAATTAAATACTGTGGGCTTCTAGATGTGAGGGTAAGATTGATTCTAGGGTGGAGAGTTGAGAGTTGAAATTTCGTCGGTTAATTTACCATGCAATTACTGTTGTTCGTCACTGGCAAAAGCAATCGCCAAAATAAGGACTGTTTCTTAACAATCATGGTTATAAAGGCAACAAATCTCGACAAAGTTTTATAATGTTAATAAACAAGCTTTCGTCAACTTAGGCCTTATATTATATGCCCGAAATTCCCTTATGTGCTTACCTGGATCGACTGAAAGCATTTTCTTCTCCTTTAACGTCGGAGTTGGGCCGCCGGTGAATTTGAATTTGCACATTGACGCTTGCTGCGTCGGCTGTTGAGCTATTTTGGCTTTCATATCACGTATACACAGGTTCAAAGGTTCGTCGAGGATTGTCGTCCCGTAGTTTTTGTAGATGAGATGACAAATGTCGGCTTTTTTAGGCTTCCGCCCTCGCCGAGGGCGGGCGTTGTTTAACGTCATTTCGCCCATATATGGCAAATCGGTGTACCTGAGGAGCATTTATTCCGTCAGAATCGAACAGATAAATTGAATCGTATAAGCGTATTACAATGTAAATTAAACATAGGAAGCTCGTAGATAGGTTAACATGGAAAAGCTATTAAATTACGGCCATAAAAAATAAATAATAATAATAATAATATAATTAAATAATTTTCCGCTAAACTAATAAATTTAAAAAATTTAATTATTTAAAAATAATAATTTTTAAATAATTAAATAATATTAGCAAACGTATTTACCTAACTGTCGGCGGAGTCGGAGAAGGAGGTCTGCATAATGATGCCTCGTAGTGGTCTAGGTATTCAGGCGGGAGCGCTTGGTGGTGAAATTTCAACTTCCACCTCGCTTTTCTCTTGCCGCTGAAAAAATGGGAAAAATTCGCTCTAGAAGGCACAAAAAACTAAAAACTACTTAGCCATGAACCATATTTCACACGAAGAACTCGACTTCCGTCTGGAACTTTTTTTTCCTGTGCGCTTTTTAAAAAAATTTCAAAGCGAAGAATGGAAGGATTAAAACGAAATATAACTCTGAGCTCGATCCGGCTCAACAAATACTGTGAAAATTGCTGAAACCGTTCGACATTTTGAGTATTTAATGACCGCTATTGAGCTGACGGCGGAAAATGTAAAAATAGGACAAAATACCTTATCAACAAAGTCATCAAGGGCCCGGGCAAATTGCCGGTTTCGATAACGATTAAACTGCGATCGAATAGCTATAAAAAAACAATGGAAGGACGCCCCCTGAAACGCACGCAACTATTGACAAAGCAATTGGAGAAAGGGATCCCGATAATAACTACTTGATAATCATAAATGACCTTCGATTTCGAAATATCCTCGCTCCATGTGCAACAGTAAATCTCCAGGGATCATTAATATACTTTCAGTCTGTGCAGCGTTTGCATTTTCTGCTACCGAAATTTGCAAAGTTAAAAACATGGAAGAAAGAAAAAGAAATAACGATAACGGTACTACAAAAACATTCAAAATTCTACATCGCTTGGGATTTTTTCTTCAGATTTTAGCATAATTTTAGAATCGAAATAGGTTTTTTTTTCTGTTTCACTCACCAGGCGGATTTTTGGCTATCGGGACTGGAACAGCTCTGCGACACTCCCTGCATCTGGAACAAAAAAAAAATTAAAATAAAATAAAATAAAATAATAATAATCAAACAGAAATAATAACAATAAATAAGTGCGATCAGCTGACTATTCTCTGGCATATGGTAATAAATTCACAAACATCAGCGCAAATTAAAATTACGCGTAGAGTAAAGCCTTGTGCAACCCTTTTTCAATTTTAATAAATTTTACTAACGTGTTAAAAAAAAAAGAAAAAAAGAGGTCATCCCGTGACGAAAAATCGACATTTTATAATATGGTGAATATCCCTGCAACTTTTTTGGCGCTCTCCAATTTTTCCAACTTTCACGAGATAAGTTTCATTTTATTTCAATATTAGTTTCAGTACTCTCTCAAGTAGCCACAAAGGTCCCGCCAAATAGGGACTTTCAATACAATTTTCAGCATAAGTTAAATCTTCAATTAAAAATCTGTGACGGTAGAATTCGTCTGAATAAAATGATATTTTCGTTTTGAAATTACTCGAATAGAAAAGGAAAAGAAATAAATTTAAAAATGAAAAAAAACGGTTATTACGAGTACTGAAATATACGTCTCTTATAATTATCAACGTTATAGGGAATCCTTAAAATCTGTAGTTGGTGGTAGAGCTGCCGTGAAGCTGGTACACGTACGTTTTTTTCAGTATTTTATAAAATGATTTTTTATAGAAATTTTTGAGAAATTGGTTTTATCCAAAACGTTTTTACCATTTTTTTTGTAATCAGGATACGTATTTTCTTCACTATAAATAATTAGCAGAGCGATTTCACCCCGATGGGCCTCTTCAGAGGAACATCTTGTGAATCAATTTTAGTCAACTTCTTGACCTGTTATCCAAGACAATAAAAATCAATCAATATAACCAATAATGTAAATAATACTCAATAATATTAAATTAGTAAAGCAAGTTTTCTCATAGTTTCAGAAAATCTAAATTTACAGAGATGAACGAACATTTATTTTCGGTCGACTGGGACTTTTGTTTAACTATAACGCTTGAGGAAGCCGTGAACAAATTCTACGAGGTTATTTTTGGAGAGATAATTTTTTCCTCTAATTTTATTTTTATTTTTATTTTTTTTTCAAAGAGGTATTTTTGTATTTAATTTTGTTTATCTTATATTTTCACATTGTAATTGGGGTATTCGGCCCGAAACAAAAAAAATAAATAAAATAAATAATTATAAAAAAACTGATTAAGTAATTAAAACAAAATAAATCAATTGAAGCAATTTACTAGCAGACATTTTCCTATTGAGGCATTTAATGACGAAAATGCTCGCCCAATACTGACTAGAATACTTCGTAATTATCATCTCGCCATCCTTCTTGCGTACGTACACGAAACGAACGGTGTAGTAATATCGCAATGCAAATAAAAAACTACTTAAATTTCAACGCTTTGATCAATCTAGTTTTAAAAGATCGTTCCTACTCGAACGGCAATTAAAAAAAAGGACTTCTTCATAATAAAGACGACCAAAATATAATCCTATCTGCTAAATCCTACCAAGGCGAAATTTCCCTACAGTAGACTCACTTGGTCATGTATCGTTTATAAAGCCTTCATCTTCATCTTAGTAATTTTACAACGACTGCCGATCTTATCCTTCCGTTCTGCTTTCCATTGGTTGTATTTCTGAGTAAAAACAGTCTTGTAGATCCGATCGAAACACGTTCGCAACGATTATACGACTGGTTACGGTGCGACGTGTATTATACGCGTAGATCAAAGATAGTCCCGCTTTGCTACTCGTAACAGAGCTCGTTCGACACAGCTTGATATCATCATTAGAAATGAATATTAAACGGTCGCTCAAAACAAGGAGCGTCGCATCATCCGAGGAATAGTATCCTGCGATTACTATTAGAGTGAGATTTATTTTCAATTTTTAGTAGGTATTCAGACGAAGAAAAAGGAGGAAAACCCTGCGAATGCGTAAAAAGTAGTGGGGATATTTTATACGGAGCGATTGAGACGCTAATTAAGTTGTTTTTTACCTAATTTTGCGAATAAAAATATTTCCAATCGATCGTTTGGTTGGGAATTTCATTTAATGATACGAGAAAATTAGATGCTCACAGACCAAGGCAAAAAAACTTAATTCCTCGTTATCAACCTATTTCGAGCGTTTTTCTGTTTTTGAGCCTCCTGGTTAGAAATTTTGAAGAAATTTGTTGATGAGACAGTGAAAAAATGGTTGCGTACAAGTCCGCAACACATTTGGACATTTTTATGTGCTCCGCCAGCAACCACCTCTGTGGAAATGGTCTGGGAAGCGTAAATACGAGCCGAACCCCTATAAAACTCGAGATTTTTCGCTATGACTTTAATTTTATTATTTAATTTTTTAGCTATAAAAATCGTTCTATACTCGTTGGAAAGGTCGTCAAACACTCTCCAGCTGTACCGATAGGGAAATAATTTAGCTTTTATTAGCTCTCGAGTTATTGCAGTTTTTGTGTCGAATTTGGGAGATTTTCAGAAATTTGACACGAGGGTATAAGTCGAGAGTTCTTCGACCTATAAAAATCGTTCTATAACCGTTGGAATGCTCGTCAAACACTCTTCAGCTGTTAGGT
Source organism: Tupiocoris notatus (assembly GCA_037159825.1). Lineage (NCBI taxonomy): Eukaryota > Metazoa > Arthropoda > Insecta > Hemiptera > Miridae > Tupiocoris > Tupiocoris notatus. The sequence continues at coordinate 58,838 of JASJUZ010000052.1, forward strand.
AGGGCGGAAAATTGAGCTTTTAATGAGGAAATTAAGAAAAATAAAAATGATTAAAATGACAATATGGCTCTACGTCGCCCTGAGGATGCCCGAATGGGCGAAAGTGCTCGGCCAGCTAATAATATTGGAGGATGAGTCACCTGGTTTTTCTTCACCACACAACCCCCGAAAATGACAATAGTCGCTACGGAGTTTTCCGCTATAGTTAATTAGGAAAAATAAAATTGATTAAAATTACAATAGTTGCAACGGATTTTTCCCCGATAGTTACCAATCTGTTTTTCGGTGGGAACGTTTACAAATGTTCGGAATAATTCAAATCACAAATGGAGAGTATTTTTAAATAATTATTGAAGCGAAGGTATAATCAACCACTGTACAATTTTTGCAGCGTTTTTATTGGCCAGTTTGCTCAGCAATATAAAGTAACCATACCGGTGGAAAGTTTTTGGAAAGAGTACTTATTTAACGCTTGAAAATATTCAGGTAGAAATCCGACTGAAAAAGGTGAAGTTTCACTACTTTCCTCATATTTCTCGTTTTTTCGAACTACTCAACAAAAAAAAGGATTGGGCACTTTTTTTCTATAGGAAATTCAGGATCTTTCCAACAATGTATTCAGATTTTACTCAAAAAATAAGGGTAATACAGCACTTATATTGAGTTAAAATTGAAAACACGAAAATTCTACACTCGCGATTTTCTAGTGGACTCGGAAATAATGTCTTAGAGTAAAATGCGTTGGAAATAAGTTGTAGAATATTTTTCTTTGGCAACGTTGAAAAATACTCCGCGTCAATTCTCAATCTTTCGAATTAATGGAAAAATATTTTCAAAAGTTATTCTCGTGGAGGTTGAAAGCATTTCATTAAATGACACCGAAAGATTAGCGAGGCAATTTCGGCTCCATTTTCCCATAATAACGTGTCAAATCAGATACCATTTTTAATGAACCGCGCTCAGGGATGTGAAATTTATAAATCCAATCAATCAACGGCCTTCTCGGTTGATGGAATACTTTTTTCCCCATCATAGCTTTGCCGTATCTTGATGACCAACCAATATTTTTTTTTTTCATTTGAGAAAAAATTGAATCGGCACGATTTCTAGGTTGTAGAATTCGCTTATCAGCGAAGCATCTTTTGCTCGAGTTGAGCAGTTCTATAGGCAGCAATTTACAGCAGTCGGCATTAGCTTTATCTGGATCAAATATCAAGCTCCCGCTGCGAAAGGCGAGGGCGCGTAGATTTGATTATTATAAAAAGTTGATCCTTTCAATTTACTAATGAAACATTGAGGAGCGTGGAAAAATTTAGAATAATTACTGAAGAAATAGATTCATTGCGGATTTTGATTCTGCAAAACCTGAAACGTGAAACGAGTTTTGAATTTTAAACGTTCGAAAAACATATTTCGCTTAATTTTATAACGTTTAATTTTTAAACTGATTTTTCGACAGTTAAATGGGTGCAAAGCAAATCGGTTGGGCGCTTGAAACACAGGAAATGTAACGTTCATACTAACGGTTGGCCCAGATTTGATTTGCTGCGAATTTGAAGAAGTTGTGACGGCTTCAGTGAGGTAAGGCCAAAAACACAAAAAAATCTTAAAATTGGAAAAACAGTAATTGGTAGGAAATACGCTGCAAACTACATATTGTACTACAAAGGTTTATTATCCCTTCGCTTCAATAATGATTTAAGAAGACTATCCATTTTTGTGATCATAATTATTCCGAACTTTTATGAACCCACACGATTTCCCACCAAAAAACAGATGGTAACTATCGGGGAAAATTCCATAGCAACAATTGTAATTTTAATTAATTTTATTTTTGTTAATTTGCTAATTAAAAGCTAAAATTATTGCCTACTGATACAGCTGGAGAGATCAGTGTTTGACGGCCATTCCAATGAGTTTAGAACGATTTTTATAGCTCCAAGAACTCTCGAGTTATACCCTCATGTCAAATTTCTGAAAATCTCCCAAATTCGGCACAAAACCTGCGGTAACTCGAGAACCAATGAAGCTATCGACCCCGCGATGGTCTCATTCGATTCAGCGTCCAAAAATCTATATAATTTGATACCAAACACACATTTTTCTGAAAAACCGTGGAAAATATGAATTTTCTCCCCCTCAAAACCCCCCAAAAATACCATTAAAATTGAGCTAGCAATGTGGTTCAAGAATTGGGCCGTCGTACGACCGAGATTGATTTTTGGTGAAAATTTCAAGAATTTAGCTATTATAGTTTGGCCGGAAATTTGTTAACGGCGTACGGTGGACAGACAGAATTTTTTGGTTTATTATTAATAATAAACCACTGTAATCGCCCAAGAAAAAAAATTTCTAACCCCCTCAAAATTTGATGTTTTACGTTTCAAGGCATGTAGAATCCGAATATCCAATAAAAATAATTCTGTCCGTCCGCCGTACGCCGTTAGCAGTTTTCCGGCCAAACTGTAAGAGCTAAAAATTTGAAATTTTCACCAAAAATCAATCTCGGTCCTACGACGGCCCAATTCTTGAACCAACTTGCTAGCTCAAATTTAAAGGTATTTTTGAGGGTTTTGAGGCGGAAAAATTTGGGTGATTTTCAGAAATTTTACATGACTCGAGAGTTCTTGGAGCTATAAAAATCGTTCTATACTCATTGGAATAGACCTATATTAGGCAATAGGTTTAGCTTTTAATTAGGAAATTAAGAAAAATAAAAATGATTATAATTACAATAGTTGCTACGGAGTTTTCCCCTATAGTTACCATCTGTTTTTCAGTGGGAACGTTCACAAATGTTCGGAATATTTAAAATGACAAAAAATGGATAGTCTTCTTAAATCAATATTGAAGCGAAATAATAATAAACCACTGTACAATCATTTGCAGCGTTTTTTTTTTTTTTTTTTTTTTTTTTTAATTGGATATTCGGATTTCACATGCCCTGAAACGTATAACATCAAATTTTGAGAGGTGGTTAGAAATTTTTTTTTTCTTGGGCGATTACAATGGTTTATATTATGTATAATAAACCAAAACTGACTCGCAGTAGGCGTGCCATGGCTTTGCCAGGTCGAACTATTCGCCTCGACCAGAAAATGGCTCAGTCATCGTTGCCGAGTTGAAACGGAATCGCTACAAACGAACAGGAAGTCAACGGACCGTGAGAGCGTGGGCCGCACACCTTTATACTGCTGTACTTTTTTTTATATTTCTTCCTTTTTGAAATACTTCATCTTTATCTCTTTGTTCTCGAGTTTTTTCTCCTTCGAACGAGGTCCGTTGCCATAAAAGGAATCCGCTCTTTGACGAGATCCCACTCGAAAAGCCTTGTTCGGTCGAACTTTCAAGCATTCGAGTCAGGGCATTAATATAATATTTATGGAATATTTCGACGTATTCATGGTCTGAAAAATGTACGCATTAAACCGCGTTGAACATATTATAGCGTGTAAGAAGTCGTGAATTGACTTCATTCGTCGTTGATTATGCTCAAGACTAATACGACAGTTCAATTAACGCGAAGTGTAGAAAATCGTAAATATTTATCGTAAATCAATCCGAAACATGAATTTAATTTATAGGCTGGTTATAGCTGGTAAAAATAAATCGTGAATATAATTTCGAGCTGTCTTCTAGCCTTAAAAGTTTGAACGGTCGTGATAAATCTTTTCCAAGATTATTTCGATTTGCATCTTGCGAAAATTGGCCTCGAAAACCAAAAACAGGAACTCACTAAATAACTCTGAAGTAGGTTGTTTGAGCCGAACCAGTAAAATCACTAATTTTCGTGCCCTAAAGTGTTTCAAGAACCTGAAGATACAAAAGTAATGTCTCATGCGACCAGAGGAAATAACTTCATAAGTTTTTATTTCGGAAGAGTTGCGTGTGATATAAAAATCAATATACGCTAATTTTGCGCATAACTGAACAATGTGAAATTTTTTGAAAATTGGAATTAAATTGATTTTTTACGGAGATATGACGATTTTTGCAATTTTTTGACCGCAGAAAGACGGACATTTGTTAGAAAAGTATTACTATAGTATTATAGTTCTATGTTTTTTCTAAAATTCATCTCCGTTCTGAATTTTCTTTCGGGGCTTTGCTAATACACCCCTTTCAGCCATTAAAGAAGCTGCCCTCATATTATAATTAAGCCTGTCACCTCAGGAATAAATGTAATGCCCACTTCTCACTTTCATGATAAGATGCTTGCATCATTATAACTTTCTCTTTGAAATCTGATCCTCCGTTCAAGTGAACTTTTCATTTTTGTTTTCGTTTTTCATTATTATGATGTATAGTCATTAATAATATGACTGGTAACACATTTTTTTAAAAATTCTGTATATTGAGCATGTGAATAAATAAATACTTCCATTCACTTAACGATAAACATGGAAACTAACCCGCGCACACACATAAATATACCATAATAAAACATGAAATAAATAAATAGCAAACATGGAATTAATTATAAATAGAGTGGCTCAAGTAATACTGATAATTTGATCAGGTTTTCTATTCATAATTTCAGTAGAATATTATCGTAAAAGGGAAACTCAGTAGAATATTATAGTAAAAGGTAGTAGTAGTAGTAGTAGTAGTATCGTAAAAGGGAAACTGAAGCGGGAATGGCGAAATTCTATACTACCTACCTATTAAAAAAAAAAAAAAAAAAAAAAAAAAAAAAAAATCATTAACCGCTCAAGAATAGATCATGAGATCATGTAGAGGTTAATTGCTAGGAATTCCAAATGTATACCGGCAGCTATGTCAAGCAAGAGGTCAGTTATTGAGAGTAAAGACTAAAGCAGGAAACGAGAGCGACTTTGCTCGGTTCATAACGAGTCGAGGAATGTAAATTGGGATCCTTTGATAGATAAGTCGAGCTTCGGAGACTGATAGCGGCATAAACAGTTTTGATCCGGAATGAAGGATGTCAGCCTTGAAGCGGCTTGACCTTTGAGACGGATTCTAACCGTTGAAGCTTTCGAGAAATGAAAAGTCGCTTTTATCATGAGGATTCGAGCGAGCGAGGCGTTCAGTGACCATTTGTACTGGAACGGATTCATAACAGAGGCGAAGTACGAATCAGTTACGCTTATTTTACTTCCACGTTCAGCGTGGAAAAAACGGAGTTAATCCCTTATGGAATTATGATTTGGTGAGGAGTTTGGGTGAAATTCTAATAGACTCATATGGAACGTAGAACGATATTGGAAAAGCCAAGTTCAACAAGCCTTTTGTTGATTTATTGGGAAAAATATTACCATCCGTCCGCTTCAAAATATTCTCTACTAAGTGTACAAAACGTAATGTTTTTTTCCCCGATTAATGAACTGGACTGACTGACTGACTTTTTATTAAACAGATAAAAGATAAAATTAGGACCTAGAGGTCCTCTCTTACATTCCACCTGTCATAGTAAATTTTCGTAGTCGAGCCGTAGAGTTCATACGTCAAGAACAACAAAAAAAAAAAAAAAATGTATCATGCAATATAAATGCACTAACCAAATTACAATAATTTTTTGAAATATATTATGTATAGACAATAAATTAATAACATTAGTATCAACAATTTTTTCACTTTACATGCTTGGCTAAATCAACAGTGGAGGGGGGGCGAGTTCAATATTAACTATTCAATTGACAACATCAATAGGAAAGAGAGATTATCAGCAAAAAACCAGAGGTGTGCACAGATCGCGCAATACTTCGATGTTTGAGACAGGAATAATATTTCTTAAATCGAGACACCCAAAAGCCCCCAAGTTAGTAAATAATACGATATATATTTTTTTTTTTTGAAAAACTAGTCAGGAGACCCGAAAACCGGAAAAATCACGAATTGGTTTTAAAATAGGGAGTTAGCCTAAAGATACAGTAAAGGTTCTGTGAAACGGATTATTTTTACATCAAGAGGACCCGAAAGAAAAGGAAAAAAAAAAGAATAAAATTACAAAACGCGCGAATCTTTCGGAAGTAGGGTGTGTGAGCCGGACGATAAAAATTAGGCGTCATTCACTCGTGCGTTCAAGATCTTGATCATTCTAAATTTATCGATTTTTTTCGGCCTGTAAAAATCATAATTAAAAACTAAAAACTATTACATAATTCTGTTGTTTTTTCTTCACTCTGTAATTTATGTGCAATTTCTTACTATATTTATTGTCAGCACTCTTTAAATCTCTATGGCGCTGTGCTCGCCTACAATTTTTCTTTTTTGATTTGTTTTTTTTTCCTTGTCTATATTTATGTAAATTGGGTTCACGCCCGTACAATAAATAAATAATACGAGACGACTTTTCGGTGAAAAAAAAAAAAAAAAAAAAAAAAATGCTGTCTTTTCAATTATTTTCAGAGTGTTCTATTGATCAATTAAGATGCTTCAAGTACCTTGGGGCAAACAATGTCTCAATTTATAGCCAACCAGCTGGCTCGATTTTAAACGCGTTTCAAAAGTTTTAAGAGGAGAGATTTATATTTCCTTTCGCTACAAAAATACTACGTACAGTTATTGTTCAGCGCTAAATTTAATAAAACCAAAATTCTAGTTTTTTTTTTTTCAATAATTTAAATCAACAATGTCGTTTTTGTGCGGTTTTATGTGATCGAGTAAGTGCTATAGTTATCTTATGCTACAGTTATGAACATTGAATAGTTTTTGTTAAAATCGAATTCTCAACCTTTCGAATGACGGTTATTTTACCGAACGGGTAATAAAATGGAAATCGGCCAAAACTCGAAAAAAATCATCATTCTCCTACAGCTCAATTCGGCCAAGAGCATCCCACGGCGTTGAAATGCTTCAAGAACTATACAACACTCCGTCAAACTCAGTCAGCGAATCATAATCATACATCGGTGGATGGTCTTTTTGAATAAATTCAGAGAGGACGATATCGATCTGAAATGTTCGTGGGCGTTAGAATTTTAACAAGTTCTCCGTAAATGGTTAGCGGACGTTGCGAGCCAAAGTTTCACGTTGTGGCTTGCAGATCTGAGGCGGATACACTGTACCAACGGATGGCCTGTTCAGGCCAATGATACAACGTGGGTGAACCGGACGATGCGTTGTAATTGATGCACGTGGGCTACAAGGGTCGCAGCCTGAGCTTGTAGATCTCTAGCGGTCATCCGTTTTCGATATAATTATTACCTAGTACGGTTTTCGTTCAGGGTAAATCGGAAGATCTGTCAGGGATTATGAATGGAAACCGAGCTCTTCAGAGCCCGAAAAGTGTGCTCTTCAGAGATGGATCCCTTATAAATTAGAAATTTTTACGTTGAAAGAATAGAACCAGCGGTGCGCATAGATCACACTGTATTCCATGTTTAAGCAGGTAACAGGATAACTAATTCTAAAATCGAGAAACTCGTACAAAGGTCGTAATTTTAGTTCACAGAAACTGTTATTGATCACGAAAAAAGCTCATGGAACTACAAAGTGTGCGAGCCAAAGATAAAATGCTGCAAATGATTGTACAGTGGTTTGTTATTCCTTCGCTTCAAAAATTATTCCCAACATTTGAGAACGTTCCCACCGAAAGAAAATATTAGTAACTATTATGAGAATTTACCGTACCAACTTTGGTCGTTTTAATCGATAGTTTTATTTTTCTTAATTATCAAATTAAAACTATCGACCCCGCGATGGTCTCATTCGATTCAGCGTCCAAAAATCTATATACTTTGATACTACGTACACATTTTTCTGAAAAACCTTGGAAAATATGACTTTTCTCCCCCTCAAAACCCCCCAAAAATACCCTTAAAATTGAGCTAGCAAGTTGGTTCAAGAATTGGGCCGTCGTAGGACCGAGATTGATTTTTGGTGAAAATTTCAAGAATTTAGCTATTATGGTTTGGCCGGAAAAGTGTTGACGGCGTACGGCGGACAGACAGAAATTTTTTTATTGGATATTCGGATTCTACATGCCTTGAAACGTAAAACATCAAATTTTGAGGGGGGTTATGAACATTTTTTTCTTGGCGATTACAATGGTTTATTATTGAATAATAATCCAATATTTGAAAAATAAACCAAAAACCGAATAGAGAGTAACGATTCGGAAAATGAAAACCAATTCAATTAATGTATTTGATCAGAAAGGGAGAAAAACAATATCCCCCTTAGGAGTTTGTATTTACGAGGCTGACGGTAATCGAAACTTTTGCCGTTCCATGTAACCGTTTTTTTCCTCTTTCTTCAGCGTGCGTGCTACAAGATCAACGTGTGGGGTATGAAGTGTCAACCTGGCGTAAACGTCGAATTGGACGCGATAAATCTTCGCAGCGGACGCTTCATTCTTGCGAGGGACATCCGATATATTGGCTCTCTTCAATACACAAACAGCGCTAAGAAAGGAAAAGTGTTTTTTTTTTCTGCTTCGAAATAAATAAACGACTGAGTTCTCCTTTTGATCTGTCTCGGGGAAACTGCTTGTCCTTTAAAATGATGTTATTCCGACCAGTTCGCGTTAATAGTCGTCTGGGATGAAGCTCTTAATGGAAAGAAACGAGCAGTTATTGGCACGTAGCTAATGGCGAAGCTGTATGTTTAATACCTTAACAGGATAGGTTTAGTTTCAGTTAACTCTCGAGCAGTTATCGACCGGTTTTATATCTGCGGAGAAACACATCTCGTTCGGCGGGCGCCTCTTGCTAAATGAGAACCGAGGAAGAATGCGGTTGAAAAGTGTCATTATAATGTGGAGTCTTTCTGCTCGTTATTAATCGTAGAGTAATAAGCATGATTGGCAATTTCCGACCAGACGTTCCCGGTATCGCTATTTTACTTGAAACGTTGCGATTTGTTTCATTACCATTATTGTATACGTTTTTTAAATTACGATGTGTAGGCTAAATTTATTTTTGATTATTGTTGAAGTACCTGAGCGCTCCGCTAGCAATGCTTAATTTCTATGTTAATTGGGCTTCGGCCCGTATGAATATAAATAAATAAATAAATAAATAAATAAACTAATAAATAAATAAATAAATAAACAAATGAATAAATAAATAAATAATTAAATAAATAAATAAATGAATGAATGAATGAATGAATGAATGAATGAATGAATGAATGAATGAATGAATGAATGAATGAATGAATGAATGAATGAATGAATGAATGAATGAATGAATGAATGAATGAATGAATGAATGAATGAATGAATGAATGAATGAATGAATGAATGAATGAATGAATGAATGAATGAATGAATGAATGAATGAATGAATGAATGAATGAATGAATGAATGAATGAATAAATAAATAAATAAATACCTTATTACCAGCGAAAGCTTCTCGGTTTATTATTCAATAATAAACCATTGTAATCGCCCAAGAAAAAACATTTCTAACCCCCTCAAGATTTGATGTTTTACGTTTCAAGGCACGTATAATTCGAATATCGAATAATAAAAAAATTCTGTTCGTCCGCCGTACGCCGTTAGTAGTTTTCCGGCCAAACTATAATAGCTAAATTCTTGAAATTTTCATAAAAAATTGCTAGCTCAATTTTAACGGTATTTTTGGGGGGTTTCGAGGGGGAGAAAATTTATATTTTCCAAGGTTTTTCAGAAAAGTGTGTAAAAGTGTGTGTTGGTATCAATTTCTATAGAAAGCTGTACAGTAGGGCAAAAAACTTAGCTTTTAATTAGGAAATCGAGAAAAATAAAAATGATTAAAATTACAATAGTCGCTACGCTTTTCCCTTAATCCCCTTAACTCATCTGTTTTCCGTCCGAACGTTCACACATGGTCGGTATGATTACTATCAGAAATGGATAGTATTCTTAAATCATTATTGAAGCGAAGGAATAATAAACCACTGTACAATCGTTTTTTGCAGCTTTTTTTTTTTAATTTTACATTATTTGTCGTGTTTTTGTTCTTTTTTCAATAAAAAGGCCATAACTACCTGAATTTTCAATGATATTAATATCTGATTCCCCTTTGAAAGGATTGCAAACATCCAAACTCCTTAACAATCAACTTTCAAAAAAAAAAAATCAATTTTTTTTCTGTTTTGTTTTGTGGATGAAATTAAAACACGAAAATGGAGTCTAATAATTGAATTTTTAGACTTCTTATTCTTCGAACGTTTGGTGAACATATTAATTCTTGTAGCAGAAATATGACATTATGCTAGAAAATGCGTCAAAACGCTAGCTTTCAAAAAGCTTTTATTAAATATACTTTTACTCTTGAATTTCAGAGAGACAACGTGATGCGGAAACTGATTTTGTCGACTGAATCATTGGTTTTGACTCATCATAGTAATTTTCCGCGCTTTTCAGTTGTTGACTTTTTCAGAGTTCACTGAAAAAGATCGGCGCATTTTTAAAAACCGCAATTTAAATTTTTTTTAAGCCCGCGATTTTTCGCATTTAACTCTAAGTCCGTAGTCTTCTGACTATAAAACAATGCCCAATTTTAACGGAAACCATTTTTAAATTGACCCAATTATTCGGGTGAGAGCTCAACAATTACGGTTTTCGTCGAATTTGAACTATTCTTCTATAAAATTATAATAACAAAGATTTATTATTCGAACAAATGGCGATTAAAATGGCAGTTAGGAATCATAGGCACTTGAGAAAATCATCGGGTACCTAATTTTATTAGTCATTAAAATCGCGCTCAACCGGTTGTCATTTCTACATTTATTTTTCATCTCTGAAGAATGGCCTCCTCTCTTGAACTTGCGTTGGTGGAGGTGAGTCCGGTTGTAACGATCGATTTCTAATAAAGAAAAATTTTCAACTCCGTGTATCAGCGAACGCCCATATTTTTATGCCTTGCGTAGGATGTAGGAATATTTTCTATCGAAATCGACTACTTTCGCAATTTGTAAATCTCCAGATGAACGATTTCAGATCGAAAGTTGAAAAATTCTTCGACTGGATTTCTGTTCTTACTTTCTTTCAATTAAAAAAAAAAATTATTCTCTAAATTTTTTTTGTCGTTATTTTGATTTTTTATAGTTTACGAGAAATTATCCGTAGACGTAGCCACTATTCTTTCAATCGCTAAATATTTTCAAAACCAATAAGAATCAGATGTAATAATTTTAGCTGTTTACTGTGTGCTGTTCTTGGGGCTATTCTTGGAGCGGAAATCTAATTGTAACCTTGCTAGCCCTTCGAAAACAGCAATTCCACTCCTTTTGGCTTTCTCAGAGCGTTGAAGTCACATTAAACTTTTTTGCCCCTTTTCACGTCGAAACCGCCAATAATGACGGAAATATTGGTTTCTCCGCTTAGTTCAATGACACGTACCTATAGAAGGCGGTTGGTTGAAAAAATCCCCGCGAGGATAGCCATCGTGAAAAATGGCCTCGATAAATTTCAAATCGAGCCCACAACTGTCACGACGTCTTGTGAGAAAAACCGCCCCGCTTTCAACAATGGCTAGACGCCTTCGATGAATGAAAAACTGCCAAAGGATCGTCAGTAGGGAAAAAGTGCTCTCGGAGCGTGGCTGCCGAGGAAGGAGCAAAAACGGTGAAAATCAGATAAGAATTCAAAGGCCGAGACCGTGTTGAGCATGCGCAGAAGGCCCCTGGCGCGAATAATTCCCTACCGAAGATCTAATCTCTTCGGCAGCCGAATAAATGTTATTGGCCAAGTGTGGAAACTATCGCTCCGCTAATTCGTATGCGATCGTCCTCTTCTGAACTCGAGTAATTTATGGTAAGGATCGTCGAGTTCTTTCGAAGGCAAGTTCAAACAAGATCGGTTTCCATCTCTGTTTGGAATTCGAAGCGGACGAATTTGCTTACCCGCTTGGTGCCCATAGCAATTAACTCGATGGGCATTCCAACCTGGGATTTTTTATTGCCCTAGTATCCGTAGGGTGTTTTTTTTTATTTCTTCTTCTGTTATTTTTTATAGTTATAGATATATACTTTCTGATCGATTTGGGGTTCGATTCCTTTTTATTTTGACTTTTTTTTAATTATTTCTATAATACTTTTGATTATTAGACCTAATATAATTAGGTTTTGATTGGTTGGGATGGCTTGGGCCTGGTCTCTTATTGCTTGGTAATTTTTTTCCAAAATTCTAATTCTTATAACTCAGGAATATTGACAGTATCAACTAATCGTATTGGGGATGTTGCAATTTTAATAGTTATTGCTTGAATATTAAATTTCGGTGGGTGAAATTATATTTATTATATACTTTTTTTTATCAGGATATATTTTTAATTATTTTATTAATTATTTTAGCAGGCTTAACTAAAAGTGCTCAAATTCCTTTTTCTTCATGGCTACCAGCAGCTACAGCTGCTCCGACTCCGGTTTCTGCTCTAGTCCATTCTTCTATACGAAGCTGAAAATAAGATGATTCCTTGCTTTCAACTGAATAGACTTTTGGTTTATTATTCAATAATAAACCATTGTAATCGCCCAAGAAAAAAAATTCCTAACCCCCCTCAAAATTGATGTTTTACGTTTCAAGGCATGTAAAATCCGAATATGCAATTAAAAAAAATTCTGTCGTTCCGTCGTACGCCGTTAGCAGTTTTCCGGCCAAAATATAATAGCTAAATTCTTGAAATTTTCACCAAAAATCAATCTCGGTCCTACGACGGCCCAATTCATGAACCAACCTGCTAGCTCAATTTTAAGAGTATTTTTGGTGGGTTTTGAAGAAGAAAAATTCATATTTCCCAGGAATTTTCAGGGAAATGTGTATTTGGTATCAAATTCTGTCGATTTTTGGACGCTGAATCGATCATCCAAGTGAAATAATAAGCGTCCATGCTATAGCTGATAGCTTTCAGGCTTGAAAACATTATTTCAGGTACATGCAAATATTAGCGTTTTCGTTAAATTTGTTGCGATAGTTGCAAATGAGAAATTCTCAACTTGAGCGGACGATCTCTTAATTTTCAACAATAACGCAGCCTCGAGCCCTTTGGAAATCTAATCTGACTGGACCGATGGTCCATTCCAAAAATCGACGTATTACAACTTTTTTTTTTTCTTTTTTATTCGATCGCCTTAAAATCGCCTTTGTATCATTCGACCAGCATGTTCGAGCTGTAAGATGCCTTAGATGAATGAATACAGTTGGACAGAATTTCCTCCTCAATGAGAAACTTCTTGCGAGAATTATTTTTCAACCTGATGCTCTCTCAAAAGGGATTTTCTTCGTGAAACGTCTGACAAAGCTGTTGCTGCGGATTGCAAACTGAACTAGGCGAAGGGCTACAGGACGGTTTGAATTACAGGAGCTCAGCGGCTATTGAAGCGGTGAACGGGCTGTTATTGAGATTCGACGCGTTCTATCTTAAAAACGAGAAAAGAATCAACGCTTATTTGGTTCCTAGGATTGTAATAAACTATAAGATTCCAGTTACCGTTTCAACGCTTCAAACTTCCCGTTCAAAGAGTGTTTAGCAAATTAATGTCAATGAAAAAATAATTTAGAAGAAATTAGTGGAAATTTTTCAAGCTGAATAAAAATGAGATGAAAATTTAGTAGAAGAAATTAATGGGAAATTTTCAAGCTGAATAAAAATGAGATGAAAATTTAGTAGAAGAAATTAGTGGGAAATTTTCAAGCTGAATAAAAATGAGATGAAAATTTAGTAGAAGAAATTAGTGGGAAATTTTCAAGCTGAATAAAAATGAGATGAAAATTTAGTAGAAGAAATTAGTGGGAAATTTTCAAGCTGAATAAAAATGAGATGAAAATTTTTCGCACTACCCAGATATAAATAATGATCCCTCTCGAACCGTTTCAGCATAAAAATGTACCTTAGCGTCTTTTAATCTGAAAAAAAGAAGCGATTAATCTTCGTTCTGTCGCGTGTGTTATCGTTTCGCAAGTGTCAACACTCGGCTGAACCTTAAGTGCTTCAGAGATATCGATACAGGTGAAATCAAGACGTTATTCTATATTATACAGACAGGTAAGGTCATCCAGTTAGAATGAGGACACCTGCATCATTTCCACACGGTTTCTTCGGAATTAGATACGTCCATGTTGCGAAGGCATCTGCATTTTACACGATATATGTTTTTTTTATTTGTCACAAAATCGCGTCCGCTTATTCCTTTGCGGTGACGACGGTAAATGAGTTGTGGGCCAATAAAAAACAGTTAAGTCGCTTTGGCGGAGATAAATAACCCGAGTGAACGGCGATGCTGTTCTTGAATTTCTTGTGCGTGGGAAGACAGTGAAGCGAACTGCATAAATTCAAAAGTTCAGACGCTTCTTCGAGATCCTTGGTAGTTTTTAGACGAATTTCTTTCCAAAACGCCATTGTAACATTGGTTAGTACTTCTATCAGATTCCATTCCTTCGAAACTGGTATTACGAGTTGTCAGAGGTGAATTAACATTCATCAGACTGCACCAGGTGCTTTGTTAATTGGCCCTGGGCACAACAGAAGTAGTATGATTCTTCGCACGTCCGCAAACGTCAAATTTGAGCTCTAGGAAGTGATTTATTCGTAGTAATTTTATCCAGTTTTTTCCATTTTCTCCAGTTGTGGGGGAGTAAATAATAAAATTCGGTGACTCATTTTCCAAGTTTAATTTTCCCACTTCACTTTCTTCCATGGGGTATCCCTAGGGCGATTTAATCATTTATTAAAATCATTCTATGCCCATATGCAGTGTCTGCAGACCTGAAACCTGATTATTGGAAATACTTTTCAACTATTCACTCTTCGCTTTACACATTTCAAGATGGTTCGCGTTTTTTGAAGCCGAACTATTGAAAAGTGGTAAGTGCTGAGTTAAATAGCGAGAAGTAAAAATACTGTAACGAGCAAGGGACCGCCGACTTTCTGAGAAGCGCAGCGCGAGAAGGTTCTAGAAGCGACCGGGAGGGTTCGACTAGGCTCGACCGGGAGGGCTCGACTAGGCTCGACCGGGAGGGCTCGACTAGGCTCGACCGGGAGGGCTCGACTATTCTCGGCCGGTCGGGTCCGACTGGGCTCGCCGCTTCTAGACCGACCGCCTGCCCTATATAAGCCGGCAAGCGAGAACTGCGAGTTAGTTATTCCGATATCAGTTTTTACCGCATTCCGATTTCCGCATTCTGAGTTAACTTCGGTTGTCTCGGCGCTCGACCAGTGATAAATCGCGTTATAAATCGTGTGATAAATCGTGTTATAAATCGACTGTGCGTGTGATAAATTAACTGTGCGCGTGATAAATTCGATTGTTTACTGTGAGTAATAATTGTGCGTTATTAATAAATTAGGAAACTGTTCTTAAAGTGTGTTTTAATTTCCAAGTCTGACCCGAACGAATCCGCGTAGTGTAAAAACGTAACAATACAAAGAACGGACTCGCTGGTTTTTTTTTAAACGTTTTCATATTTTTTTAGTGGAGGGAAAATTGAAAAGAAGGAGCGCAAATATTGTAACTTTAATCATTTTTATTTTTCTTAATTTTCAAATTTTTAGCCCAACGGTACGGCTGACGAACTTTGAAGACCATTCCGACGAGTATAGAACGATTTTTATGGTTCCAAGAGTTCTCGAGTTATGCCAAATTTCTAAAAATCTCCCAAATTCGACACAAAAGCTGCGATAACTCGAGACCAATAAAGCTATCGACCCCGCGATGGTCTCATTCGATTCAGCGTCAAAAAATCTATATAATTTGATACCAGGTACACATTTTTCTGAAAAACCTTGGAAAATATGAATTTTCTCCCCCTCAAAACCCCCAAAAATACCCTTAAAACTGAGCTAGCAAGTTGATTCAAGAATTGGGCCGTCGTAGGACCGAGATTGATTTTTGGTGAAAATTTCAAGAATTTAGCTATTATGGTTTGGCTGGAAAAGTGTTGACGGCGTACAGCGTACGGCGTACGGCGGACAGACGGAATTTTTTTTATTGGATATTCGGATTCTACATGCCTTGAAACGTAAAACATCAAATTTTGAGGGGGGGTTAAAAAAAATTTTTCTTGGTCGATTACAATGGATTATTATTGAATAATAAACCAAAAATTCTGTCTGTCGCCGTACGCGTTCTACACTTTTCCGGCCAAACTATAATAGCTACATTCTTGAAATGTTCATCAAAAATCAACCATGTCCTGCGATGGCCCAATTCTTAAACCAACTTGCTAGCTCAATTTTAAGGGTATTTTTGGCGGGTTTTGAGGAGGAAAAATTCATATTTCCCAGGGTTTTTCAGAAAAATGTGTATTTGGTATCAAATTCTGTCGATTTTTGGACGCTGAACGACGCGATGGTCTCATTCGATTCAGCGTCCAAAAAGCTATAGCAATTAATACTAAATACACTTTTTTCTAAAAAACGTTGAAAAATACGAGTTTCCTCCCTCAAAAATACCCTTAAAATTGAGGTAGTTTATTATTGAATAATAAACCAAAATAGGCCCCCTGATAATACTTCATCAGAAAAAAATCCTCAGAAAAAATAGCCTGAAAGGACGAACGTGCAAGAGAAAATATTGAATCAAAACCAAAATTTAGAACGAATCGCTTATTTTTCAAGATCAACGCGTTTAAAAATTCCAGCCAATTATGCTGCGTTTTAATTTTGGCATGTGATAATCTTTATAAAGACCTTAGACGACTTCTCGTTCGGATAAGATATTGTTTCCATAGATTTGAACTTAGGATGCTTTCCACTTGAGACCAATGAAGTTGTTTATACAAGTTAGCGCCACCACTTGACACCCGAGACTTCAGATAGCGCTAATGGCTGTAATTTACATCGAATTACGGCTCGAAACAGCCGTAGAGAAAATGGGTTTTGATCTAGGATGAACGAAAGTTGAAATACTCCTTGAAACTGTATCACTCTCAGTTACTTATGTGAATATATTTTCCCCTATTCAAGCGTGTTATTTAAAATTCGACAAAAGCTAATTTTGCTCATTCACTAGGAAACCTTTTTTCCTGAAAATTTTATTGAATTAAATTCAATAAAATATAAATTAAATTTAATTAATAAATTTAATTAAAAATATAAATTTTATATTCATTTTTCAGGGAGACGTGGCGAATTATGTCACATTTGGATGACAGACAGACAGATGGATAGATGGGCACTTTTTCAGAAAGTGATTCCGAGTAAAGGGCTATGAAAATTTCTTCCAATGGGACCTCCGGTTCCAAATTTGACTTTTCAGACGATCGCAATACTTCCATTTATTATGTAAAAATGGAGGTAAAAATAACAGTTTTATTTCCCCATTAAACATGGATATTGTTGCCGCGAAAAATAAAATAACCACGCCCCGGTACGAGTTTTTGACCTGGCTGCACCCAGAGCAGTGATTTGACCTATAAATTCTCAGGACATACTTCATGGCGACTCTTCGATGCTAATGCGTTCCCAATCAGTCGAGATTAGGTTCGCCCACGCTCGGAATTCGGCATCAAAGGCGATTCCTACGCAGCTCTGAAATAGTGAGTTCTCGAACCGGCGAGGACAAAAGTTTTTTCTGCCGTTCCGCCACATCATAAAGCACTTTAGTCGGGTCGCTATAAATTTTGCCCGAAATTTTATCACCATATAGGATCGGGAATTTTTTACGGTCGACTATAAATATTGGAGCCTACCTTCGCACGGATACCTGAGACTGATACGCACCTCAAACTGCTAAAACAAAAGATGAAAAGAAATGAATAAATTAAACAAACTTGTAAGCCGAAAAATATTCATCTTCCGAATTAGAAATTCAGCTTCGTTTTCCACTACCTATTTTTGTTGCGTTTTTAGAGATGGAAAAATCCCCCTCTTTCTAATGATTATTGTTCTATGCTTATATTTTATGTTTTGTTTTTATTTTTATTTATTTCATATTTTGTTTTTATTTATTAATAAATTTTTATTTTAAATTTTATTTTTATTCATTTTATATTATTTTATCCTTATCTACTTTATATTCATCTTTATTTTTTATTTTTTTTATTGATTTAAATTATTATCTATTTAATTTATTATTTTTTATTAGTTTTATTTGTTATTTATCTTATTTATTATTTTTTAATTTTATTTGTTATTTGTTTTATGTATTAATGCTCTAAGGTATGTTGTTCGAAGAAAACAGTTAGCATCTAAAATTTATTTAAGGAAGAGCTCAACATCTGAGCTGAGATGTTTCAGTAAAATCACCAGCTGCTTGCCTTCAATCAAGTGGAAAACTTAAAGAACGCAAAAAAAATAGAAGAAGAAACGAAAATGTATTTTACAGCATGGCAAATGAAGCGCGCTTAATTGTGCGGAATAATAATTTAACAATAATTTTTACTCGTTTGTTGGTTAGGGTCTAATTTTTAGATTTGAAGAGCTTGGTTTTTATTTATTTCTGGAGTCAAAACCTTGAATCTTTCCAAACTGAGAACAGTTATTGTCCAGAGCTATAGCCTAACAATTTTTTCAGAGCTATTTCACACCGTTTTCGTAGTATTTTGGCGAGGGCCAAATTTTGACAAAAGGTTCCGTCCGAATTCGTAGAGTTCGATCATTGAGAATTTTACTGATTTTTTTCCAAATTTTGTTACTTGTAAAGCGAAGAGTTGCGAGATAAATTTAGGAATAGACCCAAGTTCAGTGTTGTTCTGCGCGCAGTGACAAATATTCCATGCCTATTTCGGAAGAGTTTCCAATCTGAGAAATACCACGTTATTTTTTCCAGAGAAATTCCACGTCATTTTTTCACAACAGAAATTAGACCTCTTAGACGTATTTTTCGCGAGAATTTCACACCCAACGATCAAAATAGAGAGACTTCAATCTCGTCACGTCGACACCACATTCACACGAGGATATTATTGTTCTTGCACAGTTCTCTTGCGTCATCTTGAGCCTCGAAGGTTGCGACCGCTGATTTTTGCCTATCAATGACAGAAAAACGTTCCAACGGCAGCGCACATCAATCTCGAGAGCCCGTTTACTGTTATCCGAGCAGTTTGTTCTTGAGTCAAGCTCTCATAAGAATCCTTTCCAGAGAAGGCCTTGATGATAGTCTGCTCGTAAATCACGACCTCGTGACGCTGCCTGCGCGTACAGGACTGGACAAATTGGACGGATGATTGATTTTTCCTGAATCGGCCCGTTGTGTTATAGCTAGCGATGACGGCCTAATCCAGAATAAATAAAACTCCGCTCATAAAAACCGCCGACTATTAGTTTTGCAACAGTCCAACAACGGAATATGGATATGATTGAGAGGGGAGCCTTGAAAACACGATTCCGCTTCTGTTTCAGGCCGCCGAAGGTCCGTCAATTGTTCGTTCGAGCTATTTTCATTATAAAATGATCACAATGCCATTGAGAGTGCTCCTGACAAAGGGCATCGATCTTGGCCCACATTTATGACTCAACTGGAGCTGTATTACATAGAATATTCACGGTATGGAGAAAGTCCCCAAAGTTGTACGTCCCATTTGAAATAATTCGAGACAAAATTTACCTAGTCACGATTTATAAGAAATGAAAACAGCATTGTCAGATCGATTGCGGCGAAGCCATTATTATGTAGCGAACAGTAACTTTAACTGGCGGTTGATTCTGCGGAGCGAACTCGTAAATATTCCTAGAAATGACGATTTAATTATATTGGCTGTGGGAAAGTGAAAGTCAAAGGAAGTGAATGCACAAGAAGTAGATGGTTTTTGGCACTGCCTGTATTTCGTGTTGGTTAGATTACGATTATTGCACTAATATGTCAAAAAGAGATGGTTTCTTGTTTAAATAAACGTGTTGCTTTGATAAGTTATAGGAACATGAATTTATAGGGATCATAGCCGGTCGTATTAAACCTTTGATGAAAAAAAACTCGAGAACCAATAAAGCTATCGAAACCGAGATGGCCTCATTCGATTCAGCGTCCAAAAATCTATTAAAATTGATACCAAATACACATTTTTCTGAAAAACCTTGGAAAATATGAATTTTCTCCCCCTCAAAAATTACTTTAGAATTGAGGTTGCTATTTGGCTAAGGAGTTGAACCATTGTCAGGCCAAGATTGATTTTTGGTGAAAATTTCAAGAATAGTTTCGTCAGAAAAGTGTTAAGAACAGTTTAAAAAGTTTTAAGGGTATTTTTGGCGGGTTTTGAGGGGGAGAAAACTAATCCTTTTCAAAGTTTTTAAGAAAAGTTATTTTTTTACTAGTTATTTTTTAACTAGTTAATTTTCGACTAGTTATTTGTTGACTAGTTCATTTTTCAACTAGTTAACTTTTAAACTAGTTAATTTTTAACTAGTTGATTTTTCAACTAGTTGATGTTTTAACTAGTTGATGTTTTAACTAGTTATTTTTTAACTGGTTAATTTTCGACTAGTTATTTGTTGACTAGTTAATTTTTCAACTAGTTAATTTTTACCTAGTTCATTTTTTAACTAGTTGATTTTTCAACTAATTAATTTTTATTTAGGTAATTTTTAACTAGTTAATTTTTTAATTAGTTATTCTTAACTAGTTGATTTTTCAACTAGTTATTTATCAACTGGTTAATTTTTTAACTAGTTATTTTTTAACTAGTTATTTTTAACTACTCATTTCTAACTACTTATTTTTAACTAGTTGATTTTTCAACTAGTTGATTTTTCAACTAGTTGATTTTTATTTAGGTAATTTTTAACTAGTTATTTTTTAACTAGTTAATTTTTTAATTAGTTATTTTTAACTAGTTGTTTTTAAACTAGTTGAATTTTTAGCAAGTTGATTTTTAACTAGTTGATTTTTCAACTAGTTATTTTTCAACTAGTTATTTTACAACTACTTATTTTTAACTAGTTATTTTTAGTAGTTATTTTTTAAGTAGTTATTTTTTAACTAGTTATTTTTAACTAGTTATTTTTTAACTAGTTAACTTTATAACTGGTTTATTTTTAGCTAAACCTCAATAAAAAAAAGCGAAAACCCCTGCAACAAAAAGTGAACTTTTCACCGAATTTTCTCCCTTCTATCAGTTGATAGCATCGAAAGCCAATTCAACATCATTAGGATTTCGCCAATTCTGTGGGCATCGCTCCATAAAACCGTAAATAAGGCATTGTGTAAATTAATCTTGGGTGAGAGGGCCAAGATCATTCATTCTCCGAGCTTTTATTGGTAGAGATGTTCCTGTAACAGATATCAAGTTTAACGAGGTTCAAGTAAAAAGTTACTGAACTTGAAAAGAAACGGCCTAAATGCTTGGTAAAATTCTCGTTTATTGCCGGCGTCAGGCCAAAACCATGGCTTATATCAGTAGCTTCGATCCTCGCGTATTTCACTCATCAACGCTCAACTCAAAAATGTTGAAAAAATTTACCGCTCTCCCAGCGATTCAACTCGGGGCTGGAGAGAATGAAAAAGTATCTCATTAGTCTCGGGAATGTAGCGAGGACTCAGGGGGGCCCAGGACGCCCACACGTATCTAATCCCATTGGACGACTTGTCGTGTTCGGAAGACGGATCGCTCACTCCCTTGCGGTTGATTATGCGAACCGCCGAGCAAGTTTTTCTCCTCGCTGACGTCGAGTTGAAATTTCGATTTGGAAATTGTCCTATCCAAACGATCGAAGGGATTGATGAGCGGGAATTTATCAACGTACAGTTGATATCTTCATACGCCGAAGCTATTGGATTCGAGAAGTACGACGAAATAGAGGAGAAAATAATTTTTAATCATCAAACATTTCATGTAGAAAATTTTAGTCGTTTTTGTACGGCGAAAAATACTTCAGCGATGATGATTCCACTTCATTCTGTAGGGCAAGATTGGGATGAAAATGGCAATGACTGCAAATTGTCATTGGTGGGCTGTTAAATAAATTAATTTGTCTCCCCTATTATTATTCCGTTTGTCCATAATTTTTATCCTATTTCTCCCTACGAAGACCATAATCGAATTTACATAATAATCAATTGAACGCTCGTACGATAGAATTTATTTTTTATTATCAAGCTCTTTTTCGTCCTTTCTATCATCTATCATCTTTCTATCTGCCCAGAAATAGTAAAAACGAACAGTTTGAGATACTTAGGGATAAATATCATATAATATAGAAAACAAGGCTATTAAGGAAGTAACAGAAATGAAATTTATATTTAAAAAAAAAAAAAAAAAAAAACTGCGCTAGAGCACAGCATCTGCGATGCTTTCTAGTGCAGTCCTCAAATAAATGTAACCAAGAAGCGTCAATATTTTAATTTATCTGTAGCAAGTAATAAAATTGTAATATAAAGAGGACAAATAAACACTATCTATCTATCTATCTATCTATCTATCTATCTATCTATCTATCTATCTATCTATCTATCCATCTATTTTTCGAAGATTCTGAACTCTTCATTAAATGCTAACGTAACTTCAAAGTGCCTCAACCTCAAACGGCTGAGATTAAAAGGAATAATTCCTTCGATTATTAATTTTTTCACCTCTCAGCATTGCAGTTATCGTATTATCAATGTTAGAATAAATATAAAAAATCTAATCAAACCGGGAGGAAATTTCCTATTCGGCGACGAAGCTGCGAATCGAGGTAAAAAAAACTATTGTAGGAATTCGCAAGATGCTTGGCCATCGGAGGCTTAATAGAGATATTAAAAGGGAGGATCTCGCTTGATAAGAAACGGCTAGAATCGCCTACCGGCTCGCCTTTTTGGGAACACGAGAAAAAGCCCATCGGATTTGCTTCCATACTGAGTCGCAGGGCTCCTTATATACGAAGACGAGTGAACAGAGTTAATTGTTAAGGTAAGGAGCAATCAGAAGTTCCCCTTGGTTGGGAGCAGTGCATCTGTTGAACGTTGGCCTCTTACAATTGCAAAAAAGAACCGCTCAGGCGCGCATAAAATCTGTTCAGCAGGATTCGTTTTATCGTTCTGCTCTCCCGAAACGGACGATATGACGATTTTATAACAACCGACAATTAGACGAGTACGGCTTCATTTCTACGATGCGGCTGATGCAAGAAAACTGACATTGAACATTATCGCTTCTCTCTGGCTCGCTCTTGAAGCGTTTCTTTTCTGAGTGCGGGACACGGAATTCGGAGATTCTGAATGAATTGCGGCGTTGCCAGCACTTGCAAACGACTGCGCATTGGTTAGCGTGGATTGAGTGGGAGGAACTCGAGAGGGCTTACTAATACTTTTTTCTTTTGGCTGTCACGTATTTCATATTGTTATTGGGATGTTCATAGGTTGTTATCGATATTTTCTTTGGACGTTGATAGTATTTTTGCCGGTGAATACTGACTTTTGTTGAGTCGTTATTGGGTTTTTCTTGGGTCGTTATTAAATTTTCTAAATCTATTTTTCGTTTTTGGGTAGTTATAATGGGATCTTCTTAAATTGTTATCGGGATTTTCTTGGGTTGATATTGGAATTTTTCCTGGTATTTATTTGGATTTAATTCAAGTAAAATGAGATCTTTTTATAAACCTCAAGTGATATTGATGAGCAATATTGATTTTTGTAAATATCTAAATAGTCAATAACCGCATAAGGCGGAAGTACGGCGTGTGATCCAATCGATACCGAACAAGTTTTGTGAAATGGAGTCATTTTTAAAGCAAGGAGACCCAAGTAGTCAAAAGTGCACAAATTAAATAACAGAAAATGCGAATTACAAAGGAAGTATACGGACTGTGACACCAATAATAAAAATTAAGCGACATTCAGCTGACTTAAAAAAAATTTCAAGACCACCGGCGTTTAAATATAATTATTTTGGCAGTCTGAAAATCCGTATGTGACCCACGTGATAGAAATCAGACTTCATTCAATCGCCGTCCCAAACATTTCAAGACCTTGAGCGTTCAAATATATTGATTTTCACAGCCTGTTACGAGTTTTTTATTTTTTGATTTTTGCAGCCTGTAATAATCAAAATAAAAAATACGCACAAAGAAATCGTGAAAAATTCATTAAAAAATATATTAAAAATCAAGCATCATCTGCTCGTTATAATGAACATTTTAAGACCGAATCGTTTAAAAATATTATCTTTCTGTGGGTTGAGGGGGAGAAAAACGAAGCGACCTCTTCTCCATTATATTCAGCCGAGTACTTTCGCCCGTTCGGGCTTCTTTAGGGCCATAGGTAACCTTGGTCCTATAATGCCCTGAAGAAGCCCGAACGGGCGAAAGTACTCGGCTGAATATAAAAATGGAGAAGAGGTCGCCACGTTTTTCTCCCCCTCAACCCACAGAAAGAAGTAATGCGACCACCTGGAGGAGAAAAATATTATCCTTTATAGCCTGTAAAAGTCTAAATATAAAAAACTTGGAACGGTTATATCTCGGAAGTACTTTGTGTTATCCAAAATCTGGAAAGGGCTTATTTTGCAAAATTACTGGGAAAACATTCTCTGAAAATTTCATAGAGTTTCAATCATTTTTCACGGCGATCAGACGGTTAATGTTATTTTTTGACCGTAGACGCACAGAAACTTGTTCAGAAACTGTTTCAGAGTTTAGTAATAAAAAAAATGTCTTCCCAATTCACCTCCGTTCCGAATTTGACTTTTCGGAAGATCACAATACTTCCATTTACTACGTAAACGTTTTTCTTTTTGAACTTCTGCACTTCTGAATATCCTGTTTTTTTTTTTTTTTTTTTTTTTTTTTGTGGGAACACACGACTGTCATTTTTGTCTACTGAATTAAATGCGATCTAGATATTTATTAATTACCGATCCCTGACCGAAAAATTACAGCGTATTTCCTGCACACAGCGGTTTTTTAAAGATCGTTCTAACAGCAGGACTTGACATGGCGTTGGCGACTCTGATCCGCTCTCAGCCAACTGCCGAGCGTTTATCGAAGAAGAGAATTTTGCGGAAACGTTTCTTCAACTCCGAACCAAAAGAAATCCGACGTTTGATTGATAACCGTCGGCCGGGCAACCAAATTCGGACCGATGGAACACAGATATTTCAAAGAACACAATGAGTCCGAGGATGGAAGGATCTTTATTGGTTTGTTAGGCTAACGACTCGCCTTCAGACAGACGAGAAGCAAAGGGAAGGCGAGCTTCTCGTTGTGTAATGCATGCAACTGACGAGAGCAGGAAAAGATTTCTTCTTCATCGGCTTCTTCATACGAATGTGCTCCAGTTGCCTTGTACGACGAAAATGTATGCCAGCCCTTTTCCCCCTGTTGTATTTTCAATGCTCGCCAAAGCCAGTTCAGACGCAAGGGTGAAGCCAAGACTTGATTTTTAAAGAGGACTCTGGTATCGCCACTTTGTACTCGACGGCTCAGCTTAAGACTTCTCATTCGTAATCGTCGCTCAACTTCAGCCGCGAGTATTGGAGCGGTGCCGAAATTTATTCAATCGAATTCAGAAAGTATCGCCGACGAGCGGAGAAGAAAATCTAATAGTTGGAAGCCTTTTTCAAGTAAGAACTTCACTTTCCGCCGTTTAATAGACGCGGGGAAAGAAAAAATAATTAGAGCTCGAGCTTGAGCGGGAAAAAATCGCCTCGTAAGTAAACTGCAGGCGACTCCGATTCAAAAATACGACGAAACCGATCGAACTCATCTGCGATTCGACACGAGTATCGACAGGGGATCGAAGGGGACAAAAAAAACTTGAATGGCGAGCGAAAGAGATTGAGGAACATAAAATACTTCCATGTTTACTACCGAACTATGCTAATCGATACTATTATTTACTTTTTCAGTAGGAAATAAATTATTCCATTTTCATTTATTATTGCATAATTTGATGAAGATCGCTTCGTTGTATTTTCGATTCATTTGAATATTTTATTTACCACTACGATTTATTCAATTCACCTCAATCTATCTGTTCCATTTAGTCCGACTATGTTCTGCCATTCTGAAAATCTTAGATGAATGTGTCTGTCGGTTTTTCACAAGGTATTCTCTATTTACAGGGCAGTGTCGTGATAAAATAATTATCACCATTGAACGATATAATAATTTTTTAGAACCATTTTTTCACCAACTTTTCCACTTGGAAAATAAAATGATTGAATGAATATGATTGAATAAATTTTTTATTGTTTAGACCTCTTGTCATTACAATGATTGGCAAATTGACGTATTTTATGAATAAAGTGTATTCCTTAGGTAATTAATACAAAATAATTGTATTAAAATCATCTCATTAAATGCAGCCCATTAAATCATCTGTTTATTACTCATAGAAATGGGCTTCATTTAAAATAAATGCTCTCTGTTTCATCAAGCTTGTCACAAAATTGCACAAGAAAGCTTCGTTGATGGTTATAGAAGTTTATAGAATTATATAGATATAGAATTGTCCTGGGGAAGATTGGGCATTTGGCAACAAAATGAAAAATATCATCCTCCTCATTGAAATTGCACAGAGGACATACTTTTTCTCCATCGAATTTAATCGCTATTCTTTTGCAGAGGAGGAATGCTCTTTTGGATCCGCCCAGTCGCAGTTGAGCCACAATCCGCTTTAAGCTAAGCGGCAGTTGAAATGTCAAGTTGCTTGTGCTTGTATCTACTCGTATTAAGTCGTAATATCGATCCACAAATGAAATATCCACAAATGAATACAGAATCGCTCTTGGAAAATAAAATGTTCAGTACCTACCAAACATTTTTCGTCGGGGAAAAAAAAACATTTTAGCATTTTAATAAATATTTGCTACAACGGTGCAATTAATTTTTCAATCGTACCTCATTTTTTGCAGTAAAAATAAATTTCCTAGAGTCGAATCGGAGTCTCGTATTGTTACGCTGTTTTTCAATAATTTACGTTCACATATAAGAGAACTTATGAGGACATTTAAATTAGATCGGGACCTTCAAGCTCCCACGTCCTGTCGTTTTTGCTGAATTAATCACGTTGAAAGCTCTCATTGACCCGTTTTATTCGACAGAAACTCGAAGGTGGGTTTCTTATTGCGATTTATGTATCAAGGATTCTCATTTCCTTACGACCCGGTATAATCCTTTGGGACTATCGCGCCCTACCTACGCACGTTTTGGAATCTGGGTTAATTATTCATTCCATTTCGAGAGGCGCAGTTTCTTTTCAAAAGGGCCTAAGCTTCTTGTAAAATTTGCCAATTTGCATAAGCTAAGATCGTTATTTTTGTCGGTTTTTAGGGAAAATCAATATGCGAAAGGTGTCTGATGATCTTTTACCAATTTACGGCCTAATCGGAACTCGAAATGGCGACAAAAACTGACGTAGGCCCGAATTTCAGGTTTATAACGAGGCTATGAATATTCTATAAATGATTGACGACTTTTTCGACTAAATCAACATTCCAGATAGGAAAACAAACACAAGGACCGTTTCGTAACGATGAAAAATGTTTAATTCCGATGCTCACGCTTCTTGCATTTTTCAACATTAATATTTATATCGTGCAGAGAGCGAGAATAATTTCCAATGCACGAAGTAAATTCGAGTGAGAGCAACGAAGGTTTTTTTTTTATTTTCGGTGATGAGGTACCTTATAATTGATACTAGAAAATAATAAAACTAAGATTGAAACTCATTTAAATTCTGGAATTTAGATTTTGCGGAAAATGTATTTTTGCTCCGTTAAAATTCCACTTTTAATCTCGTTTTAAACGCAGGTTTCACACTGAAATTTTATACCGTTAAAAAAATTATTGTTTTTTCTTCCATAATATATTTTTTTTATTGACAATTATTGATATAGTTTTGTCGTAGGAAAAACGGTTCAAATCCAAACAAAAAATAATCTCAATTTTTATTTATTTATTTTATTTAATTAATATATCTATTTTATTTCATTCCTTTTATTCTTTCTATTTATTATTATTTTATTTCATTTCTTTTATTCACTTTATTTATTATTATTTATTTAATTTAATTTAATTTAATTTAATTTAATTTAATTTAATTTAATTTAATTTAATTTAATTTAATTTAATTTAATTTAATTTAATTTAATTTAATTTAATTTAATTTAATTTAATTTAATTTAATTTAATTTCATTTCATTTCATTTCATTTCATTTCATTTCATTTCATTTCATTTCATTTCATTTCATTTCATTTCATTTCATTTCATTTCATTTCATTTCATTTCATTTCATTTCATTTCATTCTATTTCATTCTATTCTATTCTATTCTATTCTATTCTATTCTATTCTATTCTATTCTATTTTATTTTATTTTATTTTATTTTATTTTATTTTATTTTATTTTATTTTATTTTTGAAAGAGTTTAGTAGGTACAGTTTGTTACAGAATGATAGGATCCTTCGCTAAAAGTCGACCATGAGCGAACGGAGAGGCGATTCAAATCAGCTCAACACTCCGCGATGTTGGACTAATTCATCAATCTTCTTTAATTTATGATCGCACATCGACGAAAACTATGTTTCTTCCGAGATCATTTATTTTTGTCAGCGTTATAACCGAAACGAAATCGCATCGCTAGTGAGTCAAGTGTAGTCGCAAATGTAAGACGACAGTGTCATTAGGCGGGCGATGCGTGTTAGATAAGTTCCATTGTTTCACATTTTTGGGCGTGCTCAGATCGCCTGGTTATTTTCAGATAATCTGGACTTGAAATTAATAGCATCGCGCCTAATATATCGTTTATATACGTTTATCTGATTGGGGCTATAGAATTATGCGTGTAAAAATATGCGAGGAGTTAATAATATAATAGTTTTGCAATTATAAGACGGGTAATGAAACAGATGATTGGAGGAGTGAGAAATTTATCTCCTTGGACCTGTTCCGCATTACTCCTACGTATGATGTTGATGAGAAAGGGGAATTTTCCTCGTTTTGCAGTTCTCTCGTATTGAACCTGAATGAATGAATTGCGATTATTTCCGATTATAATGCGGACACTTAAATATAGAAATACACTCAAAATGAAGTAATCAAATGAAGTAGGTAATAAAAGGTAACATAAAAACATTTATAATCCCGTGGTTTGTAAGGGGGAAGAGAAACGAGGCGACTCATATTCCAATTTATCGTTTATTTTCTGGCCGAGCACTTTCGCCCGTTCGGGCATCATCAGGGCGATCTAAGTATGTAGCGTTCAGTATTTGTGATCATGGAGGTACAGGATAATTTTGAAAGTAGAAGATTCTTAAGATAGTTACGTGGAGCCATAGGGTCCACAGCCATATATGTCGGCTCAGTCCCAGGGTTTTTAATTAAAAAAAAATTAATTTAAATATAATTAAATAAATAAAATAAATATTAATTAAATAAAACAACTGGAGAATGAGTCGCCTAAAACTAAAATTGCATTGACGTGGATGAAAGAAAATAGTAATTTTTCCCATTCTCTGCTACCAATTAGATTTTTTTGCTATAATCCTCAGACATCATGTTTATTTTGGTCTGTGCACCGAATCGAGATCGAGCTTGAGGTTATTGTAAATTGTAAAATTATTATCCAAGGAGAGTGGAAGAGAAGACCTTATGGCCTTAACTCTCCTTGGTGGTTAAATAAATCAACATCCTATTTTGACCGTAGCGTTGAAAATAGCGATGAAATCAAAAATACTTCATGCCCAAAAGAAAGTAGTCCCTTTCAATGAATTTTCTCAAAAACAATCCGCTGTTAATTTAACAGCGACGTCCATTGGATAAAACTGAAAACAATTCATTGACAGAATCCATTGTTGGGAATGCCCCGTTTCGGCAGTAAACAAACTCTTCTCGGCGTCAACTCGATGAATGGAAACTCGACCCAACGGAATTGGGCATTTTCGGATTATTATCGTCGTAATTTGAGTATTTCGAACGTTCCCGTTTGAAACTGAAGAAAAAACGAGCTTCGTCATCGTTCGATTTCGATTTGTTCCATCGAGATAGGTTACCTACTTCTCTTTAAGGAAAATTCGCGATTATCAATGGCCCGATTGTTCTGCGAACTTCTTTCCAGAAAATCTTATTAAAAGCGTTCTGCATTTTATACAGCTAATTGGGTCTATGACGAGCAATCTCAACCTATTTCATTCGTGTTTAGGTGATATTTTATTGCAAGATAATATTCAACTCGGGGCTTCTATAACACAGGTTTACAAAAAAATATTTTTTTAAATTGTTTGGAATTTGATAATTGATTTTTATGTATTTTTCAGCGCTGATTGCAAAAATGCAATCCATTTTTTCTATCACGTAAGGTTTTCTCACAAAAAAGAAATTACTTTTTGGTATAATAAAAAATTTTTAGCAATTTTTCAAATTTTTTCTTAAGTTAAAGGATTTTATTTCATGTATAATACATGTTATAAACTACATATATCTAGTACACTTACATTTCTCTTTAAGCTCATAAGTCCTTACAGTATCACCAAAATTGGGATCTTTCTTCAGTTTTCTAATGTCTGGCCCGACAAAGACTCCTTCCTTTAGTTTTGCCTCGGATAAACCAGGAAAAACTCGCACTAGAGTACGGAACTATGTATAAAATATCGAACAAAGCTAAAAATAGACAAGCAGTTTGTGGAAGAATTTTTTCACTATTTTTCCCGAAATTAGCGTTGAAAATACTATAAAAATCACTTATTCAATTTTAAACAATTTTTATGTCGCAGACCTGTGTAATCGTTATAATTTTGCATAACAATTTGCAATCTCAACTCGGATGTTAGAAAATTATTAGAATAATTGAGAATAATTAATTAGAATATACAATTATAATAATTGGAGCAATAAGAAAAATTAAATAATATATTTGTAGTTCATATAAAATATTTAAAACCGAAAATTCAAAGTCCATCTTCAACAATGACATAGCTGGTAAGTTTTTTTATTGATCAATTTAATTGATCAAATTGGTAAGATTTTTGATTGATCAATTTTTATTGATTTTATTGGGAAAATTGTAGTAGAAACGAACCCCATTTGGGGTCAGCAATTTTCTTTGTGATCCCTGAGCTGTATGTTGATGGTACTTCTACTCAATGGTTCCATATTGACCAGCTAAAGTGATACGATCCAGTTACAGCAACCTTCAGCCTGAAACCGACTCGATAATAAACTAACGTTCGAAATAGTACGATTCTTTATGGTTTGTAAAATTTTTCCAACGCATCATTATAAACGTACTGAGTTCCAAAAGCGAAAATCCTTTTTCCACTTAATATCCCGAGATCGAATAGCCAGTTGAGGCGAACGGGAGTTATAAAAGGGCTCAATATAACTCGAACCGCCTCGGAACGACGTTGAACGATGACGAATAGACAGAGAAGGGAAAATAGAAGAATAAAATAAATACAACGAACGAATGTGGAGCGATAATAATTTTAAACCCGTCGGTCGTAAAAGGAAGCAAAACGTAACCTGATACGAATCGGCTGGCCCCTTCAACCCCTCGACTAAAATAGACGCCATCGCGAGCTTCGGCCAAGTTCAACAGACGATGCGCAGTGGGCAAAATAGAACTTGCACAGCTTATGGGCCGTCATTTTTAAATCGATACCCGCGCGGGGAAATCGGGCGATTTTTTGGCCAACGGAACCTTCGAATGTGAGGAGTTCAATGAGGCGGAACGATTAATTGTCGTTCGAACGGTGGCAAAAGACAATGTCGATCCAATTCAACGTCCAAGGCAATAGCTTCAGGGGAAACTATTTTCCTAACTAGGGAAACGAATTGCTATTGGCGGAAAACAGACGTTCCTTATATATCTTCGATTTTAATTTTTCTATTTTTTTTTTTTTTTTTTTTTTTTTTTTTTTTTTTTTTTTTTTTTTTTTTTTTTTTTTACTTTATGACATTTGAATTGTTATAACGTCCTTAATTCATCATGTGATTTGAAAAAAAAGAATCTAAGCTGTCTCAAAAAATATTATAAGGCAACTTCGATCAGGAGTATTATTTTTAGAAGTTTTTATAGCTAGAGTTGTGACATCTTAATAGAATAGGAATAGGGAGAAGGGATATAATAGCCCTAGCTCAATCAAATGGAAGGTTTTCTACTTAAAGGTTGAAACGCAAAGGCAACATTCTCTCGTGCAAATCAAGTATTCAACTTACTGCTAGAAGATATTCTTGAAAAGGTGAAATTCATAATGAAGGTGAAATGCAATAAATTATTATTATAGAAAATGAACAAATGAAAAAGAAAACGGTTATTTCGTTTTTCTGAATTTTCTTCACTTCTCAGCGCTAATTTACGGAAAGATTTCACAAGAGGTAAAAAGTTGCGATGAAGGCAAATCTCATAGTAAACGGAATAATTCCCACTCGTTCGTGAGCAGGAAGTTCAAACTCTTGGAGTGTTTACTTGGACCCAAGGAATAGGAAAATTTCTGCATAATTGTGAAGTGTTTATGCGAGTTGTAGGTGTTTGCATAAGTAGTCAGTGCTGTGAAACGGTTCGAATGTAAATTCGTCTAATCGCTCAGCGCGAAGACTTATTGCAAAACATTGAAATTATGTGGGAGTGTTTCTTGTTGCCTTTTTGGGTGGCAGAAGTGTTTTGAGGAAGGTTTCAGCTAGCCTACGCGATTATTATTATTATTATTATTTTTCACTATTTACAAAATATTTATCACCACTCAGCGGGCCGCCTTTAGTGGGCATCCATTATTATTATTATTATTATTACCTATTATGATTATGATTATGATTATTATTATTATTATTATGTTATATTATTATTATTATTATTCTATAATTATATTATAGAATCGAAAGAGGGGGAGGCCAGTTTCATCGCTGAAATTAATATTTTACTCCTTCGAAGAATAAATTTGGGAAAAATTACGGCGATCATTGCGATTTAGCTGAACGCAAGTTTCATTAAAAAATGGACCAACCGGCTAAACGGAGAAACCGATACGAGATCAGAATCGTTTTCTCATGGGTAGGATTTTTTAATTGGCCAGATGGCAAAGACAAACGTTCGAAGTGTTGTATTAAATTAATACCAACCCGTTGAGAAGAAGTTCGATCTTCTTCGGACGTTCATTAATAATGCAACAAACATAATGTAATTAAACCGCAATTTGTTCTTGATGTCAGACGAGAATGTACCGGACGTTTGGCGTTTTTTTCGCAATATTTCTCGACCGAAGCTCTACCGATATTCGGTCCGTTTCGCGCGGAACGAATTTCCGCGCGAGCGAAATCGAATCAAATCGGACGACTGCATTCGACCGGATATTGCGTCCTTGGTATACCAAGGTTGACTGCTAGTGAATTAAACTGGCGGAAAATAGTGAGCGAACAAGAAGCTACCTGTAACCGCTGCTTATTTACATTGCATTTTTAACCGACTTTAAATGGAGGAGGTTATTATGGTTGACTTGCGGTTTTTTCGGTATGTGCGTTCTGCTCCTGTGAGTCCGATCGGGTTACTTTTTTTTTTTTTTTGTTTGAAAGAGTTACTATCCAGGTAGGTCCCATAATTTTTTCAATCGAGACCATCCGGTAGTTACGTCTACAAATGCGGAAAAATTCCGGAAAACGTGATTTTCGCGAAAACAGCAAGTTCGACTTTGCGAGCTTATAACTTCTAGAAAAATTGCTCGATTGTTTTGTTTTTTATGTAATTTTGTTCATAATTTATCCGGCTGTGAGAGCCTAGCTCCAATTTTCGTTCGGCATTATAATATGGCGTGTAGAGAAGAAAGTGTAACGAAAAACGTGATACCGATTTCCACTTTTTTGAGGTTTTTCTAGCACCACACCTAACCACGTCTAGAAAAAAAAAACAAACATTATTGCACATGGAAGTACTCAGCAAGAGCTTTCCAAAAATGAAAGAAAATCGCTCATTTATTTATTATTTATTGGTTATGTTTTCCTTTTCAGAGTTTATTTTATAGAAAAATATTTTTCAAGACGGTTTTAATTTTTTAAACTTTTTTTCCCAACACTTATCTCCGTTTAGCTATTGATTCGTGCCCGGTTTATTATTATTTCTATCAATTCGAGTAAGGAAATTGATTCAATGAATCATTTTCATCTGAATTTTTCTACTCTCTAAATCATTCTAACAATTCTCCTTCGATGAGTTTATCGTAGTTTAATAAAAGGTGACGGCTTTAATTATTATAGAGGATCGGCTAACGGCGAAGAACAAAAAGGCAAATAGGAGTATATCTCGAGAGCTATGATATACGCTAGCCATTTTCTTATTTTTAATCGATTCTACGTTAAATTTCCTTCATTTCCTTCCACAGCACCTAATCGTTCCCATTTCGGAAACGTGACGAAAAAATTCCAAAGTTGAAACTTCAAAAGTATGAAAATCGAAAGAAATTCGAAAAATATTACTAATTGTTCGAATTCGATTATTTTCACTTTAAATTCGAATTCTACGTCTAATTTCCTGTAAGAATCATTAATTAATCAAATTTGAACAGTACGGTAAGTATTTGTAACGGATTTTCAAAGTTGAAAAACGTAGGAGTGACGTAGTATTAAACCTGGAAAAACTGGTAGTTGTGGTGAAATTTCCGCCGTTTTGACGTCATATTCGAATTCAGCACTAAATTTCCTATAAGAATAGCTTTCAAAATCGCTTTAAAACGAAAATTTAATTTTTCACTATTACCGATGCCAGCGGAGCTCGGAATTTCGGCCGGCGAAAAACTCGATTTACGGAAAATAATTTCTCTGGCTCTGTTTAAATTTTTTTCACCAAATTTTTTGCTATGTACGTGTGTAAGGCGTTCAAATGAAGACTCCTGCATAATAAAACAATTGATTCGCATTTATTTTGACCCCGAAAATCACGGTTAAAGTCCAATTTTTGAGCTTTTAAAAACCGATTTTTTTGGACCAGTTGCAGATTTTTCCGAGAAATAAAAAAAATCACAAAAATACATCATGGTAAGACACAACTTTCCTGAAAATTTCAGATTTTTATCTGTATTGAGAGACGAGTAAAAAATCGTTAACTGTTCGGTTGAAAAAAATCGCAGGGGGACCCCTTGGATTTTTCGTGGAAAATTTTTTGAAATAGATTTCGCTCAAATTCAGCATAATGATAGTTGATGATGTGTATATCAATAATATATGGTTCATTTTTTGTTTCTTTCGCAGTAAATAGGTGAAAATAACGTTTAAAGTTGAAAAAAGTGATTTTTTCGTGTATAGTCCACTATTATTGTAGAATAACGCAAAAACTGTTGAAAAATGGATAGGTACATTACATTGGGAAAATGTGGACAGTTAAATTACCCATCTTTTGGTATATTCAAACATCTGAATTGACGACTTTTTGTTTGAGTTATCCACTCTGCAAGTTACAAACCTTGGAAAACTTAAAGTTGTTACATCTAATTCTGCTACAACTTTGCTCCAGTTGAAAAACCGAATACTTTATGATACAATACAATACCCACCAACGTCATACCGAAATATAGCAACTACAACCTACTATAATTACAACTATAGAGAAAATTTCTTTTAAAAAATGAGTTTTATTGGGACTCAAAGATTGTGCCTCTTGTGATGTGATTCAATCGTGCGATTCCTATATTAAATCCTGTAATTAAATGTACGCATATGTGTATAGAAATTATTTTTGAGTAAGGCCCTTTTTTAATTGATTTTAACTGGAGCTTCACAAATATGACCATAATTAAAAAAACACTGAATGATATTAATTTATTCAACTTGAAACTCGATCAGATAACAACGGTTGGAGGACGACAATTTTGAGAAAGTCCTGGAAGTAGGAAAATGATTTTTTTTGGCGAGGTCACCTACTGAATTTTGTGTAGAAATGAATTCGCAGTTATCTGATTTTTAGGCTGAAGAACGAAGAAACGTGGATTTAATTCGGTATCGCCGAAATGTCACAAACGAAATTTCTGATCAAATTTTGTGTCAGCTCTGGTGAATCTGTATATTCAAATAGTTGATATTTTCTAGCAGCCAGCGAGTAAAGTCAAAGTCGATATTTAACAGATCAGGATATTATCACAGGCTCAGACGCAAAAAAAAAAAAAGAAAAAAAATGCCAACCAATGCTATTGCATATTTATGTAACTCTTGAGCTAGAACGGCCATTCGGGGTTCTACAACCAAGTTAGATCAGATTCCCAAAAAAAAAGCCAAAAAAAGCCCAAAAAAATTCCAACCAATGCTATTGCATATTTATGTAACTCTTGAGCTAAAACCGCTTTTCGGAGATATACGACCGAGTTAGATCAGATTATGTTAGAGCGGAAATTGATCCGTAAACGTTTAATTAAAAAAAATAATAATAATAAAATAATAAAATAATAAAATATTTATATAAAAACTAGGTGTTTCATATATTTTTTGCAGCATGTTGAATAACGAAATAATTAAGTGTATTTTTAAAAGACCGATTTTCAATTGATTGAACATTTTTTTCTCTTTCAATATCTGACGGAAAGTCGCGTACCTAGCAAAAACGCATTTCTATCCCATCCTGGTTAATCAGATACTGAAAAAAGGACCGAGCGTCACTTCGAAACGAACGCAGCGATGACTTTTGATTTGTAACGTCCTTTAAATACGGCGCATAGCCGAAAATCCACGCCACTTTGACCGGACTCGAGCCGACCAATTTTAAGGGCGAAATCTTCTCGTTCCATTCGTTTCAATTCCGATCGCGGAACTGCTTTCCGAAAATGGAGACGAAGTTTTCATTTGCCGAGCATCGGCGATCGGTAAAATTAACGCGTTCTTGGGTCAACCGGCCAACGGATTCTCGTGTTCGCTTTTGGAAAACGATTTGACAGTCACGTCTGGCATGTTTTCGGCCAGTTTTTTTTCCTATTTTATTTCTTCGGCGGGCTGAAGAGCTCCGAGAACTGTGGGAGAAGAATCTTCATTTCCAAAGGGCAAATTTTATTGCGACCGAGCCGGTTCAAGTGGAAGCCGTTCCCAAGCGTTTGGTGACACGTAACATCTTCATGAAGTCCCCTTTTGGCGAGTTCTCACGGCATCGACTCGTTTCGACTGAGCGATGCATGAGCGAGCAGGATTTTTTCTTCGTTTGCTGCCCAAGAATTACATTCAGTGAATTCAGATGCAACTTAATCGCCTCGGAATGAAATAGGGACAACAGCACTTAGCTGTTGTCTCACAAAGCGAATTCAACATTTTCCAGCAGATTTATACCGAACGAAAAACAAGTTTAGCTGGTAGTTAATTCATCGTATTAAAAATCGCGGGGTTTTAGATTGTTCCATTTATTCCATCAACCTTGGATTCTTAATTCGAACTCGATGGATTCTTAATTTAATACCACCGCCACTTTCTATCCCCAATGCCCATTACGAGCGTTGGTAATTGGGGAGAGAAAGTGGCATTAAATAATTTATAAACCAACGAGTCGAAACGTTCTGTTGAAACTCTGGATTAAGAAAAAATAATTAACAGATGATTCTTTTTAGCAATCATGTTTCCTTTGAAACATAGGGGGGAAAACAGTTCCTTGTGATAATATTGTGAAGTCAAGCTCTCCTCCCATTTTTTTTTTTTTTTTTAGCAGAAGAAAAACTAATTTAATTTGTCAACGTTGCGGCACAGAATTTTAATTAGAATGAACGTCTAGATAGGTTCCCGTGCATCAACTGTCCGGCATTATTCAAGAAAGCTTATTTTCCCTACTGAAAAATATTATTCAACTTCACAGCGTATGAAAATTCTAATCCATTTCCCTGAGTTGAAGCTGTGACATTGCGAATAATAGATTAACTTTCTGAAAACATTTCAGCGAGGAGGTGTCAAGATGACCTCAATTTTCTTTTCGTCGGAATTTCTCTGCGTTTCGTTCTATTTCAATTTTTTCAACATTTTTACATTGGTAGAGCCGAGCAGAATACTTATCGTTTACTAGCAGCTAGGAAAATCATGGATCGAGGAAACACTAGTTGAAGTGTGGTGAAAAAAGCCCAGCCAAACAGCATAATATGGCTCTTCAGGCGAAGAGGTCGTTTATTAATTTACTTTAGCAATGCAGTCGATTTTTAAAAACGCTGCAAATGATTGTACAGTCGTTTATTATTATTTCGCTTCAATATTGATTTAAGAAGACTATCCATTTGTCATTTTAAATATTCCGAACATTTGTGAACGTTCCCACCGAAAAACAGATGGTAACTATAGGGGAAAACTCCGTAGCAACTATTATAATTTTAATCTGTTATGACAGTGCTCAACGGATTGTCGTAGCGTTCAGACATGATTGTCAGAACATGATCCCTTGAGCCACTGTCACATTGGCCTTTCTCTCCTCTGAGGAAAGGACCAGTTAGTTCGACCTCGACCAGGGGGGTCCATTGTAATATTTATGCGAGTACATAATTGAAGTAATCGTCCGTGGCGTTATTAATTAACTTACCCGAACTCTACAAATCATTTTTATTTTTCTTAATTTCCTAATTAAAAGCTAAACTTATTGCCTAACGATACAGCTGGAGAGAGTGTTTGACGACCATTCCAATGAGTATAGAACGATTTTTATAGCTCCAAGAACTCCTGAGATATACCCTCATGTCAAATTTCTGAAAATCTCCCAAATTCGGCACAAAAGCTGCGATAACTCGAGAACCAATAAAGCTATCGACCCGGCGATGGTCTCATTCGATTCAGCGTCCAAAAATCTATATAATTTGATAACAAATACACATTTTTCTGAAAAACTTTGGAAAATATGAATTTTCTCCCCCTCAAAAATACCCTTAAAATTGAGCTAGCAAGTTGGTTCAAGAATTGGGCCGTCGTAGGACCGAGATTGATTTTTGATGAAAATTTCAAATTTTTAGCTCTTACAGTTTGGCCGGAAAACTGCTAACGGCGTACGGCGGACGGACAGAATTTTTTGGTTTATTATTCAATAATAAACCATTGTAATCGCCCAAGAAAAAAAAATTTCTAACCCCCCTCAAAATTTGATGTTTTACGTTTCAAGGCATGTAGAATCCGAATATCCAATAAAAAAATTTCTGTCCGTCCGCCGTACGCCGTACGCCGTACGCCGTTAGCAGTTTTCCGGCCAAACTGTAAGAGCTAAAAATTTGAAATTTTCACCAAAAATCAATCTCGGTCCTACGACGGCCCAATTCTTGAACCAACTTGCTAGCTCAATTTTAAGGGTGGGGTTTTGAGGGGGAGAAAATTCATATTTTCCAAGGTTTTTCAGAGAAATGTGTACGTGGTATCAAATTATATAGATTTTTGGACGCTGAATCGAATGAAACCATCGCCGGGTCGATAGCTTTATTGGTTCTCGAGTTATCGCAGCTTTTGTGAAAAATTTGGGAGATTTTCAGAAATTGGACACGAGGGTATAACTCGAGAGTTCTTGGAGCTATAAAAATCGTTCTATACTCATTGGAATGGTCGTTAAACACTCTCTCCAGCTGTATCGTTAGGCAACAGGTTTAGTTTTTAATTAGGAAATCAAGAAAAATAAAAATTATTAAAATTACAATAGTTGCTACGGAGTTTTCCCCTATAGTTACCATCTGTTTTTCGGTGGGAACGTTCACAAATTTTCGGAATATTTAAAATGACAAATGGATGGTCTTCTTAAATCAATATTGAAGCGAAATAATAATAAACCACTGTACAATCATTTGCAGCGTTTTTCTTGGGCGATTACAATGGTTTATTATTGAATAATAAACCAAAACAGGATATTCGTAGAATGAGTATGATGGTTGAATTTTCTTCTTTTCCAACGTAATTAAAGCAAACGGAGTAAATAATACGCACTGAGACCACCGCTGCGCCGTATCAAAATGTTCTCCGCGTATTGGTCTTTCTAGATCGCTCACTCCTCGGCATGTCAATGAGTCAATCGACAGACAGACGTCAAGCCAGATCAGAGGACGGAGGTCTATTGTTTAATTGGGATAATCACTCGGCGGACGCCGGAGTCTCGAAGATTTAGACTTTTTTCCTACACCAATGGATAAGTAAGATGCCATTAGATTGATGAATTATATGCGAAGCACGTTAAGTTTCGTACGTGGAAAGAACTAAGAGCGCATTCTTCATCAATGCGGATAAGCTTCTCGTCATGCGGGATTCAATTCTTCAAATGGACCGACTCTGACAAAACAAAGGGAGCTTATTCTTTCCCGATGAAGCATTTACCAGAGGAGGAGACGATTCGATGAATAATAATATTTAATCGTCCGCTATCGATTAAATTCGAGTCGGAAAAAGAGCTCGCACGTTAATATTCAGCTTCTTAATCTTAATAATGATACGTTTTTTAACGGGTAAATTGGACAAATTTTTATTGAAATCATTTTCACGTCGAAAAATCATCTACTGGAAACACAAATTTCTCACACTCTTCTAACTGTCGGAAAAAAATCGTCGAGTCGAGGCAACGTCAACTAGTGTTGAGGAAAGAATATCCTACCAAAATGAGTGCACTTAAAATCTCAATAGAAAATTCAAAAATTGATTCTCGATAAGTAACGGGCATGTTAACAATGTAGCTTCAGGCTAGTGTAAAATTGTATTTTCATTAACTCGTAATCGAATGCTAATTGAGCCGTCGAAATAACCCGAAGATTCGTTTTCTGTGGCAATCGAATTTTTGGAAGTACGCCCGAGGGATAATCGTGATGATTTTTCAATGTTTTCCCATTCGTTCGCTAAACGAGAATCGCGTCGATAATCTAGTCCGAATCTGAGAGGTCAATTTGAGGAAAATTGGATTGCTTACCTTAGAGAAATCGGGGTCTCATGAATATGCGTATGAAAGTTGAGTACTCACCTGCAACAAAATGGACGAACGCTCTGGTTAACAATTTTAGCAATGATTCGAAACAGCTGTAAGATAAGCCGGAGTGTTAACGAATCACCCACGAACCATTAGGTTTCTTAGCAAGAATACTTAAAAAAAAAAAAAAAAATTGTGAAATAAAGCGGACAAGTACCTAAGTACGGTGGGTGGGTGATCTGAAAAATAAAAAATATTTTCAACGAATTTTCGCAGAAAAATGGTGCTATTTGGCGCAATAAAAATATCGAATGTTGACCCGAAAACAAATAAGAAAACAGTTTCATAAATCAGGGTATAAAACTCGAGGGAAAAATGTGTCACTACTCAAGATTACTGCCATTATTTTCGAGATTAATATTAATTTTTTTTTTGTATGCGGAAAAAACTAAATACAATTTTGTTAGCCTGTTCGGAGCAGAAAGGTGTTGAAACCAATGTATTTTTCACGCTTAATGGAATGAGACATCGCGGAGACGCTAGATTTATCGGTTTACGAATTATTTATTGCAGTTTTCCTGAAAGTTTTCGAGCTTTTGAAAAATATTTGATAGACTCCAGAATTAATCGAGTCACCCCTGCATTTAAATCTAGTCCCCTATTTATTTTAATTTATTAGACTCTAGGTTTAAATAGCGGAAGTGTTCTAAAAATATTCCAATTCATGACAATCCCAACCTTGTGGATTACTGGGCCTAATTTTTAAAAACTTGTATATAGAAGATGTTTCCTGAAGAGGCCCAGAGCGGCGAAAGAGCTAGAAGAAATACAAAATATGAGATAACGTCGCAATCAATGTCTCCACCTCAACTCCATGTCGAACAGAATTAATTTGGTTAGAATAATCGTTCTGTACTCGATATAATATTCTTCAGTCTCCTCTACATTACTCGTTGAAAATTCGCCTGGCCCGCTTATCTTTTCAAATTCATCTCCGATCTGAATTCGAGTAATGAAAGAAGAACTTACGATTCGAGCGAGTTTAAACCCACAGCTACTAAATTAAAAAATATATATATATAGATGGAAATCTGAAGGTGCAATTCTCTCGCTGTGTGCCCCTTAACCGAATTAGCGTGTTCCAAAATGTATATGGACATGTCATACATCGCAATTGAGCTGACTTTTGTTCCCTATATGAACTCCTGACTGACGCCATGGGTTAACGTAATCTGACCGTAGCCAAGAATGAAGAGTTCACCACGTTTTCCGCTGAAAGGAATCAAGCATGCGTCGTGTAAACAATGCTTCCCAATCGAGACTCATGCCCTCATGTGGTGTTCGGCTTTGCTCATTGTTCTCATGTCCATAACGTGTTAATTGTCAGCTTAACCCAATTCGTACGACGTCCATAAACGGTAGATAATATTGCGAAATGATGAGTACCATGAAGCTAATTATAGTCGCTGTATTCGTCTGGAAGAAGTAGAAAAATTCTTGGTCGAATAATTAAAATGATTTAAAATTAAAAATAAAAAAATCACTCTTTTCTTTTATAGTGAGAAGATGATTTTCGTTTATTATTCAATAATAAACTATTGTAATCGCCTGGGAAAATTTTTTTCTAACCCCTTCAAAATTTGATGTTTTACGTTTCAATAAGGCATGTAAAATAATAATATCCGTAAAAAAAATAGAAAAAAATATATTCTAAAAAAAATTAATTAAATATTCTGAAATAAATTTAAAAATTATGAAAAAAAAAATAAAATAAAAAAAAAATAAAATGAAAAATTCTAAAAAAAAATAAAAACGCTGCAAATGATTGTACAGTGGTTTATTATTCCTTCACTTCAATAATAATTTCAGAATACTATCCATTTATGATAGTAATTATTCAGAACATGTGTAAACGTTTCAACCGAAAAACAGATCGGTAACTATCGGGAAATATTCCGTAGCAACTATTGTAATTTTAATCAATTTTATTTTTCTTAATTTCCTAATTAAAAGCTAATTTTTTTGCCTTACCCTACAGCTGGAGAGAGTGTTTGACGACCATTCCAATGAGTATAGAACGATTTTTATAGCTCCGAGAACTCTCGAGTTATACCCTCATGTCAAATTTCTAAAAATCTTCCAAATTCGGCACAAAAGCTGCGATAACTCGAGAACCAATAAAGCTATCTACCCGGCGATGGTCTCACTCGATTCAGCGTCCAAAAATCTATATAATTTGATACCACGTACACTTTTTTCTGAAAAACCTTGGAAAATATGAATTTTCTCCCCCAAAAATACCCTTAGAATTGAGCTAGCAAGTTGGTTAAAGAATTGGGCCGTCGTAGGACCGAAATTGATTTTTGGTGAAAATTTCAAAAATATAGCTATTATAGTTTGGCCGGAAAAGTTTTGACGGCGTTCGGCGTACGGCGGACGGACAGAATTTTTTTTTATTGGATATTCGGATTCTACATGCCTTGAAACGTAAAACATCAAATTTTGAGGGGGGTTATAAATTTTTTTTTCTTGGGCGATTACAATGGTTTATTATTGAATAATAAACCAAAAATGGCTAATAAAGAATTGGCGGATTTGGGCTTTTAATGAAAATTTCTGATGACTAAACGGTCTGTGAGCTCAACAATTGCACAAGATTCTTCTCTAGTCATCTCAGCCAACAGTAAAATCGTCGTTTCCACCAGACAAGCACCTGCCCCTTGACACGACATCAGGAGCTGATAAGGGGCCAACTATTGTCCTGAACGGCTTCGAGAACGGAAACAATGGACTTAGCGGGCACCGGCGAATCCAAACGGCTTCGGCTCATTCCTTATCTAGCGCAATAGAACCGCATTTTTCCTTATATTATTGGCTCAGATCTCGTGTAAAAAGATATTTCGCACCAAGCCCTTCCCAGAAGCCGACCATGGAGCATTGTTCCACCTTTGGTACTGGCAAAACACAAGCCGGTGCCATGAGAGATGCCCACATTTGAGCAAGTCGCATTTTGGACGACGCCTATCGAATTTCAAGTGCTCAACTGGTCCTTAATGGGTTCAAACAATAACGTAAATATTTGTGCATCGGTTTTACCGAAAATGTCGCGCATTCGAAGAAAATCACTGTCGCAATTGGAATTCTAGGCAATAGAAAAACGCACCGTGGTCGAAACGAAAATAAATAATAGCGCTTGAGAATTATTAGCCAAACAATACAACTATAAATCACTACTGTTGCGTAAAAAACCATTCGAAATTAGACGTTTAACTTTTCAATGCTAATAGAATCTAAGAATGGCAAAAAGACAACAAATGAGCAATCACCTGAGGAGAATGTGAAAGCTACTTGTTGACAATTATTCATTCGAAAATAATAAATTACGGCTAATGATTTTACAGCGGTTAATTGTTCATTTGCTTTCAAATATGATTAAAGAAGACCATGCACTTTTTATAAACAATCGCGAACCATTGCAAATATTTCCACCTAAAGAAGGAAGAAAGCTCGTTAGCAACTATCGTAATTTTTTTTTCTTCAATCATCTGATTAAAAGTTAAAGTATTCGCCTAACTCTACAGGTTGAGCGAATGTTTAACAACTATTCCAACAAGTTTTTTTTTTTTAATAGTTTTAATTTCTTTATATTTTTTTAATTTTTTTTTTTTTAAATAAATAAATGAGATTTTTTGTATTGAAAAAAATACAATTTCAATTACTTCAACAATATTATGTTTGTGAATTAATAACAACATGGAACGTGGGGGAGAGGTGATGTCCATTGACACTCTCCCAATAAATAGTTTTACTTAATTAATTATTAATATCATATAAGATTTGGATTTATTCAAGTTCATGTCTGAGTGGAGTTTTCTCTTCAGGCGCTTCAACAAGTGTATAACGTTTTTATAGATGTAGAAAGCCTCGAGTTATACCATCTTGCCAAATTATCAACATCTCAAATATGCCACACAAATGTTGAGATAAATTGAGAAACTTTAAAACTATTGACTCCGTTATCGCCTCATTCGATTCCCAAAAATCTATAGTAATTATACCAAACGCACCTTGGCGCAAAAAACTTTCGAAAATACGAATTTTCTACCCTTAAAACACTAAAAATACCGTTTAAATTGAGGTAGCGATTAGGATTTTGATTTGAGCCACTCTAGGGCCAAGATTGATTTTCGGTGAAAATTTAGAGTATGTGGCTTTTATAGTCAGAAAAGTGAGGGGCCACCCATGGTGTAGTGGTATGGAGCGTTAGCTCTCTACACGGTGGTGCCGGGTTCGAATCCGGTTGGGGTCAAACTCATGTTTGGCCTGACCCTTCGTCCTCCACACTCAGGGGGGTGAGGCAATGAGTAGCCA
This sequence comes from Tupiocoris notatus, assembly GCA_037159825.1. Lineage (NCBI taxonomy): Eukaryota > Metazoa > Arthropoda > Insecta > Hemiptera > Miridae > Tupiocoris > Tupiocoris notatus. The sequence goes on from JASJUZ010000052.1 coordinate 103,808, forward strand.
CGAGCGAAAAGTCAGAACTTAGTATATATGCAGAATCGATTGATATTCTTCTGATTCCCCTATGAGAACGGCTGACGACGTCCACGACGGGAAATTATCCCAGTTGGACAAAAATCCAAGGTGAAACTCCTTGTTTACTTTAGTCAGAAAAGTGTTGACGGCGCACGGACAGAAATGTTTATTCTAGCTATTATCGGATTCCATGTACCTTGAAAAACATTTAATTCTGACGGAGAATAGAATTTTTCTCTGAGCGATTAGAATGGCTAATTACTGAATAATAGACCAGAATCGGATCAATAAAGTAATTTCGATTTAAAGCGGCGTTTGCGAGCGAATTTTCGCTTCCAGTGCTTCCGATATGAAATTATATAACTGGCAGGTCTACTATCCCCTTGACACGTTTGGAGCTCGAAGTATTTCGAAATTCCTTATGGATGCAAATCACGTCCAATCGGAAGGCGCTCAAGGTATCTGACCATCGTAGGCGCTTCACAATCGAAACATTAATGGAATCGTAATTTTCTCAGATCGCTTTGGCGATTATCCATTCGGTATTTGGGTCATAGTTATCGAAAGGGTGATTATAATTTAGAAGCCTGAAAAGAACAATGGGACGTCATTTTACTACGCCTTAGACCAATTCCTTTCAAAAGCGTCCACCTATTGTTACTCGTATGTTTGTTTTGCTGATGGGAAAATTACGTGTAATGAGGCAGAATCGTGTGAATATGCCGTTATACTAATTGCTATCAATTGGTGAGCAATTAGCTAAGAAATAAGTATTCGACGCGGGGATGAGGTTGAGATGAAAGCAGCTACGTTATCTCATTTTGAACTTCCTTACATCGAGCGCTTTCGACATTCAAGGCCTCTTCAGCAAACATTTGTCAAATATTCGTTATTATAGATAGTTTTACAGAGACACTTGCCAATAGGAAACAATAAATAATGTGAAATATATATAAGATACCTTCTTCATAAATAAAAAAAATAAAATAAAAAATAGTTCTTAAAAAAAAAAAAAAAAAAAAAAAAAAAAAAAAAAAAAAAAAAGAGGGGCATTCATTATTAATATGTATTTTTACATTATTAATTATTTCCCATTGGCCAGTGTGATCAGGCTGTGCTGTCTCTGTAAAAATATCTATAATAACGAATAATTGACAGATGATTCCTGAAGAGGCCTTGAATTGCGAAAGCGCTTGAAGCAGAGATGTTCAACATGAGATAACGTGGCTGATTTCATAAGAGATTCAGGTTTTTTTAATAGTATTTTTAGCCATACCGAGCCATAGGCGTCGTGTGGACAATTATTTGGGGGGGGGGGGGCACAACATGCCAGAGATAAAAAATCTGGAATAATCTGATTCGCTCTGTTTTTGTATATATAAGCCTATCTTTCTCGTTATTGATTCAATATAAAACAAAATTATAATAATCAATGTAAGCTTCAATGATAGAATTTTTATAAAAGAAATACAGACAGTAATTGAAATATAACTAGGCCGATTATTTAATTTTTTTTTAGTCAAAGAAATTATGAAGGTGTATGTAGAGAAAAAGTAGTATTATGAATACATCTCATTATAATAACTGTTAAGGTGCCTAACGATGATATATTAACTAATAAATTATAAACGTAAAATCGTTGTAAAAATAAATAGTTTTAGGTTTAAAAACTTAATAATTGACAAGGTTAAAACAAATATGCATATGAGGACGAAATTGAAAACAACAGACTCTGAATCAAATATCCTTTAATTGACACAGTTTTAAATCGATACATATTTTGATGAAAACTGGTAAAAGATTGTGTCAATTCCGTACATAACCCTGCGTCCCAAAATAATAAAAATTTCAGTACGAGTATAATAATACGTATCAAAAATAGTTTTAAACTGGAATAATGTTTAAACTTATCTTAGTAAAATTAAACCACGTAGTTATACTAAGCTTGAGTTGAATATAAAAATCATTAACAACGCTGTTTTTTTTTCGTTTGATATATAACAATAAAAAAATTGATCGCTTCAATTAGTTGGGGGAGGGGGGGGGGCTATGTACTGAGCTATTCTTCACCTAAATCTTTTTTGCTGAATGCAGGAACGACCTAGTTCTTTCCAGAAATGGTCCTTACCCGATTTTCACGATTTTATGGATTGGTTCCCTTTAATGCCGTCCAAATATACTCAGAGCTTTATAATATTGTACATAATACCGGCACACCCTGTCCTCCCACACTGTTTTTGCAATCCAAGCATTCTCTACTTGAACTCCTCTAACGGATAGATCTCCAAACTCGATAATCGAAACGAAACAAAAAGAATACGGGAAAATTCAATTGTATCTCTTACCACCATCGCGTAGGAGATAAGACGCTAAATTGAAAGTATTCAACTGCAAACACCGTGCGCGGGCGGACGCCTGTGAATGACTGACTTCGATGAGGGCCTCTGCCGGTAACCGCGGGCCCCCACTCGGTAAAACGCGGTCCCTGGGTCCTCGTATTCTTCTTTTATATTTTTTCTTTTATATTCTGGATGAGATCGTTAGTTCAGAGCTGGACGTAGACATTCGTAGTACGTAATATTTTTGTAATTTTTAGACTTTATTGAATAATGAAATTGCGAACTTCAAACTAAATAAAGAATTGTATATCAGTTGTCCATTTTTTCGGTTTATTATTCAATAAATCATTGCAATTGCCAGAAAAAGTTTTCTAACCCCGCTCAAAATTTAATGCTTTACGTTTCAAGGCATGTGGAATTTGAATATCCAAATAAAAAATTCTTTCGTACGCCGTCAACACTTTTCCGGCCAAACTATGATAGCTACAGTCTTGAAATTCTCACCAAAAATCAATCTCGGTCCTACGACGGCCCAATTCTTCAACCAACTTGCTAGCTCAATTTTAAGGGTATTTTTGGGGGGTTTTGAGGGGGAGAAAATTCATATTTTCCAAGGTTTTTCAGAAAAATGTCCTTAAGGGAAAAATATTTTGTTTAAAAATTTTAAAATTTTCTCCCATCACTTGAACATTGACTGGAATTCCAGTGTAAAAAATTATACTGTTTTCCCAATTAAGGTGAAATTTCCATCGCAGCATTGTTGTGAATAGAAACTGAATTTGAAATCAGTAAGCTCTTTCTGACGGTCTCCGCAGACTTAATTTTATTTGTAATTTCAGGGTCAATTAGAGAATATTTAAACTAAACAAGGCGGGAAGAAAGAGGATTGAAAGAAAGTGGTATGCAGAAAAAAAAATTATTACAATATAATAATGCATAAATTATTATTGCATTATTTGAAACTATTTCATTTTATATTCTTTATGGACCCGAACTCGGAAGTACTGTGTGGTCTACAGAGACCGACTGTTTTCCTACCGCAGTTTTGACTTATTTAAACATTATTGGACGCAATTTACTTGAATCTATTTATATGAATTTCGAATAAATTTTAAAAAAGACTCGTAAATTTAGAAAATAAACCCCTAAATTTCCGTATAGCATATTTACACAGCCGGCTGTCTGTGACTTTGAACGTCGAATAGTGACCTCGTTTACTACTGAGGCTATGAGGCTGTTTTCGTTCCCTCTCGTTCGACTGGGAGTTGTGGCGTGCTCCTGTAATCCAGCTACCTGGAGGTCGGACTTTGAGGACGGTTTGAGGTCGGGAATCACTGTACGACGGCGCTTCTGCGTCGACCAGGCGTCCGCGCTAAGCTGACCATCAACATGGTGACACTGAGGGAGCTTAGGGTCACCAGGTTTGTTAAGGAGGGGCGAACCGGGCCAGGGGGGAAACCCAGCAGCCAAAAGTCCCCGTGGTCTGCAGTAGCGGGATCGCGCCCGTGAGTGGGGCTCGTCGTACAGCTCGATCGATACAATTGGACCAAAGCCCAAATTTTTGCTCCACCAGATTGTCATTTGTGAAACGTAGTTTCAGGATATATAAATTTTTCATCCAATATCCCACTCCAAACGAGGGAAATAACTCGCGAAACTGAGGTTCTCCTGTTTCCGAAATACGGTTTCTCCAGTTACCGCCGCGTTCGGGCGCGGCAATTTAGTATTTTTTAGAGCGCGATACGTTTTTTTTACTTCCATGTTTACGTAGTAAAGGTAGGTCTACACGTCGAGAGCTAGAGCGTCACTAATTGCATAGAGCGATGTCTGCATTGTCTACGTCTACACCTGAGTTGAGCTAGAGTGAATTTCTGAGACCACTCTCGCGTTCGCGAGAGCAGTGTCGAGTCTGTCTACACCAACTCCCTTTATTGCAATTGCGCGAGATTTGTTCTCTTCAGTTTCATTCCGACTACCATCGCGATGGTTTCGTCAAGACAAAACCATGTTCGCCCGGCACTCGTGATTGCTTTAATTATCAAGAGGAAACGCGAAAGTAGAAATAAACAACGTATTTGGGTAAAAGAATGGATTTTACACTGAAAACAATTCGGTTTGTACGCAAATCTTCTTCATGAGCTGATGGCGACCGATCCATTAGTGTATGCTAACTTCCTGCAAATGTCGGCTAGCAATTTCCAGGAGCTACTGAGCAAGGCATATCCACTCATCAAAAAAGAAAACAGAATTTTTGGTTAATTTTTCAATAATAAACCATTGTAATCGCCCACGAAAAAAAATTTTCTAACCCCCTCAAAATTTGATGTTTTATGTTTCAAGGCATGTAAAATCCGAATATCCAATAAAACAGTGGTTTATTATTATTTCGCTTCAATATTGATTTAAGAAGACTATCTATCTATTTGTCATTTTAAATATTCCGAACATTTGTGAACGTTCCCACCGAAAAACAGATGGTAACTATAGGGGAAAACTCCGTAGCAACTATTGTAATTTAAATCATTTTTATTTTTCTTAATTTCCTAATTAAAAGCTAAACTTATTGCCGAACGATACAGCTGGAGAGAGTGTTTGACGACCATTCCAATGAGTATAGAACGATTTTTATAACTCCAAGAACTCTCGAGTTATACCCTCATGTCAAATTTCTGAAAATCTCCCAAATTCGGCACAAAAGCTGCGATAACTCGAGAACCAATAATGCTATCGACCCGGCGATGGTCTCATTCGATTCAGCGTCCAAAAATCTATATAATTTGATACCACGTACACATTTTTCTGAAAAACCTTGGAAAATATGAATTTTCTCCCCCTCAAAACCCCCCAAAAAAACCCTCAAAATTGAGCTAGCAAGTTGGTTCAAGAATTGGGCCGTCGTAGGACCGAGATTGATTTTTGGTGAAAATTTCAAATTTTTAGCTCTTACAGTTTGGCCGGAAAACTGCTAACGGCGTACGGCGGACGGACAGAATTTTTTTTATTGGATATTCGGATTCTACATGCCTTGAAACGTATTTCAAATAAATTTTAAAAAATACTCGTATATTTAGAAAATTAACCCCTAAATTTCTGTATAGCATATTTTCACAGCCGGCTGACTAATTTTGAATGTCGAATAGTGACCTTGTTCACTTGTTACGCTATGTAGCTGTGCTTGTTCTCTCTTATTCGACTGGGAGTCGTGGCGTGCTCCTGTAATCCAGCGACTTGGAGGTCGGACTCTGAGGACGATTTGAGATCGGGAACACTGTACGATGGCGCTTCTGCGTGACCAGGCGTCCGGTTAAAGCAGACCTTCTACTTGGTGTCAGTTCACCATGACGACAACATGACAGACAGACAATGACAGAACATGGTGTCACGAAGGGGCGCGCACCGGGCTGCTAACCCTGGCAGCCATTAAATAGGCCTCACGGTCTCGTAGCAGGATCGCCCCGGTCAGTGGGGCCCGTCGTACAGCTCGATCGATAGAATTGGACCGGAGTCCGAATTTTTGCTCCACCAAATTGTCGTTTGTGAAACGTAGTTTCCGAATATATAAATTTTTCATCCAAAATCCCACTCCAAACGAGGGAAATAACTCGCGAAACTGAGATTCTCCGAACGCGGCGATAGGTATTTTTTTAGAGCACGATACGTATTTTTTTAGAGTGTTTCCGTCTTTCCGGTTTCGGCCACTAAAACTCTCTATTCTCGTTTGGAGCACACAACGGGCGTACAAATTGATTAGTTTCAAGAAGGGAAAGGAGCATTGGCGATTTTTAAGTGAATTAAGAAGCTTCGTAAAGTATGAGAGCTTGAAAAAATGCCACAAATGATAAACCTCATAAAACATGGTATTTTTTTCTTAGTTCAATGAAATCGAATTGAACTCATCTTTTTTTCTACCTGTGAAAATATTTTGGTCGCTCCACTCGTTGATAAGACGATTGATTTTTATGCTTTACTCGCGCTAAACTTCTACGCTGTCGGTATTTTTCGCTATTTCGTCGCGCGTTTTTCCATTTTTTGGTCTCCTGATTTTAAAAAATTGTCCCCTAATTATTAGTCCTATTTAATTCCAATAGAATCGAAAAGCTCTACAATTTCAATTTCAGATTTGTTTAAAAGAGCGAGAAAAGAGCGAGTGTGAGAAATAAAAATAACTAATAATAAATGGGTTGTTTTTTTTTTCTTGTAGCGATCCTGAAAAATATAAATTCGTATCTATCAGTTCGAGAATTTTATTTTGAATATCTGAATTTGAAATATCCAACCTTATCGCTCGCGATTATTGTTCCAACGGCTTTTCGATATAAAATAACCCTCGGGTAAGGCTGCGCGTTGTTTGAGTACATAAATGTTTTTAAAAAACGACCTCACGTCTGATATTCATAGTAATTCTTTAAGGAGCCCGATATCGCGATTGGAATTAGCATATTTTGTCGCCTCAGCTCTCAACTACAGTTGCTCAGACCGAATGTTCACTTAAAAGGTCGTTTACGTCTCCGCGTCGACTCAGCTATAAATGGAAAACCGCACTGAATTACGAGTTTTCTTAGCCGCGACGCGGAAATTATTCGTCTTCTGGTGTTTTTGCTCGGCTCGGCAAAATCATCGACCTTGTTGAAACTGTTCCTCAACGGATTCCAAGATAAACTCTAATTGGGCCAAAGGTTCCTCAGTAGCGAATTCCTGACTATCGAACTAGGATCACAATTGCGATTCGAGTATGGAGATATTCAGGCAACGACCATCGGAGCGGAAACAATTATAGATTTTACAGGAATTTAAGCGAATAATTAGCTGTATACGATTTCCATTGGAAAACAGCGGCTTGGAGTTGAAACCGCCAAGAGGAAAAACGCTGCAAATGATTGGACAGTGATTTATTATTAATTCGCTTAAATAATGATTTAAGAAGATTATCCAAGCGATAGTAATTATTCCGACCATTTGTGAACGTTGTCAGCGAACAGCTTGGTAACTATAGGGAAAACTCCTTAGCAACGATTGTAATTTTAATCATTTTTATTGGTTTATTATTCAATAATAAACCATTGTAATCGCCCAAGAAAAAAAAATTTCTAACCCCCCCCTAAAAATTTCTTGTTTTACGTTTCAAGGCATGTAGAATCCGAATATCCAATAAAAAAAATTCTGTCCGTCCGCCGTACGCCGTCCGCCGTCCGCCGTCCGCCGTCCGCCGTTAGCAGTTTTCCGGCCAAACTGTAAGAGCTAAAAATTTGAAATTTTCACCAAAAATCAATCTCGGTCCTACGACGGCCCAATTCTTGAACCAACTTGCTAGCTCAATTTTAAGGGTATTTTCGGGGGGTTTTGAGGGGGAGAAAATTCATATTTTCCAAGGTTCTTCAGAGAAATGTGTACGTGGTGGTTTCGTCTGAGTTGAAGAGAGTGTTTGACGAGAATTCCAAAGAGTATAGAACGATTTTTATAGCACAAAGAACTCTCGAGTCATGTCAAAATTCTGAAAATCTCCCAAATCCGACACAAAAGCTGCGATAAGTCGAGAACCAATAAAGCTATCGATCCCGCGATGGTCTCATTCGACTCAGCGTACAAAAATCTACAGAAATTGATACCAAAAACACATTTTTTTGAGAAACCTTAGAAAATATGAATTTTCTCCCCCTCAAACCCCCCAAAAATACCCTTAAAACTGAGCTAGCAAGTTGGTTCAAGAATTGGGCCGTCGTAGGACCGAAATTGATTTTTGGTGAAAATTTCAAGAATTTAGCTATTTTGGTTTGGCCGGAAAACTGTTAACGGCGTACGCCGGACAGACAAAATTTTGGTTTATTATTAATAATAAACCATTGTAATCGCCAAAAAAAAATTTATAACCCCCCCTCAATATTTGATGTTTTACGTTTCAAGGCATGTAGAATCCGAAAATCCGAAAAAAAAATTCTGTCCGTCCGCCGTACGCCGTTAGCAGTTTTCCGTCCAAACAATAATAGCTAAATTCTTGAAATTTTCACCAAAAATCAATCTCGGTCCCACGACGGTCGAATTCTTGAACCAACTTGCTATTTTTAAGGGTATTCTTTTCTCAATTTTAAGGGTATTTTTGGGGGGTTTTGACGGGGAGAAAATTCATATTTTCCAAGGTTTTTTAGAAAAAAGTGTACGTGGTATTAAATTATATAGATTTTTGGACGCTGAATCGAATGAGACCATCGCGGGGTCGATAGCTTCATTGGTTCTCGACTTATCACAGCTTTTGTGCCCGATTTGGGAGATTTTCAGAATTTTGGCATGACTCAAGAGTTCTTGGAGCTATAAAAATCGTTCTATACTCATTGGAATGGTCGTCAAACACTCTCTCCAGCTTTACGGTAGGGCAAAAAATTTAGTTTTTAATTTGGAAATTTTATTAAGAAAAATAAAATAGATTAAAATTACAATAGTTGCTACGCAATTTTCCCCGATAGTTACCAATCTGTTTTTCGGTTGAAATGTTCACACATGTTTTGAATAATGACTATCTGAAATGGATAGTATTCTGAAATTAGTATTGAAGTGAAGGAATAATAAACCACTGTACAATCATTTGCAGCGTTTTTAATTTTTTTTAGAATTTTTCATTTTATTTATTTTGTTAATTTTTGTTAATTTTTTTATTTTCATAATTTTTAAATTTCATTTGCAGCGTTTTTTATTGGATATTCGGATTCTACATGCATTGAAACGTAAAACATCAAATTTGAGAGGGTGGAGAGGGGGTTATAAAATTTTTTTTCTTGGGCCATTACAATGGTTTATTATTGAATAATAAACCAAAGAATTCCGTCTGTCCACCGTACGGCGTCAACTCTTTTCTGGCCAAACAATAATAGCTAAATTCTTGAAATTTTCACCAAAAATCAATCTCGGTCCCACGACGGCCTAATTCTTGAACCAACTTGCTAGCTCAATTTTAAGGATATTTTTGGGGGGTTTTGAGGGGGAGAAAATTAATATTTTCCAAGGGTTTTCAGAAAAAAGTATATTGGGTATCAATTTCTAACGATTTTTGGACGCTGAATCGAATGAGACCATGAGACCAAGTTTTAAGGGTATTTTCGAGAGGTATTGAGGGGGAAAAAATTCATATTTTCCAAGGTTTTTCAGAGAAATATGTATTCGGTGTCAAATTATATAGATTTTTGGACGCTGAATCGAATGAGACCATCGCGGGGTCTATATTGGTTCTCGAGTTATCGCAGATTTTGTGCCGAATTTGGGATATTTTCAGAAATTACCAGCTCTAGACCGAAATTCCCTCGCTTTCCGAGTTGGAATCTTATCGGTATTCTCCGCATTCAAATAAGGAAACCGGGATGCGAAGTCGAGAGCAAAATTCTCCGACAGGAGCAGAACGAGCTGAGCTCATCAAGGTCGGCGCGAGGCTCGTCGAAAGACCTCCCGTATTATCGGACGGAGGGTTACCTTTTGTCGAAGTATAGAAAGAGAGGAGTTCTCCCGATTCGACGATCCGAGAGGTGGTCCGCGTATTTGTTGTGGTCCGACTGAATCAACACGAGGTACGATCTAGCGAAGGAAGAAAAGCGCCGTTCCTGGAGAAGGCGATCGCCTTATAGAGCACATGGCAACGGCGTGTGGGTTCCGAACTCCCAGGATTCGAGACGTGAGACGGAGACAGACGAACGGGATTGGGAGGATCGATTGTTTTTATCCGTCAACCGAATCAGGGCTACACCTACTAACGCTCGATTGGCTAGTTTTTCTTTAATTATCTCTCTATCCTGTGGGTCGACTCGTCAGAAATGTAGCGCGGAGGCAAAAAGTGGAAAGATACGGACCGAGGAAGACGAAGGAGAGAATTTGAAATAATTGGAGTGAAATCCGAGAAGGAAAAAGCAGTGATTGCCGTCCCAAAGTTGAACATGGCAAAGAAGTGCGAATATGGAATTTCATGCGAGGAATGCTTCAGGATATTCTTTCCATTATTTTTTATATAGGTAGGTATATTATTTTTAAAAAAAAAAATTTTAATATTTTAAAATTTTTTTTTAATATTTACCTATTTTTTATTTTGGTTTATTATTCAATAATAAACCATTGTAATCGCCCAAGAAAAAAAATTTTCTAACCCCCCCTCAAAATTTGATGTTTTACGTTTCAAGGCATGTAGAATCCGAATATCCAATAAAAAACGCTGCAAATGATTGTACAGTGGTTTATTATTCCTTCGCTTCAAATAAAATTTCGGAAGACTATCCATTTCTAATAGTCATTATTCAGAACATGTGTGAACATTTCAACCGAAATACAGATTGGTAACTATCGGGGAAAATTCCGTAGCAACTATTGTAATTTTAATCTATTTTATTTTTCTTAATTTCCAAATTAAAAACTAAATTTTTTGCCAAACGGTACAGCTGAAGAGAGTGTTTGACGACCATTCCAATGAGTATAGAACGATTTTTATACCTCCAAGAACTCTCGAGTTATACCTTCATGTCAAATTTCTGAAAATCTCCCAAATTCGACACAAAAGCTGTGATAACTCGGGAACCAATGGAGCTATCGACCCCGCAATGGTCTCATTCGATTCAGCGTCCAAAAATCTATATAGGTAATTTGATACCACGTACACCTTTTTCTGATAAACCTTGGAAAATACGAATTTTCTCCCCCTCAAAACCCCCAAAAAACCCCTTAGAGTTGAGCTAGCAAGTTGGTTCAAGAATTGGGCCGTCGTAGGATCGAGATTGATTTTTGGTGAAAATTTCAAAAATTTAGCTATTATGGTTTGGCCGGAAAAGTGTTGACGGCGTACGGCGTACGGCGTACGGCGGACAGACAGAATTTTTTTTATTGGATATTCGGATTCTACATGCCTTGAAACGTAAAACATCAAATTTTGAGGGGGGGTTATAAAATTTTTTTTCTTGGGCGATTACAATGGTTTATTATTGAATAATAAACCAAAAATTCTGTCTGTCCGCCGTACGCCGTACGCCGTTAGCAGTTTTCCGGCCAAACTGTAAGAGCTAAAAATTTGAAATTTTCACCAAAAATCAATCTCGGTCCTACGACGGCCCAATTTTCGAACCAACTTGCTAGCTCAATTTTAACGGTGTTTTGGGGGGGTTTTGAGGGGGAGAAAATTCATATTTTCCAAGGTTTTTTAGAAAAATGTGTACGTGGTATCAAATTCTATAGATTTTTGGACGCTGAATCGAATGAGACCATCGCCGGGTCGGTAGCTTTATTGGTTCTCGAGTTATCGCAGCTTTTGTGCCGAATTTGGGAGATTTTCAGAAATTTGACATGAGGGTATAACTCGAGAGTGCTTGGAGCTATAAAAATCGTTCTATACTCATTGGAATGGTCGTCAAACGCTCTCTCCAGCTGTACTGTTATGCAAAAAATATAGTTTTCAATTAGGAAATTAAGAAAAATAAAATTGAATAAAATTACAATAGTTGCTACGGAGTTTTCCCCTATAGTTACAATCTGTTTTTCGGTGGGATTGTTCCGAAATGTTCGAAATAATTACTATCACAAATGGATAGTCTTTCTAAATCAATATTGAAGCGAAGGAATAATAAACCACTGTACAATCATTTGCAGCGTTTTTTAAATATTTTTTTATAGTTATAATATTTGTATTGGTGGCAAAGGGTTCGAAAACAAATTGTTAGCAATGATCTTCATCTCCGAGCTTCCGGGAAATATATTCCCATCATCGAAGCTCGAAGCTCTTAAGATGGAGTTCCGCATGGAGACGCCGCGGCTGCGTCTGCTTCTTACAGACGCCGCGGCTGGAGAAGCGCGACTCCTTCAGGGTATTTCAAGGGAACCAGTTCGAGACGGGCAGCAGCGGCTGCGTCCAATTATTTGAGACGCTGAGCGTCTGCGTCTCGACTGCTCGAGGGACCAGTCGAGACGCGCCCCTTCGCGTCCAGGATATGCAAACCCACATCACAAAGCGAACTGATGCGCGTCAGCAATGAAAGCTGTGAATCACACTCGTTATCAGCTGACTTCTAGCTCGCGATGTGTGCACTTTGATTTCATTCTCCCTCACATCCTTTCTTGCAAGTTTATTTGTTTGCAAAAAATGTCGCGGTTTAGTTCAGAAGATGATGAAAAACTCGTTCATCATGTGGAAGAGCATCCAATACTGTATGATATGGAGAGGAGTGACTACAAGGATGTTGCACAGAAGGAAAAGGTTTGGAGGAAATCGGACGAGTCCTAGAGAAAGATGGTAAGATTGACGACGACTGGGGTTCAGAATTCTCGGCTGGGGTTCAAAAGGCTGCGTCTGGCCGCTTGATGCGGAACTACCCTCTCCCCGCGTCTGCACGCAGCGTCGAGACGTGGACGCGAGACGCAGCCGCGGCGTCTCCATGCGGAACTCCACCTTTAGCGGTTCAACACAGTGACACCTGTCCATTGTGGTTCTATAATCTTCATATCATATAACATGGTAGTATTGTGCGTTTGAAATAAAATAAAAATGTAATAGTAATTATTGTGACCATTAGAGACATATGATTTAACAAAGTAACCAAATCTCCCACGTTTAAGTTTTCAAAAATCGCGAAAGTCACTAAAACTCTCTATTAACACTCTATTCAATCGTAGTAAGATAGTGTGATTACTAATTACCTAAGAGTTGCAGCCGTACATAATGAAAATAAAAAATTTAAAAAAACTGTTTAATTTTGTTTTCTCTACTTTGAAAGAATTAATGGGAATTCACGAGAGGAAGGAAAGAAGGCTAGAAGGAAGTTGGAAAGGAAAGGAGGACGTTGTGGTTTGTCGCGTATCCATTAGATTCGGCGTGGGGTTGAGGTAGAGACAATAAATGCGACGTTATCTCATATTTTGCTGCGTTACCCAATAAGTTGCCATTTCTCTGTTGTAAATAAGATCTAAATGCTTAACTGTTAACTTTTTAAACGTTTTAGAATCATGTCAATCCCAACCTTGTGGAGCTATTACTGGGCCTTATTTTTTAAAAACTTTTATATAGAAGGTATTCACAATGTTTTATACTCAACAAATTACTTATTGACTACTAACTGCTAATTTGATCATAGTGCGCTGTCTCAGTTTATAAGAAATATCAATAATAGCTATTAATTGACAGATGTTTCCTGAAGAGGCCCAGAGCGGCGAAAGCGCTAGAAGAGATATAGAAGCAAAATATGAGATAACGTCGCATTAATTGTCTCTACCTCAACCCCACGCCGAAGGAAAGGAGGAGGGGAGAAAGACATGAAAATGTCCCAATGCGTTGCAGAATTGTATGCAAGCGTTTTGTATAATTGTCGACTGTTATATAATAAATATATAATAATTTCAAGTAGTTCCCTTAAAATCAGGACTATGTATCTTGTGGGAATAATTTTTTTTACACTTATTATATTTTATTGACTTACAGAGGGGAAATAATAAATAATCCACCTCATTCTCCGATTTTTATTGGATTCTAAATACTTTGAAACTTACCATAAAATTCTGGGGGGCTTAAAACATTTTTTTCGTTAGCGATTACAACGGTTCATTGCGTAATAATAAACTCGAAAAACCTCTTTATCATAACGGTTTTTCGTAACGCTTTTCAAGTTCCATATCAAAGACATAGAAATGTCAAAAACCTCTTCATCATAATTAGCGCTCCCATTTCGACGCGCTCATTTCCGCTCTGGCTTTGCACATAAAAGCGACGGCCCTCAAGGTTAGCTGAAGATGAGAGGGGTCAATCCGAATATCCGTCGAGATCGAGCTGACGTCTTCGTCTGGCGAGTGCCAAACCTGACTTCCCACCTGCGTGACGGCCGCCCGCCTGTTGTCCCATATATGGCCAAACGACTTTACAAAGAAGTTTTCAACGAGTTCCAGTCAACGGCAGGTTCGAGGATACGGCGAAGAGGAGAATGACGCTCCTGAAGCCGAGCTGAGCCCTAAGGACCTTCGACCACCTCGGAAGCGTAACGAATTCAAATCCAACATGGACGATGCTCAGATGCCGAAAAACGAGCGAGTGAATATTTAAAAATGTAACTCTACAATGAAGTGTATTAGTTGTATTATCTTCATTTATTTCCAACCAATGTGAAATCTTATGATACACACAATAAAACCGTTAAAACGCTGCAAATGATTGTACAGTGGTTTATTATTCCTTGGCTTCAATATTGATTTAGGAAGACTATCCATTTAATTATTCTGAACATTTGTGAACGTTCCCACCGAAAAACAGATTGGTAACTATCGGAGAAAACTCCGTAGCAACTATTGTAATTTTAATCAATTTTATTTTTCTTAATTTCATAATTAATAACTAAATTTTTTGCTCAACGGTACAGCTGGAGAGAGTGTTTGACGACCATTTTAATGAGTAAGGAACGATTTTTATAGCTCCAAGGACTCTCGAGTTAGACCCTCTTGTCAAATTTCTGAAAATCTCCCAAATTCGGCACAAAAGCTGCGATAACTCGAGAACCAATGAAGCTATCGACCCGGCGATGGTCTCATTCGATTCAGCGTCCAAAAATCTATATAATTTGATACCACGTACACATTTCTCTGAAAAACCTTGGAAAATATGAATTTTCTCCCCCTCAAAACCCCCCAAAAATACCCTTAAAATTGAGCTAGCAAGTTGGTTCAAGGATTGGGCCGTCGTAGGACCGAGATTGATTTTTGGTGAAAATTTCAAATTTTTAGCTCTTACAGTTTGGCCGGAAAACTGCTAACGGCGTACGGCGTACGGCGGACGGACAGAATTTTTTTTATTGGATATTCGGATTCTACATGCCTTGAAACGTAAAACAACAAATTTTGAGGGGGGGTTAGAAAATTTTTTTTCTTGGGTGATTACAATGGTTTACTATTGAATAATAAACCAAAATGTAAGAATATAAATGTGTAATTTAAATTATGTATAAATTCTATTATAGTATAAAATAATTATTATGAAGAATGATCGACCCTTATTATGTCGTATTATTGTAGTCGTAAATCCGCGGTTTTACGAATTAAACCGATCGATAACTATATATGTTCATTATTTTGATTCAATATTATACAATGTGGGATTATATTACTTATTATATTACAGTGCTTACATAGCTACTACTCCCTTCCTCAGCACAAGTCTATGACTTAAAGTGGAGGGTTGCATTTTTCCTTGTTTTGCAAAGTGTAAATACCTATATGTTTATGAATTTCTCAAATAAATGCTAAAAAAAAGAAAAAAAAAGTTTTTTATTTTACCGAGCTTTCGTATAATATATTTCCTTCTTGAGGGCTTGGAAACTTGGCTACTCAGTAATCCCATGGGCCGTGCCAAAATACATTTTTGGTTTATCAAATAATAAACCATTGCAATGGCCCAAAAGAAATTGTTTTCTAACCACCTCAAAAAAAAATTAAAAAAAAAAAAAAAAAATTCTTGGGCGATTATAATGATAAACAAGCGTTGTGTGTCGTTTTGGTCATCGTGTCGTTTTGGTAAGTGGTTAATTTGAATAGTTTGTTGAAGATTGAGTTAAATTTTGGGTTTCGTATATTTTGAATGAATTACACAATTATTATTTTAATTTCCAGGATAAAATTTTGGTGTTTTGTTACCATCCGAGCTATGATGGTAACTTATTTTGCAAAAATTAAGTTTATTATAATTGTTGATTCATTGAAAATTTCAAGCATTTAGCTATATTATAGTTTCGTCGGAGAAATTTCTTTCTTTGGCGATTACAATTGTTTATTATTGACTAATAAACCCAAATTGATTCTATTTCAAGACTAAAAGTCAACCGTTTATATTTTCTTAAGCTGAAGAAAGAATGAATGATTTATTTATTTATCTGCATATTTTTTTTTTTTTTTTTTTTTTTTTTTTTTTAAAGAGGTTTCCTAAACATGTAAAATTATGGAACGTTTATAAGTGGGCGAATTTCACGTTATCCTTTAATTATGGCGAGCGTAGGAAGCAGTCGAGTCAAGCAGAACACGAGCCCGCGTTTTGAAACGAGACGCGGATTTAGCCATCAACGTTATTTTAATCTGCTACTTGCTACTATTAAACACAAAGGGAATAAATAAAGAGATTACTATCATCAGCTGAGAGGCACGACAGACCGGTATTTGCGACTCGACTATGAGATGTTTATCGCTTCGAATTCATGTCGAGGTGAATGTGGCCCGCAGTTGAAGAAAATGAAAGAAAAAAGGGAAAAAATACCTCGTCCGTTAATTTCAACCGGTGGCGGTTTATTTCAAAAGAGGACGGGAAAGCGTGAGGTTCGAGTCGTTTTACTATTTCTAGTCAGCCGAGATCATCTCGTGTCGAGAAGGACGAGTTATAGGTACAAGAGTTTCATAACTGGGTTTGAATTTATGAGTGTAGCCCAGAGTGAAATTTTCGCCGTACTCTCGTGTATCAGTGCTTCTAGATTGTTTTATACTCGAGAAACGTCGACGGCGAGGTCGATATTGTTCGGAGGTGAAAGCCGAAATTATTTTTTACGATTTAAGAAAAAAGAAAAACGCGCTGTAAAAAAAATATCCAGAGGGAAACTGAAGGCGTGGGTATTCTACAAATAACTTCCACACTTCTTTGACAGCTAACATTTGTTTTTCACTCCACAAAAAAAATATTTGAAAAAAAATTGAAAATTAAAAATAAATAAAAAAAAATAAATAAAAAATAAAAATAAAAAATTTAAAAAAACGCTGCAAATTATATATTTACAGTAGTTTATCGTTCCTTTGCTTCAATTATGATTTTGGGAAACCATCAGTTTGTGATAGTTCCGAAAAATGTGAACGATTCCATCGAACCAGCTGATTGGAACTATAAGGAAAAACTAAGTCTAGCAACTGTTACTATTGTAATTTAAATAATATGTATACTTTTCTTAATTTTCAAAATGAAACTGAATTTTTCTCCCAACAGTACGGCAGAGAAGAGTGTTTAACGATTGAAGAGAGTGAGTATACAATGATTTTTACAACTCTGAAAATTCTCGAGTTGCCAAATTTCTGAAAATCTCCCAAACTCAACAAAAGCTGCGATAACTCGAGAATTGATAATACAATCGACCCCGCGATGATCTCGTTCGATTCAGCGTCTAAAAATCTATTGAAATTAATGCCAAACAAACCATCTCCTGAAAAACGTTGGAAAAAACTAAATTTCTGCCCTTTCTTATCCCACAAAAATACCCTTAAAATTGAGGTAGGGATTTGGTTAAAGTATTGAGCCCTTTGTCAGGCCAAGATTGATTTTTGGTGAAAACCTCAAGAATTTAGCTATTATAATTTCGTCAGAAAAGTGTTAACGAGCAGATTTTCTCAATTGGTAAAATTCTACATAATATCGTGCCTTTGAACGTAAAACATCAAATTTTCATAGAGAGGGGTTGTACAATTTTCTTTCCTTTTTTTCTATTCAATAATAAATAAAAAAATGAAATTTTGAAAAAATGGAGATTTTCCTGTCTTTTTTTCTTCAGTAGATTTTTGCCTATTTTCTACTATGAAAAGCAGAAAAATTTCTCAGAATTTTTTTGATTTCTCAGCTTTCCGCAAGCGAAAGCAAATGTAAATTTATTCCAATTATGCGAGGAATTTTCAGTTCTCGAAATGCTACAATTTCTAATTGGAAATCAATCCTGTTATAGTAATTCAGCGTCAAAAATCTATAGTAATCGATACCCAATAGCATTGTTCCAAAACATGAAAAAATACCAATTTCCTCACCTCTCAAACGCTCAAAAAATACCATTAAAATTGTAATAGCGGTTCGGCTAAAAAATTGGACCAAATGATCTTCAGGTGACAACTCTTCAATCACCTCTCTTCTATTCTCTTCTATTGATCTTATTGTAACCTTTTATAATCAATAAATAATTTTTGGAACTAAGCAAATTATTTAAATTTACCTCGTCGTTAATATCCTTGATTTTTTTTTTTGTAACAATTTTCGCAATATTTTTTGTAACCATTAAAAAAATATACAATTGGAATTTAAAGCGTAACTACACAATGTCGTTAACGTCGTAATAATTTACAAAAAATATATGATTTAAATTTAAACCGAAAACTACTGAACTACGATAACATCGTTAATGTAATATCGTTAACGTAATATCGTCTATTAAAGCTTGGCTTCATTAGCTTTGCTTTACGTTAAACTAGCGTCGCTTTTAGCGTCCAAGTCGCGCCAAAGAACGTAGTCGATGAAATCGTGCGACCGCCGGGGAAAACGAGCTCATTACTTAACGACGGTCGCCGATCAACTTAAGGGCGGCCGCCGGTACGATTATTTGTTCGAGCTAAACGCTCTACGCGGATTTCTTAACCGTGGGGGAGGTATGAGCTCCGTCCCAGCAATAAAGCGCCCGATAAGGGAGAAAACGTCCTAGATCTGAGTGACGATAACGTTTTCAACGAAGCGGGTACGTTCCAACGGACATTCTCCAGTGGCGTCTCTCTTGTTCCTCTCGGACAGAACGGCACACGTAGCGATCATTGAGTTGAATGGCGCCCCAGGGACACGTGCACGTCGTTGGGAGGGGCCTCGATGCAGTTTTTTCCCCATTCTAGCGTAAGTCGCCTAGAAGAGAAACTCGATGTTCGATGGCGTCTCGAACTTGATAGAACTTCCTGCAACGACATCAGGGTCAGGGCTCTTCGGGCTCGATATGGAAACTTGAACGACGAATACTACTCCATTTTGTTACGCGTTGAAGCGAAGACTCGTTGGAAATCGATTCGATCGATAGAAAAACATTAAAAGGGATTGCGATTTCTCTGAAGCGAGGAAAAGAGGGATTTTCGGTTTATTATAATAAACCATTGTAATCGCCCGTGAAAATAAAATTTCAAGCACCGCCGTTTTTTATTGGATTTTCGGATTCTACATGCCATTAAACGTTTTGAGGAGGGGGTTAGAACATTTTTTTCTTGAGCGTTTAGGATGGTTTATTATAAACCAGAAGAAAATGTAGAGTTCAGGGGAAACAGTGCAGCAACTTAGACAGGCGAAAGACGAATACAATTTATGACAGATTCAAGTGTTTAAAGGGAGATTGAGAGAAAGCCCACATTGTGATCGGCGAGGAGTTGTGGACTCGGTCCGGCTGATCAACATGGCAACCATGGAACGGACTCCACACGGAGTCCGGCACACGACCGACGCATACTCCATGATGGCCTGAACAAGGGCACGATTGAGGGTGATGATGGGATATGGTCCGCATTGCGAGATGGCCATCCAAAAGAACGCCCAGGTCGCAGGTCGACGCGGAACGGGCAAGACAGGCGTCGCCTACAGGATAAGAGTGGAAGTAGGGAGACTGCGACCGGTGGTAGGTAACAATGACGCACTTGGAAGGGTTGGGGGGGGAGGCCATGGGCCGAACACCACCGGACAAACGCATGAGTCTAGTCTGAAGACCAACGCCATCTGCAGGCGCCATTCATTACAAGAGCGAAAAGGAGAGGGCCAAGGTGGGAACCTTGAGGCACACCGGTGGAAGCCGTAATGGGGAAGACGCCTATTTTGGTTTATTATTCAATAGTAAACCATTGTAATCGCCCAAGAAAATATTTTTATAACCCCCCTCAAAATTTGATGTTTTACGTTTCAAGGCATGTAGAATCCGAATATCCAATAAAAACAATTCTGTTTGTCCGCCGTACGCCGTCAACACTTTTCCGGCCAAACCATAATAGCTAAATTCTTGAAATTTTCACCGAAAATCAATCTCGGTCCTACAACGGCCCAATTCTTGAACCAACTTGCTAGCTCAATTTTAAGGGTATTTTTGGGGGGTTTTGAGGGGGAGAAAATTCATATTTTCCACGGTTTTTCAGAAAAATGTGTAATTAGTATCATATTGTTTAGATTTTTGGACGCTGAATCGAATGAGACCATCGAGGGGTCGATAGCTTTATTGAGTTTCGAGTTATCGCAGCTTTTGTGTCGAATTTGGGAGATTTTCACATATTTGGCATTTTTCGAAAGTTCTTGGAGCTTTGAAAATCGTTCCATACTCGTTCGAATGCTCGTCGAACACTCTCATCAATATACCGTAGGTGAAAAATTCAGATTTTAATTTGAAAAATTAAGAAATATACAAATGATTAAAATTACAATAGTTGCTACAGCGTTTTCCCCTATGGTTAGCAATTTCTTTTGCGGTGAACGTTCACAAATGTTCGTAATAATTACTATCACAAATGGAAATCAATCTTCTTCAATCATTATTGAAGCGAAGGAATAATAACTATCATGTGCAGGATTTTTTTGCCGAGCAATTTTTTCTCGCAAATCTCTGCCATGTTAACTCCGTAATGGAAAACGAATTTCTCCATTAGAAGTAGCTTTGAGCCGACAACGACAAAATATTATGTTCGTCGAGCGCTTGAAAAACGAAAGTCACAATTACCTTTATCTCGTCCAAAGCATCGGTACAGATACGGAGTTTTTCCCCTTCGAGCGGATCCTTTTTTGCTCACTTAATCGAACTAAGGCCCGCGAAACGTCATAACAGTTAGGGCGTCCGACAATAGCGATCGACGAGTATCGAGTCGAAACCATTTTGTCGCTTCGACTGTCGGAAAACACGTGCTTCTGTAGCTCAAGCGAAGAAAACCTGTCTCTTTCGGTGCGATGCTGGACGAGAAAAAGCCGCTTTGAATTGTATTCGGTCGCGATGCGCTGGAGGAAAGTCGTTTTTATACTGCGAGCCGATTGTTTTTGCGCCTCGAAACCGGCAAGTGCGATCATTTATGTCGAACCGACACTACGACGCGGGATAAGAGGAGAATCGGGACGGTTTTTCTTCGCGAACGAGGTGGTCCCAGTTCGTCGGAACTTCGAAACAAGACCCTTAACTGGTAACTTCGGGAGTGCCACATCTGTAACAGAATATCGAGCCGTTTTTTCCCCTCGGTCGCTCAACGTCGACGACATTGCTTCGGAATTGGAGCTACTGAATAGCGATTTCTTTCGAATTCGACTCGCCTCGAAAAGTGTACTTGCCATGTGAACATAGGCGATTTCTTTTGCGGTTGCGCTTATATGGGAAACATATTGTACTTCTCGAAATCGGATCGCTCCCTTCGCGTCGGTTGTTTCTCCGAAATGGAGAAATTATGCATTTTTGGTTTATTATTCAATAATAAACTATTGTAATCGCCCTAGAAAAAAAATTGTATAACCACCCCTCAAAATTTGATGTTTTACGTTTCAAGGCATGTAGAATCCGAATATCCAATAAAAAAAATTCTGTCCGTCCGCCGTACGCCGTCAACATTTTTCCGGCCAAACCAAAATAGCTAAACTCTTGAAATTTTCACCAAAAATCAATCTCGGTCCTACGACGGCCCAATTCTTGAACCAAGTTACTAGCTCAATTTTAAGGGTATTTTTGGGGGGTTTTAAGGGGGAGAAAATTCATATTTTCCAAGGTTTTTCAGAAAAATGTGTACGTGGTATCAAATTTAATAGATTTTTGGACGCTGAATCGAATGAGACCATCGCCGGGTCGATAGCTTTATTGGTTCTCGAGTTATCGCAGCTTTTGTGCCGAATTTGGGAGATTTTTAGAAATTTGACATGATGGTATAACTCGAGAGTTCTTGGAGCTATAAAAATCGTTCTATACTCATTGGAATGGTCGTCAAAAACTCTCTCCAGCTGAACTATTGGCAAAAAAATTTAGTTTTTAATTAAGAAATTAAGAAAAATAAAAATGATTAAAATTACAATAGTTGCTACGGATTTTTCCTCTATAGTTACCATCTGTTTTTTGGTGAGAACATTCACAAATGTTCGGAATAGTTACAATCACAAATGGATAGTCTTCTTAAATCAATATTGAAGCGACGGAATAAAAACCACTGTACAATCATTTGCAGCGTTTTCTCCCTCGCGTTCGCGATCTTCAGCGATGAGATGGCCGCACGTTCGGCGAAAGCATTGGCGCCCGGTCACAGCCATCGGTTTGAAAATATTGAAACTATAAACTATGAAGACGATTAAAACCTCTGAAAAATACTATTGAAATTTTCCGAAGCGAAAGAACTGTTTTATTGTAATAGAAATAATAATATAAACGAGAATAAATAATAGAATGAAATTATAGTGAATAGAATTTTTTGGTTTATTATTCAATAATAATCCATTGTAATCGCCCAAGAAAAAAATTTCTAACCCCCTCAAAATTTGATGTTTTACGTTTCAAGGCATGTAGAATCCTAGTATTCAATTAAAAAAAAAAAAAAAAAACGCTGCAAATGATTGAACAGTGGTTTATTATTCCTTCGCTTCAATATTGATTTATGAAGACAATCCATTTGTGATAGTAACTATTCCGAACATTTGTGAATGTTCTCAACGAAAAACAGATGGTAACTATAGAGGAAAAATCCGTAGCAACTATTGTAATTTTAATCATTTTTATTTTTCTTAATTTCCTAATTAAAAACTAAATTTTCTGCCTAACGGTACAGCTGAAGAGAGTGTTTGACGACCATTCCAATGAGTATAGAACGATTTTTATAGCTCCAAGAACTCTCGAGTTATGCCCTCATGTCAAATTTCTAAAAATCTCCAGAATTCGGCACAAAAGCTGCGATAACTCGAGAACCAATAAAGCTATCGACCCGGCGATGGTCTCATTCGATTCAGCGTCCAAAAATTTATATAATTTGATACCACGTACACATTTTTCTGAAAAACCTTGGAAAATATGAATTTTCTCCCCCTCAAAACCCCCCAAAAATACCCTTAAAATTGAGCTAGCAAGTTGGTTCAAGAATTGGGCCGTCGTAGGACCGAGATTGATTTTTGGTGAAAATTTCAAGAATTTAGCTATTATGGTTTGGCCGGAAAAGTGTTGACGGCGTACGGCGTACGGCGTACGGCGTACGGCGTACGGCGTACGGCGTACGGCGTACGGCGGACAGACAGAATTTTTTTTATTGGATATTCGGATTCTACATGCCTTGAAACGTAAAACATCAAATTTTGAGGGGGGGTTATAAAATTTTTTTTCTTGGGCGATTACAATGGTTTATTATTGAATAATAAACCAAAAAACGCTGCAAATGATTGTACAGCGGTTTCGTATTTCTTCGCTTCGATAATGATTGAAGAAGATTGATTTCCATTTGTGATAGTAATTATTCCAAACATTCGTGAAACCGCAAAACGAATTGCTAACCATAGGGGAAAACGCCGTAGCAACTATTGTAATTTTAATCATTTTTATTTTTCTTAATTTTTCAAATTAAAATCTGAACTTTTCGCCGTACGGTATATTGAAGAGAGTTCGACGAGCATTCGAAGGAGTATGGAACGATTTTTAAAGCTTCAAGAACTTTCGAGTTAAGCCAAATATGTGAAAATCTCCCAAACTCGACACAAAAGCTGCGATAACTCGAGACTCGATAAAGCTATCGACCCCTCGATGGTCACATTCGATTCAGCGTCCAAAAATCTATGGATATTGATATCATATGCTCCTTTTTCTAGAAAACGGTGGAAAATACGAATTTTCTCCCCCTCAAAAATACCCTTACAAACTAAAATGACGAAGGAAAATCATTTATTTATTATAACACGGGACAGGCCCATCATAAGTTTAGGCGATTGTAAATATAAAGTATCAAAAATAAGGAAAATTCAGAGAAAAGAGAACACATTTAAATATATCATATAAAAAAAATAATGATTATAAAAATTATCATATAAAACTATCTTCAGCCCACTCCAGTAAACGTAATCGCTTGGAATTCTCATTCCGAGCGCAGATTACGGTATTCAACTTCGCTCTAAATCCTTCGAACCTAATCCGTTCGAAAATCTGTCAGATCGGCTTGCGACTCAACTCACCGAAGGTAATCCTCGATCCGGTTATTTCTCTCATCTGATAAGTCAAACTCCGCTATATTTCCACAGCGAGAAGTGTCACTATTAACATACGGCTCGCAACGATTTTACATTCAATCGATAACAATGGATTTCGAAACTTTCTGACAAGTTTGACCGGCTGATGCTAATTCAAAAGGTGTCCGACGAGGAGCGATTTCGTTTGAAATAAATTGATCGCGGTGAAACTAATTCGATCGGATTGCAGATAGGTTTGGGACGGCTGTCAGCTCGAAGATCGATAATACACACACGTAAGAGTTACAATGTATAAATTGTAATTTCTGATCTCGAATTTCAAATGATAAATATAGGTTTATTCGATAGATTATGGAAAATCGATTAAAAACCACTGCAGCGGATTATTATTGAATAGAAAACCATTGCAATCGAACAAGATATAATTTTCAAACCGACCCTCGAAATTTATCAAGTTTCAAAGTATTCTAATATATAATAAAAATTTAATCCGTCCGCCGTCAACAATTTTTCGAAAAACTATAAAGCTAAACATTCTTGAAATTATCGCCAAAAATCATTCTCGGCCTGAACATAGTTACTTTTTTAACCAAATCCCTAAATTGATTGTAAATAATTTTCGGGGGGAGGGTTAAAAGGTAAATTAATCTTATTTTCCAACTTTTTTCCAAGAAAATTTTGTTACCAAATATGTTTGGTATCAGTTTTTGTAAATTTTTTGCCACCGAATCAAATACTACCATTGCAGGGTCACAGCAAAATGGCTCCCAAAATGTTGCAGATTTTTAGTAGAATTTTCGTGTTATATATTTATTTAATTTGGAGTATAGTTCAATAATTTTTATGGCGATACAACCGGGAAATTATGTGGGAAACTTTCCCTACAACAGTTGGCACACCCCTGGCGCCGAAGCCCCATAATTACACTACTCATACAGTGGTTTATTATTCCTTCGCTTCAATAATGATTTAAGAAGACTATCCATTTACAATGGTTTATAATAGAATAATGTACAAAAGGAGGAAAACGTACGATAAAACTTTCATCTGGCGCGGCTCGTTGTCATGCTCGAAATTCGAAGACAGTCGAGGGAGAATCTTGGAATGACTGGTCAATGAAATCAACCGGTTTCGTAAAATACTAGTCTCACTCTCCATCTCATTTTCAGCGAACTTTCTGTCCGGCGATTTTTGGCACCGATTCAAACCGTTCTGTGAAACGACGAGAGGAAGATAACATTAGAAATAAACGAATTCCGCGTAATAGTTGTCGAGAATTGAAAACAACGAATTTCGACCACCGAAGGAGTTGCAGAACGAATTTTTGGCCGCTGCCCAGTCGACTAAGTGGCTTTGAACCTAGAATGGGACCGCTTGATATTTTATCTAGACAGGGTCATCTCTATGCTGCGCCTGCCAGCTTCGACGAAAGTCGAGCAACGCATTTTCGGGAGTGTTACCACTGGTGACGTTATCGATGCAACGCACCTGATTGTACGGTAAAGAACCTGGTCAAATAGAACTGGGCCAGATTACTGAGCGATATGCCATAATGATAGGCTTTTGCGACTCCGATGCGAGTCGGTTTACTCGGTTGCTTCATAAGTGAGCCATAACAGAGAGCTTTTCGTTTTTGCAACTGACGGAAAGGACATTTAAGCGAATGAGATTCCCAGTTTTCACTTTTCCTGGCCGAGCAGTTTCCGTTAGGGCGCTACAAAAGGTCCAAATGGAAGAGAATTGAAGCATCGGCCGTTACTTTTGGTAGTTAACTAAAGATTTGAAGAGTTAAAAAATGAAGAGTTGAAGAATTGAAGAATTGAAGAGTAGAAGAATGGAAAAATGAAAGAGTTGAAGAGTCGAAGAATTGAAGAGTTGGAGAATTGAAGAGTCGAAGAATTGAAGAGTTGGAGAATTGAGAGGTTAATGAGGTCGATAATTGAGTATTACGAAAGAAGAGTTGAGGGATTGATGAGTGGAATAATTGAAAAGGAGAAGAGTTTAAGAATTGATGAGTCGAAGACCAAAAAAGTTGATGAGTTGTTGAGCTGGAGAAGTGAGCATGTGACGAGTTGGAGAATTGATGAGTCGAGGAATTGAAGAGTTGAACAATTGGTGAGTAGAATCGTTGAAAAAGAAGATAAAGTATAAGAATTGAAGAGTTGGAGAGTTGAGCGGTTAATGAGTTCGATAAATGAGTATTACAAAAGAAGAGTTGAGGAATTGGTGAGTAGAATAAATGAAAAGAAGACGAGTATAAGAATTGATGAGTTGAGGAATTGAAGAATTGAAGAACAAAAAAGTTGATGAGTTGGAGAAGTGAGCATGTGACGAGTTGGGGAATTGAAGAGCGGAGGAATTGATGAGTCGAGGAACTGAAGAGTTGAACAATTGGTGAGTAGAATTCATTGAAAAGGAAGATAAGTATAAGAATTGAAGAGTTGGAGAGTTGAAGAATCAATGAGTCGAGGAATTGAAGAATCGAAGAATCAAGAAAGTAGACAAGTTCAAGAGTCTAAGAGTTGAAGTATCTTAGAGTTGGGGAATTGAAGAGCGGAGGAATTGATGAGTCGAGGAACTGAAGATTTGAACAATTGATGAGTAGAATAATTGAAAAGGAGAAGAGTTTAAGAATTGGAGAATTGATGAGTAAAAAAAGGAAGAATTGGGATTTGTAAAACTGAAGAATTGATGAGTTGGAGAATTGATGAATTAAAGAGTGAGGGAATAGGGCATTTGACGAGTTGGTGAACGGAAGAGTTGAGGAATTGGTGAGTCCAGGAACTGAAGAGTTGAATAATTGAAAAGTTGAAACGTTTAAGAATTGAACGTCAAAGATTTGAAGAGTTCAAGAATTGAAGAGTTGGAAAATTGATGAGTCAAAGAATTGAAGGATCGAAAAGTGGAAGAGGCGAAGGGTTGAAGACTTTAAGAATTGAATAGATGGAGAGTTGGAGAATTGATGAACAAAGAATTGAAGAGTTTACGAATTGGAATTAGTGAAATTAAATTATTGACGAACCGAAGAATTGAAGATTCGAAGAATCGAAAATTGGAAAAGTAGAAGAGTTCAAGAATTGAAGAGGTGGAGGATTGAGAAATTGAAGAGTTAGAGGAATTGAGCATTTGACGAGTTGGTGAATGGAAGAGTTGAAGAATTGATGTGTTGAAGAACTGAAAAGCTTAACGTTTGAAGAGCTGGAGAGTTGGAAAATTGACGAGTCGACGATTTTAAGAGTTGAACAGTTTAAGAATTGTGTAGACTTGTGGAGTTGATGAGTTGATGAATCGACGAATTGAAGTTTCGAAGAATCGAAAAGTGTGAATGGACTATTAGAGGGAAGAGTTTAAGAATCGAATTGGCGTGTCAAAGTATTGAAAATTCGAAGAACCAAAAAGTAAAAGAGTAGATGAGTTGAGGAATTGAAGAGTTGAGGAACTGAAGAGTTGAAGAATTGATGAGTAGAATAATTGAAAAGTTGGCGTATAAGAAATGGAGGGTTGGAGAATTGAAGAATGGATTAGTCAAAGATTTGATAAGGTTAAAAATTGAGGAGTTGGCGAATTGATGCGTCAAAGAATTGAAGATTCGAGGAATCGAAAAGTAGAAGAGTAGAAAAGTTCAAGAATTGAAGAGTTGTAGAATTGATCAGTCGAGGAACTGAAGAGTCGAACAATTGATGAGTTGAATAATTGAAAAGTTTAAGAATTGAGGAGTCAAAAATTTGGAGAGTTTGAAAATTGAAGAAATGGAGAATATACGCGCGTCAAAGAATTGAAGATTCGAAGTATCAAAAAGTGGAAGAGTCTACGATACTGTAAGAATTGATGAGATGGAGAGTTGGAGAATTGATGCGTCGAAGAATTGAAGAGTTCAAGAATTGAAGAGGTGGAGAATCGGGTAATTAGGAGTTCCAGGAATTGAGCTTTTGACGAGTTGGTGAAAGGAAGAGTTGAGGAATTGGTGAGTCGAGAAACTGAAGAGTTGATGCGTTGAATAATTGAAAAGTTTAAGAATTGAAGAGTTGGAGAATTGAAGAATTTTTGAGTCGAAGATTTCAAGAGTCGAAGAGATGATGACATTAGAGTTGAAGAATCGAATAGTAGATGTTGTAAAGTTGAGCTGACAGTTTTCAAGAGTTGAAGAGTTGGCAAATAAGAGAGTTTAGTGGAAGTCGATTGAAGCTTAGCTAAAGAAGGATTTATATTTTGCGCCCAACTGCGACGAAAACGGTGACACCCCGAGGAGGAATACCATCATAAATATAATCAGCATGCTCTGAAACGGTTCTGAAGTTATCGATGCGACATAATTCATCATCGGTAACGAAAATTCGCCCGTCGTTCCGTGTCGACTATTAATAGTTGAAATTGGATGTTGAAAAGGCATAAATATCGATAAAGACTCCACGTTATAGATAATCAACGAAAACGACGATTTTTCAACCCTCTAATGGAACAAGCAAGTTGACGACTATTTTACTATGCAAACCGTTTCGTACAAAGGAAAGCACCTGATTCCAAAGCCGTCATTAGCCGGCGTTAACTCTTGTCCCAACAATAGGCAACGACTTCCTTATTCGACGAGTATTTTCTGAAAGTTTCACGTCACATTTTCACGACTTATAAACGCTCTTAAGGAACCTTCCCCGTCTTAACGAGAAGGTCGACCGCGGATTTTTACGACCTTTTAAAAACCTACGTAAAACTGTCCGTATATGGACGGCGGCCAGTTCCGCAACCCGAGCGGTCTTGGTAAGCTCATACTGAGACTTTCTATGCTTCCAATCCTACGCTTTTTCCGATTTCTCGTCCCCCCACTTCAAAACGCCATACGCTACAAACGGCACGTGGGCAGCCAAGGCGCAAATAGCGCGCTCCTTCGAGCCGTACGTCAATGGCTATTAGTATTCGGATACTATAACTTGAAACCGAAAAGACACAAAGGTGTTATTATAAGGGAATCGAGGACGCTTTTCAAGCCGGCGATTTATCGGCTGCGATGGAAAAACGACCGCTGTAACAGGCCGGTTTAACACTCATGAATTCCAAATGAGACGTCGAATCAACGTTTCACCTTTAGCTTGTTCGCCCCTTAGGCCGTCGCCTGTTCAACACGGGTGAACAATTCCGAGCTTAGCTCCGGTGGTCGATAATATTACGTCCTCCGTGTGCGCGATTTCTGTCCAGCTCAGTAGTGCGGACGAAAGAATTTGAAAAAGAGAGATCGATCAGCCGGTGTAGCTTAATTTTTCGTTTTTCATCGTTTAAAAGTATTTTTCTCATATTATTTTTCGATTTCGTCCTATTTAATATTTTGCGAGCAGGAACTTTCTCAGTTCTAAGTTGAATTCTGATCGTGAACACAAAATAATCGTAAAAAAAATCGTGATGAAAAAAATAAATAAATAATCGTAAAAAAAGAAGAATCGCTGAAAAGGAAGAATCATGATTATGATTATATGTATGATGACTGATTATATGACGACTATATGATGAAATTATATGTATGATGATTATATGATATATATGATAAACATGGTATGATTACCTATAGAACAGAATAGAATATGTTTATTATAGATCTGTACATTATTAGGCCTATTTTATATGATAAATAATTATGTCTATATGATTATGATTATACATCATTATATTATTGAAAGACCTCATGATGATTATATTGTTACACATTCAGATTCCATTGGCTTTTTATGACATTATAACAGAGGCGACGACTCCGAAAAATGACCATTCTGGAGGCGATTGAGTTGTGAAAAGGAAAGTCGTTCAATCATTAGCGAAATGGTAAAACCGATCAGAAGTGTGCGGTTTTTATTATTATTATTATTATTATTATTATATTTTTTTATTTTAATTTCAAATATTTATGATTTTTCTCTTTTTAGTGTGATAGAACTTGGACATTAGAAAACAGAATTACATCTTTCTTCCTATAGACTTTGTCCAACTTTTCATTATTGAGCTTTTGTCACTTACTGGCCATAACAAAATCCATACCGTTGAGCACTAAATGATTGATCCTAAGCAATAACGATTACCTACCTATTTTCATTATTATTATGTTGGTTGAGAAATGAAGTTGAAAGTTTAAAATAGTCCGATTGGAATCCTCTAGGTTATTTTATAGGGTTCAAAACTCAAACTGCCTATTCCTCCATTATAGGGCATTGAAATCACGAATCTACTGGTTCTATATTTTCTCAAATAATAATAGAGATATAACCTTTCCAAGTTTATCTGGCATTACACTGAATGAGACGTGAAAATTTCAGAAACTTAACAAACTTTGTTGCATGATGGTGAAATTATATGATATTCAATACCATGTTACATATTGAAAATTTAATGATAAATTAAAATCTAAAAATATTATCGGGCATAGAGTTTTTTTTTTTCTATAACCATTAATATTCCAAAAAAAACCTGATCTCAAAACAATTTTTTTTTTTTTTTTTTGAAAACCATTTAGTTTTGGTTCAATCAGTACCAAACTTTTAGTGTGCAAACTAAACCCAAATGTGAACAGCTTAAGATTAAACTATGAAAAAGCAGTTTTCATTCAGAAGTTATAGGAGCTCAAACACAGTCTTATCAAAAGTTCAATGACTCCCTCAATATGATATGTGAAACTGGTTCTTTACCTTTGTTGGAAAGCTCTTGTTAACTACTTTCAATTACAAGAATGAAAATGTTTTTTCTCGATTCTGTCGAGAATGTGCTAAAAAAAACCTAAAAATTGAAAATTTGTGTCAAGTGTTTCGTTTCATTTTCTACCCTACACTCCATATAAGAAATCCGAACAGAACGTTGAGCTAGGCTCTTTTAGGTAGATCGATCTTAAACGAAATTATTTAAAAAAAAAAAAAAAAATCGAACGATTTTTTAAGAAGTTATCAGCTAGCAAATTGAAAAGTTGCTGTTTTCAGGATAATCACGTTCTCTGTCATTTTTCCGAATCTAGGGCCGTTATTACTGGACGGGTTCGATTTAAATAATCATGTGACCTACCTGGATAGTTAGTTCAAGAATGAAAATGAGACCCGTTCTGGCTCACGCCAACGAGCAACGCAGACGGAAAAATACGCAAGTCAACTTGAGCAACCTCTTCCTTTTGAAGTCGATTAAAAAGATATTGACGGGTTTTCTACATATTTTCATTTTTCCATGCCCATTCTAGTCATCCACGAGGCATGATCAACGATTCACTTACTTTTCCACAAAATAGTTCGTCATGATTTCATATTTCAACCTGACCACAACACGTTCTCCAGCGAAAACACGGAAGCTCGAGTTTGAATTTCTTATCGGAGCGAAAAGTTGTTCGACTTCATCACGAAGATGTAGCTGGCAAAGATCTATTGCCAGGAACTCGTCAGAAACGGTCCATTTAACACTGACACCGTCGCCTTTGTCTCGTCGAGCAGATGCCACTCTCGATCATTAGTTAAAGAGGTTTTTTTCCTATTCTCCGCAACGAGATCTTCCACACGCCACATTGAAGCCTTTTTACTTTGCAAGGATGACGATTTGAAACGACGAATATCTAACGCTAAATTATCGAGCCACTAATTGAAAAATTCTTAGTATTCATGAGACGTTATTGTAATAGATTGAAATAATATGAAATTTCATTTCAACGTAAAATTATTAAAATCGCCAAATACCCGAAATTTGTCAAAATCGTACGCTTCACTGTTCAAACCGTAATTAAATACGAATATGGAAAATTGTGAACGTAAGCTTTCGAAAAAATGAGGCACGATTAAATAGGTGAGGCGGTAAAAAACAAGTTATTTATTTATTTATTATTATTACACGGACAAGCCCAATCACATTTTCAAAGTGAGTACGTCAT
Organism: Tupiocoris notatus; assembly: GCA_037159825.1. Lineage (NCBI taxonomy): Eukaryota > Metazoa > Arthropoda > Insecta > Hemiptera > Miridae > Tupiocoris > Tupiocoris notatus. The sequence goes on from JASJUZ010000052.1 coordinate 135,954, forward strand.
TTAACAAGGGGGAAAACATTAAGTGAAAGTTAGAGGGGAGGAAACTATTATGTATTTCAGGTTTGAAAGCGGCGAATTAAATAATAAATAATTAATAAATAAATAATTACAGAGTAATTGCGATTATTTAGTGTCCTTTCTGGCCAATAATTTCAAAAATCAATAGCTGGCCATATCTATAAAACGCTGCCAATGATTGTAAAGTGGTTTATAATTACTTCGCTTCAATTACGATTTAAGAAGACTATCCATTTGTGATTTTAATCATTCCGAACATTTGTGAACGTTCACACCGAAAAACAGATTGGTAACAATAAAGAAAATTTCCGTAGCAACTATTGTAATTTTCCTCATTTTAATTTTTCTAAATTTCCAAATTAAAATCTGAATTTTTGCCTTACGGTAAAGTATAAGAGCGTGTTCGACGAGCATTCCACCGATTTTTATAGCTCGAAGAACTCTTGAGTTATACCCTCATGTCATATTTATGAAAATATCCCCAATTCATCACAAAAGCTGCGATAACTCGAGAACCATTAAAGCTATCGACCCCGCTATGGTCTCATTCGATTCAGCGTCCAAAAATCTATAGAAATTGATACCAAATACACATTTTTCTGAAAAATCTTAGAAATAATGAATTTTCTCCCCCTCAAAACCCCCAAAAATACCCTTAGAATTGAGCTAACAATGCGATTCTAGAATTGTGCCGTTGTCAGGCCGAGATTGATTTTTGATGAAAAATTCAAGAATTTCGCTATTTCAGTTTGGCCGGAAAAAATTTGATGGCGTACGGCGGACAGACAGAATTTTTTTTATTGGATATTCGGATTCTACATGCATTGAAACGTAAAACATCAAATTTTGAGGAGGGTTAGACTTTTTTTTCTTGGGCGATTACAAATTGGTTTATTGTTGAATAATAAACCAAAAAATTGGTTTAGAATGATATAACACATGTTGTTTAAGCGGGAATAACTCATTCCCAGCGCTACCAACAAAAAAAACTGAGGCCACCACGAGATTCGGCTTGAAATTCTGAATAAAAAACATCCAAAACCCATTTTTTCATATCAATGTTTTCCTGTAGCCATCGATTTATAGCAAGGGTTCGGAAAATTACAATATCGAAGCTGCATTTCGAAGGTTCTTTAATTTCAACCTTCTCTGCTGGAAATGAACAAATAACAACACTGTGAAGAAATCGCGGCCGAAAAATATGGATAGCCTCGGGTACAACTTTAACGAATCATCGCCCACGCAAGTGCGAGGCTCAACGTTTTCGATTATTGCCGGCCTAATGAGGATTTTGAAATAAAATCCTTCATGATAATCGACTCGTTTCTTATTCACGAGAATAATGGATTGGCAGGCGAGACGAATCGAATCTGTTAATGAGAATCAAATGCAGTTATATAAATTCTTCTTTCTGCAGGTTGAGGGAGAGACGACCTCTTCTCCATTTTTTTCTTTTTATTACGCCGAGTACTTTCGCCCGTTCGGGCTTCTTCAGGGCATTATAGGACCAAGGGTACCTATGGGTTTTTTGACAAACGGTGTTTGACGACCATTCCAATGAGTACAGAAGGATTTTTATAGCTCCAAGAACTCTCGAGTTATTATACCCTCATGTAAAATTTCTGAAAATCTCCCAAATTCGACACAAAAGCTGTGATAACTCGAGAACCAATGAAGCTATCGACCCCGCAATGGTCTCATTCGATTCAGCGTCCAAAAATCTATATAAATTGATACCAGATACACATTTTTCGGGCATACCTTGGAAAATATGAATTTTCTCCCCCTCAAAACCCCCCAAAAATACCCTTAAAATTGAGCTAGCAAGTTGGTTCAAGAATTGGGCCGTCGTAGGACCGAGATTAATTTTTGGTGAAAATTTCAAGAATTTAGGTATTATAGTTTGGCCGGAAAACTGCTAACGGCGTACGGCGTACGGCGGACGGATAGAATTTTGTTTATTATTCAATAATAAACCAATGTAATCGCCCAAAAAAAAATTTTTTTAACCCCCTCAAAATTTAATTCTAACGTTTCAAGGCATGTAGAATCCGAATACCCAATAAAAAAGAATTCTGTCTGTCCGTTATTTAAGTTTAGCTTTCAATTAAGAAATTAGGAAAAATAAAAATGATTAAAATTACAATAGTTGCTACGGAGTTTTCCCATATAGTTACCAATCTGTTTTTCGGTGGGAACGTTCACAAATGTTCGAAAATTAAAATAAAAAATGGATAGTCTTCTTAAATCCTTATTGAAGCGAAGGAATAATAAACCACTGTAAATCATTTGCAGCGTTTTTAATACCTTACAGTTATACAATTAACGTTATTCCATTTGATTTCATCTTATGAAATTGAGAGTATGAGAGCCAACCTCTCAAGTTGAGCAAGTCGGTTTTATTTTATACTTCGGTGAGAAATCTAGGAGAACCGCGGGCGATAAATTATTTCCAAATAGCGCGGTTCGGTGCATTATGGAAATCGAACTTGTACCTCTTTCACCTACATTCTAATGGAGCACCTTTGCCAACGTTTCAAGTTGAATTTACTGTCGACAAAAGCTCCGCTGACGTCGTTATCTCCGGCTGGAACATCGTGATTCAAAAGCTGTATGTTCTAAACAGAATAATCTACAAGAGCTTGGACCGAGCGAGTCCTTCCTACGTCATTACCGTACGCCTCTTTATGCGCTCTGCCCATATTTGGCACGGCCACGAAACCCGGGCACATCATGCAAATGATTTCAGAAATTGTAATTTCCCCCGTTGAACATTTCAGCGTTTGAGAGGGGTCCGATTTCCAGACAAATTAATTACGCCGCATTATCGAAGGTATCCCTCGTCGTACGAGCGCCTACGTTTTTTTTTCATAACGTATTCAGTCGTATGAAGTTATTTTACTTGGGCGGCATTGATGCCGGTACTCGATGGAATTCGTCGAGAACTCTATTAAGGATCGCATTACCGAAAGCTAATGTCTGCCCTCGGGGAGCGATTGTTACACGAAGATTTCGATCTTATCTCGAACCGCGTACGAAATTATCATCCGATATCCGATTTCGAGAAGAGATATCGTCCATGTTTAACGAGCGAACACGAAATCGGAAATGTAGTTGTTTGCCAACAAAATAGCTAGCGTAAATAATTAAAATATTATCCGTAGTTAGTTCGTTTTTTCATCCGACGAACATTCGACCAAAATTTTCAGTAAAATTAATTAAGCATTATCAGATATCATACTCTGCCACGAGGAGGGAACTATTCGATCGCGTAGTGTCCTCTGATAACATAATTTGTCGACGGATCGCTATTCACCACCGATAATTCAATGCTATCAAAAATCAACGGTGGAAACATTTGCAATTCCACCGAATGGAATACTCTCATTTTGAATCAATTCGTGCCAGGTATTTATTTATTCGTTCGTTCGTTCGTTCGTCCGTCCGTTCGTTCGTTCGTCCGTCCGTCCGTCCGTCCGTACGTTCGTTCGTTCGTTCGTTCGTTCGTTCGTTCGTCCGTCCGTTCGTTCGTTCGTCCGTCCGTCCGTCCGTACGTTCGTTCGTTCGTTCGTTCGTTCGTTCGTTCGTTCGTTCGTTCGTTCGTTCGTTCGTTCGTTCGTTCGTTCGTTCGTTCGTTCGTTCGTTCGTTCGTTCGTTCGTTCGTTCGTTCGTTCGTTCGTTCGTTCGTTCGTTCATTTATTTATTTATTCACATGTCCAATTACAAATTATATAATATATTGTGAGTCACCGCCTTTTAAAAAAATATTGCTAACAAGAGAGAGAGAGAGAGATATTTATTCAGAAGTACAACAATAATATTTCATACAAAAAAAAAAAGTTAGGAAAGGAGAAAATAGTTGAAAGATATATAGAAAATGACAATATTTACTTTAGTGAATAATATCACCCGTCGTTAGGCAGAGCCTGTATTGACGGGTGAGAGTCGTAAGTGACCCTATGTAACGATACCTTATTGAATATCTTGCGGATAGTCGATTGATACAATAGAAAAAAATAATAAGACAAATTGCGAGACACAATAAATTAAGAATGGAGGTTACAGGACGAATTTAATAGAATAATAAGTAATAAAAAGTAAATGAAATCATAATTAACACATACTAGAGCACATAATTGCTTTTCAAAATAGTTTCGGCGTATTCGGAACCGGAATGAATTAGCCATGTGAAAATTAATCTCTTATATCTAGAGCGAGTATAAGAGCTAGGGTTTCTGAATGAATCTGAACAAGTAATCAACACACAAAAAATAATAGGAACGATTAGACCTTCGGAAAGTAAACGACGGGGGTAGTTGACAGGCAAGAACTGGCTACTGAACAACACAAGAAATTGATGTAATATTGTTAAGGAGGGCCGTAGAGAGTATTCAGGAGAACTTGTTCAAGTAAGGCGCGTATTAACTAGAAATCAGGCTGATTCTTTACGTAGCAGTAGCGAACCGTTCGCGGAGTGAAATATGGTTCCGCATAGTAGGAGTGACTCGGTTGATGAACGAGCAGTTTCTTTACAGTCCTTGGGCGATAAACGTTGGTAGTAGTCGAGAAACGGCGTCGATCCTCGCAGTAGAAAACCGGACTATTAATTACCGCGACTTAAGAGTTTCATAGTCGTCGCTCGTTCGGTCGACGGGAGACGTTTTGAGTAGCTGCGAACACGCGCTTTGATGAACGGTCTGAGCTCGTCTCACGCATGAGCGATTGAAAGATCGCTATGTATTGCTAATCGGACGAGCGATGCGAATCGATTTTATCGACATGATACGCGCAACTATCCTTAAGCGGATTGAACGAGAAAAACTGATCCGGGGACATTTATTTATTTTACATATTTAATAGCAAGTTAGTTGTAAAATAGAAATTAGATATAAATTCAAAGGGCTTTAGCTCTTGAGTCATGCCGGGGTATCCGATTTCAAATATTTTGAATCTGAAGTAAGCAGAATTCTTGGCAGGTGAGCGGGTCGTTAAACTCGAAAATACAGTCTGCCGAAACCTCATCGCTGAAGAGTGAGCCAAGACGTAGCTTTTTTTATTTATTAGCACAATACGAGCAATAGCTCAATTTACAAAATATACGTTTCTGGCCAATTGTGGCATATTTAAAATGTTTATAATCAAGTAAATTTTAACTTAATAGTAACAGAGAAAAAAATTAATAAAATAAAGATAGACTATTGGTTAAATGAATTAACATGGAATAGAATAAGCAGTTTTTATTGCAACAAGTAGTTACAAACAATTATAAGGATACAATAGGCAGGTTTTTATTGGCACTTTTTATAAGCAGTTTATATAAGCGTAAGTATAGCTACTTTTTTTAAGCAATTTTTGATAAATCGCTTTTTTATAAAAAAAATTTATTGAAGCAGTTTTTTAATAGACTAGTTTTTATAAGCAGTTTTTATAAACAGTTTTTTCAAAAGCAGGTATTTTATAAATAGTTTTTATAAACAGTTATTTTAACAAGTTTTTTATATACTTTTTTTATTGTCAATTTCTTTTTGCGCTTTCTTATAATAAGCAGTTTTTCCTATAAAAAGTTTTTCATTGAGCAGTTTCTTTTCTTTATCAACAGTTTTTGTTAAAATAAACTCTTTTAATCTAGTTTTTTATAAGCAGTTTTTCCAATAAAAAGTTTATCAGCTTTTTTTACGTTTTTATTTATTTTTAAAAGCAGTTTCTTTGTGCTCAGATTTCTTTTAACCAGCTTTTTATAAGAATGTTTATAAACTGTTTTTAATAAGCAGTTCATTCCCATTATGTGCAATTATAATCATATCAATAGAAGATTTTCTGGATCTAACCATCTAACGCCATAAAGAAGACTGAATAGCCTAAATAAAAACAGTGAAACGTTCTAATACTGCTAACAAATACTAACGACAAATACTACTCTTCGATGTTCGGATAATACGTCTCGAAAAATGAAACATCGAAGTTTCTGGAGGGGCTTGAAAATCCATCGGTACGTAAAAGGATTTCTCCTCATTGTCCAGACCATTAATATTTCCGTCCTAACTGGAATAATAACAAAAACCTTCCGAGTACCATATATTATAATTATCACTATTTTAAGAGGAATGCCAGTCCTCTTTATCTATAGCTAGAGTTGCGTCTAATGAAAAATTCAAAAATAATAAAAAAATGTGATTAATAGCTTTAAGAAGCTTAGTAATCATTATAATTACTCAATAATTTTAAATAGTTTAATTTGAACTCGCTTATTAAAAATAAATAAATAATAAAAATAAAATAATTAATTATTGTTCACCCTAGTAAATGAAATCGATACTTGTCGCGACTTATCGGTAAAGAACCTGATATTGTTTCTCCCGAGTGAGCGGCTGTTTCTCGTTCGCGTTTGATATTCCGTACCATCCTTATTATACTCAACGGTCGAACTTTTTCCGATCCGTAGCGATGCCTCTTCAAAGAAGTTGAGCTTACCGATCGGACAGGTCGCTCTGTGAGGGCTTGACTGCGGTACATACCGCGTCCGACCTCCTCAGTGTCTGTTGCGAGCAATGGAAAGCATCTTTGAAACCCTTCATCATATTCCACCTGCCGACGTTCGATACCTGCATACCAAGTGATTTCAAGATTCGATTCCACGCAGTACTGACCGATACGCAGTGCACAATGCCGGCGAAAAACCGTCGGAGCTATTTTAATTGGATAATATTTTAAGCGGAAATATTTTTCCCCTCTTTGGATTTCGATTCCTTCCTGGTCGTCTCTCTTTTTACCATTTTTTCTACGCCGCCTTCCCTTTGATGGAAACTGTCGGAGTAGATCTTTGAACAAGAACCGATCGCGAGCAACTACGCGAGTTCTCCGGTAAATAATATGCCGATAGGCAAAGCGAATGACTTGAAGCCTTTCCACGAGAAGGGTTCCAAAAATGGATCCGACATACTGGAAAAGATAGAATAAAAAACCCTTCTCCAAGAAAAAAATAAAATACAATGATTGAATAAATAAATAATGCAATTGATTGTACAGTTGTTTGTTATTACTTGCTTCAACTAGGGGCTGAGCGCCCCTGGCGGCTTCGCCGCCCAACCCCCTCAGAGGGGGGCTTCGGCCCCTCAGCTTTCGCGCGCGGTCGGCCCCTCAGAGGGGGCTTCGCCCCCCTCAGCTATCGCGCGCGGTCGGCCCGTCGGAGGGGCTCCGCCCCTCCTCTCGGGCCTTACATAAATCACTCGGGGGTTGTGTCCTTATTTTTCCTATATATATAGTACTAGGGGCTGAGCGCCCCTAGCGGCTGCCGCCGCCCAACCCCCTCAGAGGGGGGCTTCGCCCCCCTCAGCTATCGCGCGCGCGTCGGCCCGTCGGAGGGGCTCCGCCCCTCCTCTCGGGCCTCTTACATATAGTTTGGGTGGGGTGTTGTCTTTATCACTACTATATATTATAGTACTATATAGTATAGTATAATAATATATAGGTATATAGTATATAGTATATGGTATATAGGTATAGGTATGGTATGGTATGGGTATAGGTAGGTAGTAGTAGTTTATTATTTGTGTATGGAGAGTGGGAATCGATAGGTATTATTATTAGTAGGTAGTACTTAGTAGTTGCTATAATTTGGTATGTTGGTGGTGGGAATTGTATCGTACTTAGTATCATAAAGTATTGTGTTTTTCAACTGGAGCAAAGTAGGAGCAAAATTAGACATAACAACTGTAAGTCTTCCAAGATTTGTAACTTGCACAGTGGATAACTCAAACAAATAGTCGTCAATTCAGATGTTTCAATATACCAAACGATAGGTAATTTAATTGTCCACATTTTCCCAATGTAATGTACCTATCCATTTTCCAACCGTTCTTGCGTTATTCTACAATAATAGTGGACTATACACGAAAAAATCAAATCACTTTTTTCAACTTTAAACGTTCTTTTCATCTATTTAGTGCGAAAGAAACAAATAATGGACCATATATTATTGATATACACATCATCAACTATCATTATGCTGAATTTGAGCCAAATCTATTTCAAAAAAATTTTCGCGAAAAATCCAAGGGGAACCCCTGCGATTTTTTTCAACCGATCAGTTAACGATTTTTTACTCGTCTCACAATACAGATAAAAATCTGAAATTTTTAGGAAAGTTGCGTCTTACCATGATGTATTTTTGTGATTTTTTTTATTTCTCGGGAAAATCTGCAAGTGGTCCGAAAAAATCGGTTTTTGAAAGCTCAAAAATTGGACTTTAACCGTGCTTTTCGGGGTCAAAATTCATGTGAATCATTTGTTTTATTATGCAGGAGTCTTCATTTGAACGCCTTACACACGTACATAGCAAAAAATTTGGTGAAAAGAATTTAAACAGAGCCAGAGAAATTATTTTCCGTAAATCGAGTTTTTCGCCGGCCGAAATATCGAGCTCCGCTGGCATCGAAAATTAAACTTTTGTTTTTAAGCGTTTTTGAAAGCGATTCTTATAGGAAATTGAACGCCGAATCCGAATTTGACACCAAAACTATGGAAATTTGACAACAAAGATGAGTTTTTACATTTTCAGTACTACTCGTTATTGTTTTTGAACTTTGAAAATTCGTTGCCAATACTTACAGTAATGTTAAATTTTAATTAAAGAACGATTCCCACAGGAAATTAGACGTAGAATTCGAATAGGAAGTGAAAAGAATCAAATTCTAACGATTTATAAACTTATTCACTCGTTTCGGTTTTTCACACTCTTGAAATTTTAACTTTGGAATTTTTTTCGTCACGTTCCCGAAATGGGACAGATACCTTCTCCTCCTGGTTGTGTATTTTATATATATAGATACTGATTTAAGACAATCCCATTTTTGTAATATTATCTTTCCCGAACATTTGTAATTGGTTACTATTAAAGGAAACTCGTTAGCAGCAAATTATTGAATTTATAATTATTATTATAATTATTGAACATTTTTGAATTTACTATTATTGAAAATTATTGAAATATTATTTCAATTATTTTACCGCACTTTAAAATAAAAAAAAATCTTCTCTTGATATTCTTATAATAATGTTTTTTAGTTCGTTTAGACTTTTATTGCCAATTATTTATTCGTTTTATTAATTTTCTGTTTCCAATTGGTTCACTCCGATAATCTCTTAGCAGTTCAAGAGCTCTTAGATTTACCAGTGAAATAGTCAACAATATATTTTTCGAGGAAATCAAGTTCGAATAGTGCTCGATGAGGGAAAGCGGATTTATGCGATAAAAATATTATCCCAGCCGTTATGGACATGAGTGAGTTTCGAATAAGAGTAACGACCGCGGGTTGATTATTTTTAGAGGTCAGGTTTTAGATCGTTGCTAAAATAGATGACATCCGACCCTCCACGCAAGTTAGGGCATGCCTGCTTCGCCAGCGGGATAGAATTTTTAATGGTATATAATATCATTATCTACTTGAGAAATCGAAATTGCGAGTTTCAATCGGACGGTGGTACGTAGACAGGGCACGTGCAATTAATTTATCATTAATGTAAACAATGTTTACATAACCCCTCCACGAGCAAATCTTCCTACAAAAAAAAATATATAAAAAAAAAATAAAAAAAAATAAAAAATAAAAATAAATAAAAAAAAAATAAAAAAAAAATAAATAAAAAAAAATAAATAAAAAAAAAAAATTATATCTTATTACTGCTGATACTTTGGTCGAGAGAGCATCGTGACTAGTATTTATAAAATTTAAGTTTCCAAGTCATCGCTTTCTAGGCAATTATAGAATATATATAGATCATTGATCTATGAGGGAGGAGTTTCCAACAACCGATTCCTGTATTGTTTATTTGCTCTCATTTAATGGAAATAAATCGTATTCTTCTTCTTACACACCTCACTAGATCACGCAGCCGAAATCTCTCACCTCTCATCTTTCTAATTGGTTGAAATTTGAACCACCACTGGTCGTTTTTCGTTTCTACATTTTCAATCCGAATGTTTACACTGATTTAGAAACGCTAACATTTACGAATCGATTCTTTTTTAAGCTAATTAACTTGAGAAAAAAATTGAAAACCTTCAATTTTTGAGGAGATTTTTAACAAATCATCCGCCGAATTAATGTTAAACTTTAACAATCTAATATGAAAACGCTATTCTAAAGGTAATTTATAAGAGTTTTAGAGAACAGCCTTAATATTTAAAATTGACTAAATTATGTGCAATGGGATTGATGAATTTTGAAACGGATTGCTGGCAATGAATTGTTAAAAGGTACGATCGGAACTGCATGAAGATTCAGAACCTGGCAAGACTGAAACTACGATGAAAATTCCATCTAACATAAAGTACCAATAAAAGACAAGAGGAAATTCTATGAAAGAACGTGGAAATAAGGTAAATTTGAATTGCATATCAATTAAAATCCAAATTTCAAATTTAAAAAATCGGGTTTTCCAACTTCTTTTTTTTCCGGAAATTATACGAGCTGATAATTGACATTTTCACTAAAAATCATTCTAGGGCTGATGCCTTAATTTTCAGAGGGATTTTTAGGGGATTCCAGAGTGGAAAATTGATCAAAATGTTATCATAATATATTTTCAATTCGAGTCAATTTTTATAAATGTTTGACGCCGAATCAATTTAGACCATAACGGAGTTATGACAGTTCTCGAGATACTGCGGCATTTTTTTGAAAAATAATTTATAAAAACCAATCGGTGTAAATTCGAAAATTTACTAAGCTAGTGAAAATATTTTTTTGCTCGTTGGAATCCTCTTGTCACTCACTCCCTCGTCAAGAAAATAAGTTGATTTTCTATTAGGCCATTAGGAAAACATGGAAACAGTATAAAATCGTTGAATTTGCCAAGGACTTCTTAGTCGCCAATATTTTATCTAGTATAAAAAGTGTGTTTTTACGATTTCAAATCATACTCGAAGCAAAAGAACAACAAACTAATGTCGGATATGCAGCGTTTTTATTCGAAATTCGGATTCCGCATGCTTTGAAACATGATCCATAAAAATTCGAAGGGATACGAATTTTTCACAGCAATTGAAATATAATTTTATTATTGAGCGATAAATCGTTATTATGTGCGTTGAACCTCAGACGACAGACTATCGAATATTCCTAGTTTATAAGCTTAAAAAGCTAGTATTTTTTAAATACAAGTATGGAGGGTAATCCACATAGATTTCACGAAAAAAAGTGAAAATCATCAGAACGAAATATGACCCGTTGGAAGAAAAAAAAAAGAAAAAACAAGAGCGAAAGGCCTATTTTTCATTTGATTAATATTTAAATAATTTTACTCACGGTTAGAATAAATGTCGCTATTATTATCTTACCGGCTCTGGCAGTTGAGGTATTGCAACCGGCGTCAGCGGAAGTTGATGCATCTCTGTTGGCAAACTGTCGGTTCTTTTCCGTAAGCGTTTTTCGAATTCGAAACCGGGCGCACTCGAATATTTCCCGGGCGTTCGCGCGAAGGTCTCGGCACAATACAAACGCTGGAACAGAAAGAGCTTCCAAGTCGGACAAGTCAAATCGTGTACGCGTTAGGGCGCCGAAGAGGAAACTCGAGATTGGTCCATATTTGGGAGGACGCGGCGTCTTCTCTAGGTCTAAAATTAAAACACTGGTCCTCCGTTGGTAGCGTTCAGTTGTCCGCCGAGGGTTTTCCTTAGATCGAGCCGAGAGGGGGACCAAGAGCGAGTAGGGGGTCCAAGGGGGCGGTGCCGAGAGACCTGGGGGTGGCCGTGCTTCGCTAGGAGGTACCACCATCAGAAGATGCCGAAGCCCCTCTCAAGAAAACGTTTGCGACTCAACGCGGAAGCGAGAAGCCCTTCCGACTAATATGGAGACAAATTTATAGTGTTCTTCCTGGAGCGTATTGATTGCGCTAGCTAAAGTATTTTTGACAGTGAAAATTACAGAAAATTTTTGTTTTATTATTATAATAAACCATTGTAATCGCCCAAGAAAAAAAATTTTATAACCCCCCTCAAAATTTGATGATTTACGTTTCAAGGCATATAGAATCCGAATATACAATAAAAACGCTGCAAATGATTGTACAGTGGTTTATTATTATTTCGCTTCAATATTGATTTAAGAAGACCATCCATTTGTCATTTTAAATATTCCGAAAATTTGTGAACGTTCCCACCGAAAAACAGACGGTAACTATAGGGGAAAACTCCGTAGCAACTATTGTAATTTTAATCATTTTTATTTTTCTTAATTTCCTAATTAAAAACTAAACCTGTTGCCTAACGATACAGCTGGAGAGAGTGTTTAACGACCATTCCAATGAGTATAGAACGATTTTTATAGCTCCAAGAACTCTCGAGTTATACCCTCGTGTCAAATTTCTGAAAATCTCCAAAATTTTTCAAAAAAGCTGCGATAACTCGAGAACCAATAAAGCTATCGACCCGGCGATGGTCTCATTCGATTCAGCGTCCAAAAATCTATAAGATTTGATACCACGTACACATTTTTTTGAAAAACCTTGGAAAATATGAATTTTCTCCCCCTCAAAACCCCCCAAAAATACCCTTAAAATTGAGCTAGCAAGTTGGTTCAAGAATTGGGCCGTCGTAGGACCGAGATTGATTTTTGGTGAAAATTTCAAATTTTTAGCTCTTACAGTTTGGCCGGAAAACTGCTAACGGCGTACGGCGTACGGCGGACAGACAGAATTTTTTTTATTGGATATTCGGATTCTACATGCCTTGAAACGTAAAACATCAAATTTTGAGGGGGGGTTATACAATTTTTTTTCTTGGGCGATTACAATGGTTTATTATTGAATAATAAACCAAAAATATGGAGAAGAGGTAGTCTCGTTACTCTCCCCCTCAACCTGCAGAAAAAAATGTATCAAAAAATGTATCTGGGGGTAAATCGTTACCGCGTTACGTGCAAAAATCGCCATTTACGGCTAGCGTCCGAGAATGGTTAGATATCGTCCTCAAGTCGACTCGAGTTCAACGGAAACAGTAGTTACTGGAGCGGTTTGAAAGAGACATCACGTCCTATGGCCGCCCGTTCAGTTAATATCATGCAGGTTGGCGCCACCGAGCAAGTTTCCTTAGGGACCGGCCATTCGCCATACGAAGTCAACAAGATAGGATTCGTAAGCCGCGTACGCGCTCTCGAACTGTTGCCGAGCAAAGGAATGGCGTATTTTGATTTGGAACGTACGCTCGTTAATTCAGCTACTCGTCGGAACGAGGTAGTCGATTCGATTCGCAGGCGATATTTTCGATCGGAAAGAACGCGGACTGTTATGGTCAGTGGCTTTCCTTACCGGCTCAACTTCGACCTCATTCGTTCAGATGCGAGTCGCAATAGAATATTTGCATAGACATTTCTTCCGCATGATATCATCGATAATGTTTACCTATAAAACGGCCCTAAAAAATTGCAAAAAAAAGTCGCAAAACAACACAAAAAAGTGACAGCCCTCAGAATATTTTAAACATTAGGTAATCGTTAAGCATCCCTGAAATTAAATTAAGAAAAAAAATCCGTAAAACATTAAAACTCCTAGAAATCTCAAAAAAATTAAAATAAATTCCAAAAATAATAATAACATCTATAATAACACCTGGAATGTTTTAAACTTCATCCCTAAAAATTGATTGTTGAACCTCCCTAAAAATAGTTATTGAGTATTCTGAAAAATCCCTAAAAAATCATAGTTACGCATATCTAAAAATTCCGACAAATTATTATAATAAATATATTTAAAAAATCGTTGACATAGAATTATAGTTATTGAACGTTTTTAAAAAATTTCTAAGAAATTAACATCACCAAAAAAATCTTGAACAATAATCATTAAACATCTCTAAAATTGCCAAAAAATTAATTATTCATAGAAATTTTCTAACAATATACGTTAGAAATCCTTGAAATAGTTTGAAAAAAATGAGACATCCCTAAAATTTTCTAAAGTTTTTTAACATTACTCCTAAACAATTTTTGTTAAACATCCTTGAACGAACTATTAAACATCCACAACATAGTGATTATTAAGCTTCTCTAAAAAATAATTACTAAACATCCCTGACAAATCCTTAGAAAGAACTTTCAAACGACCCTGAAAACCCTTGCCTGATAATTACTATAATAATAATTAAGCATTCATCGTTCCTAAAATCTCCATTAAATAATTATTGAACAACCTTAAAAAATACTAAAAAAAAGTTATCATAAACGCTTTTGGAAAATCTTTTCAAAAAAATATTGAAATAAAAAAGAAACAAAAAAAAGTAAAAAGCCGTAAAAGAAACGTAAAACATCCCTGACATTATCATTAAACTACAATCACTAAACCCAAAAACCGTTGAAATTCCAAAAAACTTATTGAACTGTCCTTCAATTTTTTAAAAAAATTCAAAATTCTCAATATTATCCAAAAAATATTTAACACGCGCCCAAAAATCTACGTAATTTGATACCAAAAATACACATTTTTCTGAAAAACCCTGGAAAATATGAATTTTCTCCCTCTCTAAACCCCCACAAAAATACCCTTAAAATTGAGCTAGCAAGTTGGTTCATGAATTGGGCCGTCGTAGGACCGAGATTGATTTTTGGTGAAAATTTCAAGAATGTAGCTATTATAGTTTGGCCGGAAAGTGCTAACGGACGGCGTACGGCGGACAGACGGAATTTTTTTTATTGGATAGGTACGTAAAATATCAAATTTCGAGGGGGGTTGGAAATTTTTTTCTTGTGGGCGATTACAATATTTTATTATTGAATAATAAAACCAATATTGAATAATAAACCAAAATTTAAGAACTTTTTCTTTCTCTCTTTTTTTTTTTTTTTTTTTTTTTGTTAATCGGAAATTACGGAAAATTCAATAACGTAGAGGAAACGGAAAAAACGGCTCATCCGCGATACAGAAAAGTTCAGTTGGTGGCGGGCATTGGAGGAAAAAGCAGTGTTACCAAGCGTCAAGTGCAATTAGTCGTGCCATCTGTATTCCGATCGCGGTCTTCACCTGTCTCATCCTTATCCTCCGTTGAAACGCCCTTTTCTTGCCATCCATAAAAACCGTCGCGTACGATTCTGACCGGCCCATTCACAACAAACTGGTCACAACTTCCCTTTTTCCTGCCCGTTAAGCGTTCTTTCCAAAAGCGAACTCGTATCAATTGAAAGTCGAGTAGCTGGCCGAGGTACACAGTGTTGACGAACGAATCCGAGAACGGGGCGATTTTTTCCGCCGCTCGGATAGACTCGAGTTTTATCAATGTTGAACAAAAGCCGCACAATACGGGCGAATAAGATCAACGCCAGAGATGGAGCGTCTAGTGATCGATAGAACGAATGAAACTCGATGAATGGAATGTCGGCCGGGTCGCGTTTCTTTTATTCGGTCGCAACGCCCTCGTTTGACGATGAACGACGCGTAATTTTTCTCACCCCGCAACGGAACGGTATTATTTTCAACGATTTCCGTTGCCGAAAACAGAAATCTAGTTTGGTCGTAATTGCATTTTTATCGGCAGGTTTTCAGCTGAGTATTAATTAATTTAATAATATTATTATTAATTTATTCTCAAGAACTGAAAGAATGTGTGACATTCAAATAGGCAGTAGAGCAATTATTGGCCTCTTGGTCACTGAAAATGAAAATGAATGTGTAGTTTACTTTTTCGGCGTGTTCCAAAGTGACACCGCATTGTGAAATTTAATTCCTAATTTTCTTGAATTCGTCGATTGGAACAGCCGTTAACGCCGTTAATGCTGCTTGAAATGGTAAATCCCGGCTAAACTGAGGAGCCTATTTAGACAAATAAAAAAACGCCGCAAATGATTGTACAGTGATTTATTGTTATTTTCTCAACATCTAGCAGACGGCTAAAATTTAGCCATGCCGTAAATAATTTGTTTTGTTTAAAAAGTCTTCTTCTTCTTCATATTTTATGTTATGTATTATTATTTTGTTTTAACCCAGGGAAGATAGAAGAGAGGACCTTATTATGGTCCTAATAATAATCTTCCTTTTCTTCTCCAGGTGGTCGCATTACTTCTTTTTGTAGGTTGAGGGGGAGAAAAACGAGGCGACCTCTTCTCCATTCTTTTTTATTATCCAGCCGAGTACTTTCGCCCGTTCGGGCTTCTTCAGGGCATTATAGGACCAAGGGTACCTATGGCCCCCATGCCCAAGGGGGCCATAGGTACCCTTGGTCCTATAATGCCCTGAAGAAGCCCGAACGGGCGAAAGTACTCGGCTGGATAATAAAAAAGAATGGAGAAGAGGTCGCCTCGTTTTTCTCCCCCTCAACCTACAAAAAAAATAATCTTCCTCTTCCTCTTCTTCTTCTTTTTCTTCTCCTCCTCCTCCTAATCCTCCTACTTCTTCTTCTTCCTACTTCTTCTTCTTCCTTCTTCTTCCTTCTTCTTCTTTCACTTCTTCTTCTTCTTCCTTCTTCTTTTACTTCTTCTTCTTCTTCTTATGAATTTACATAATTTATATAAATCTAGAAAATCTCTTATTATAAGAGAGTGTAGTAAAAAACATATTTTTATCGGTTAAGATTGCCTACAGCAGTCCATGGATAATAATATAACCTATATTCGCGTTATGATTGTACTTTGAATTTTCCTGACTGCGAAAATAGTATTTATTAGGACTCTCTGATTTTTAATGGGGCAAATGCCTAGAGTGTGGAGCGCTACTAGAGCAGGAAATAAAATAACCCTTCTGAAGCCAAGAATGAATATGGCGCTGGGCATGCGGTTATTTCTTACATGGGGGTGGATATTTTTAATAAACTTCCAGTGGAATTGGTAGCACAAGAAATTACTCTGTACAAATTTAAAGAAAAACTAAAAAATTACTATAATGATAAGATACATTGCAGAAGGGAAATAATAACTATAATAATAAAAAGTTGAAATGATGAGATGTATTTAGATATGTAAATGTATTACGAATTAAGTTACTTAAGATGGCTAGCAATAACAAGTATCAAGGTACATGTAATCAATTTATTATTAATGGTGGTATTCTGAGATTTTTAGAAGGTTTTTGAAATGTTTGATTTACAGTTCATATATTAGAAATAGAAAGAACGAAGTGGTCTTAGCACGAGTAAATTTTTACTCGTAAAGAGCCGTAGCATTAGGTGTATATTGTTACATGTATTTCTACAATGTTAAATTTCAAAATAAATGCATTAAAAAAAAAAAGAAAAAAGGACGCTAAAGGCGTTGAAACGTTTGTCATAGCGGGTGAATGACGCTCGATTTTATCCACACTGTAACTTCGCGTAAGTAAAGTATTTTTTTCCTATGTCATCCCTAATTTCTGGCTCCTGTCAACATACAAATTTCGACTTCCCTGAGTTACGGTCACCGGTGAACGAAGACAAGCTTGAACCGATCGAAATCATCCGAGTTCCCCTTCATATCCGCACGAATTCTTATACGAAGTTCTCGGCGAACTCGGCTGACAAAAGAGTAGACGCGGCAAGAGGTGAATACCGTCCCTCCTACACAATCATCTAATCCCCCTTATATGGGCGAGATCATCGGTTTTCGCAGACACAGGTCTTTTCTGTAACGTCCGCTCCTGTTGGCGTTTTTGTTATTCTTCTCACGCGCTTTTCGAAACGGGGGCTCCCACTTAATTCCCAACCTCCGACATCGAATATGCGGAGCATATCTGAGCCCGAGATCGAGCGCCGTTCGGACGTTTTGTCGGCCGGGATAATGACAGTTATCGCGCTTCTTTCAAGTAGGAGCCCATTCTCGCTATATTCGCATACGAAGCCTTGTTGATTTATGGTACTCCGCTTTGTGTTCGTAGTATAGGCGTGTGTTTTATTTGAATCGTTCCGATCCTTTTCTTTCCGACTGAGCGAGAGAAGGCGAGCATTATTGCGAAGAAAACATGAATAAAAACGCTGCAAATAATTGTACAGTGGTATAGTATTACTTAACTTCAATAATGATTTAAGAAGACTATCCATTTGTGATTTTAATTATTCCGAACATTTGTGAACGTTCCCGCCGAAAAACAGATAATAACTATAGGGGAAAACTCCGTAGCAACTATTGTAATTTTAATAATTTTTATTTTTCTTAATTTCCAAATTAAAATATGGATTTTTTGCCTAACGGTACAGCTAAAGAGGGCTTTCGACGAATTATCTACAAGTATAGAACGATTTTTATAGCTCCAAGAACTCTCGAGTTATAGCCTCATGTCAAATTTCTGAAAATCTCCCAAATTCCATACGAAAGCAGCGATAACTCGAGAACCAATAAACCTATCGACCCGGCAACAGTCTCATTCGATTCAGCAGCCAAAAATCTATAGAAATCAATAACAAATACACGTTTTTCTAAAAAACGTTGGAAAATACGAATTTTCTCCCCCTCAAAACCCCCCAAAAATACCCTTAAAATTGAGGTAGCGATTTGGCTAAAGATTTTAGCCATTGTCAG
The DNA here is from genome assembly GCA_037159825.1 of Tupiocoris notatus. Taxonomy (NCBI): domain Eukaryota; kingdom Metazoa; phylum Arthropoda; class Insecta; order Hemiptera; family Miridae; genus Tupiocoris; species Tupiocoris notatus. The sequence goes on from JASJUZ010000052.1 coordinate 154,442, forward strand.
ACCAAGATTGGTTTTTTGGGGGGAAATTTGATGAATTTAGCTTTTATAATTTCGTCAAAAAATAGTTGACGGCATACAGCGGACGGATTGAATATTTTTATTGGATATTCGGATTCTACATGCCTTGGAACGTAAAACATCGAATTTTGATGGGGGTTAGAAAAAAGTTTTCTTGGGCGATTACAACGGTTTATTATTGAATAATAAACCAATAAAATTGTAGCCTATCATTACTTATATATAGCTAACCGTTGACCTAATATTCGGCGAAAGAATTGAGCCATTTTAGACGGGAAAAAGTGATACCGTCGAAGTGCAAAAACTCAAAAAAAAAAAAAAAAAAAAAATTGGCTGAAAAACTTTCGGCCACCCTTCTTTCTTTCAGTCGCCGTTTATCCATTAAGGTTCTCCGCTCACGTTTTCTCGCAACGTGATTTTCCAACGGAAACAACGTACCAGCTGTACGGTCAGCTATTGAATTTTTCGACTTCTTCCACTTGTCGTCACTTAAAAGGACTACCTACCAAATGTTCTCCACTTAATTATTATTGAAAATTGTGTTAGAATGAATTTTTCTATTTTTTTTTTTTTTTAATATTTTCTAATGTAATTGGGTTTGCCGTAAATAAACAAATAAATAAACAAACAAACTAATACTCTAGATCATGAGTACTGAAGATAATCCATTTCTACAGGGCCAAAGTTAAAATCATAACGCTGTGCTCAAAAAAAAACTCTACAACAGGTATTGACGGTCCTTTAAATCTCCTATCATTTAAGCTCGTCAATGTCTCAGTTTTAGTACGAATCCACCTAAAAAAAAAAAAAAAAAAAAAAAAAAAACCGCAGCGCTCCGAGTATTTGAAAAATTAGCATTCGTTCGACGCTGAGAGTCAGCATCGGTTGACAATTCGATTCCGTAATCGAGAAGGAACATCTACGGTAGTCAGCGATATGCAAATAGCTCAATTAGAGCTCGAAATGTTCATTAGTCGGTTTCCAAACACCATTCGCGGCAATTGAGTTATTTCCGCCGATTTCAAACATGGAAATACAATTAGCTCGCGTCGTTAATCAACTCGATGAAGAGACGGAGGGTTTTTTTTCCGTCGAACGAATTTACATTCCGATTCAAGTAATAAGGTAAATAACCTGTTAATTGGTGTAAGAAGTTCCCAGTATCGAGGGTGCATAAAAAAGTCCAGATATAGATTCTAAAAATCCACGATCAATTTTACGATCGATATTGTACCTCAATTTTTTTAACCCGCTTTATTATTTTATTTTTTCATTTACACGTTTTGTCGTGTTCTTCGACTGTTCTCAAACCCAATAAAACCGGTAACTCCGTCAATATTAGGGGAATAAATTGAAAAATGTTTTGATTTGATACAACGGCAGAAAAACTTCTTTTTTCTCAGAAAATCAACTATTTTGACATTCGCGAATTTATATAGATTGAATTCTAAATATTTTCTATTCCGTTATTGGAGATCTAAGCTTTTGTACACATTTTTGAGTTGACTGAAGAAGTGAAAAATGCGAGGATAGAAAACGGAGGAAAAAACAATCAACAGCAAAAATTCGACTCATGTCGCATTTTCAACTGATTTCACGGGAAATTTTGCAAAAAAAAATGTATCGCAAAAATAGACCATTTCGGTTTCATGTATCAGACAATCAAATTAAAAAAAAATTTCAAAAAATATAATAATTTTTGAAACAGTAGTTAACTTTCGTTAGTGATTGACGACTATATAACAAGCTCAATAATCCATATTTATTAGGCGAATATTTTAAATTTTTATTTGAAAATTAAGTAAAATAAAAATGATGAAAATCACTATGGTGCTACGAAGTTTCTTCTCATAGTTCCCAATCTCTTTTTCAGCGGAAACGTTCACCAATATTTGGAATAGTTACTATCACAAATGGATGATCTTCTTACATTTCTTACATTATTCTTGAAACACGAAGGAATAATAAACGCACAAATCTAGGCGTTCTTTTCCCGTCGTAAACTTTATCGTTCTATTACTTCGCCACAGAGCAAATCGTTTGTCTGCGAGCATTGCTATTTAGGGTTTCATGTGCTCTATATAAATATAATCAGAGTCCCAATTATTTTTACGATTACAAAAAATATTTCCAGTATTAAAGAATATTTTTAGTATTAAAACAACGCTGCAAATGATTGTACAGTGGTTTATTATTATTATTTCGCTTCAATATTGATTTAAGAAGACTATCCATTTGTCATTTTAAATATTCCGAACATTTGTGAACGTTCCCACCGAAAAACAGATGGTAACTATAGGGGAAAACTCCGTAGCAACTATTGTAATTTTAATCATTTTTATTTTTCTTAATTTCCTAATTAAAAGCTAAACTTATTGCCTAACGATACAGCTGGAGAGAGTGTTGGACGACCACTCCAATGAGTATAGAACGATTTTTATAGCTCCAAGAACTCTCGAGTTATATCCAAAATCATGTCAAATTTCTAAAAATCTCCCAAATTCGGCACAAAAGCTGCGATAACTCGAGAACCAATAAAGCTATCGACCCGGCGATGGTCTCATTCGATTCAGCGTCCAAAAATCTATATAATTTGATACCACGTACACATTTTTCTGAAAAACCTTGGAAAATATGAATTTTCTCCCCCTCAAAACCCCCCAAAAATACCCTTAAAATTGAGCTAGCAATGTGGTTCAAGAATTGGGCCGTCGTAGGACCGAGATTGATTTTTGGTGAAAATTTCAAATTTTTAGCTCTTACAGTTTGGCCGGAAAACTGCTAACGGCGTACGGCGCTTTTCCAATAAATATTTCGGCTGTATCGTGACAAAATTTTTTCACGCGAGAATGATGCTCAATAGTTCTGCTGTGCGCTGTTTGTATTTTAAAAGTACTTGTCTTTTCAGTGGGAGACACTATCGATTCGAATAAAAGGACAATCGTTCGGAAACGTGTCGAACCCTTCGTGGCCCTTTCGTGCCAGATACGCTTCAATTATCTATTTTGACTCGTCTGATTTATTCACGTGGCCCCAGCACGAATTGCGAAAATCTTCCGATAAGAATCGCTTCGCAGTGACACCTGCGAAGGCCTTGACATCATCTACTTTGACACGATTTTCTGCCGTCGGAACAACTCTGATTAGGTGTGCGCGTAGGCGTTTAGCGCGCTAACTTTATAGTTTCGCAGAAGGAAAAACAGTCCTAACGCGAATGAGGTTTGTTCGAATAATAGACGAGCTAAAATTGCGACAATTTTCTTGAGCTAATTGTAATTTAAATAAGGATCCAATGCCTTTCGGCCTTATTTAGAAAAAAGTCTACCTGGATTATGCTACTAAACGCTTTCAAGTTTTCGATTTGTTGCTCCAAATTTCCTAATGTGTATAAAGTCAAGAAAAATGACTGCCTACCAATTTTTACTGTTTTATTATTATTTTTATTTTTATTTTTTTTATTTATTTATTTTTTTTTGTAGGTTGAGGGGGAGAAAAAAGAGGCGACCTCTTCATTTTTTATTCAGCCGAGTACTTTCGCCCGTTCGGGCTTCTTCAGGGCATTATAGGACCAAGGGTATCTATGGCCTTTTTTTTTATTGTTCAATAATAAACCATTGTAATCGCTTAAGAAAAGTTTTTTCTAACCCCCTCAAAATTTGATCTCTTACGGGTCAAGGGCATGAGATCCGAATATTCAATAAAAAAAAAAAAAAATAAAAAAAAAAAAAAAAAAAAAAAACACTTTTCGAGCCAATCTATAATAGCTACATTCTTCAAATCTTCATCAAAAATCAATCTCGGTCTCACAACGGCCTAATTCTTGAACCACATCGCAAGCTTTTTTTTTTAGGGGTTTTTGAGGGGGAGAAAATTAATATTTTCCAGGGTTTTTCAGGAAAAGGTGTATTTGTATCAAATTCTATAGATTTTTGGACGCTGAATCGAATTAGACCATCGCCGGGTCGATAGCTTTATTGGTTCTCGAGATATTGCAGCTTTTGTGTCGAATTTGGGAGATTTTCAGAAATTTGGCACGAGGGTATAACTCGAGAGTTTTTGGGGCCATAAAAGTCATTCTATAGATGTGGAATGCTCGTCGAACACTCTTCAGCTGTACCGTTAGGCGAAAAATCCAGATTTTAATTTGGAAATTAGGAAAAATAAAAAATGGTTAAAATTACAATAGTTTATTGATTGTGAAAGAAGAAAGAGGAGGAAAGGTTTGTTCTAATATTTGGAAAACTCTTGGTCAGATAAAAAGAAAGAAAAAAAAAGAAAAAAGAAATAAAATTTATTATTGAATAATAAACCGAAAAAAATTGTTTCTTCAGTGTACGTTACCAACACTTTTCTGTCGAAACTATAAAAGCTGAATTCTCGAAATTTTCACCAAAATTTATGTTCACCAAACCGATACGTCAATTTTAAGGATATTTTTGGAGGATAATGGGGAATAATGGGAAGGGGGAGAAAATTCGTATTTTCCCACGTTTTTCAGAAAATGATATTTTTTTGCTATCAATTTCTACAGATTTTCGGACGCTGAATCTAATAGATCGTTGCCGGTCGATTTGGACGGAAATTTTGGCACAGGGGTATAAATCGAAAATTTCTCGAACCGTTCGGCGAAACATTTAGCTTTTAATTTGAATATTAGGAAAAATAAAAAATGATTAAGGTTACAATAGCTGCTACAGAATTTTCTCCTAAAGTTACCAATCTTTTGTTAGGTTGAAATGTCCACAAATGTTCCGACAAGTTACATCGTAAATAGAAGGTCTTAATTTATTTATTTAAGTACATTGAACAGAAAAATAAAATAAAAGAGTTCAAGAACATTATGAGACATTCAGGTACAACGGCACAGTTCGAAGAATCGTTCATTAAAATTAATCATAATTTAGGTTTAATAAATCATAATTGAAGCAAAGGAATAATTAACCGATGTACAATAATTTGCAAGTTTTTTCCAGAAGTTAAATTATTTAACGAACGATGCAGCTGAGGAGAATGTTAAACCTTTCCATCAAGGATAGAACGATTTTAATGGAGGAGAAAATTCTCGAGTAATAGTGAAGTTATCTGAAACTCTCGAAAATCGAAAAAGCTGCGATTGCTAGGGAACCATCAAAGCTATCAAAGCTTTACTATTAAACCTATTATTTAATAATAAACCAATGTATTCGCCCAAGAAAAAAAATTTTTTTTTCTTTGGATATTCGGATTCTAAATTTCTTGAAACGTTCTTGAGCAATTACAATATTTATTATTCCGTAATAGACCAAAATCGTTACTTTTGACATCATCCACATCAATAATTGTGCTTTATAATTAAATGAGCTGAATACAAGCCTCAAATTGTTCTACTCTACTAATAAGTGGGATTTCTGCTAAGATGGTTGTGAAATAGTAACTTGGCCGACTGCTGGCGAGATTTGAAAGGGGACATCGGACTGGTCCTCCCACGAGCGGATTCCACGCGACCAAGAGAACCGCATTCACTTGAGGCCTCTCCTCTGCATTTGATCGGGCCAACCGGATTTCGATCGTCTACGCGCGAATTTTACTAGAGCTGAAAAATTTGATGGTGCGATTTCAGTCATTAAATTGCATCAGAAGTATGTTTAAGTTTCCGAGAAAATATCGAGTTTTCGGGTGAAAAAATTATTTTCCCCGTTTGACAAGTGATTTTAGACTAAGATGGAACCATTTATCGATCCTTATCTTTCCTCCCGATCAATAGAGGTTTATCTTTCGTAGGATGACTAAAAAATGACGAGGGAATGCTTCAGATTGAAGAGAAGACGGATGAAGCGTCTCGCTCTCCTTAATTCTTAATAAAAAATAAATAATAATAAAAAAAATTAAAAAAACTTTTAAAAAAATAAAACCGACTTCAAAATTATTTGCCTATAAAAAAAACTCTAGCTTTGTAATACCTTACGGTTATACAATAAACGATATTTCATTTCATTTCAACTCTGAAAAGGAAAAAATAACAAAAATCTCCCCACTTCACCTCAATTCATTCACCAACTGAATATTTTAAGAACTTCTTTACAACTGGTATTGACCTCTGGCCACTTCCTGATTGATTGGATCACTTCCCCTAGTAATATAAAAATTACTATTTCTCATTTCCTGAATGACTGATGATTGAGAGACTGAAACAGATTGACTTTCCTTTCACCTCTGAATTGCCTCCAGATTTTCCAGTTTTGGAGTCGGCCTCTCTTATAATTTATTGGAGAAGCCCATATAATCCGAATTAATTTAGTAACTATAGTAATTTTAATTATTTTCCTTTTTCTTAATTTTCAAATTAAAAGCTAAATTACTCGTCGTTATACTAGCTGCAAAAAAAAACCCTGGCCGATGCACTAATATGAACGGATCCTTATACTTATTTCAGTACTCTTAAATTGCTAAGATCTGTGCCCTCGGTATGGTTGAGACAAATAATTAAACGACGCTGAAGATGGCCGGCTCGCAAGAGCAGGAACAGCTGAGTTTCGAGCTCTCCTCTTGTGTTCGGGAAGTTTACAATCTCACCGCACGTGTCCTGTGTCGTAAACGACAAACGACAGAATTTCAAAAAATATTCCTTTTCTTGATAAAAAGTGTCTTTTTTTTGGCTTGAACGATTTTCCATTTTCCAACGATCATTCAACCTCATAAGTTTCTTAACTTCAATCAATCAATCAAACATTTTTATTTGTAGGCGTTAACGCAGACCTCTGACTACAAAGGATTTGCCACACGGCATTTTTCACTAAATACATTAAACAATTTAACACTTCTTTCTAAATACTTTCTTTACAGTTACACACTTAAATCAATAAATTAATCGATCTTAATCACCAATTATTGAGAAGTTATTGGTTACAAAAACGGAAAACAAAATTACGACCCTGGATACATTTTAGAAAAGTATTGTATTATTATTATTACTATTAGTTATTATATTATATTATATTATAATATAATATAATATAATATGATATGATATGATATGATATGATATGATATGATATGATATGATATGATATGATATGATATGATATGATATGATATGATATGATATATGATATGATATATGATATGATATATGATATGATATATGATATGATATGATATGATATGATATGATATGATATGATATGATATGATATGATATGATATGATATGATATGATATGATATGATATGATATGATATGATATGATATGATATGATATGATATGATATGATATGATATGATATGATATGATATGATATATGATATGATATGATATGATATGATATGATATGATATGATATGATATGATATAATATATAATATAATTATTATTATAGTATATTATTTTATTATATTATAATTATAATAATTATCAAGTATTAAGTATTATTGTATTATTATTATTATTATTATTATTATTATTATTATTATTATTATTATTATTATTATTATTATTATTATTATTATTATTATTATTATTATTATTATTATTATTATTATTGTATTATTATTTTTACTTATCTTGATAATGACTTCAACAAAAGGTACCTCAGCCGGCAGCAGACAGTTCCATTTTATCAAGTTCCAATCACCCCATACCTACATCAAACAATAGCTCTTCCAGATACCTACCTCCTACGGTGTAGGATTATCAGCATAAAGTTGTAGAGCCTGAACAAGTCCCTTGATGGAACAACCAACAGGCATTTGATAATGTACTCCTTGCTTAAATTTTGGTCACCGGTTAATTAACGGTTTGGAGGCATATTGAGAATAATTTTCTTAACTTCAATATGCAGGAGTTATAATGCGCTGTTCGTTCGCTGTTAACAGATCCCTATAGTATTTAAACGATGAGAATATTTCGTACGTGTGCGTTTTCTCGAGAGCGTGAGGTGTACAAGCTGAAAGGCGTCCCGATCATCGCGTACCGACCATTTACGGCGCGACCATTCAGTAAATCCTTTTCAATGGGTCTTACATCTCTTCCCTACGAGGCTGAGAAAGAACTTCCAACAAGTCTTGTTGTCCAGCTTCGCAGAGCAGTCGCTACCTACGCTCGCTAGTCTAATAATTAGATACCCAGCTTCCGCTTTTTTCCCCCTGTAAGATACCAGACTGGTTTTCTCGTGAGTTTTCTTTGAAATTCGGATCATGCTACGTAAATTTTATGAATTCGCCAACCCATGCCAATTCATGCGGCACGGTTCACCTGTGGAGCTTTCGAAATGCTCTATATTATTATTATTAAAAAAAAAAACGCTGCAAATGTTTGTACAGTGGTTTATTATTCCTTCGCTTCAATTAATTTTTATTTAAGAAAATTATCCATTTGTGATAGTAATTATTCCGAACATTTGTGAACGTTCCAACCGAAAAACAGATGGTAACTTTAAGGGAAAACGCCGTAGCAACTATTGTAATTTTGATCATTTTGGTTTATTACTCAATAATAAACCATTGTAATCACCCAAGAAAAAACATTTTAAAACCCCCCCTCAAAATTTGATGTTTTACGTTTCAAGGCATGTAGAATCCGAATATCCAATAAAAAAATTCTGTCCGTCCGCCGTACGCCGATAGCAGTTTTCCGGCCAAACTGTAAGAGCTAAAAATTTGAAATTTTCACCAAAAATCAATCTCGGTCCTACGACGGCCCAATTCTTGAACCAACTTGCTAGCTCAATTTTAAGGGTATTTTTGGGGGGTTTTGAGGGGGAGAGAATTCATATTTTCCAAGGTTTTTCAGAAAAATGTGTACGTGGTATCAAATTGTATAGATTTTTGGACGCTGAATCGAATGAGACCATCGCGGGGTCGATAGCTTTATTGGTTCTCGAGTTATCGCAGCTTTTGTGCCGAATTTGGGAGATTTTCAGAAATTGGACATGAGGGTATAACTCGAGAGTTCTTTATTTGAGAAAAGGTGAAATATAATTACCTAGCGTACTATTATCCTACAATTACACATTTTGATGTCCTATTTCGAGGAATCGGTCGACCGTTTATCGGAAAACATGTTCGGTGGAAACGGTGGCTTACGTGACGACGGCTCAAGAAGTTGCCCAAGGTCGACAACCAGGAGTTTTGAATAATCAAAATTGGATAAATGGCGTATGAATTCGGCAGCCTTTCCTTTTTCTACTTGGAGGGCTGTAATTTAGCACGAAGAAATCGATGGCGCTTGTTTATTTAAGCGGTTTAATTCTGTATGTGTACAGAAGGGATGATGACGAATGATACAACGAGGTTCGGAAACAAGGTGACAAGTAGGGATGGCGAGTTCTGTTGTGGCATCGCCATGACTACCAGGGCGGCCACTTGTTGTGCATTAAATATGAATCCCGTGTCGCGGAATGTCCTCTCTTCGTATTAGGGGAGGGTTGGTAGCAGTGAGCAAGTTTCGCCATGGCTCCTAGGCAGCAAAGTTTTGGTAAGTAGAATCTTCGCTTGTTTTCACGTTTATCGGTTAGAATAATGAGCTTCGGTATTATCGCACGCTGATCAATAGGTCTTGCCCATGGAAATAAGGTAACCTCTTCCACCGAGAGTATTTCAATGCTTCGTTTCGATTTACTCGTTCAACCGTTGGGAAATGGTGGAAATACTTGCTCATTATTGAAGATGCCGGGGAAAGCGCAAGTCGATAAAAATATTGAAAATGCCTAGTTTTCCCTTTGACACAGCAATGAAGTAATTTGTTTCGGGTAGTTTCTTATTTTTTATATTGGTTATTTATTGAGACAGCAGACATTAAAGTTTTTTAGTCGCTCGATTTAAAATGTAATACGCTCAAAACGATAGTTAGTACTTTATATTCAGAAACGCCTCGAAGTGATGCTGTAGACAGTAACATTGTCTCTCCGAACCTTATTGTACATCATTTCAATAATAAACTATTGTAAAGTCTCTAGAAAATTTTTTTAAACCCGCTCCCCTCAAAATTTGATGTTTGACATTTCAAGGCATGGAGAAGCCGAATATCCAATAACAAAAAAAATTCGATCCGCACGCTAGGGAAGTAAATCAAACCCAAACAAGTGTTTTAACCAAGAATCATTCTTGGTCCAACAATGGCTGAAATCTTAGCCAAATCGTCACCTAATGATAGAGGTTTTAGAGGTTTTTTTGAGGGGTTTTAAGGAGGATAAAATACGTATTTTCCAATGTTTTCGAAGTAGTATAGATGTGTTTGATATTTTTTATGTTAGATAGTCGGCCGTAGATGTAGTTTTTGGTTTGGTTTGATCGGGATTCGGCCAGTAAAACAACGAAGTCCTCCTTCGTATTTCATCTTTTTAATTAGCGACGTTTCGGAAACCACTGTTTCCCTCATCAGGCGGTGTTTGATATCAATTTCCATAGATTTTTTTGACGCTGGTCCAAATTACTAGATGGGATAATTGCTTAGTGGTTTCAATTTATCGCAGGCATATTCTCATTTCTGACTCGTAACAACATGTATTCAATACCTAAATGTTCTCTTGAAGAGGGAAAACGACTCTTTAACCTACTTCAAAAAAGTAGAACTACTTTTTTTTTAAATTGTTTTTTATTTTATTTAATTTTTTTAATTGATTTTTTAACTTTCAACCTCCGATAGTTTCAACTGAAAGAACCTGTATTATCTCATCAATGGCACCGATTGTATCAACTGTCGAGTTCTTTCATTCCCCTTTTAAGGACGTCGCCGACGAAGAAAGTTGTGACCGAGCCCATTACAATATTTTTAGCCCGAGAGTAAGCGACACCCTGGAACAGATCCCGACAACCGATAACCGGTTAGGACCACGTGTCGACGGAATCCTCACCCACGTGTCATTCGTTGAAAGCTATTTACGAAACCGAAGGTGTTTTCTTTCCGGTAATTCGGCTCTTCCTAGTGTCGAGCGAGAGATATTTTCAAATTCGAATAGCTTCGCTTTCAGATCCAGTTAGAACCGTCTAATTTGGTCGTATTTAAATCTTAGAATGTTTTCTGTTAAGCTATTGAAGAGGTGGAAAATAATGTAAAATGTTAATTTTCTATACACATTTCGACTCGATTCCGGTTTTTCGTCATCCAGAAAATTCCGTCGGCATGATTTCGTTTTTCAGGATAAATAAAATCATATGCAGCACTCACAAGAAAAGTTTGTCAAGCAAGATTAATTTACGAACCATTTCGAATCCGTTGATCGACATAGCAAAAAAATACGAAATATATAAACAGAAACGTACAACTGACCAACATTTTTAATTAAAAAAAAAAAAAAAAAATCGGAACGTTGCAAATTAAGTACCTACTTATTTTACAATCGAATTCGAATAGGTGTTTGAAGCTCGGTTGAAATTAATTAACCATCGATGGTAATCAAGTTCAACGTGAAAAACGGTCGGGTGTGTGGTTACGAAGCATAGAAAACAATTGCTAAATTACCTAGAGGTAATTCGATGAACTCAGATTATAGCCGTGTCCAACAAAGCTACTCATTAGAATCATTAGATGCTGCAAGGCTTCTAGAAACACCTGCGGCATAATCGCACGCGTTAAAGTTGCGTAAATAAATCTTGTAAGTGGAGCAATTATAGGAAAGACACGACACGAAATGCTATCTGTGTCATCGTCCAGTTTCAACTGCAGAACTAAATAACGCCCAAGGCTTGTTCACTCTGGAAATAATTGCATTAAATTGTGAGCTTGCAATGCTAACAGGAGTCGCCGTTGTATTTTAGAAGCTATGTTGCAACCTGCTGTTCGTAGTTATTGATTTTCGACCTATCTACCTTTAAGCTAAATGTTGCTCCAAAATTAGCCAAAAGATTACAGGTTTGTGGTATCACCGCCAATCGGAATTTCCTTCTGAAAAATTCTAGGTAACCGATGAGATTACGGAAATGATATGGCACTAACTTTCTGTTTATTGCTCCTTAATGCTCAAGTTTACAAATATGGTGAAATTAAAAAATCGCAAGAACAGCAACTATACAGGTCATGCAGCAGTTATGCTGAGGTCAAATGTCGAATACGTTTGAAATGACGAAATGACGGCGGATACGTTTGATTTATTTATTTTATTTCATTTATTTATTTTATTTCATTTATTGGTTTTATTTCATTTATTTATTTTATTTCATTAATTTATTGGTTTTATTTCATTTATTTATTTTATTTCATTTATTTATTTTATTTCATTTATTTATTTTATTTCATTTATTGGTTTTATTTCATTTATTTATTTTATTTCATTTATTTATTTTATTTTATTTATTGGTTTTATTTTATTTATTGATTTTTTTCATTTACCTATTGATTTTATTTCATTTATTTATTTTATTTCACTTATTGATTTTTTCATTTATTGATTTTATATCATTTATTCATTTTATTTTATTATAGGCATTTTGTTTTATTTCATTTATTCATTTTATTTCATTTATGCATTTCATTTCATTTATTTATTTTATCTTGTTCATTTGTTTATTTTTATGTATTTTTATTTATTTATTCAATCATTTTATTTACTTATATTAATTTATTTAATTTATTTATTAATTTACTTTGCCAAAACTCGTCCACTCGCTTTTATTCAACCCGTTTCGCCTCATATGATAATGTCATCCATCCCAGAATCGTCAAACAACTAGTTGTCCACTACTTCAAGCCGTACTTGATAAACTATGGTGTTAAGTTGGTTGATAAAACAAATCATAAAGAATCTGGCGACTTTCGAAAGGCATTGTCCTCATGAGCGAACTAACATTCTTATTTTCATTGTCATGCAGAGCAAAGAGAGAGGTGATAGAACCAGATGACGACAGTCGCGATTCGACTCGGCTTGTGCGAATGTTCGAACTGGCTAAATGATCAAGAGGATCGCAGAATCCTACAGAGTCAGGTAACACAGATTTTACGATTTGCGAATAGAGACGTTTGCTATGATGGATATAATACTACAATTATTGCCGATTCACCAACAGTAACGCTTTGTTTTCACGCGTAGTACAAAACGTTGCAATATTTATTGGAGAGAATGATTTCGCGTTTTTTTTTTTTTTTTGGAAACTTGAAGGAGTTTTGGTTACTTTCTTAAATCATACGTCTCTAATGGTTACCAGTGTTGCAAGGTCTCAAGTGCAGATTTGGGGGAAACCTTGACTGCAAAAGGGGGAAATTGGGTGTTTTTTAAACAAAAAAAGGGGAGAAATATACAAAGCTCTGTAGTCCTTTTGGTTTATTATTCAATAATATTAACCATTGTAATCGCCCAAGAAAAAAAATTTCTAACCCCCCTCAAAATTTGATGTTTTACGTTTCAAGGCATGTAGAATACGAATATCCAATAAAAAAATTCTGTCCGTCCGCCGTACGCCGTACGCCCTCAACACTTTTCCGGCCAAACCATAAGAGCTAAATTCTTGAAATATTCTCCAAAAATCAATCTCGGTCCTACGACGGCCCAATTCTTGAACCACATTGCTAGCTCAATTTTAAGGGTATTTTTGGGGGGTTTTGAGGGGGAGAAAATTCATATTTTCCATGGTTTTTCAGAAAAATGTGTATTTGGTATCAAATTATATAGATTTTTGGACGCTAGACGATAAAAATCGTTCCATACTCATTGGAATGGTCGTCAAACACTCTCTCCGCTGTATAGTTAGGCAATAGGTTTAGCTTTTAATTAGGAAATTAAGAAAAATAAAAATGATTAAAATTACAATAGTTGCTACGGAATTTTCCCCGATAGTTAACAATCTGTTTTTCGGTTGAAATGTTCACACATGTTCTGAATAATGACTATCTGAAATGGATAGTCTTCTGAAATTATATTTTAACCGAAGGAATAATAAACCACTGTACAATAATTTGCAGCATTTTTTATTGGATAATCGGATTCCACTGAATTTGGGTAAAATATATGCACTTTTCGATTTTTGGCAGCAGTTGTAACCTTATTTTCTGGATATCCCTCGTATCTAGACTAGAAAGCATTATTGGCTGCTGCTGCCGCACGAACTTCCAATACGTCAAATATTTCCTTGGCAAATATTTACATCCGACCAATTCCAGGCCTCATATTTTCATAATCTCGACGGTTTTCGCATGTTTGGTGCCCGCAAATTGTAATAATCGCGATCCTCGATATCAAGAGACATGGGTCGTATAATAATATGTTCGGCATTCATCTGTTGATTCCTTATGTGCATCGAGCTGTCCATTTTTATGACATTGGCATTTTTTTTCTCTTTGAACTGACCATCGATTGAACAATAGCAGTTGTAATATGTTTGCGTGTTGAAATCAATTATTGTTGGGTAATCCCTAGTATCGTTATGATCTACAGACTAAAACACGACACTCCACTTCATATTGATATTGTATACGTAACTTTTAGTATTGTCCGAAACGTCCTGCGAATACGAGCTAGGTGCGATATTTATTTTGCCGAAATGCACGTGCATTGCAAATAGTAGTGCGTTGTGTGGTGGATTTTAACGTAGAAATTGCATGTGATTCAAGGAAGACTAAACCGTCACAAACATTTTTGAGCTTGGGATCGTTACACCTGTTGTCTTCAATGCTAAAAGTAATCTGAAGCGTTGGAGGTCTCGGACATGTTTGAAATTGTGTCTAACATGCGATAGGTGTAAAAAGTAAATTTTCTTTTATAATTCGGCCGATAACTCTTGATCACTAAATTTCTTATAGAAAGTTTTCGGTGTATAATAATCATCCATTCTAATATCCTAAGAAAGAAATTTCTAACCGCTCCCCTTACTCAAAATTTGATGTTTTACGTTACAAAACTTGTCGAATACGAATATCAAATTAAAACCAGCGGTGTGAACACACAGTACTTCAATGCTTGAGTCGGTAACGAGTATAACTAACTATAAAATCAAGGCAGTCGTACGAATGCCGGAACGTTAGTTTACAACAACTGTTATTAAAAAAACTAGCCAAGAGACCCAAAAATAAATAAAAAATTCTGCAAATGATTGTACAGCGGTTTATTATTCCATCGCTTCAATAATGATTTAAGAATATTATCCATTTGTGATAGTAATTATTCCGAACATTTGTGAACGTTCCCACCGAAAAACAGATTGGTAACTATAGGGGAAAATTCCGTAGCAACTGTTGTAATTTTAATCATTTTTATTTTTCTTAGTTTCCAAATTGAAATCTGAATTTTTCGCCTTACGGTATAGTTGAATAGAGTGTTCGACAACGAGTATAGAACGATTTTTATAGCTCCAAGAAGTTTCGAGTTACACCCAAATTCATGGCAGCCATGCCAAAAATCTGAAAATCTTACAAGTTGAACACAAAAGCTGCGATAACGCGAGAAACAATAAAGTAATCAACCCCGCTATGGTCTCAGTCAATTCAGCGTCCAAAAATCTATAGAAATTTATACCAAAATACACCTTTTTCTGAAAAACGTTGGAAAATACGAATCTTCTTCCCCTCAAAGCCCCCCAAAAATACCCTTAAAATTAAGGTAGCGATTTGGCCGAAGAATTGAGCCATCGTCTGACCAAGATTGATTTTGGTGAAAATTTCAAGACTTTACCTTTTAAATAGTTTCGTCAAAAAATTGTTGACGACGTAAGGCGGACTGAAAAAACTGTCTTAATTGGATATTCGGATTCTACATGCCTTGAAACGTAAAACATCAAATTTTGAGGAGGGATAGGAAAAAAATTTCCTTCGGCGATTAAAATCCAAAAATAATCATAATGCTTCCGCAGGATGTGAGCCTAACGATGCAAGATAAATTTTGTAAGACGAGATCATTTTAATAGCAACTACGCATAAAAATGTGTCACCAGCCCTTAAGTGTCGTTCGCTCATTGTAACTAACATTTAAAAACCTTCAGCATTAAAATATATTGATTTTCGCGGTTTGTAATAATCAAAATACTGTCTGATGTGACCCAGTGTATAAAAATGAGCTCATCATCCAATCGCCGTCCCCAAAATTTTAAGAGCTCGATTGAGTTTTCCTGCCTGTAAAAATCCCAATGCAAAATACGCACTAGTGAAAAATCTCATAACGTGGAGAAACGATGTGTGACCCAATGAACAAAAAATCAAGCGTCGTCTGCTCGCCGTAACAAACATTTTAAGACCTCAAACGTTGAAAAATATTCACTTTTATAGTCTGTAAAAATCGAAACAGAAAAAAACTTTGAACCGGTATATCTCAAATGCGAATTGCGCAATTCAAAATTCAATAGAAGCTAATTTTGCTCACTCACTAGAAGAACATTTCCAGACAATGTCATTGAGTTTTATTAATTTCACAGGGAGATATGGCGATTTATGTCTTTCCGTGGCCACAGACGAACGGACGGATACGAAGACTGTTCAAAAAGTGATTCTAAGTATACTGCTATGAAATTATTAATACTATGAAAATTTCTTCCAACACGACCTCCGTTCCGAATTGGATTTCTCAGAGGTCACGATACTTCCATTTACAACGTAAACATGGGAGTAAAAAGTGGCATTTTTGGGTGGAATAAAAATTATTATCGCACACTTTCGATTGGAAATTAGTCGTAGAACACGTAGGAGAGCGTTCTTCCTCCGCTAATGTTACACTCTGCATATTATTCGCATAACAAGAATAATATTAGAGATCGAATTCAAAATTATCTGAAAATTACCACAAAAATAGAACTTATTCTGTACTCTTTTTTTCATTTCCTATCAAAGATTTGGGATGTAACTTATTAATAACATCGTGAGAAGTATCTTACTTAATATTAATAAATGAAGAGCAATAATATTCGAGCAAGCAACCAATTCACCATGGTCAGTCACCTCGATGGAATTGAAAACGAAAAAACCTCAACTAGAACGAAACTCCCGCTAATTAGATTGACATACGAGTGTTAACCGCTTATATTATCATTATTTTCTTGCAACGCATGAATGTTAAAATAGTTGTCGTTCCGCTGCGAACCTGGAGAAGCATTTGGTTATTTTCAACTCAGAAAACGTACAATGGCATGTGTTTTCAGAGATCGGCTTGTATTCAGCACGTAGGCTGATATGCAATACACGTCGCACTTGTACAGTATCGTACCTGTGGGGTAAGTTATAAAATTGCCTATTTTTTTATTCCTATTTATTCTATTTCGATGATTCAGTTTCTGTGGAAATCTCTTGTTGCAGGAAGATGCAATTTTATTACTCCTTCTTTCACGCGAATCTCGTTATTAATTTAACGTCGGTAAATTTGAAATGATTTACGGTTAAAAACGGAAAATACAAGCATGAAACTAACTATTGCATGAAAATTTCCACGCTTCTTGATGAATCATCAACGAAAACGGGGAAAGAATATTTTTTTTTACTGATTGCGCGTAATAAAAGCCGAATAATGAACAGATCGAAAATTAAAAGTATTCAATTCATTCAATAAATCAACTACTTGTCTCTATAGATCACACCGATCGCGAATTTTTTAATTTAATTATTTGCTAATTTCGCAGTGTTTAAGTAACAATATTCAGCAGTTCAAAGTGTTGGAGCTAAAAACCTCAGCTGGTGGCGTGTACATGGTAATGTTTGGTTTATTATTCAATAAAAACCATATTATTCGTCTAAGGAAAAAATTTAACTCTAATAACCCCATCGAAATTTGATATTTTACATTTCAAGGCATATAGACTCCGAATATTTAGTAAAAACGCTGCAAATGGTTTTACAGTGGTATATTCGCTTCAATAATGACTTAATCCGTTTGTGATACTAATTGTTCTGAACATTTGTGAACGTTCCCACTGAATCAGATTGGTAACTATAGAGAAAAACTCCGTAGCAACTATTGTAAGTGTAATCATATTTATTTTTCTTAATTTTCAAAATCAAGTTCAATCATATTTATTTTTTCTTCGTTTGGTTGTCGTCGCATTTTTGTTGTAGTAGAGGGGTTGTGAGGGGGAGAAAAATAAATGGGGCTGTGGACCTCATGGTTCCACGTCGCCCTGAAGATGCCCGAATGGGCGAAAGTGCTCGGCCAGCCATTAAAGATCTGGAGAATAAGTCGCCTGGTTTTTCTCCCCCTCACAAACCCCTCTATTTATTTTTCTTAATTTTCAAAATCAAGTGTAATCATTTTTAATTTTTTTAATTTTCAAAATCAGGTTAAATCATTTTTATTTTTCTTAATTTTCAAAATCAAGTTTAATCAATTTTATTTTTCTTAATTTCCAAAATCAAGTTTAATCATATTTATTTTTCTGAATTTTCAAATCAAGTTTAATCATTTTTATTTTTCTTAATTTTCAAAATCAAGTTTAATCATTTTTGTTTTTCTTAATTTCCAAAATCAAGTTTAATCATTTTTATTTTTCTTAATTTTCAAAATCAAGTTTAATCATTATTATTTTTTTTAATTTTCAAAATCAAGTTTAATCATTTTTATTTTTCTTAATTTTTTTCTAATAACTTGAAAGGAGTCCCTTAATGCAATTTTTTTCAAGTTTTTTAAAAGATCCAATTATCGATTTTTTTTGCAAAATATACCTGGGTTATTTTTCCGCTATCAAAATTCTTTATTGATTCTAATGAGATGAAGACTGTTCGACCGTTTATTCGCACGCACGAAAGCACATTTCTAATTCGATCTGTATGCTTGGTTTAGCTGTGAGCACCCTCGCTTGTGTAGTTTTCAGTGCCACTGAATTTTGATACAATAGGCCGGTTAATTGCCGCACTAAAACGTTACCGCTCTAATATGGCACCAATTTGCATAAATTTTTTATTGCGGTGACCCAACCATCGAAATCGAAAACATGGACGAAGGAATCACCAAGAGAAATGAGTTCTATCGAAAAGTAGCGGGAAAAGGGAATTGCTGACGTCACATGCCAAGTCTCACTATAGAGAGTATAATCATCTATCTGCCACGTACCACCGCATCGCTCTATATCGCCAAGGCTAGAGAACTGCTGACGTAGACAACGTGGTAGCTCTCTGGATCGAGCCATTTTTCAAATCTGACAGCTCCACTAGAGTCTGCCATTTTTACTAATGCTATTTCGAACCTTCGAGCCATCATTTGGCTCACCTTGTACTTTTTGATATGAAAAACTAAACCATTCGTGTGTATAGATCGCAGTGCTTCCATGTTTGAATCGGAAAATAAGTACATAACCGATTATAAAATCGAGAAACTATTCAAAGGCCGCAAAGATCGTACAATACAATAATGTCTGCAAAACTAGACACGAGACCCAAAAATCGAAAAAAAAATCAATGTATTCGGTTGATAACGGTGTGTGAGCCTATCGAAGTAAAGATTCTGTGAAATAGATCATTTTTAGAGCGAAGACACAAAAAATAAAATTAAATTAATAAAGAAAAATGGGAACAACGAGGAAGGTGCGGTGTAGGCCACTAACGATAAAAATCATGCTCATTCATAAATATTTCCAGACCTTAAGTGTTCAAATATATTGATTTTTGAGGCCTGTAAAATGGAAATACATAATACGCGCTTACGAAATCGTCAAAACAATTACGGAAAAAGTACCGCGTAAAACGGCGAACGATAAAAATCAAGCGACATTCGCTTGGCATTGTAAGGCCTCAGACGTTCAAGAACATTTAATCTTAATAGCCTGAAAAAATCGAAATAGAAAAAACTTGAATATATAAGTAAAAGTTCGATATGCATTCCATTATCCGGTGTAAACAGCAAAATTAATAATTCGATCTAATAAATGATGAAAAAATAATAATAAATGTATAAAATAATAATAATAAATTAATATAAAAAAATAATAATAAATAAATTTAAAAAAAATGCTGTATTAAACTGGATAGAATTTATGGTTTTTAGCGCTGGTTTTTAGATTTTTCACCTTGAAATCCCATGAGGATTTTTTCCAAGTTTCGCGTTTATGGGATCGATTCCTATTAATCGGTGTAGTCTCTTTTTCTATAGGGACTCGATGGAGAGAACGTCGAGAGGATCATCTGCCAGCAGTAGGAACAAAGTGGCCCCAGCTACACCGATTACCTCGGTTTCTTCAGTCGCTCCAGTAACAGAAGTTGACTTCATAGCCGAAGGTAAACAATTTATAAAATACTCATTGTTTTTAGAGTTGCGAAACGACCAAGTTGGTTTAGTTAAGGGAGAGAAATCCGAACGAACTGCAAATGTCAACACTTATTTTTTCTGAAATAAACTTCAACGACCGCCGTTTTAACGACTAGAGAAAATTATAATGAAGTCATCAATTTTGAGGGAGAGAGAGGGGTAGGAAATTATTTTCCTTGATTACAATGGTTTATTATTGATTGATAAACGAAAAACGTCGATCAATGGAAAAGATGTTTGAATTTTAGATCAGGTGAAAGTAGATGAGGTAACGAAAGAGCGGAAGCAATATAAGAATAATACGGTTAATTTAATAATACGCTTTATTAAGGATTTAATATCCGTCTGAAAAATAAATACTAGTCTAATGATAAGTATGCCAATAAAACTAACGCACATAAAAAATAAATTTACCTCACTCGAGCGAATAAATTAAAAACACGTAAAAGACCCACAAACGATGAATAGTTGGTAAATAGGAGAAGCCGACATTTGATTGCCCTATCACGTATTGGCTCATCGGCTGATCAAACATCCCACGCAAGTTACTTATCGATGAGGTGGCCAATGACACACTTTCATGTGACGTCATCGATTGACTTCGACGTCACGCGAATTCTCCGGCCCCTAGAGTGGAATCGATTCGACGACAGATGAAATATATCTGTTTTATACTTGCACAAGAATCCAGGAATCCGCTGTGTCTGGTACCGTCGCAAAAAGCGACGCTGTAGCACGCTAGTATTCCGTTTGCGGGCGGGAGTGGATATTTCATATGTTCTAAATGCGGTGTTTCCTTCTGCAATGTCCAAATCCTACAATAACATCGACTTGTGAGTAAAACATCGCACAACACCGCACGATTGCAAAGCTAAAAGATTCAATACGAATTTTTGAACGGTCAAGTTTTTAAAATATTCATAGCAAGCAGATGAAGCTTGATTTTGGTTTATCATTCAATATTGAACCATTGTCATCACAAAAAAAATTATTTTAAACCACCCCCACAAATTTTTTTAATATTTTACGTTTCAAGGCATGTACAATCCGACTATCCAATATAAAAAACGCCGCAAATGATTGAACAGTGGTTTATTATTCCTTCGCTTCAATAACGATTTAAGATAATTATTCCGAACCATTGTGAACGTTCCCACCGAAAAACAGATGGTAACTATAAGGGAAAACTCCGTAGAAACTATTATAATTTTGATAATTTTTATTTTTCTTAATTTCCTAATTAAAATCTGAATTTTTCGCCTTTCGGTATAGTCGAAGAGAGTGTTCGACGAGCATTCCAACGAGTATAGAACGATTTTTATACCTCCAAGAACTCTCGAGCCAAATTCCTCTTCATGCCAAATTTCTGGAAATCTCCCAAATTCGGCACAAAAGCTGCGATAACTCGAGAACCAATAAACCCCGCAATGGTCTCATTCGATTCAGCGTCCAAAAATCTATGTAAATTGATTTCTGAAAAACCTTGGAATACACAAATTTTCTCCCCCACAAAGTTCCACAAAAATACCCATAAAAATGAGCCAGCGATTTGGCTAAAGAATTGGGCCATTGTCAGACCAAGATTGATTTTTGGTGGAAATGTCAAGAATTTAGCTATTATAGTTTTTCAGAAAAGTGTTGACGGCGGACGGACAGAATTTTCGTTATTAAATATTCGGTTTCTTTCTTTTTCAAGAAGTTTACTTCAAATTCATCGCCTTTTTTAATTAACCTAACTAACAAATAAAAAAACATACCAACGGAATCACTAACTCGTCAATAACTGTCACTGTTAACTGTCTGTTGTTCACTTACCCGTGAACAATCAGCAAGAAACAAGTCACTATCTCGTCACCAACATCTCACTAACTAGATACTAGCCTCGATAATAACCACTTACCTACTAATCACTAACCGGGCACTGTATAGTCACCAAACCGTCCTTAACATTTCACTAATTTGTCACTAACTAGTCACTAATCTATCATTAACAGGTCGCTAACCAGTCACTAAGTAGATACTAACCAGTTACTATCCAACAACTAACCAGTTACTAACCAGTTGCTAACCAGTTACTTAACCAGTTACTAACCAGTTGCTAACCAGTTACTTAACCAGTTACTAACCAGTCGCTAACCAGTCACTAACCAGTTACTGATCACTAATTACTCACTAATTGCTCAGTCACTAATTAGTCACTAACCAGTCACAGTGACAACAGACAGAGCGACAAGCAGACACTTGTACGGAATTTGTTTCTGAGTATAATACTAAGAAAATTTCTTCCGAATTCACCTCCGTTCCGAATTTGACTTTTCTGACGATCTCAATGTTTCCATTTGTTTCGTAACACTGGAAGTAAAAATATTTCTCTTATCCTCACTGTAGGAAACTATACTAATTGTTAAAAGCTTCTACACTCGTCAGTCATCGTTGTCATTGTATCCCTAGATACAACTTCATGAAAATTAAATGTTCTCAATTAAATTGTATTCTGCTTCTTACGTTCAACCTGAACTGTGTTATCAATTTTACAAAAAATCATATATTAGGTACCTATTTTCTAAACTCACCGTCTAGAAACTACGTATACAGGGTGTCCACGAGTTAATGGTTCAACCTCCGTATCTTCGTTATTTTCCAAGATAAAAATTTGATTTTTTTTTTTAAATCAACTTGTTTTTTGGAGAGGATTTCGAATATCATCACGTTGCGCATTGCGCAATTGCGCAACCATGCGCAACCGACACCAACTTCGTTATTTCAAATGGGAACCCCCATTTTTTATTGCAGATTCGGATTCTACGCAAAATTTCATGAATTTTAGACTCCTCAATCGATTTTTTTGCTTGCGCGCAACCCGCCTAGTGAGCGCGATTTTGCACTGTTTTTCAACGCTGATGAAAACCTGGGATATCATGTAAGAGCACGCTCATACCTGCGAGGAATGTCAGTCGTCGCTGATACATGAACTTGGTGCTATCCCTTAATTGAGATACAGCCATACAAAGCCCAATTGGTAATTTAACGAGAAAAATCAGCTTTTCTCACAAAAGGTACTTGATGGAGATAAATTCAGAAGCTGGAAATGAGATAAAATAACAGGAAATAAAAAATAAATATGGTTAAATGAATAAATAATCATTAAATAAACAGAGTTGTGTAAAAAAGTGAATTTCTCGTAAAATGACTTCAGGTATTTTTGGCAGTAATTCCAGTAAAATCGACTTAAATTGAAAATTGAACCCCACCACGAGATTCAGCGTTGAAAAACAGTGCAAAATCATGTGCCACACTTGGGGTCTACCATCATCTCAATTTTGGCGCAACCCTGAGGTTGCGCAACTTTGCGCGCTCACTAGGCGGGTTGCGCGCAAGCAAAAAAATCGATTGAGGAGTCTAAAATTCATGAAATTTTGCGTAGAATCCGAATCTGCAATAAAAAATGGGGGTTCCTATTTGAAATAACGAAGTTGGTGTCGGTTGCGCATGGTTGCGCAATTGCGCAATGCGCAATGTGATGATATTCGAAATCCTCTCCAAAAAACAAGTTGATTTAAAAAAAAATCAAATTTTTATCTTGGAAAATAACGAAGATACGGAGGTTGAACCATTAACTCGTGGACACCCTGTATACGAGCGACAAGCTTGAGCGAATGTGAGTGTGTCAGGCAATTTAATACGCTCGTATTGGTATGAAATCGCGCTAAATATATTTGCACTGTGATGGAACGTAATGAAGGAATCGATTACCTATGGAAGGAGGCCGATCGAAATTAGCTTGGAATCCGAAAGACCAACAAATCTACTTTTAGCCGCGTTGGAGTTAGGCGTCATAGTTCAGCCGGAGCTGAACAATACAAAAAGATGAAAAGGGGTCGGTGACTTTTGACAGTCGGTTCAATATTTGATTTATGGCCAAGCAAAGTGATTCATCATTAGACGCTAGACTATACGAGTCTCAGAGTTTTAGGTCGATAGGTTTCTGCAAGGTAGAAATTATCAGTTTAACGATAAATTTATCGATTGAAGATAATTATTTACTTGATTCTGCTCGTTGAGCTTAATCTTTTCAACGATTGAACAACGTAGTTTGTTGAAAATGAATTGTAAACCTTCCGCTGATGTTTATTTAGTCAATTAATCAGATATGGGATATGCACCAACCAACCACCAATTTCCTCTTTAACAATCCCCTCCTGAGAGCTCAAAGGTCCCTCAACATGATCGATTCTCTAGTGGAAATTGATATTTTCAACGATTCGATGAAGCGTATTGAAGGCCGTTTTAAATAATGTTTTGTTACCACCGATTGGGTTATTGGGGTATATCTATTGTTCTATGTTATGTTCCTCTTTTTAGAGTGTTATTGTTATTTTGTGCTTCTTGTTGGCGCTCGGTGTTTAACTACTAAAAAGTACCACTATATTATGTAATTGAGCTTTGCCCGTGTATTCTGAATAAATAAATAAAATAAAATAAATTCGGATGTGCGGTATTCCTTCTCCAAGCTTTCGAAAAATATATTTCTTAAACAGGCCCTACAAAGACCATTACGCAAATCAACAAGCTGCCAACAAATTATTAAAAAACCAATCTCAAATACAGAAGGAAATTACTTACTTGGAACATATTCACGAAATAACCACCGTCTAAAAACTTAATTAATTCGTCAACTGTAACTAAAAAACGCTGCAAATTAATGTACAGTAGTTTGTGACTTCACTTCAATAATGAATAAGAATGACCATCCATTTGCGATAATTTGTTCAAACATTTGCGCGCGTTTCCACCAAACAACAGATTCGTAACTATAATCGATGAAGCTATCGACCCCGCACTTAATTCTGCGTTCGAAGATCTATAAAACGCTGTAAACGGTTGTACAGCAATTTATTATTCCTTCACTTCAATATCAAAATAGTCAAGACGACTATTCATTTGTGATAGTAATTATTCCGAACATTTGTGAACGTTCCCACTGAAAAACAGATTTATGGTAACTATAGGGGAAAACTCCGTAACAAGTACTGTAATTTTAATAATTTTGGTTTATTATTAATAATAAACCATTGTAATCGCCCAAGAAAAAAAATTTTCTAACCACCCCCTCAAAATTTGATGTTTTACGTTTCAAGGCATGTAGAATCCGAATATCCAATTAAAAAAAATGCTGTCCGTCCGCCGTACGCCGTACGTCGTTAGCAGTTTTCCGGCCAAACTATAATAGCTAATTTCTTGAAATTTTCACCAAAAATCAATCTCGATCCTACGACGGTCGAATTCTTGAACCAACTTGCTAGCTCAATTTTAAGGGTATTTTTGTGGGGTTTTGAGGGGGGGAAAATTCATATTTTCAGGGTGTTTCAGAAAAATGTGTGCTTTGTATCAAATTCTATAGATTTTTGAACGCTGAATCGAATGAGACCATCGCCGGGTCGATAGCTTTATTGGTTCTCGAGTTATCGCAGCATTTGTGCCGAATTTGGGAGATTTTCAGAAATTTGACATGAGGGTATAACTCAAGAGTTCTTGGAGCTATAAAAATCGTTCTATACTCATTAGAATGGTCGTCAAACACTCTCTCCAGCTGTACCATTAGGCAATAAGTTTAGCTTTTAATTGGGAAATTAAGAAAAATAAAAATGATTAAAATTACAATAGTCGCTACGGAGTTTTCCCTTATAGTTACCATCTGTTTTTCGGTGGGAACGTTCACAAATGTTCGGAAAAATTAAAATCACAAATGGATAGTCTTCTTAAATCATTATTGAAGCGAAATAATAATAAACTACTGTACAATCATTTGCAGCGTTTTTCTTTTCCTCCAAAACAACAATTATTCCATTTCTTTTAAATTGCTCTTCATTTCGATTCGTAGTAGAATGGCAGAGTGGAATTAAGGTGTTTTCAGGAACAGGAATTACAAAAATTCTTCATATTTCTCAGATATATGCTCAGAAACTCGCAAGAGTGGAGAAGTGCAAGAGTGAAAATTCTAGGATATTATGTACTCTCTTATTTTAATCGCCTCTTATGGTAATTGAAGACGAGGATTAATAACCATACAAGCAGCTTTTTCATACCCGTGGTATCTGATGCTTTTGTTGGCGGCTCGTTGACATTGAGCGGCGAAACGTTACGTGCTATCGGCCTCGCCTCGGCCGATAAATGTTTAATATAGGTCAACTATCCATGTCTGCTTCAACTTATTGATCTGTTACTTTCTTACCTACCATTGAACGATCCCATAATTGACCCGCTTGCCGATAGGTTCGCAAACTCAACGACAATGTCCAAAAATTGGTTGAAGAGGAAGAAATCCGTCAATAGATTCGGATAGATTGGGATAGTTGATATTGAAATCGAAATTTCGAGAAATTGATAATTGTAACGTATAATTAGTTATTCGAACTCAACTTCTCGGGCTTTCGCGCATTTTGGTTTATTATTCAATAATAAACCATTGTAATCGCCCAAGAAAAAATATTTCTAACCCCTCTCAAAATTTGATGTTTCACGTTTCAAGGCATGAAGAATCCGAATATCTAATAAAAACAATTCCGTCCGTCCGCCGTCAATACTTTTCTGACGAAACTATTAAAGCTAAATTCTTGACATTTTCACCAAAAATCAATCTTGGCCTGACGAAGGCTCAATTCATTAGCCAAATCGCTACATCAATTTTAAGGGTATTTTTGGGGGGTTTTAAGGGGGAGAAAATTCATATTTTCCAGGGTTTTTCAGGAAAATGTGTATTTTTGGTATCGAATTATGTAGATTTTTGGACGCTGAATCTAATGAGACCATCGCGAGGTCGATAGCTTTATTGGTTCTCGAGTTATCACAGCTTTTGTGTCTAATCCAGGAGATTTTCGGAAATTTGACAAGAGGGCATAACTTGAGAGTTTTTGGAGCTATAAAAATCATTTTACACTCGTTGTAATGGTCGTCAAACACTCTCTCCAACTGTACCGCCAGGCAAAAAATTTAGCTTTAAATTTAGAAATTAAGTTTTTTTTTTTCCTTTTTTAGGAACTTTCCGAAGAAGTATCGGAAACAAGAGATTGTAAGCTCAATGCCTTGTACTCAATTTCGGCGAAGCATTTCCGCAACGCGCTAAGGCAAAGCCAACATGACCTATCGACATTGAAGCACTGTATTTCGTGTAATTTCCAGAAAACCTCAGTCGCACACATAGTGAAAATTATTAGAGCTAGCCTTGCCCATTTTTGGCCGAGAGGGAAAATTGGAAAAAATGTTTCTGACAAGTGAATTTTGCTATTTGGTGTCAGCCGAAATGACCAATTTTTCATGTAAATTGTGAGTTTCCGCGGAGAAAATCGCTAAGGAAAATCAGCGGTTTGAATAAACGCGGATATGTAACTCCAACCGATTGATTGAAGTAACTCCCTAGAGCGCTCTGCAGTCGGCTGAAAGATAGACAACAACAACAAGACTGGAGTCTTGCTAAATGGAGTTAGTGACGCTAACTTCACTGCTGCTTGTTATGTTTTTTTAATTGTCGAGTTAGTACCGCCAGAAATGCCTCGTAAAGCAAATCAATTGCTGCCTGGGTTTGAAAAAGGAACCAAGGAAAATATTCTCTAGTGGATTTTGCTGTGCTGCATGTTTTCTACGCGACCAATCCAAATTTCTTAAGTGCAGAAGTTCGCGGAAATAAAAACATAGGGTTTTCTGGGGTTTGGTGTGAGGTAACCTCCAATCATTGCTCCCAATGTTAGTTTATTCTCCCGAAGATACAAGCGCTAGTATCGATATTCACGTTCAACGGACAAGTTATGACGTAATAACTATTTATTTTTCGTTCAAAATCATCGGTATTCATTAGCGATTTTCTCCGCGGAAACTCACAATTTTCATGAAAAATTGGTCATTCCGTCTTCAGCTGACACCAAATAGCAGAATTCAGGCCATTAGGAACGAAAATATAAAATAGGCGTCTTCCCCATTGTCTGGCTCTCTGTTGTTCTCGAACTTTACGCCCTTAACAGAATAATCTCAAGAATGAGGAAACAATACCGAATACTGCGATCAAAAATTGAACAGACGAACCTCCAAGGTCGCGATGACGAACGAAATCGGCGAGGAGTTGATAAAAAGGAGAAAATCGACCAACTGTCGGCTATCATTTATTCAATTGGTACGTTTATTATGGAGGCGGGCCAGCTAGAGAGACGGTAAGTTAGGAGTTCGCTCTAGGGAAAACGTGGGTGTCGGTCGAAGATGGCCTCCACGCTACTGTCCACCACTTCATTGTCTAATCAGGCGGCCACCTGTCGAAGACGGTTTTTTACCATTGGCTCTTCGTTGGCTACACGTTGTAAACGCGGGAATATGAGGACAGTTTTCATTCGCTCGCCATCTTGTAAGTCACCGAGAGAAACTTTTTTGTCTACATCATTTTAACAGCGAAATAGGTATATATTATTGGCTTTCCACGTTTACATAAGGGAAGGTATTGTGATTTTTCTGAAAGTCAGATCCAGAGCATAGGTTATTTTAGAAACTTTTTCTACACCACCAGAAATCTATAGAAATAGATACCAAATACACCTTTTTCAGAAAACCTTGGAAAATATTAAGATTCTCCCCCTCAAAAATACCCTTAAAATTGAGGTAGCAATGTGGGTTAAGATTTAGGCCATTGTCTGACCAAGATTGATTTTCGGTGAAAATTCCAAGAATGTAGCTATTATAGTTTGGCTAGAAAAGTATTGACGGCGTACGGCGGACAGAATTTTCGACATTTTTATGTCTTTGATACGGCACACAAACTTGAAAAGCGTTACGAAAAATCGTTATGAAAAAGCGATAGAAAAATTTGTGATGATTTCCGCTTACAACCAGTCGTTGCTAAAGAAGAGTAAACTTCCGCATTTTGGTTTATTATTCAGAAATAAACCATTGTAATCGCCCAAGAAAATAAAAATGTCCAACCCTCCCTCAAAATTTGATGTTTTACGTTTCAAGGCATGTAGAATCCGAATATCCAATAAAAAACGCTGCAAATTATTGTACAGTGGTTTATTATTCCTTCGCTTCAATAATGATTTAAGAAGACTATCCATTTGTGATAGTAATTATTCCGAACATTATTAAATTTGTGACATTCCCACCGAAAAACAGATTGGTAACTATTGGGGAAAACTCCGTAGCAACTATTGTAATTTTAATCAGTTTTATTTTTCTTAATTTCCTAATTAAAAGCTGAATTTTTTGCCTTTTCTACAACTGAAGAGAGTGTTTGACGACAATTCCAATGAATATAGAACGATTTTTATAGCTTGACGAACTCTCAAATTATACCCTCATGTCAAATTATTGAAAATCTCCCAAATTCGGCACAAAAGCTGCAATAACTCGAGAACCAATAAAGCTGTCGACCCCGCGATGGTCTCATACGATTCAGCGTTCAAAAATCTATAAAATTTGATATCAAATACACATTTTTTGAAAAAAAAACTGAAAAATATTAATTTCCTCCCCCTCAAAGCCCCCCCCAAAAATACCGCTAAAATTGAGCTATCAAGTTGGTTCAAGAATTGGGCCGTCGTAGGACCGAGATTGATTTTTGGTGAAAATTTCAAGAATGTAGCTATTATAGTTTGGCCCTATTCTTGAACCAATATCAAGAATCTTCTCATCCTAAGCAATATGAATGTCTAATTGTTCAATTAGAATATAATTATTATTCCACAATAATTATTGATAATTCTGTTCAAAGTTAACAGTCCATCGTTTCCCACGGTTTCCTATTCGATATCCTTTATAAATTGAATACGATGATCTTTATATAGAGCCTATAATTCGTATTCGCAGTAACGTTCTGAAGAACGGGTCGGTAACGAATTTTGGCTCATGCACAACTTAGAGCCAATACGTAATCCAACTACTCATTTCATCATGCCGCTATTTACGACCCGTTTCTTTTCGAAGCTCGCCCAATAATCGATTAGTCATTTGCGTGACAGCGGAGCCTTCAAAAGTTCGGGCCATATTCCTCCGACGCTGGTTTTTTTCAAACATTTTTCAACTCTAGTCTACTTTAGGCGGTCGGGTAATCTTCGATTTAACGTTGATTAGAGGTGTATGGACGTTAATTTTTGGTGAGCGCATTTCGAATTGTAATTCGATTTTCTAACTGTCTTTCAAAAGTGCCAATTTATTGTCGGTCGAGTAGAACCCTAATGAAGGTATCCGGGCGGAAGATAGAAATAGTTTTAACGATTGATTTTCGAAAATGAATTATTCCTCTGAATCGTCAAAACAAATCGTCGGAAGACGGCAGCGTTTTTATCCCGATTGATTTTTCCAGAGGATTAATAATTATGAATTTCGTCCATTTTGGCCGGAACACTGGGGATTTTAAATAATTTTTCTCTTCAATATTTTCAATTATTACTCGACGACACATCAATAGTTTTTGGCCCACTTTCACCAAAATAAACGCTACAAATGATTGTACAGTAGTTAATTAATTCCTTTGCTTCAATTATGATTTAAAAATACCATCCATTTGTGATAGTAACAAAAGCAAAATTTTGTTAACGTTTCCCCCTAACAACAGAATGGTAACTATAAGGGAAAATTTTTAGGTAACTGTAGTAATTTTTTCATCTTCATTTTGCTAAATTTTCTCATTAAAAGCTAAATTATTCCCCTAACGGTACAGCTGATAAAATTGTTTGATGACCATTCAAACGAGCATGGAACGATTCTTAAAAGAAAAAAATTCTCGGATTATACCATCAGGCCGAATTTTTGAAAATCTTGAAAATTACACACAAAAACTGCTTGGGGGATTTTGAGGGGGAGAAAATTCGTATTTTCTAGTTTTCAGAAAAAGTATTGATATCAATTTTTATAGATTTTTGGACGCTGAATCATATGAGACTGTCTCGGGACAGTAGCCAGGGGCGAAAGGTTTTCCACCCCTATCAAACGATATCAACCGTAGAGATTCCGTCAATTACTATTTTATAAAGATTAATAATTATTATTTTAATGAAAATATTATTATTATTATTTTAATTAAAAAAATATATTATTATTATTTTAATACAAAAAATTATGATTATTATTTTAATAAAAAAGTAATTATTATTATTTTAATAAAAAATAATAATAAATAAAATAATGATAAGAAAGATAAATAGAATAATAGGTAATGTATATATGTATGTATGTATGTAATACAATAATAATAATGTTTAACTAATTTCTTACGGGTCGGACGCTTCAGAGTGATTAAACGTAAAAATCTCTAATTATAACAGAAAATCAGCTATGCCAAGTAGGTACCTATCAAACCCTTTTACCGCAAAGACGGAGTAAAAATAACCGAAGCTCTTCTCTTTGTTCCTATGAAGGTAAAAAGCGCCATTTATGCCGCGTATCCTTGAAAACCGAACAGATCCTCCGGATTGGGGGCGTCATTTAGCATTCCCGCCCACTGTCGATGGCTGCGAGTGGCGGTCAGTCAGACTCGTCCATCGGCAGTGTCCAACGAGCACCTGCCATGGCAACCTTTTAGCCTTATACAGTGCCTTATGTGACCTACTCCAGTTCCTTCGAATTGTCATTGTCAATATTGGGAAGTGCTGAGTGATCGTATATTCGCTTACGACGCGGGAATTCCAAACTGTTCGAAAAAATTGTCCGCTGACGCGAAGGGTAGGAACGGCAATAAATTTTTGTTTTCAACTCTAAACTGAAAATCACGATATCAGGAGACTAGGTTTTTTTTTCTATTTTTCTTAAGAACTTTTCTACTTTCCTCTTTCCGAATAGGGAGATGTTAAAAGTGAAAAGTAATTTGACTTCTTGAAAACCACTGAAACTCGCTGTATTTTTTGCTTTTTTTAAGAAGCCAAAGGGCCAATGAGATACTCAATAGCGCTTCCTTCTTCTCCACATCAACACAAAAAATGGGCATTGGCCACATTTTCAATACACCGATTTTGCTCATGTAATAATCACTAAAACGTCTTCCAAAAATCCTCAGTTGAGCATTCATTGATTGAAATAAAAAACTCCGAGCGTCGAAAGTTTCTTTTACGTCTATATAATTTCAAAAGGTGGAAAAAAATTGTTTTGCTGGTGCACTCTCATTAGTTTGCTATACCATACGATACTAGACATTAATTGATAAAATCAACATCTATAATCTGAATATTAACATGAATATCCAATCAACAGGCCTACTCATAATCGATTGCAATAAAGATGATCTTAATGCTGCCAAGTACGTTTTACTAATATAAATCAATAAGTAATAATCAATCATTTTTTCCTATCCTCAGGAAATTGGTAATGCAATTTATATAGTTTATTGCTGCTATACAGTTTATTGCTAATAAACTACACACACTGTTTATTCCAAGTTCAATTGACTGCTTCGACCAATTCACCTTGAATAAATTATTTTTCATCGTCCGCCTTTCAAAATTGATAATCCCTATTTTCGTAGGAAAACGTTCAATCGTTATTTCAACGAACTACAAAAAATTACAAGCTCTTCTACATCAGTAGTATTTTACATTAATATTTAGCTCTTCTAAATTTATTATTCAACTGAATTTTATCAACAATCTTCGCGCAGGAAAATCGTTGACGGCCATGAATTTCGAACGAAACTGATTCCGATGCGTCGAGAAGAATTTTTTTAATTCGACCATTTTTTTTCTTCTCTCGACAAATTCAAAAACGTACAATCGTTTCAACGATTTCGCCCAACTTAAGAATGAAGTAGTCTCTCGAACTGAGTTGCGTTTCCCATTGTTAAAAAAAACCAGCGACCGGGGGCATGAGCAGGGGGAATCCCTTGGCCCTGTTCTGCCCCCGGTTGCGCCAAATACGATTGACGACCGGTTCGGATCACCAGTTTCAACGTTTAACACGAGTAAGTACACATTAATCACGTTCTTTCCCTTCGATAATAGCGGTACGGTAAAGTTCTGATTTTATCGAGTCCTAAACGATTTCCGCCCTTTAAGCCGTTTGTGCTGCTTGGTATGAGTTATCAGGTCATGAAAATCCCAAAACGATAATTTGTTAGGATCGAAGTCGAGAAAAATATAGATATATCGAAAACGTATCAGTAGATGTGATCGAAAGTATAATTATATGTTAGTTGGCGAATAATTCGCTTTTAAATACGCTACAAATGATTGTACAGTGGTTTATTATTCCTTCGCTTCAATAATGATTTAGGAAGACTATCCATTTGAGATTTTAATTATTCCGAACATTTGTGTACGTTCCAACCGAAAAACAGATTGATAACTATATGGGAAAACTCCGTAGCGACTATTGTGTAATTTTAATCATTATTATTATTCTTAATTTCTGGCCCTTACATATTATTATTCGGGGGTAGTGTCCTTATCACTACTATATATAGTATAGGTATAGGTATGGGTTTAGTAGTTGATTATTTGTGTATGGAAAGTGGGAATCTATAGTAGTTTTTATTGTAAGTAGTAGTAGTTTCTATAATTTGGTATGTAGATGGTGGTGTTTGAATGTACTTTATATCATAAAGTATTGGGTTTTTCAACTGGAGCAAAGTTGTAGCAGAATTAGATGTAACAACTTCAAGTTTTCCAAGATTTGTAACTTGTACAGTGGATAACTCAGACAAAAAGTCGTCAATTCAAATGTTTGAATATATCAAAAGATAGGTAATTTAATTGCCCACATTTTCCTAATGTAATGTACCTATCCATTTTTCAACCGTTTTTGCGTTATTCTGCAATAATAGTGGACTATACACGAAAAAATCACTTTTTTCAACTTTAAACGTTATTTTCATCTAATTAGTGCGAAAGAAACAAAGAATGATGCATATATTATTGATACACACATCATCAACTATCATTATGCTGAATTTGAGCGAAATCGGTTTCAAAACATTTTTCGCAAAAAATCCAAGGGGTACCCCTGCGATTTTTTTCAACCGATCAGTTAACGAATTTTTACTCGTCTTTCAATACAGATAAAAATCTGAAATTTTCAGGAAAGTTGTGTCTCACCATGATGTATTTTTGTGATTTTTTTTATTTCTCGGAAAAATCTGCAAGTGGTCCAAAAAAATCGGTCTTTGAAAGCTCAAAAATTGGACCTTAACCGTAATTTTCGGGGTCAAAATAAATGCGAATCAATTGTTTTATTATGCAGGAGTCTTCATTTGAACGCCTTACACACGTACATAGCAAAAAATTTGGTGAAAAAATTTAAACAGAGCCAGAGAAATTATTTTCCGTAAATCGAGTTTTTCGCCGGCCGAAATTACGAGCTCCGCTGGCATCGGTAATAGATAAAAATTAAATTTTCGTTTTAAAGCGATTTTGAAAGCTATTCTTATAGGAAATTTAACGCTGAATCCGAATATGACGTCAAAACGGCGGAAATTTCACGACAACTATCAGTTTTTCCACTTTTATACTCCGCCACTCCTACGTTTTTCAACTTTGAAACTCTGTTGCAAATACTTACAGTACTGTTAAAATTTGATTAATTAATGATTCCTACAGGAAATTAGACGTAGAATTCGAATTTAAAGTGAAAACAATCAAATTCGAACGATTAATAATATTTTTCGAATTTTTTTACGATTTTCATACTTTTGAAGTTTCAACTTTGGGATTTTTTTCGTCACGTTCACGAAATGGGAACAATTAGGTGCTGTGGGAGAAAATGGAGAAAATTTAATGTAGAATCGATAAAAAAATTAAAAAAGGCTAGTGTACCTATGTAATAGCTCCCGAGATATATTCCAGTTTATGTCAAAAAACGTGTTTTGAATTTTTTCAAGCGCGAATAGCTCCGCGAGGGCGAGTCCGATCCTTCCGATCCTAATGAGGAAAACGTTAGGAATTCGCCCGGCTACAACTTTGTAATGCGTTTAGTATTATACGAAAATCGATATTAAAGCGCTACGGCGCCCGATAGAAAAAATTTCGCCATCGTAAAATTTCGCGGAAACGACGTTTTTCGAATTTCGATACATT
This sequence comes from Tupiocoris notatus, assembly GCA_037159825.1. Classification (NCBI taxonomy): domain Eukaryota; kingdom Metazoa; phylum Arthropoda; class Insecta; order Hemiptera; family Miridae; genus Tupiocoris; species Tupiocoris notatus. Next base: position 189,615 of record JASJUZ010000052.1, read on the forward strand.
TCCAATTGTTTTGAAAAAACGAAATAAAAAATCGAAAATCGGCGATTTTTCCAGACGGTGGCTTTAAATTCTAAGCAACCCCTATTTTTTTCAATCAACCTCTCCTCCTCCTCGTTGTGCAGTTTTATCCATATAGATCGAATGCATCCCGTATTTACAGCCGCAGATTCGGAGAAATAACGGAAAACGTGATTTTCGCGAAAGCGCCAACTTTCGATTTAATGCAAGCTTTATGAAGCCCGTATTGCAAATAACATTACTAAATCGGTATTTGGAAAATCTTAAAATTTGGCGAGAAGAAATGTCCCGATCATTCTATTTCTGTCCCTTCAGCCAATATTTGGTTTTATCGGGTGTTGGCCCGGTAAGTGAAAGTTTATCCCTAGTTATTCACCCGAAATGTGTTCATCAATTCTAATTTTCCGTTCTTTGTAATTTCTTTCACTGCAACAATATCCGCCCTATTTATTTGTCTTCAATAATTATGAACCTCGAATTCCTCGCGATAACGGAAAAATTATTTCTCGTTCATTTCTTTATATTTCTTTATATATTTCGTTTTTCTTTATATTTAATAAACAGAAAGAACGAGTCTCACGATAAATATTTCATCGATCCTCGAAACGCTTATCGGTTCAAATATTCGTTTTGATCTTAACGGCACGCAAGAGCAGTCAACTTGAAGGACCTTGTACTTATCAGGATGATACATTTGACAGGAATCAATGGTCGGAAGGTCGATGTTTTTGACGACATCGGATAAATAGAATGCGAAAGACTAACAAAAATGTATTTGCCAAAGAGTTTTCAATTCTCGAAGTTGTTTTCTCAAACGGCAAGACTTTTAAGAAGACTATCCATTTGTGATTTTAATTATTCCGAACATTTGTGAACGTGGCAACTATTGTAATTTTGATCATTTTTATTTTTCTTAATTTCCTAATTGAAATCTGAATTTTTCGCCTTTCGGTAAAGTCGAAGAAAGTGTCCGACGAGCATTCCAGCGAGTATAGTACGTTTTATAGCTCCAAGAACCCTTGAGTTATACCCTCATGCCAAATTTCTAAAAATCACCCAAATTCAATTCAAAAGCTGCTATAACTCGAAAACCAATGAAATTATCGGCTCCGCAATGGTTTCATTCGATTCGGCGTTCAAAAATCTATAGAAATAAATTAATACCAAATACACCTGTTTCTTAAAAACGTTAGAAAATACGAATTTTCTCCCCGAAAACCCCTTCTAAAATACCCTTAAAATTGAGGTAGCGATTTGGCTAAAGAATTGGGCTGTCGTAGGACCGAGGTTGATTTTTGGTGAAAATTTCAAGAATACAGCTACTATAGTTTGGCCGGAAAAGTGTTGACGGCGTACGGCGGACAGACAGAAATTTTTCTATTGGATATTCGGATTCTACATGCCTTGAAACGTAAAACATCAAATTTTGGAGGGGATTAGAAAATTATTTTCTTGGGCTATTACAATGGTTTATCATTGAATAATAAACCAAAATCGTTCTGTGCTCGTTGGAATGCTCGTCGAACAATCCACGAAAAGGCGAAAAATTAAGGTTTTAATTGGGAAATTGAGAAAAATAAAAATGATTAAAATTACACTAGTTGCTACGGAGTTTCCCCGTATAGCTATCGACCTGTTTTTCGGTGGGAACGTTAAAAAATGTTCGGAATAATTACTATCACATACGGATTTTCTTCTTAAATCACTTTTTAGGCGAAGGAATAAAAAACCACTGTACCTACAATAATTTGCAGCGTTTCTTTTTTCTTTTTCTTAGGAGACTAAGTAGCTTCTTATCAATAAAAAAAAAAATAATAAATAAAAAAAGCTTTTCATCAAGGAATAATAAACCACTGTACAATAATTTGCAGCGTTTCTTTTTCTTAGGAGACTAAATAGCTTTTTATCAATACGGGACCAAATTTCGAACGTCTACTTCTGGTGCAATTTTTAACAAAAACTCAGGGAGAAAATCGATGGGCTACTGAAATGATGCCGGCGTAAAATATCGCTGTAGAATCATAGGCGATGTACGAATTAAATATGCTTAGCCCGAAAAGGGCTTGCATATTAAACTCCCTGTAATAGTTTCAAGGTTCTTCTCAACAGTCGCAAGTTGGAAGAAGGCATTTTATAAATTCGTCATAACCCACTTATCCGTCTATTACCTATCCGGTCATTGCGATCGATACTTGTTTTTCTTTTTCTATTTTTCTTGCCGCAAAATTACGCGATACCGCAGCAAGATGCATAATGTAATCTCAGTTGTCCCGCGTGTATTATAGATTCCGAATCTTACGAAGCGATTCTTCGAAAGAGTAAAATCGCTATCGATTATTCTTCCCGATGACGTATTTATATTTGTCTCGGTGGAATTATTGTCGCTAGAAATGAGAGAGAGAGATTGATTGATTGTATGTATTTATTTATACACCAGGGGAAAAGGTTAGGGCCAAATGGCCCTCTCTTCCACCTTCCCTGGATATCTTACAAAAAAAATATAATTGCTCCGACAATCAAAAGAAAAATGCGGTAAAAAAGATCCAACAACTTCATAATTAAAATAAAATACAATATACAAAGTCCTAGACTTTTATAATTAAAATAGTATAATAGACAAAAGCAAAATAAAACAATACCTCACGGTCTTAAAAATCATCACTAAATTTCTTCCTCAAAATAAAACAATACTTCTCGGTCTCAATAATCATCAATAAATTTCTTCTTTAAATTCGCTCGAAATAAACATGTTTTCTGCTTCAAGTCAAAAGAGAGAGAGAGAGAGACATTTATTCAAAAGTACAGCAATAATATTACTCCTCAGTATCAGCGTCCAAGCACCCCCTGGGCAGGTAATTCCAAATTTATGTCTAATGGCCAGCTTGTGCCACCTGTAATTGAGTTTAGTTATAATATCATAAACCAGCTTTTAACCACCCCTATAAAACTCTCCGTTTATAAATAAGAAATATTGCTGGCTCCCCCACTCAGCTTGGGCTTCTAGCTTTTTGAACGGAACAGCTTCCACAAAAGTAACTACATCATAAGCATGAATTTCTCTGCCATTTGATTTACTATCGTCAAGGAAATTAATTACTTTTCATTCATTCGCTTAATCTGATGGTGGTATTATCTTGAAATCCAGATACATTGGATCTTCAGGATGACTCGACGATTTCAAGAGGAAAATTACCAGCGACCGCTTTTACGGTAATCATCGAATATCTTGTATGTTCGCAGAAAGAAGATCTGCAATCTGGTACACAGGTAGCGAAGACACAGAATCGACCATTCTACCAGGGAACGAGGAGGCTTGGACAGACAGTCCAGAGCCGCCTCAGCTTCCCAGCGTCGAACAACCCCAGGTATGAACAGACCCAATAACTAGTTAAAACTATCTTCGCTCCTATCAGTCGTTGGCATTTTTCGATCCATGAAGCTTTGCTTTTCGTATCATGTTAGTTCTCGTCAGTATAAGCCCATTAATCAACCGTGTAGCGTTTGATCTTCCCTTCAGCATAAAATATAACGAGGCATCAATTACATTCATCGACAGGCATACGAATTCGGGCCTGCTCAAATAAATTCAACTCCGAAGACATTCTGGCCTCACAAATCTGACCGAGCTCCCTGTATCAACAATCAATCATTCAAGGTCATTGGCAAAAAGGAGTAGACTGAAAGGGAACTGTCTCCCTGAGGAAACAGAGAGGCAACAACGTCTATTACTCTCAACAGCAACGGACCAACATAAGATCCTTGGAGAACACCAGAGGTGGCAGAGAGCAGCCAACTCCTTGTGAAACTGCCCATAAGCACCCATTAGCTCTAAGTTAGCTAGAATCGCCGATGATGGCACAAAAACAATGAAATTCTCGCCAAGCTGCAAGATCTTAGCGAAAGAATATAAAAATTGGAAAATGCGACAGTTAACAAAAACCAAGACTTGATTCCTGCACACATGACTGATGACACATGACTTGATTCCTGCACATACACGCATGGTCTTTCCTTAGGAAAATCCTGGAATCATGTCCTTTCAATAATCCTTTGCGTCAGTGGACCTTAGCACACCCCATGATAATCGGCAAATGATTCTGGAAAGGATTTGCGGAAGACTGCTTCCAACCAATGATTTGTGGCCATGTGGTTTATGAAAGTGGAAGTGCTTTGCCAGGGGATAGTTTAATTAATTGGTTAATTAGCTACCACTATGCAGACCTAGCTGAAAACCCCACACCAGACTGATCATCTCTTGGATTTTCCCTTGATCGTCTTGGATTTACGAGCAGTACAACAAGCCGCACCAACAACAGCTTCGTTGAATGTTTTTCCCCATGTTTTCCAAGGGTCCTAACCTCCATAACCAGCTCTCACAGGAGACACATTTGTAATTCAAACAGAAGATGAACTCCTCGTTTGCATCCTTTCAGGTCTTCCTGGCATGTGAACGCAACTTGGGCGCTTCTCAGGTTTCGACAGTACAAGCAGCAACGAGTACAACTTTGCAAGCAACAGGATCGAGTACGAGCAGCGGAGGGACGGGAACGGCTCAAAATTCGCCTGACAATGGCATGGCACCCCCAAAAGAACGGCGGACGTCCCGCGGTTCTATACACCCGGGAGGGGCTGCGACGCACATCAAAGACGCTTTTAGTAAGCTCTACATTTTCCAATTTCATCTTTTCCTTGTCGTCGCATTTTTTATGCTGCAGGTGTAAAGGGGAGAAAAATCAGGCAACTCATTCGCCGATTCTTTCTTGCCGGCCAAGCACTTTCGCCTATTCGGGCATGGTCAGGGTGATGTGGAGCAACGAATCCACAGCTGTGGACCTTTATGTGGATGCCTGAATGGGCGAAAGTGCTCGGCTGGCATATAAGAACTCGGAGAATGAGTTTTTCTCCCTTCGATGAGTTCGCCTGATTTTTCTCCCCCTCACACCTCCTGGACATATTCCGATTTGTATTCTCTTGCCTGAAGAACAGCTCAAGAGTATTTTGGCTTCTGAGTGAGAGCTTCTGACCCTTGCCCTTTTAAACAAAGCCATGGTGAACACTCAAGAAAAAGCCGTCTTGGATCAAAAAGCCGCTTTGCCCTATTAAATTTTTATAGATGGCCGTTGTTGAGGTGGCTTTCTCCAGCTAGATTTAACTAGACTCTGAATTCCAAGCACAGCTCTTGACACATTTCTCTCTCCTGGATCATTCCTCTTTTCTATATCAAAAACTCTACCACTCACTGTGTGAAAGCTGTGACATTCATCTTTGCATGTCAACATGAACCCTCTCTGTCTTGCAACAGAAAGCTGCTGTACTCGACATGAATCTCTGTTTCTGTTTGATTACTAGCAATTGGAGTCACCAGGAGAGGTTCGACGAGATCCGATTGGACTGGAACTCCAATGCCTGACGCAGTCTCAATACCAGAGTTCAAAAACTATTCCAAACTCGGTGAGCTCCCAGAAGACACGACAGGAGGCCTTCCGCCAGCTGAGAAGAATCCAGTAAGTCGCATCGATTTAGCTTGCATATAATTACCGTATAGTATTTTTCGTAATAAATTTTCACTCATCCTTCTCCAGTATGACATCACTCACCCCTGATTGAATTCTTTCGAACTTTCGGTCGTCCTCAGGGCTATACCGGACGATTGAAATGGCCCAGCACCGTGGCCCAGGAAAAGCTTGGGTCACTCGTACCAAAAATATTTTTCTGGCTTTCCATCGAAAGTCTTCACTTGAAATCTCTTCTAGCTTTTTTCATACTGTGTTTACTAGTTCCCCTTAGTGGAAGAATTTTCTCGTTTGCGTCTTTTCTTGTGGCTGACTTAGTCATTATAATATTTGATTCATATCTTTATTGATGGTGATCTGGATAACGCCTCACGAATCTGAAGTTGATGTTGATTTGGATATCTCTGAACATCTGCGTATTATTGCTCACGCGGTGTCTGAGGACTGGGCTGACACATAATCGAACTTACCTGTGAAGTGGTAATAATTATGTGCAGGCCCAGTCCGAAGACACCACGTGAGCAATAATTCTGATTACCCTTGGTGTTATATAGTTGCCAAATATACGGCTGAATTTAGCTAAGTGGGAACTAGGGTTGAGCTGATAAGCAACGTGGCTATTGAAGAACAAAACTGATTTATTGGGTGTTATCTTAACACAAGTATAGATTAACAGATAATGAATCTTCCTCTTATTCATGTTCAACATGTTGTGTCCTGAGAAGTAGGTACTGAAGGTACACTACTTGGACAACGCAAAAAGATGTCTAATGCGATTTCTCCTCCCAAAGAGGAAGCTCCTTATACGCCCGGATAACTAATCATATTATGATTGTGTCGTCAATTTCTATTCCCCTACTCGAGTTGAAATTAGAAACCCAAAGGATTAGGTCCCCACAAAAAAGAAACGAAAATTTGCCGAAATTTTCTGCCCTTATCATTCTAGCACTAAACAACTTCATGCAGCAACGGAAAAACGTAATAGTCAAGTGTGAAGATTTTCGCTGTCGGTCAACCTAAAATTATAATATTCAACTCCATCAAAGTATTTTCACAGCAGAGAGATTTCCGATTGCAGGATCGGGACAGCTTGTTTTTCGACGATGGCAAACGAAGAATCGACCTCGTCATGGTGTACGAAGAAGAGCCCGTCGAAGTGGGACCTTTGCCGGAGATGGAGCACTTGCGAGCGGAGACTCGGAAGGAATTCCACGCCAATTTGGAAAAACAAGGGCTCGAACTGGAGCTGCAGGATAGAAAGGTGACCATTGATATATCACCATTATAATTGATCGTTCATCATTGATATATTGATGTATTTATTTTTGGTTGAGGTGATTGGTGATCTTTCTGATCGAACCGTGGATTGATTTATTTTATAATATTGTGAATTGACGAAATTTAAAAATTCACTTGACAACTTCACAAATTGGGAGGTTGTAAATGGGAGAGTTTTTATGGACAGCGTCAAGGATATTGATTGAAAATATGGATAAAAATCGTAATAGTAAAAAACAGTATAAGGCGCAAGTACGGTGTGTGATCCTATCGTTACAAAACAAGTTTTGTGAAACGGAGTCATTCAGCAAGTAGACCCAAATATAGAAAAGTGCACAAATAAAATAACTGAAAATGCGTTTTACGAGGAAGTACTGTGAGTGAAACCAATTATAAAAATCAAGCGACATTCAGCTGTCATATAGAATAGAGATTTAGAGACCCCCAGCGTTCAAATATATTCATTTCTGCGGTCTATAAAATTCATAATATAGTCAATTTATGCAATTCAGCGGAAGTACTGTTTGTGACCCACGTGATAAAAATCAGACTTCATTCAATCACCGTCCCAAAAATTTTCAGACCTTGAGCGTTCAAATATATTTTCGCGGCATGTAATAATAAAAAAAAAAACGAACTTGCGAAGTAACAAACAAAAGTTTATATCGTGGAGGTAAGGTGTGTGGCCCGATATACATAAAATCAAGCATCATCAGCTCGACAAAATGAACATTTCAAAACCACAACCGTTTAAAAATATTGACTCGTATTGCCTATAAAAATCTAAAAAGAAAAAACTCTGAACCCTTATATCTCGGAGGTACTGTGTGTTAACCAAGATCAGCACAATTGCTAATAAAAATAAAACTTACGAAAATTCGACATTCACTAGGCTAACAATCTCTGAAAATTTCATTGAGATTATTTCATTCATTTTTTCTCGGAGATATGACAATATTTCTAGAATGATAATTATTTTTCAACGAATGTAGTGCAGAATCGGAAGTGGATCTCGGAGTGGATTTTATAAATTCGATATATTCTGTTCGCAGGAGTCTTTCGATCAGAAGACGTATTTCTTGAAAATCCACGTCCCTTGGAAAGTGTTGACTCGCTACGCTGAAGTAATGAATATCAAAATGCCGATCAAGGTACGAAATCGCGTCGAATATTCCCTAACTGTCGTGTAAATTTTAACTAACATATTTTCAACATTTCGATTCGACGGAGCCGTTGAAAGTTCACATTTGCGTACTGTAGCTACGGTTGTAATTTTGTTCGAATATAGTCGCGAATCCTAATAATATTCGTGGTTTTTTTTTTTTTTTTTTTTTTTTTTTTTTTTTTTTTTTTTTTTTTTTTTTTTAATAGAACTTCTTTATTGCATTAAATAATTTCAGTTTTGACAGTGATTTTTTTGGTTGATTACAATATGATACATTTGACGCAGTTACATTGGCTGGCTCCCTTCCCTAATATTCGTGGCGTGTACAATTTCCATAGCGTGTGTCGAATATGTTGATTTCTTTTGTAGAGTAATCTATAGTTTTATTTTTCCGTTCCCGTCAATTCAAATCTGCAGGGATTCACTCGAATCATGCGAGCAGATACGCCTCCTTCACTGCGGAGATTTTCTGCTAACAGGCGTCCAGCGGTAAAAGGAATAAAATCGAGTTCGCTGTCAACGCTTTAGAACACTTCCAACTTCCAACAAGCGCTTCCTTCTTCTCATATGATTTCTCAAACACGGAGAGTGAAACATCTCAATGCACGTCACAACTTTCCTCATCACCTTCTTGGGAGTACGAAATCAATCGTTAGTTTTTATTTGAAGCTGCAATTTTAGAAATGAAATAGCTGACACAGCCTATGAAACAAATTATATACATAGATTATTTAATTTTATATCAACAATTTTTATTTTTAATAATTCTATTCTTTTTTATTAATAATTTTTAATTTTATTTCATACATACATTATTTAATTTTATATACATTGTATATTTTTGGTCCACAATCGAGAAAAATATTCTACGACTCATTTGCGTCATATCTCCTCTCAGATATTCGTCTTAGTATGCTGGAAATCCTTGTTTTACGCATTTCCGTCTTTTCGAACTTCTCTAAAATGGCAGTTGTTGAGGAAACTCAAATATGAGGACACCGTTGGAAAAATGGCGAATTTTCCTATAATAAGTGCCGCATCTGGTTTTTGGTTTATTCATAATAACCCACTGTAATTTCCCAAGACAAAAATATCTAACCCCATCTCGAAATTTGATGTTTTACTTTTCAAGCATGTAGAATCCAAAAAAATTAAAAAAAAAAGTATAAAAAAAAGTTCCAAAGTGGTTTATTATTCTTTCGATGCAATACTGATTTAGGAAGACAATCCATTTGGAATAGTAATTACTCCGTACATTTGTAAATAATGTTCCCACCGAAAAACAGATTGGTAACTATAGGAGAAATTTCCGTAGCAACGATTGTAATTTTAATCATTTTTATTTTCCTTAATTACTAAATGCCAAACTAAATACTAAATTTTTTGCCTAACGGTGCAGTTGAAGAGAGTGTTTGACGTCCATTCAAACGAGAATAGAAAGATTTTGATAGCCTCAAGAACTATTAAGGTATACCCTTGTGACAAATTTCTGAAAAATTTCGACAATTCAACTTGAATGCCGCGATAACTCGAGAACCAATATAGCTATCGACCTCACGATGGTCTCATTCGATTCAGCGTCCAAAAATCTATAGATATTGACAGCAAATACACCGTTTTCTGAAAAACATTGGAAAATACGAATTTTCTTCACCTCAAAACCCCCAAAAATAACCTTAAAATTGAGGTAGCGATTTGGCTAAAGAATTGAGCCGTAGTCAGACCAAGATTGATATTTTTGTGAAAATTCAAGAATTTTTTCAAGTTTCAATTTCAGTCGTTTCAATTTCAAGTTTCGTCAAAAAAGTCTTGACGGCCGATTTTTAGCGGAAAGAAAACAATGTCTGAGAGTAGAGTTGGTGGAGAAGGGTTGTAGAATATTTCTTTTTATTATTGACAAAAAAAGACGTTGACACTCTGCAGTATATTTTTTTTTTTACTTTTTTTTTAAATAATTATAATAATGCTATCTCAAACGCAAAAATTATTTTGGAAGCTCGTTAAAAATAGGTCAAAAGCGGATTTTCTTCTCGAAACAAATCATTTAGGAAACAATTTCTAGGAACAGGTATCTAGACAAACGATTTACCGGGATATTTTATTATTATTTATTTTTTATTTTATTTTTTTATTAAGTTTTTTTCTGGCCGAAAATCTTTGCAGCCTTGAGGAGATCCATCGGAAATTATCCTAAAATATCTCTCCAATTTTCAACCACTGCACAATGAAATCCGAAACGACGAACGGGACACCTCTATATACAAGTGTGTGTGTGTGAACCTGTAAACATGTCGCACTCGACTTTAATTTCCGTGTGGCTCGCCATTTTACTTTGTTCTTGCTGCCGACTAATCCGACTGTTTCTGTGTTACAGAGGTTCCTCTCAATTTCCGTCAAAGCGTGGGTGAGTGTAATTTTATCGTGACATTATTATTTGAGACTGATGATAATTTAATGGAAAGTATAAGGCAGAGTTGCTATTTTTTCTTACTGCGAATATCGATCTCTTTCATCGACGGCGCCACATATTTACTGAGAGCCAGTTGTGTGACGTCATTCGAATTTGTAAAGCGTCTGAGTGAGGAAAGAAATGTAGAGAAGTTTAGGTTTTCATCAGTTCGAAAATAGAATAGAAATAAAATTTGAATTTTATTTAATAAACATAGGTACCTCAATGGGTAACTAAGTTTAGTGATCGCCACATTTCGTTCACTAGAGCGATTTTTTAAATACATTAAATCCATCTACAATCTAAATAATTAATTTTTATTTTTTTTCAGGAAGGCGAGGATAAGCAGCACGAAAAACCGCCCGAGCCTTACCCTTTCCTCTATCCTATATTCAAATTTTTCGAAATCTTCAACCTCGACTCAAAACTGATCGACGAGGAGCCTTCGTTTTACACGGCCACGTTCAGCCGCGATCGAGAAGAACAATTTATCATCAAAGATCGTGAAACGTTTTTCACATCAGCCCAACGGTCGCAAGTCGCCTGGACTATCCTCATGCGGACAAAATTCGACGAGGATCAAAAGGTTCCTACAAATGTACGGTATCGTTTTTCAAAATCTCTTTCCAGAAAGCGGCAAATTTGGCACGCGGTGGCTCGAGTCTTCGGCGTAGAGGAGGACTCATGTGAACGTACATAGATCAATGTTTGTCGTCCGCAGTGTTGCCAGGTATCCCCTTTCTGGGAGGAAACTCTCCATAAACCAAGACAAAATATTTCTTTACCTGAATCCTCCCCCAAAATAAAAATGTGGAAAATAAGTGATTTTTTAAGATGCTGACAAGTTGAGCGATAATTTTCATGTATACAGGCTATTTGAGTACCCCAACTTCCCTTGATAGTCGAGAGGACACAAATGTAACCTGCTTTGCTTACACAGCAATGGGGCAGACGTGTTTCACCATGTAAGCATAATAGGAACTGCGAAAAAAAAATTTTAAGTTTGATTATTCAGTTTTTATTATGATTCTGATTTCATTCGCATTTGCGCGATCAGGATGATAAATTCGTTCTTCAAGGAACCATAATGTTTTATTAAATATTTGAAGTCCATGTTTACCCGAAATCATGGTGATGTTTTAAGGTGGAATGAATATGCGGATAAAAAAAATAGAAATACAGGGCTCTGTATTTTTCTCCCCTTTTTTTGTTTGAAAAACACACAATTTCCCTCTTTTCTAGTCAAGGTTTCCCCCAAATCTCCACTTGAGACCTGGCAACACTGGTCGTCCGCCTATCAACGCAACGGATGCATGGGCAAGGAACACTAAACGATTTAGCGGCTGATATTTAGATAGATAGAAAATACGAGCAGTATTGCAATAAATTTTGTAAAAAAAAAATTGTTCTTATTGTTTGAGCTGTTAGAGCGAATGAATAGTTTAAGAGGCATGTTTCAGGGACCGTGGACAGACCTAGGGCAGAGCCCTCTAGGAACGTGTGCGTGAAATACAGGAGGAAATATAGGAGGCTGTATCTAATACGAATTTTTCCATTCCAGTGTGGATGGTCAAGCTAAGGGAATTCAATTCTTCACCGAACAATAACAAATTTACTGGGGAAAAAACTAAAGATTTATTATGACACTCACTACAGTCTTATATTAACCGCAAGGTGGTTTCCAAAAACAGTTAGAAATGATTGTGATACCTTAAAAGATTCAGCTCTGAACCAACTTGAAATTACTGGTGCCTACCTAAATGGGGATTTTGACCAAAAAATACGTATAAGAACAATTTTTGGATTTTTTTTGCTACAAATAATGTTAGAAGAAATTGAAAAATTTGATGACAAAATTTACAAAAATTGCGGCTGCAATGCTTGAAGATTTGAGAAGTCTGGGAAGTATGCCACCTAAAGAAGGCTTCATACAGAATAAAGGAAGCAGGACGAAATTCGTATTAAAAAAATGGATGAAAACTTGCAGACCGATGGCTTTTCTCCCTCAGTAGCAGATCGTTTCATATGCACACAGGGTTTGGAGGGCGGAGTCATTTTATTAGTCTATGTTGACGACTTAATTATTGCTGCTTCTAACCACACAAAAATGCTAACAATGCGTAACAACCGAACCTGTCGAGAAGGTAGCGGTGGTGAATTTGAATCAATCTTTAGTAATTTCTCAAGGAATTAGGGTGGATGTTCCCACACCTATGGCTCCACGTCGCCCTGAAGATGCCCAAACGGGCGAAAGTGCTCAACCAGCCAATAAAGAATTGGAGAATGAGTCGACTGGTTTTCCCCCCTCACAACCCCTGGACATCAAATCATCTACTGTTTCTTTTGTATGGGAAAAACAATTTATCAAACCCCCCCGTTTTCGACTTGTCCAAGATCAGTGACCATTGTTTTCATATTAAGTGTGTGTTGAATACTTATGTATCATATCCTCTGTACTGTAGGTTTCTGAGCGACGATTTTAAGTTCATGTAGCACCTCGGTACCTCCCGCAACTCTCACAGGCCCGGATTACCCATAAGGCCAAGCTAGGTCCTAGGCCATGGCCTAGGGCGCAACCTTGCGGGGGGCGCAGGGCAAGGGATGGCAAAAATGTGTACATTATTTTTATTTTCCTAGACGAGCGTCAGCAGCGAGCGTCTGGCTCTGCCTGGAAAGATAAGTGAAGTGTAGGTGGGGGGGGGGGGGGCCTGAACGAAGTGAGCGAAATCCTATCCCTCAAGTACAGTAGGGATAAACAAGTTATTATGTTCGTGTGTGAGAGTGTAAGCGTTCGTTCATTTTGTTCATTGCTAAGCGTCTTCGCCTGTAGTTCAAAACTCACTGGTTCGTTCCCAGCCATGGTCTATTAATTTTAGCAACTCATTGTTTTTTTTTTTGTTTTTTTTTTTTTGTTTTTTAATAATATTTTATTATAATTTATAAAATTATTACTCAGAGGCGAGAAAGAGCTATCGAATTCCTACAATTTGGTGTATTTAATTATATTTTTATGTTATGTCCGCGCGGAGCTATTAACGTTTGAAGAAGTCAAAACACGTTTTTTGACATAAAGTGGAATATATCTCGAGAGCTATCATATACACTAGCCATTTTCTTATTTTTTATCGATTCTACGTTAAATTTCCTTCATTTTTTTCCACAGCACCTAATCGTTCCCATTTCGGGAACGCGACGAAAAAAATCCCGAAGTTGAAACTTCAAAAGTATGAAAATCGTAAAAAATTCGAAAAATATTATTAATCGTTCGAATTTGATTGTTTTCACTTTTAATTCGAATTCTCCGTCTAATTTCCTGTAGGAATCATTAATTAATCAAATTTGAACAGTACTGTAAGTATTTGCAACAGAGTTTCAAAGTTGAAAAACGTAGGAGTGGCGTAGTATTAAACTGGAAAAACTGACAGTTGTCGTGAAATTTCCGCCGTTTTGACGTCATATTCGGATTCAGCGTTAAATTTCCTATAAGAATAGCTTTCAAAATCGCTTTAAAACGACAATTTAATTTTTCACTATCACCGATGCCAGCGGAGCTCGGAATTTCGGCCGGCGAAAAACTCGATTTACGGAAAATAATTTCTCTGGCTCTGTTTAAATTTTTTTCACCAAATTTTTTGCTATGTACGTATGTAAGGCGTTCAAATGAAGACTCCTGCATAATAAAACAATTGATTCGCATTTATTTTGACCCCGAAAATCACGGTTAAAGTCCAATTTTCGAGCTTTCAAAAACCGATTTTTTTGGACCACTTGCAGATTTTTCCGAAAATCGAAAAAAATCACAAAAATACATCTTGGTAAGACACAACTTTCCTGAAAATTTCAGATTTTTATCTGTATTGAGAGAGGAGTAAAAATTCGTTAAATGATCGGTTCGAAAAAATCGCAGGGGTCCCCCTTGGATTTTTCGCGAAAAATTTTTTGAAACCGATTTCGCTCAAATTCAGCATAATGATAGTTGATGATGTGTGTATCAATAATATATGCATCATTCTTTGTTTCTTTCGCACTAATTAGATGAAAATAACGTTTAAAGTTGAAAAAAGTGATTTTTTCGTGTATAGTCCACTAATATTGCAGAATAACGCAAAAACGGTTGAAAAATGGATAGGTACATTACATTGGGAAAATGTGGACAATTAAATTACCTATCTTTTGGTATATTCAAACATCTGAATTGACGACTTTTTGTTTGAGTTATCCACTGTGCAAGTTACAAATCTTGGAAAACTTGTAGTTGTTACATCTAATTCTGCTACAACTTTGCTCCAGTTGAAAAACCAATACTTAATGAGAAAAAGTACCTACATTCAAACACCACCAACTACATACCAAATTATAGCAACTACTACTAAGTACTACCTACTATAAAAATACCTATAGATTCCCACTCTCCATACACAAAAATAATTGACTACTAACACCTACCTATATACCTATACTATATATATACCCCCCCCCCGAACGTCTGCTGGGAGGGGGCGTAATGTAGAACTCTGGCCCCTAGAGCGGGGGCGACGTTGACGAGGCACGAGGTGGACCAAAGTGACCAGAATCCATTTGGATTGTTCGGGCAGGTATCCTCCACTTTTTCATCTGGCTGGCACCCAGAGCTGGAATCGATGTGCACGGTCCCTATTGGTCAAGAATATTATTTCCGCCATTTACACGCATGAAACGTAGAGTAGTCACAGCTTACTGTTTCCCTATTGGGTACTTATAGATCCCTCAAATTGAAGCTTCTGTTAAACTAATATTGTTAAAGACAGATTTGCTCCGACATTTGCAGATTTGCTCCAAAGTATTGCAGATTTTCTCCTCAAGTTTTGCAGCTTAGCTCAGAATTTAGCACTTGGCTTCAGAAAAGTAGTATAATTTTCTCAATAGAAAAAAATGTCTTTCATTAAAAATATTTAGCTTCATAAGCACTTACTCTGCCTAGACCAAACCTACCTCTTGTGCCTGCATTAGACGTTAATAATAGGTAGATGCTAGTAATACCTAGTGGTAACGCATGCAATAATGATGTAGATAAATTTGTGTAGTTGAATAAAACTAGTCGAGTCAATATAAAACCAGTGGTGTGCATAGATCACACAGTACTTCCATGTTTGAGTCGGTAAATAGTATAACCAATTATAAAATCGAGAAAATCGTACGAAGGCCGAAACGTTAAATTACAACAGCTGTTATTGAAAAACTAGCCAGGAGACCCAAAAATAGCGGAAATATGGTATACGGCGACTTTAATGATAAAAATCTATCGTCATTCACCCGCCATAGATAACATTTCACGTCCTTTCAAACGTTCAACTATATTGACTTTTGGCTAATGTGAATATTTCTGATCGAAAAAGCTACTGGATAGCATGGATGTACGGCGTGTGACCCTAGCGGTGAAGATCAGGCGTCATTCACTCACCATTACAAATATTTAATACCTCTAGCGTCAAATGTATTGATTTTTGCACCCTGTAAAAAGCTCAACAGCGATAAACGGCGTACGGCGGAAGTACGGTATGTGATCAAAACAAAACAAAACAAGGTCGTTGTTGGTCATATTTAAAGCAAAGAGACCCGAAAGTTACAAAAGCGCTAGAATGAAATAACTGAAATTACGTGTAACGAGGAAGTACTGCATGTGACCTCAATAATAAAAATCAAGCAACATTCAACTGTCATAAAGAAAAATTTAAAGTCTTAAGTATATTCACTCTTGTGTTCTATAAAAATCTCTAAAGCAAAAAAACGGCATACGGCGGAAGTACTGTGTGTTATCCAAGCGGTACAACAGTTCTGTGAACGTGGTCAGAGTTGGTCAAATATATAGCAAAGAGCCCCAAAAAGTACAATAAATGAAAATGCGTTTTACGAGGAAGTACTGCATGTGATACCAATAATAAAAATCAAGCGATATTCAGCTGCCATATAGAAAAATGCAAAGTCTAAAGTATATTCACTCTTGCCGTTTATAAGAATCTCAAAAGCTTAAAAACGGCGTACGGCGGAAGTACTGTGTGTTACCCGAACCATACAAAACAAGTTTTGTGAACGAGGTCAAAGTTGGCCATATTTATAGCAAAGAGACCCTAAAAGTACAAGAACACCTGATAAAATAACTGAAAATTCGTTTTACGAGGAGGTACTGCAGGTGACCCCAATAATAAAAACCAAGCAATATTCAGCTGTCATATAGAAAATTTAAAGTCTAATGTATGTTCACTTTTGCGCTCTCTTAAAATCTCAAAAGTTGAAAAATGGCCTAATGTGGAAGTACTGTGTGTTACCCTAACTATGCAAAACAAGTTTTGTGAACGAGGTCAAAGTTGGTCATATTTAAAGCAAAGAGACCCAAAAAATACAATCAAAATAACTGAAAATGCGTTTTACGAGGAGGTACTGCATGTGACCCCAATAATAAAAATCAAGCGATGTTCAACTGTCATATAGAAAAATTTTAAGTCCTCCAGCGTTCAAATATATTCATTTTTGTGGTCTATAAAAATCAAAATGTAGCAAATGTGCAAATAACGCGGAAGTACTACATGTGACCCATTTGATAAAAATCAGGCATCATTCAATCGCCGAACCCATCATTTTAAGACCTTGAACGTTCAAATACATTGAGTTTTGCGGCCTGTAAAAATCAAAATACAAAACATGCACTAGTGAAATCGTGAAAAACCCTCATAACGTGGAGGCATTGTATGTGACCCACTATACAAAAAATCTAGTGTTTTCTGCTTGCCATAACCGACATTTCAAGCCCTCAAACGTAGAAAAATATTGACTCTCATAGCCTGTAAAAATCGAAACAGAAAAAACTTTGAACGCTTATATCTCGGAAGTACTGTGTGTAATTCAAAATTCGGAAACACCTAATTTTGCACAATCACTGGGTTAACATTCCCTCAAAATTTCATAGGGTTTCATCCATTTTTCAGGGAGATATGGCGATTTATGTCAGTTTGTGACCACAGACACACAGACACACAGACACACAGACACACAGACACACAGACACACAGACACACAGACACACAGACGAACAGACACTTGTTCAGAAAGTGTTTCTGAGTATACTACTATGAAAATTTCTTCCATCAGGACCTCGGTTAAGAATTCGACTTTTCAGACGATCTCAATACTTCCATTTACTACGTAAACATGGAAGTAAAAATCATTCAAGGATAGAAGTTATCTCTCGTTAAAACGAATTAACGCCTAAAAAAATCGGCCATTTATGGAATCGAGTAATCAAACTTTTTAACGCAACAATTCGAATGCGCCATATTTTGTAAAACATGATGTAACTTGAGCGTTGGCCAATCCCTCTGTTCTATAAATAATTTCTGACCTAAGTGTCCGATATTTTTTTTTATTCCACTAAAAAGAGCATTATTTTCAAAATGAAAATTTTTTTCCGTGCTCCCTTACTTCAAATGGCCAAACTCTCTTCATTCGTGGGCAAATTCAAATATGATTAAACCGTCGGAGAGAGCCTTAAATTCCTGTCTCATGGCAAGCAAATTTTTCAAGTGGCATCGAGAGGTACGAATTGAATTCGAAACGTGACTTATATCTAAATTTTTAAAGCCGCCTGTTTTCCAATTATTTCGTAATTAATCTGTAGCAGATATGCAGAGGTAAGATGCGTCGAAATGTTAGTTTTCTAAAAAACTTGTCAATTTCATTTTTGCTCTTGATCTTCAGAAAAAATAAAACAAGATACAAAATGCAAAAAAAAGTTGTCTCTTCTTTTTTACAATTTGAATCGTTATTGATACATCGATCGGCGCAAGTGCTCGGAGTAAGGAAAGAATAATGGAGAACGTGTCGCCGTTTGTGCCTTCTATTCAACTCATGTAATTTTTTTTTTCATTTTTCCGATTTCTATTATTCAGTGCATTGAAGGGCGCCTTTTCTCATCTAATAATTTAATCGAATGATTCGAACGAACGTAAACTTTATAAACGAAGCGTTGCGATAAACGGTTCGACTTTGAATAAATAACGTACATTATAAAAAAAAAAAATTAATAAATAATATCGTTTTTAGGGGATCAATTTATTTTATATGATAAAACCGGCTCACTCATTGTACTGCGTATTTTATCAGGTTGGCATTCGAAGGTTGATCAACAACGGTACTTACATATCCGCTTTCCCATTGCACGAAGGCGAATACAATCGAGACGCGGCGAACGGGTTGCGTTTCGACAGAAGGGTGAGGAATTTTCATGATAAGAATGCAAAAATTTGTCCTGACGAGTTCCCACAAGTAGCTTTAGCTCGAGCTCAGCTAAATTCACTCTGAACTGATATCGCTAGCCATTTTCGCTCAACTCGATTGTCCTCAGGGAAAGGGGACATTTTTTCTTGCAAATAGATTCAAAAGTTAAATTAATGCACAAAATAAATCGCTGAAATGACAAAGAACGATCACTGTGCGAAATCGAAACGTTTCAAGTTTCCTTTTTCAGATGTATTGATTTTGACGGCTTGTAGTAACCAAATTTGAGAGCATTTCAAACGCTTACATTTTGAAAGTACAGCGTGTTAGGATAACATCAGATTCAGAAATTTCTTGGGTGCGGCATAAAGGACGGACTATTTTTTAAAAAATCATAAAATCGGCAATTTTTATTGTAAAACAAATTTATTTACAGATTCGACTTTGTAACTGAATAGCATTTTCGAAAATTAAGTGTGGAAAATCACGTCATTCAAGTGGTGTCCATTGTTGGTGATGCACTGCTGGAGGCGTTCTTGGAAGTTTGCAATAACTCTTTCCAACATAGCTCTATCGACTTGGGCGACTTCCACGCGAATAGCTTCCTTCAAATCGTCAAGGTTTCGGGGCTTTTCCTCGTAAACACGTGCCTAGAGGTAACCCCACAGGAAAAAATCGCTGACAGCTAAATCTGGGGAGGCCAGTGAACATCACCAAACCTGGAAATAAGGCGACCAGGGAAGAGAGGGCGAATATATTAACTTTTATGGGTTATGGAAACAATAATATGGACTGGCACTCGGTCAACACGCCAGATCGTGAAGACACAACAAACTAACTGTATATTTTAATCATGAAGATGACAAGCATAGAAGCTTGGAAGTGGCGATCCTAGCGGATGAATTATGAATTCTAACAGAATAATGTTCAGCGTTGCTCTGGCTGTGTGGACGGTCACCCATCCTGTTGGAACCACACACGTCAGATTGGAACACGTCTTAGTCGTAGTTCTGGGGAGAAGAAGTTAGTGATCATTTCAACATAGCGTTCCGAGTTGACGGTAACAGCATTTCCATCAACGTCTTCAAAGAAATAAGGGCCGATGACGCAAGTTTGGAATACAGCGCACCAAACTGTCACTTTTGGGCTGTGCAGAGGTTTTTCGTGTAATTGTCGCGGATTTTCAGTAGCACAATAACGACAATTTTGCCGGTGGACCATGCCATTGAGACGAAATGAGCCTCATCACTCATGAACAAATCTACGTGCATCTCACGTGCGAAGTTTATTCGTTGTGGGAAGTCTCCAGGCTGTAACTGTTGCACAATGGCCAATTTGTAAGGGCGAAACCGTAGTTCTAAGTGCAAAATACGCCTTACCGAGCGATCACTGAGGCGAAGTTCAGCAGAATGCCGCCGAGCAGATCGACCCGGACTGCGAAGGATGGCTTGTCGAACGATTTCCACATTTTCAGGGGTTCGAATCGTTCGTGGAGCCCCTGGTGGTCTTCTGTTGATCAATACACCTCGTGTGCAAAGCGCTTCAACCCAACAAAAAACGGTGTTTTGAGAAGGAACAGCTCAATTTCAGTGGACGAAACTCATGCTGAACTGAACTGAACTGCTGTGACAGACTCGTTATTTCTGACAAAACTGTCGTAAGCGAAAACGCTGTGCTCAACAGTCCACGGCTCCATGGTATCACTAAACAAAAATGCAAGGGCCTCACGAATCGAGAGGTAACCTCCTCTCATATGTAGGCGTAGTAGGGGAGGAGTACTAGCCATTTCAAAAGCGTCCGTCCTTTATGCCGCACCAAGTATTATACGTGATCATTTATTCGTTTTTTTTAGACTACCGCGTCTCTAATTATTGGAATATTAATCGAAACTGACTCGTGTTCTTTTGTTCGAAGCTTCTATACCTGGAATGGGCCAGGCCAGGCCGGTGGTACAAGAAGCAACCGCTTTGGCTCGTTAGGAAGTACTTCGGAGATAAAATCGCCCTCTATTTCGCCTGGTTGGGATTCTACACGGAAATGCTCATTCCTGCCGCCATAGTCGGTCTCCTATGTTTCATGTACGGCCTCTTGTCGATGGATTCATCGGACAACATTCCCAGGTAAGGAGATATAGAGCAGGTGAACTTGCTGATTTGAATCGGGCGCGAATAAGCGAGTAGGTTAGGGACATCGAAGCTTCAACATCAAACATAGAAAGTCCACAACATCGATGGTACTGATATACCTATCGACAAGAAAAAAACATTAAAATTTTAAAACATCGGTATTTATACACACCAACTAAAAATCGATAAAAAATAATACCGATCTTTTCATTTGTTAGTAAATTACAAGCTTTGTCTTTTGAGTTTAGGTATCAACTCAAAAGGTGAAACAAACCAGTGTTGCCAAAGCCTTACACCCGGTACCTACTGAGGAAATAAATAAAAAATTCCCACAATTTCCTTACAGTTGTTTTAATAACCTTTTAATGACCTTAGTGATTTAGAGTGAATGCCCTTTCTGCTCAGCTATATCTCTTCGATTAAAGAACGCCAATTTTATTGAGAAAACTCTTCTGATTCAATGATGTTTTCCTTTAGGTGGACAAAATATTCTACTCAAGTATTTTTTCGATTCACAGCAAGGAAATATGCAACAGCTCAGGCCCCGGAAGTATCACCTTGTGCCCTATGTGCGACAAGGTTTGCCAATACACGCACCTGAACGAATCGTGCCTCTTCGCCAAAGTCACTTACCTCTTTGATAATCCTGCGACCGTTTTCTTCGCGATCTTCATGTCGTTTTGGGGTAAATATTAAGGAAATTCGTACGCTTCGTCATTCCGTTATACTTGAAGATGAAGAATGTACCGTGAGCGTCACGAATGAGCCTAATTATATTGATTTCTGCAGCGACCACGTTCCTCGAGCTGTGGAAACGACGGCAGGCGGTCATCGCTTGGGAATGGGATCTTCAGTACACAGAAGAAGACGAAGAACCGAGACCCGAGTTCGAAGCGTCCGTCAAAACGTTCAGGTATTTGTACCATAATTATTTATTGGAGTTTTATAGAGGCACAGCTTAGCAAGGCAATAAACAATTTTAATTAATGAAATGCTTTTAATCGCCGAGGGCAAAAAATGAAGAACCGCATGGTACATTTAAACATCGAATGAATAGAGCGAGGGAACATAATAGAAAAAGGAAGCACGTTAGCGTGTCCATCACAATTAACCATGACACACATTCGTAGCCTAGGAATCACAACACAAATAGGCATATTTCAATTTCCAACATTATTAGCAAGTTTTGTAAATTTTATTGATGGGTGATTTTTTAGGCTCTATACTGTGGTACCAAGTTGAAGCACGATCGGTCCTCGGGATATTGATATGCTCAAGTTGCGAATACCTTTTATTCACTGATATAAATTACTCCACTGGTTTTGCAGGATCAATCCAGTAACGAGGCAAAAGGAGCCTTACATGCCACCGGCTCAAAGAGCATGGCGATACACAATAACAGTTTCGACAGTATTTTTTATGGTAAGCATCAATTGGCCGGCGCGATAATCTTCAGTCTTCGACGATTTGATTTATTTATTTAATAACCTACGCCATTCTGTGTTCCAGATTTTGGTCGTCTGTGCCGCAGTTTTGGGCACGATCGTCTACAGGCTGTCAGTTGTCAATTATATTTACCTTAGCAGTAATAAATTCATAAAGAAACACGCCAAGATTTTCACGTCGATAACAGGCGCTACGCTCAATCTCATTACTATCATGATTCTGACGCGAGTGAGTTGAAAATTAATATTGGTTATACTTGCGTACTCTTGATTTCAAACGTTACTTTACGGTAGCAATTATTTAATCGTCTAAATTATCATTAGTAATTATTAGCAATTATTAAATTGAATTATTAGCAATTATTTTATTCTGGCGCGATTTTCCAGCTCTACGGTGAAATAGCTATTTGGTTAACGAACCAAGAAAACCCGAGGACGCAAATCGAGTACGAGGATTCGTACACGTTTAAAATATATTTTTTTGAATTCATGAACTTCTACTCGTCTCTCATCTACATCGCTTTTTTCAAGGTTGGTCTCAATATAATCAAGTTCGATTAATTTTTTTTTCAAGTTTAAGAGAAATTCTTAATCCCTCGGTAAATTATTTTTAAATGTCTGGACAACAGTGAATAATAATTTTCTTTTGTGTCTAAGTTCAAATAAAAATCTTAATTTCTCGGCTAATTATTTTTCAATGTCCTGCCTATAGTGAATATATATTTTCGTATATAAGTTTAAGATAATCATCTTAATCCCTCGGAAAATATTTTTTATAAAGTCCAGACTACAATTTTTTTTTTTTATAAGAGGAAAATTATTTCTAAAAATTTATTTATTATTGTACAAATTGCTGTAATAGTTCGATGTTACCTGAAAAGCGAATAAAAATTTTTGAATCTTTTGAATATATTTTTTTTTTTTTAATTATAAGAGAGTGGGGGTTGGAATTTTTTTCTTGGGCGATTACAAAGGCTTCCAGAGTACAAAAACCCATCTCAGAATTCGGAATCTAGAATCCATGAGCAAAATACCGATTTTGATCTGGCGAAACTTTGATTTTACGTGTAGGTATGTCTTGAGAAAAATCGTTTATTAATTGTATTAGAGGGGTTGTGAGGGGGAGAAAAACCAGGCGACTTATTCTCCAGATTTTTAATTCGACATGAGGTCCACAGCTCATGGACCTCATGGTTCCACGTCGCCCTGAAGATGCCCGAATGGGCGAAAGTGCTTGGCCAGCCATTAAAAATCTGGATAATAAGTCGCCTGGTTTTTCTCCCCCTCTCAACCCCTCCGCTACAACAAATGCGACGACAACCGAACGAAGTTTATTAATTTTTTTGTCAGAGCATTCAATGTTTTCACAAGCTCACCAGTTACACATCCCCGTTTTAAGTGCACGAATTCCTTTCAAAAGAGATGTGGTCGACAGATGATTCCTATTTTATATTTCAGGGTCGCTTCTTCAGCTACCCAGGAGATCAAGATTCGCGAAGTTCGGAGTTCGCACGAATCAAAGGAGACGTGTGCGATCCAGCCGGTTGCTTGTTCGAACTTTGCATCCAACTAGCCATAATCATGGTTGGAAAACAATTGTTCAACAATTTCCTCGAGCTCGCCTACCCGTTAGTTTTTAATTTCGACTCAAGCAGAAAAAGCTGTATGATCTGCAATTACTCGCGATGATTAAGAACTAGGAAAATTATATTTTCCATCCGTCTTCTGTCTGATGCAGAGCTATGATCAACTGGTGGCGAAAACGTGCTCAGAAATCCCAAACAAAAGACAAGTCGAGACCTTACACGAGATGGGAGCAAGACTACCAATTGCAAGACCCAGGACGGTTGGCGCTGTTTGAAGAATACCTCGAAATGGGTAAGTAAGCCTTTGCAGAGAGGATCTAATTCGTTTGTATCACACGTCAGACACTTCTCCCCAACAGCCCCCAAATCGACACTACCCGCGGTGAGGTCTGTTGGAAGAGAGGGAGAAAGGATCAGCCACTCAGAGATGCTACAAGTGGGCCGAGCTTGCCTTTGGCTCCTACACCAACTTGACAGACCAAAGGTTCCTCCGAGGAATCTTCTTCCTGTGCCCGCGTAGCGTTCCCATACTGGTTTCCTTTTACATGTGATTTCATATTGCGATTCCATGTCAGGTTCACTTACCATCGTTTGCCAACTCCATCCCCACCCTTGTACGAGAGCGATCGTGTCGATGGTTCATTAGAGATGGGACATCAATGTCGATGTGGGGTACCCCACAGCGGGCCCTTTTCAGGGCCACTAATTAGAGATGCTATTCAAAACAAAGAGCGCGGGTAAAATGATAGGGAAAAAATTCCAGCAGGTCGCTCATCAAAATTCGAAAAAGAAAGATCCAATCAATAGAAGTGGCGAGAACCCACAAGCTGACTGGGGGACAAAAGTTCTCCCCCAAACCCCCAGAGACACAAGATAGTACCAATTAGATCCGCAAGATACCGACACAGGCTATAAGCTCAAATCTCATTGGCTCGCCCAGAGAGAGCGCTCCCTCGTATCCTCCAGCACAGAGCGGGCTTTCACGTACTGGATAGGTACCTTTTGGAAAAAATCCCAAAACTTCTATGCCAGGTGAAGCTCTTTGTTTTAGGAGCTCTCTAGAAATTCTCAAACCACTATTCTGAAGGATTCTTCGCACCTTTCCGAGTCTTCTTTTTCAGATGAGTTCATCTGTTTTCAATGTATTTGTAGTCCACGATTTACTCTTGTGCTATCTATTTTCAAACGTATCATTTGAATCCACAGTGCTCCAGTACGGATTCGTAACGCTATTTGTAGCAGCGTTCCCACTAGCTCCGTTTTTCGCATTGGTCAACAATATCGGTGAAATCCGTTTAGACGCGTTCAAAATGGTCGCCCAATCGAGAAGACCGCTAGCCGAAAGAGTCGAAGACATTGGCGCTTGGTATGGCATTTTGCAAGGCGTCACATACTGCGCTGTTGTATCAAACGTAAGTAAATATTCTGTACATTTCTATAGCGTCGAGGTCTGAAAAGTTGATCCTTAGGTTGAACAGCATGAATTACATGAATGCAAATTAGGGTACTGACAAGACAAGCGTGACTTTTTTCTAGTCAAGTCGTGGCCTGTGTTGTTCATGATTGTTGAACTCCATTCTTCAGCCGACTCCCTAAGACTGCTCTTATATTGGAAACGGAATTTCAGGTCTAGTACAAAACAAACGCATGGTGCAAAATATCAACTACACCGTCCTCCCTTCCACATTAGATCCAGTTAAGCTTGTGAAATGCTGGGCTGCGTTGGATCTGGTAGCTGTTCCAATCTCAGCATACTTAGTGCGCTTCCAGTACACCGCACCATCACTGTTCACCATCAATATTCGGTCCTCTGCGATAATCAACTTCCTAAATGAAGAGTGTTCCTGGTGGTTCACTTTTTAAGGGGTCACATCAATGTTTTCCTGCCTTCCCCCTTCAGCAAGAAGACCAAGAACAGTGCGATCCACTGCTAAAAGGTTTATAACGAGTGGAATTTTTCCAAATCTGCAGTTCAAAGTTCACCCTTTAAACCAAATGCCAGCTATTCAAGTTCCAGCTCATATCATGGTCGAACCTTGCTGCCCTCCTAAAAAAATCCATTTGACCTCATTCGGCCCCAATGGTGCGTCACTATGAACGCTCCCACAACAGTACACATATTTGTTTTAAATGTGGTGCGAGGGGGAGAAAAACCAGGCGACTCATTCTGCGATTCTTTATTCGCAGGTCGAGCAGTTTCACCCATTTGGGCATCTTCATGGCGAAGTGGACCCAATGGCTCCACTTCCCCATAAAGATGCCCAAATGGGTGAAAGTGCTCGGCCAGCGAATAAAGAATCCGATAATGAGTCGCCTGGTTTTTCATCCCCTCACACCCCATTGACAACAAGAAAAGAAGAAATATTTGTTTTACATTGCTGCTACCGTGGGGGTGCAAACATCATTGGTGAACAGAGATGGTGCAGCGAACTGAAAGCACACGTAGGCTGATCCTGCATTAGAACCGACTTGACTGAACTCGGAGTGTTTTATACGATGTTTCTTTTTTTCAGACTAGTCAGACCAGAGGCCTACTTTTTTGGAGTAGGTACTCCCTAAATCCCCACTTTTCAAATTGGAGTGTATGAAAAGTAATTTGGTCGAATTATGTGTATATGGCCCGGCGTGCTGGATCGGCTGCCGGTGTGGTCAGCAGTTAGGAAAAATTAAAAGAAACTTGATAACCTGGATTAAGGCTTTAATGCCTTCACGATCCCGCACGATCCTTCGTCAGACATCTTGTATGGTGATGGGCCTGGGGACGAAATGTCACCGCCATCAATAAATAGATATCTGACCACATCTACCACTAAAGAGATGACAAAGAATGAATTGAGAAAGACGCAATGCTTTGGCGGCCAAGATGATAGCGGGACTGTCCTCTGCGGAAGATTTAGCAATATCGAAGACATAATATATGTTCTGTCTGCGAGTCTTGTATTGTATTATAAGAACCACAATTTATCGCAGCAAAGATTATTAGGAACAATGAACCACTGTACTGAACTTGCGTCTTCAGTGATGCCTAAGATATCACAAGGCGGAGAAATTAGTCCATTAATTGTATTAATATTTCTTCATTGCAGGCTTTCGTAATCGCGTATACCAGTGACTACATTCCAAGAATGGTCTACAAACTAGTCTATTCGAAGACGAACGATTTAGTTGGATACATCGACTCGTCGCTCTCTGGTAGGCCATTTTGGCTTAAAAAGTTGCCCGTACAATAGGGATGGGTATCGGTACCCTATATTTTCCCCAACAAAAATCGATATTTTGTAGCGATACTGAGTCATCCGATAATATCGAGCATCGATACACTGTGAAATTAACTTTTGGCTGACACCAAGTATTAGAATTCAGGCCATTAGAAATGAAAATAAAAAATTGGCGTCTTCCCCATTAAAATTCTTATGAAGCTCGAAATTGCTTCGATTTTACGTTATCTCAGATATTTTTTGTGGACTTGCAAGGTTTGGGGATTTTTCAGAAAATGTTTTCTTCAATTCAGGGGATTACGTTGGATTTTTCGACTCAATTTGAGGGAATTTCCTGAAAGGAGCTTGGCCACAATTATCCAATACTCACCCCCCATCAGGCAAACTCTCGTTTTCACGCTTATTTCGGTTTTCGCCAGTTTTCCGTCAGAAACCACTCTTACATTAAGGTATTCTCAGCCTAGGTGGTTTCGTATTTCGTAGGCCTCACTTGGGGGGGGGGGGGGTGATTGAAAAATCGTGCAAACTTTCCATTTTATAAACATTTAAACCAAGCCATCTGCTTTAGAGTTTACCGCAGAAATGTAAATGAAAGTCTTAAATTTCCTTCAGCTTTCAATACGACCGATTATCTGGACGACATGGGCGTGGATAAAGATGGTATCGACATCATGGGACCGGATCCGGAAATCTGTCAGTACCGCGGCTACAGGAATGGCCCGGACGAAAATGACAAATACGGGCTCTCACCTCAGTACTGGCACGTGTTCGCTGCTCGCCTCGCTTTTGTCGTTGTATTTGAGGTAAGGAGTGAAAAATTGTCGCCTCGGACAAATTTTTATGTCTGCAAGATTTGATGAGTTCTCCTTAATAGCACATCGTCTTCGCGTTGACTGGCATCATGGCTTACACGATACCTGACGTGCCGAGCGAGATCCACACGCAGATCCAAAGAGAGCGTATGCTCCAGAAAGAAGCCCAATTCGAGCATGGACTGCAAGGGCGGAAGGAGGAAGACGAGTACGACCAAATGCTCAACGCGCTGCGCGATTCGCAAAACACGAGTCGACTCAGCGACGTTATTAGAAGAGGTAAGATTTGAGCCGAGTGTCGTGCCTTTGATAAATTTTTTTCTCCATCTTATCACAACACATTACAATCGTATGTGAAAAATAGCGAGGAAATTATTCCCCTATATGGGCCAAGGCCTGTGTTAAAGAGAAGAGCTCTTGCTAATTATTGACAAATGAAATATATCGTAAGTTCAAAAAAAATTAAAAAAAAAAACAGGATAAATTTACAGGCTTTGTCGCACTAAGTTAGCATTCCATTAAAATACCCATGAGATATGCTTTCACGTTTTTATTCATCAGCTTTGGGTGATCAAGTATTTTTATTTTCAGTCCACTGGGTAAGCAATTAAACACCTTGGTTCCGTAATATCGGTAATTATTTTGAAGAGCGTTTGTGGTACAACGTGGTAAAGCCATACAACCGAGAAATTGGTATCGAGTGGGTGAATCATGTTCAGGAAGTGTAAAAGACTTTCATAATTTGCCGGATACAACTAAGTTTCTTGAGGCCATCAAATCTCAGGTTACAGCGCTTGAACAGAGGCAAATTATGGTCCAAATACCAACTATTGGTAATAATCCTGATCAGCATTTTTTGTGCACGTATCATTGGATTCAACGAGGTGACATAGGCACCACCCCAAGCCGGTAACCCATAGAGTATAGATTGTGCGAGGGCAAAATATACTATTTTGAGGACCTGCTGTGAGACAACGTTTCGCATCCTGGCAAAGATTTCTCTTTCGACATCTTCAATTTGCCTTTTCCATTTCATGTTTGCATAAAAAATGACCCCTAAATACTTTACCTCTAAATTCCGTTTCAAATCGTCATTAATTTGCTTCTCTTTCTAAATTCTGAAACTTAAAAACGCACCGCTGGTGTATTTTGTTTGATGATTAGATAATTATTCATATTTTGCCAACCTGTTCAACTTGTCCATAATTCTCGATTACTTCAGAAAAAATCCATTAACTCAAAACAGACATTCGAATAGCCCTCCATGCGAACATGGTTGGTTTAAGGAGTACCTGAACCACATGTTCTTGACCTTCCCCCCCATGACAAGCCGCGAGGGAATCATCTCCATCTCTGGAGACAACCTTCCGAAGAATCCATTTGCCAAAGCGCTATGGGTAGAGTCGTGCGTTTCAGCCGAAGCTTTCAGGCCGGGGTACGGCCACCACAGCCCCCGCAAATCCAACCTCTGCCAATGGGCAGACCGGTGATGCTTTGTCCCGAGGGACTCTGCATCGGTGGTCTGGGGCTCCCATCGCCCGTGGTACCATTTTAGTCTGTAAGGCTTCAACGGCACCTCCATCCTTCTGGCCAGAATGGTCGCTGTCCCGGGCCTTAGAGAAGGTGTCTCTGTACCCTACCGCTTCCTGTGCAGCCGTCTGGGGACGACTGCCCAGCAGATACGGTCCCGGTACTCAAACCGGTGGTGTATTTTGTTTGACGATTAGATAATTACTCTTATTTTACCAACCTGTTCAACTTGTCTCCATAACTCTCGATTACTTCAGAAAAAAATCCGTTACCTCAAAACAGACATTCGAATAGCCCTCCATGCGTACATGGTTGGTTTAAGGTAAGGAGTACCTGAACGTCAGTTCCTAACCCCCCCCCCCATGGCAAGCCGCGAGGGAACCATCTCCATCTCTGGAGACAACCTTCCGATGAATCCATTTGCCAAAGCGCTATGGGTAGAGTCATGCGTTTCAGCTCGCACTACCATGCAGGCCGGTCCCCGAGTTATTGTTTGCACACGTAACTCACACTGAGAACCATGGTTCTCTCCCCCTCCCCCTTGCAGGCCGAAGCCTTCAGGCCGGGGTACGGCCACCACAGCCCCCACGAGTCCAACCTTGCCGATGGGCTGACCGTTGATGCTTTGTCCCGAGGGACTCTGCATCGGTGGTCTGGGGCTCCCATCGCCCGTGGTACCATTTTAGTCTGTAGGGCCAGAATGGTTGCTGTCCCGGGCCTTAGAGAAGGTGTCTCAGTACCCTACCGCTTCCTGTGCAGCTGTCCGGGGACGACTGCCCAGCCGATACGGTCCCGGTACTCAAACCGGTGGTGTATTTTGTTTGACGATTAGATAATATACTCTTATTTTGCTAACCCGTTCAACTTGTCCATAATTCTCGATAACTTCAGACAAAAAATCCATCAACTCAAAACAGACAGTTTGAAAATATGAAGTCCGAACTATAAACTACGTTATTGCTGTGTAGGCATCTCGAAGAAGTCGGCCTCGAAAAGTACGTGGAACGCCGATGAAATTATGGAAACTAATCGAACTCACCAATATCCGACACTTTACTTTAGTAGCTCACTAATCTTATTCCACTAAAAATGAAATGTCGTCTTATCGTAGCCATATGTGACTTTGGTGTCTGGTAAAATATTATCGATACTGTCAGTGGTAGTTTTTGGAGTAATTTTATCCTACTGTGAACGAAGATTCCTACTAATTTCACCACGTAGTGTTGGTCGTAGTAATTGAAAATGCTCGTAATTCGAATCGTCAGGTGCTGCAGTCTTTTTTGTGGTCGTCTAAATTATGTGGATGGTAGTTAGAATTCTGATTCAATACACGCTATAGTGCTTTAGTTTTTCGAAATCTTACATGTTGAATACATCATATTAAAATCAATTGAACCAGATGTCGAAGGTAGAAGTAAAAAATTGTGCCGCCAAATATTTCTGGATGGAACCTCAAAACACTAAAAGTGGAACTTGGATGATATTTTCAACTTCTCACCACTGATGCCGCTGAAAATGGGAACTCATTAACCCTTAATGGTTCACACAGTGATCCACTACCATGAAAATTATCATTATCTTTTTTCTTTTTTTTTTAGCTTTTTTGCTTGTCAAATTACGAGTATAATATGTCATAAAATTAATAAAATAAAAAACTACAAAAAATTTTAGTCGGTACTTCAAAGGAGGACATTTTAAGAGTTCCTCAGGAGGAACTCATTCCTACTGATATTATAGGAAACTCTAGTTAATAAAACACAGCACTGAGGTTTTATTTTTCACGTATTATTATTTCAAAGAATGTTTCCCGATATCCCATTCTGTTGGGCACCCCCATTTACTCCAAAGCACGAAGAAAAATAATTTCAATTTTTAATTCCAATTTTTTTTTAATATTGGTAATGGGAATGCATTAAGGTGTAGCAATTTGCAAACGCGATTACGAAAACATTGAAGTTGATACAAGGCTTTCAGTTTTAAAAAGCTTCATTATCATTATCATTGATCATAATATCCTTTTCAGGCTCGTGGGGAAGACGTTTAAGCCGCCAATCGTCCGACGAAGTGCCGGACGGGACGAAGAAGACTATAAACACTTCTACTGTTTGGGAAGTACCGTGAATTAGCCTAGGAAAAATTTAATTCCTCCATAACGTGCTCTAATTCCGTATCAATATTTTGTCTTTCGTTTTTCCTGCGGCGAAGAAAGTTGAAATTTTAAAAAAATGAGCGAAATATAAGAAGTAGCGATACGATTCGATGTATTCAGGACCGATTGGCCTAGGGTGAATCAATAATATTCGAAATAAAAAAAAAATGAAAAAAATATTCAAAATGATAATTGAAATGGATGATAAGTGAAATAATATTCGAATGAAAATGATAATTTCAAGTACTTTCACAAGTGGCTTGAATAATAACCAATGAGTCGTTAATTTTTCCTTATGGACTTTTCCACTGTCTTTAAACGTCTACTGAATTTTAGTGCAAATCTACGGAAATTTTCTCCATGTTTACTGAAAATCGTAATTTCAATCTGGCAACACTGCGGCCCGCCTCTGCTACCAATTCTGCCCAACCTGACCTGCTGTGAACTGCCCAGCGAATGAACGGGCAGTTGGGTTTGGCATGTTATAACTCCAAAAATCATTTTCGGGACTTCAGCTTGACCACATTTTCGGAATCAGGCCATATTTATTTCAAGAATTTGATTCCCATGAGGGCAAAAATAGTTTCAGAAAGAATATAATTATTGTCTTCTACCTACTTTGATTTCAGTTTAAAAAACTGCCGTTTCACAAATAGATAAAATAATTTTTTTTTTTTTTTTTTTTTTTTTTTTTTTTTTTTTTTTTTTTTTTTTTTTTTTTTTGTGAAAGAACGCTGCTTGCCGGTGAATGAACACTTGAAGTATTTATAGCTGTACTAATCGTAGTTCATGTGAAAACGCATCAAAACGTCCTCCGATAACATTCCTCCAGAAAATTTAAGATCATTCTTCTTTCTATTTGGAAGGAGGGAAGAGATCAAAGGCACATTTAGAAATAATCGATAAGAAAACCGTTCATTTATCGGAAGTGTTCATTCACCGGATACTTAGCTGTTATTATTTTACTTAATTTCTGACACTCGATTGTACATAGAATTGTTTGTAATAGGTTTCTTCTCGGCGAATAGGAAAACGCCTTCGCCTCATTCGATGTGCCTTTATAATAATAAGTATATTTTCATAAGCATAAATCACCAACTGTAGCCCGTGAACATAGCACTGTAATATCCATTTTTTTATTTTTTTTTTTCGGTCAAGTCCTCGAAACGGGCGATTTTTCGATCCCGATTTGACTAGAACTCGCTCGATGTTCGCTGTCTAGAAGAATTTAGACGTTTTAATTTATACGAAGTGTAGAGTATCAGGAAATAAGACTTCATAGACGGAGAAATGCTTTTGCTGATCGCAAAAACGGGTAAAACTTGTCAAAATCTTGTGATCATACTGTAGCCTACGAAAATTTAAATGTTGTAAATTGTGAATATATAAATGTCGAGTATTTTTGTACAGAATAAATGTTGATCTCTACGTTGTATAATACTCAATACGAATTGTGGACAAGAGCTAGAGAAAATCTAAAATACGATCGGGGATCATTTTAATTATTTGCTCTACGAAGTATTTAACACAAACGCTTTATCTCGAGTAGGAAAAATAATTATTGGCCCTCGTAGTTGTCAAATTGTGCGACATGCAAGAGCCCATAATTACCATCG
The DNA here is from genome assembly GCA_037159825.1 of Tupiocoris notatus. Taxonomy (NCBI): domain Eukaryota; kingdom Metazoa; phylum Arthropoda; class Insecta; order Hemiptera; family Miridae; genus Tupiocoris; species Tupiocoris notatus. Next base: position 222,770 of record JASJUZ010000052.1, read on the forward strand.
AGCTATATCCAATTTTATCTATATCTATATCTATATAGCTATATCGATTATACATAAATTATAGCAATTGACGTTTTTAACAAATTTCATTTAGAAAGATGTCATTTATAAAAGATTTTATTATTTTGATTTTATTTTAAAAAATGTGTTATTCTTTGGCAATTGAAAAAAATATATATAAACTCGTTTGAACGAGATTAGATTAAATTAAATTGCCCTAGTATTTCGACAGTGCCTAAATGAAAATGTAATCGAAAGAATCAGAACTGATTTGAAAATTCGCTAATTTTTCAATCAAAAGTTCACACGAAGAACAAAAATGGTAAACTTCTACAGAGGTGAGCATTGTCAAAACGATGTAAATATTATTTTTCTAAGCGTGAGTTTCGTTAAAGTAGCGATAAGAATAAACGCCTAAATGTTTAATTTTATTATTGAATGTTCTAGCTGTATTTAAATAAATTCTGCAGAGGGTAGATTTCTTTCAAACTCCCCAGCGAATGAATTGACACAAAATTGCAGCTCAAGGGATTTTTTTCAAGCACGAGTCCGGTGCTTGCCAGCAAGAGCTATTCAGCTCAACAGCATAAATAAATCTCTCTAGTTGTCTGTCACACGCTTGGGAAAATTTAAGCGAGCAATGCCAAGTTGAAAAAATCTCGCGTCTCGTCAGTGTTGCAAAATCTCCTCTTTTTGGGGGAAAACTCTCCCAAAACGTAGACAAAATTAGTCTTTCCCCTTTTCCCCAAATCCTCCCCCATTTTCATTTTTGGCTTCCCTTTTTTTTCTTTTTCCTTTCTATAAGAAGTAAAAAATCGGAGAATAAGCTCTTCTTTCTCACCTCACTCTTAAAATAAAAATTCAGTGATTTTTTTCCATAACATTGTGTTTCCAATGACTCCATGCTCCTCTCTGTTTTTTTTTTTTGCACTTTGCACGATCATCAGTATACCTGTTTGCTGACTCAAACATGGAAGTACTGTGTAATCTGTGCAAACCACTGCTTACTGTATCCTACTTTTTTTCTTCTATTAAGTCACTAATATTCAACCCACTCAGTTTTAAAAATATTTATTAAATCTTTTTCGGTGTTTTTTATTCTTAGCCAATAATGATTTTTTTCATCATTGCATCATGAAAAGTAGTTATAATTTATAACAAGAAAATTGTTCACAGAAACTCATAGAAACTGAGGTCGTATAACGCAACAAATTTTTCAGGCTCCTCCTTTTCGCTCCAACTATCAAATGATGTACAAAAATTTCATCACTTCCAGAATCCTTCAAAGCAACGCAACATATTGAACCGTCTTTTTTGCACAATATTTCCCCTCTCCCATTATTGATGAGCAGAATCTCTTTTGATGTTGCTAGAATCGAGATTCGCTGGGCTAAAAATCCCCCAAAACTCCATTTTTCCGTTTGAAAAAGTACCCACTTCCCCTTTTTCTTGTCGAGGTTTCCTCCAAACCACCGGCTGGGACCTGGCAACACTGCGTCCTGTGCCTTTGATATCGATATGTGAAAACACCTCGAGAACTATTGCTTTCATGGGAAAAAATGAATTTCAAACGAATAGAACAATAGTATAATAAAACATTTTCAAGTTAGATAAGCAATGAACTACTTTACCCATTCAATGAGATTCTCCAGATCTCGCAGATTTGCAGGAGTCGAAGAGGGTTGACTGCATGGTTGTTTCAGAACCACACGACGCTTCTTAAGGAGATCCATCGTAAACAAGAGCATGAATTTTCAATCGACTTCGAACAGAACCCCAGTTTTAGTGTGACCACTGTCAATTAAATAGCCTACGCTCCTTTCTCAAGGTCACGTTTCCACAAGCATGTTGTTGATCAACGAAGCAACACATTCAGGATCTTCCAGGTGCGCGTGGTGGTTCCCTGTGACGTCTAATGAGACGAGATTTGGAGATATTTTCCGTATTGCTGCGAGTTGATTGTCGTAAGCTGTTTTGCGAGAACCTTTCAAAACACCGTCCGTGAAACGGATCGATAACATATGGCAGGTGATATTTCTCTGAGCCATCTCATCCAAGGTACACAACGGTAAAATTCCAAGGTACAACGGCAACCTCGGGTCGACAGTTTCGACAAACTTATTCTCGCCCGTTTTTTGTAAATTTCGCGACAGCAATATTCTGGACGATTTCTCAGTCAATCCGGCGCCTTTACTTCGTCTCAATTCCATGAAATTCTGGAGATGCTCGTCGTAGGATAATTCCACAGGTTTGCAATCATCGGCGTCCAACGTGTTCTGCGCAGCGAAATGCAAGAACTCCGGACGAGGATCCGATCGAGCGGCCATGTTGAAACGAGCGCAATCCAAGCTCACAAGTTTTCGAACGTTTTTGGGGAAGAGGCCGCAATAGGAGAACGCCGAACAGCTTCCGAACGAGTGACCGAGAAAATCCACATGCGGCCATTTGAAGTGATATTTGATGAGGTACCTAAAACCAAGAAGGTTGATTTGAGCGGAATAATAGACCAATTTGAGCAGTGGAAATACTCTCGGAGTATTTTTGCAGAGAGAAGAGACAGTTGCTCGTGCAGAAGGCACAGATGTTCGAGCATTTCTCTCTATACAGGGAGTTAGATCATTGGGTGAAATATGCCAGTTTACACCAGGATTCAGAGTCCGATATGTTCACTATGATGTGGGCGTTCAAGCTCAGAGTCGAGGGGATTTTCTTGAATGCCAGGCCTTATGAAACGCGCACCAGTGAGAACTGTAGCATGTGCAACCTAAAAGCCAGGGAAGATGTTTTTCACTTCGTTTGTGTGTGCCCTGTGCTGTCGGAGTTTCGGTTCCAGGTTTTTCGAGCATTATTATTAGGAATTAACTCGATAGGCCGGATAATTACTAATTTATTTAGAAGAAAACAATAATTAAACGCAACGTGTAAGCAGAGAAGCGCGGTTACAGGCAACGGCTGTTATCGGTATGCAGTGTTGCCGTATCTGAGGTTTATCAATATCGAACAATTATCATTCACTCGGAATGAGGCAGTGGCTCTATTGGATGGGGGAGATTGGCATGGGCTCGTCAAGTTTTGTAATTTGGCCTGGCGGTACAGATTTTGGCTGGTAAAGGAGCTCAATTCTGATCAACGGCCTTCATTTATTTTCTTTTTGCCTACTCCTATTTTATTTGTATATTGTTTGTCTGTTGTTTTGAGAGACCGCTACTTTCACAGTTCCGGCAGACGGCTAAAATTAGCCAAGCTGTACTGTTTATTAATTGTCAAGGTATATGAAGTGACCTTTTATGTAATTATTGTTTAATACACTTTTTCATCTTCTTCTTCTTCACTTTTAAATTCTGACACCGATTCTGTAATTCGTCACACCTTTGTCGTGTGTATCAACTTCTCCCATGTATGGATTGTATTAAAAAATCATGAAACGCTGGTGGAAAACAAGTGGAACAAAGCAACCGGATTTCGAAATTACTGAGAGGAAAAAGCGAGAACTCATCGGGGAATTAGAAAAAAGAGAATCGATCACTATTTGAACAGTGCAGATTCTAATGGATGCAGAAATACCTAATAAACAGCCTCTGAAAGTATTCCTCACCTGAGACAGAGAAGAATGTAACTAAAATCGTTGGGAAGCCCTGGGGCAACGTGCGACGACAACCCGTGCCCTGGGAGATCTATCGCTAAAGCTGAAGGAACTTCAAGATGCGGTAGCAGTTCATCAAAAGTGGCGCAGTTGTCAAGTAGCCCGTGAATTGCGAGGATTGGCTGAACGCTGCGATCCCCCCACCACTTGCCTGTTGAAAGCGCACCTTGTAATAAAGAGTAGCTAAAAAAAAATTAAGGAAACAGCTCTAGTACAAATCTAGAGCGAATTCATAGTCAATTGATTTTCCTCTTCCCGTAAATAGTCTTCAATTTTCCACATCACCATGAACGCATTGAAAAGTATTTTTGCATTTTTTTGTCGTTGAGGAAAAACTACACATTTACACTTTTGTTTGTCGCATTTTCTACGTGCTGGAGCGAGGGAGAGATGAACTTGGCGACATGTTCTCCATTCTTTTCTTTATTGGCCGAGATATTTCCCCCATTCGGGCATTTAAGGGCTACATAGGTCCTTCAGGTACCTATTGCACCGGCCAAAGATCTCAGCCAATGAAGAAAAAATGGAGATAGAGTCGACAAGTTCATCTCCCCCACACCCCAGCAATTATGCACTTATATGTCACCATTTATTCATTTATCATTACTTAATCATCATCTATCATTACTTAATCATCAGTTATCATTACTTAATCATCATTTATCATTATTTAATCATCATTCATTATTACTTAATCATAAATTATCATTATTTAATAATCATTTATCATTATTTAATCATCATTTATCATTATTTAATAAGAATAAGAGGTTTAATCAGAAAGGCATGGGGAGATAAAAATAGTAACTTTTATTTTACAAAGGCTTGAAAAAATCTAGACATACAAAATTACAAAAATAGAATATACTCGAAGTAAAGATGTATTCTGAATTCCTTTAAGCCAAATGTACTTTTCTAAATGAGCTTATCATGATCACTAACGAGCGCCCAACATTATTTGAAATGAGTACTGTCAAATATTACAAAGAATCCAGGCAAAGCGGCGACAAAAATTAATGATAATTTTATCAAGATAAATACCGAGCTAAATACTAGCACGTTCAAGAGGAGCATCTTTTCTGAATTGACTTGATGTGCGCCAAAACTTGTCAATAGCCGAAGCAACTTCTTCCGGCTTGTCCATATGAATATGGTGTCCCCCGAGGATCACTTTGTTTTCAACGATGGGGCAATTTTTAGCCATCACCTCTAAATGATTTCTGACAACACTATCGCCCAAAAGAAGGCCTTCGCTGGCGACAATATTCAAAACCGAGCAACGAATATTTTCCACCAACGCATCGTAACGCGCGAACGTGCTGCGACCTAAGGAAGGACAGGACATGCGGAGATCTTCGTTAAATATGTACCGCCCTCCTCCGATGTTGGTAAGACTGCGCGATGCAAGAATTCGACACTGCTCTTCGGTCAACTTGTGTTTCCGTTTGGTAAACATCATCTGAACGGCTTCATCGAACGTTGGGGTTTTCTTCGAAGCTGCTTTCCGTTCAATCGCAAGCAGCCGTTCAGTGTTACGCTTGAATACAGCCCGAGTCTCTTCACAATTCGTGGCGTTGACTGTTCGAGCACAGTCGATATTCACCAGGAACGCCGTTTCTGAAGGGAACAGACCGGCGTAGCTGAGGGCCAACGTGCTTCCGTAGGAATGGCCTAGAAGAAAGGCGGTCGGCCATTTAAAATGCTGCTTTATCATGAAGCGAATCGCAGTTAGCATCGTAGTGTAGCTCCAGTTCTGGCCTTTGGGGAAATGGCTCGACAGAGCATGGCCTGGTAGGTCGATCGCTAGCAAAGCAGGAACGTTGAGGTGAGCAGCTAGCAGATCGAACGAAGCAGCATTGTCAAATAAGCCGTGCATTGCGATGATCGGCTGCTCGCTACTCGGTCCCCACCATCTCCCTGCACAGAACCAATACAAGATCTGTTCTATGGAAATTTAGTCACAAGCAGAAGCAGCCTCAGAGTTATCTGAATACATTTTTTTTTTTTTTAATCAATTATTTGTTTAATATTGGAGAACTTGGAGAGAAAAAAAAATTAGTAGACAATAAAACGAAGAGTTATACAGGGGCCCTTGATAGCTTCATGTGAATTTCGTGTACATAATGAACAGAGGTGCCAACATTTACTGGAGATTTACAGTTTGTAAATCACACATTAGGTCAAAACATCTCAGCAACATAAGCAGAACGCCTCATTTCTTCATCTTGTACCGGTTTGAATTTCTGGTAACCCGCGCTTCAACTCGACCATGCGAGGTTAAAAACGCTGAAATTTATTGTACAGTAGTATATTATTCCTTTGCTTCAATAATGATTTATGGAGACCATCCATTCGTGAGTCATTATTCCGAACATTTGTTCTCACCAAAAAACAGATTGGTAATTACAACAGAAAACTTCGTAGTAACTGTTGCGATTTTAATCAGTGAGTTTTAGTGCGTTCCGTGTTTTTTTGAGAAACATAAACGTAGGACTGTGGACCATATGGCTCCACGTTGCCCTGAGGATGCCTGAACGGGCGAAAGTGCTCGGCCAGCGGATATAGAATTAGAGATTGAGTCGCCTGAGTTTTCTCCCCTTCTCACCCCCTAGACATTAAACGCAGTAGTTTAGGTTACTTTGTAAAATCATACGTCTCTAATTCACCATAAGAAACGTATGATAATAACAAAGTAACCAAAACACAAAATCCACTAAAACTCCCCAGTTTTCGAATTAAAATCTAAATTTATCGCCTAACGCTACAGCTGAGGAGACTTTTTGACAACGAATATAGAACGATTTTTATAGCTCCATAAATTCTCGACCAATACAATCGTGGAAAATTTTTCAAAATCTCGAAAATTCCACCTGAATTCTTATATAACTTGAGAATCAGAAAAGCTATCGACCCCGCGATGGTCTCATTTGATTCAGAGTAGTTTCGTCAGATAGATAGGTAAGTGTTGACGGACTGAAATTTTTTTATTGAATATTCGGATTCAACATGCCTCGAAACGTCAAACATCAAATTTTAAGGGGAGTTTAGAACATTTTTTCTTGGGCGACTACAGTGGTTTATTATGCATAATAAACCAAAAATCAACCGCAATAAAAATTTAAAAAAAAATGCATTTTACGTAAGGTTGAATGTTTAATCCAATTCAGAATTACGGTTCTACGCTATCTTTAACACAAATAATTATACTTCATGAAGGAGCATAAATATATTTTCCTCCAGGCCGGAAATTATTATCAATTACGCTCGGCGAATTATAAAGCTAGAAAATAAATAAGACGAAATGAATAAGGTTTATTTTCTGCGTTAAGGCTCATAGAAGAATAGCAGAGTTCACTATCAGAGTATAGAATTTACATGAAAAGGTTTGATTGAACTTGTACGCAGTACGTTGAAATAATGGAACTAATATTAACTGAAAATGGCTTGAAAGCTGTTAGAATACTGAACGTGAACCAAATTTTAGAGCTATAGAGAGAAAATTCGAGTTTCTATTGATAACGTCGTTATCGAATGAATCATTTTAACAGAATAGGTTAACACAGTATTGGACAAAAACAGTATTATTGTCGTTCGTGATAGAAATGGCTGCCTTGAATAGATATTTACGTTGAAATAATCTGAAATAGCTACGGATTTGAAATACTAGGCCAGTGGACTCTAAGGACTTCAAAGTAGACAATTTTTACCACAACGACAGCTTGACTAAAAAAATCAGGTATCCAAAAATATTTTCTCATTTCAAAGAAAAAAAGTTATGCGTTCCTATCACACGCTGTACAGTTGACTGCGATGGACAGCTATCAATAAATAGCAGATTTCTCAATTTTTTTTAAATTTTGTGTGATAATAATACAGAGGAAGTTACTACAAAATGAATGTCAATCGGAGATCCTGCGGCTAGGTAATTACATTCAACAAAGTCTCGAGAGCTCTGACCATAGTACTAGTCACATTGATCTAAATCGTTCATCAATCACAGCAGCTATAGCGAATTAATTTCCACAAATTGAATTGAAAATGTCAGAAAAGAAATTCGCCACTATCATAATGAGCTAATTACATAACTGCGAAATGATTCGAAACAAAGCATTTGACCGGCTTTACAAAAACAATAATACCATAGCATCAACTTGACACTTTGTCGAAGAAAGATTTATAAATCTTGGCAATCTCTTCAGCCTTGTCCATGTGAAGATGGTGGTTACCGTCGACTTCTATGTATTCAAATAGAGTACATTGTCTTTTCAAAATGTCAACGATTTCTGGAAAATGTTTGATCCCTTTGTCGTGAAAGAAGTTTGATTGCAGCCCTCGAACTAGGCAGGTTTTTATGTTGAAATCCTTAACCAAATGTCGAACTTGTTCAACGTTTAGTTGATTCATGTCGTTATTTTTGAGGCGGTTATCCCTCGAGAAAATCACTTTTCCGTCGGGACGCTTGGTGACGCTTCTTTGCATGAGAATTTCAGCCGATGCAGGCGATACGGAGCCTTTAGTAGAGACAACCCAGCGTTCTTTAGCTTCTTCCCATGAATGTGCTCTCGCCTTTTTCGGATCTCTCGAAGCAAGCTGCAAATGGGCGTCGATGGTCTTGGCAAGATGCGTAACACGAGAATGCTCTTTTTTATAGCAATATATGAGATAATCTACACCGAAATAGCTCAAGACATCGTCTGGAAATGTGCAACTGTACAAGAAACAGGCGGCCGAGCCTCCGGAGTGGCCCAGCAAATGGACGGGGCCGCAATTCAAATAGTTGACGACGCGCTTCAAAAACGATGGCATCTCGATGAAACTGTAGTTGGCAAATGGAGGCAAGTGCGAAGAAAGGCCTTGCCCTGGGAAATCAATAGCTAAAACGGGGCGATCTACATTCAGACGTTCTAGAAACGGATCCCAAGATCCGGCGTTGTCTTGCCAGCCGTGAGCAGCGATTATCGGCTCCTTTCCGTCCCTCGGGCCCCACCATTTGCCTGGAAAAAACCAAGATTATGCCTCATATTCAGTTTCTCTCGAATCAAAGCATTTGGCTAGAAAATGGTAGGGCCCGGGACGGATTCGACTGCCGAAATGAGTTCTGAGAAATATCTACAAACGAGAGCATGCTGCGGATTTGATAATAGAGAGAATTACATAATATTTCTGACCATCGAGCACGAGCGTTTTTTTTAGTAAAATAAATATTCAAAATAATATTCAAACGAAATATTCAACATAGAAATTGTACCATTTGAGAGGTAGCAATGAAGATGATAGCGCATTAAGCAGGGTCCACACTATGCCGGGGTAGGACGGGCGGGCTGACCTGGGCGGCCTGAGCCGCGTTGATGTAGACGCCCCGGGCGGCTTTGCCAGGTTAGAAAATGCCGGCCCGGGCCGTGCCGATCCCAACCCGCATAAAGTAGGTACAGATCAAAGGAAGCCAAGCCTAATAAAAATATAGAGTGGGGACGTGCCGAGCGGCTTCAGTTACAATTAAACCTCCGACCAAACTAGACGAATTATTTTATTTTTGACTCAGTAGATAGAAATAACCCAGTCGGCTTGGTATTCGGGGTGGACGTCGTGCCGGCCCCAAAGTACCCGCCCGGCTTAAGGTGCTTACAGACCAAATGTTAGTGAAAACAATTTTTATTAACATAACATGTTGATAACAATAATGTTTGTAACGAAATGAGATGATCAAGAAAATATGTTACCAACATCGTTAGCATCAATGTCGTCAACTTTTTTGTTGCCCACAATTCTTCCGCCTGTTTTTATTTAGGACTAGTTCTCTAACAATGTTATCCACAATTTTAGTCAGAAATGACGGTTTGTTATCGCTCATGGCTCGATAACAAAACTCAGTGTCGCCAACAATGTTACTAACAATGTTGACGGAAAAAATAACAATGTTACAGAAAATGTTGCCAACAATGTTTCCAGTAACATTTCGGGGGAGGAATTGCTATCAACATTTTTCAAGTGCCGTAACAAAGCCTCACCCGATGTTGATAACATTGTTGCCAACACTGTTGCGTTCGGTGTGAAAGGAAAGTTACTGAAAAATGCTAATAACAATGTTATCCTCCGGTCTGTAAAGGCCTTCAGCCCACTCAGTTCAACCCACCCAGCCTATCGAGGCATAGTGCGGACCCTGCTTTAGACCTTTCTGCTACTCCGGCCGTTGATGGATTTTAAAAGCAGTACTTGGTGTCAATCATGTGAATTACAGCTTTCATAATCCTTCAGATTTATATACTCAACCTAGCTTACAACAATAAGCTAGATCTATGAGAGTTTTCAAATTGACTTATAAATTCTCTCTTTCGGAGGATGATGAAACGCATTTGCCAAAGAGTGTCCTAAACTATCCTCAAACTAAAAAGCTAAAAATTAGGCATAGCGAAAAAATACTAATTCTAATGAAGTAATATTGTGTAAACTAACAGCTTACCAGCTATATGCCCCCAAGGTACAGGGATTCTCACTTCTTCGACATTTTTAGGATTCAATTTGAGAGGCCGAGATGTGTGGAACGCCCGAGCGAGAGGCCGAACCAGTTGAATCGGCCGCATCATGTTGGAAAACTGAAAAAATCGAACATGAGATGAGAATAATTAACTCTTCAGAAACGCAATAAAATTATACATTCGTTAGAAATCGGTGAAAATACAAACGAGCAAATTTCTTGCTTGTATTTCGTCACATTTCGCCATTCGAGGTCGATTATGCTTAGCTTTTGCTCGATAAGAAAAAATAAATCGATAATCCACATCCCAAGTTTTCCAATGAGAAATTCTGCATTTTTCTGGGGTTTCCAGAATAACAAAAGTAGCGGTTAGATATTATTTATGTTGAGAGATTAAAAATGGAAATAGGCGGAGTAACGAAGAACGTCCAGAAAAAATACGATCTGTGTTCAACAAAAATATTTATATTTTTATATTATTTTTAATATACTTAAAATATAATTATTTTATACGTTGCATTGAAATATTTTCATTTTTATATAATTTTTACTTTTATATGTTTTTATTATTATATATTTTTATTATTAATATTTTTGAAAATATATATTTATGTGTTTTAAATTTTTATTAGGCAAAACTAACTTTAAACACACAAGTCTCTGAAACTGTTTCAGAATATACCTAAGGCAAAGAGACTTAATGAAGTGATTCAAATCGACACTTTACGACTTAATTATCAACAGTACTTTCCATCTTTACTATGTTAACTTATAGAGTGAAATTATAGAGAATAATTACCAATATCCGCCGCAACAGAGCATTACTACTCAAAAAAAAAAAAAATAAAAAAAATAATAATAATAATAAATAAAATAAAAAATAAAAATTGTACAGTTGATTGAAATATTGCACAGCTTACCAAATGCCCGAGCTGTTGAGCACGAGCAGAGACGCGGGAAGGTGCGTAAAAATATAACTAGTTCAATGTCAATGAGAGACCGAAGGCCGATTGAAGTAATGAGCACGAATCTCAAGCGATGATGAGTAAGCAACTCTCGGCTAAATAAGTCCGAGTCGACTCAAATCTCATGATCTAATACACTTTGTAACGATACGTAATCTCAAGGTTAACGATTTCACGTGTAAGCCAACGCCAAATGAAATAATCGCGTATTTGATTAGTGCTAACAAAAAGTTGAAAAAACAAAACAGAAAATTATGAACGAGGCTCGTCTGATACAAACGAAATTTATCGGCAAGTTTGATAAGATATCACAATCAGAAAAAGAATTTTGCCTTTGATAAACGTCTACGTTGAACAAAATTTGTGAAAAAACGGGTAAAATAAATCATATTACGGTCAAGTTGGCAAATATCTTTTTCTACCTACTTGACCCTTGACCTTGACAAAAGTAGGCTTGACATGACACGAAAAGCAAGTTTCAATTTCAATGGTATCGATAGTTAAAAAAAAATTATTACGGTTCTACGACTGGAAAATATTTATGGCCCCTTAAAAATCGAAATGATAGTTTTTCTCCCGTTTTGAAATCGTGATATTGGAGAAAATGAGATGTTTCACTTAGAGCGAGAAGAAGCGGTTTTCGGCCTATTCGATATTCGAAAACTATCGATACTACCGACTGCCCGATCGATAGTTGTACATCTTTGTTGAACAGCGGTATTCGATAGTTGAAAACTATCGATACTACTGACTGTTCTATCGATAGTTTGTACACCTCTGTTGAACAGTCGTGTTCGATAGTAAAAAACTATCGATACTACCGACTGTTCTATCGATATTCGTACATGTCCGTTCAACATTGGTATTCGATAGTCGTAAATTATCGATAGTCAAAAACTATCGATACTTTTACATCTTTGTTAATATTAGGGAAATGTCGTCCAAGGAGGGAAATATCGGAAGAAATACTGGCAAACTGAACCTCATATCGATTGCCTTCAACCTCTCAAGATCTTCAACCTTCGTTTATAGCTGTTCCGTTCGCTTTTTCGAAACCGAAAGTTGTCTTCCGTTCGCGCATTTTGCTTACCTGTGATTGCGATAACGTTTGAATTTTCTGCGCATTGCTGAAAACGTTGCCGGCAGGTTTTTCCGTTAAAATGCTCGAACTACTTCGGTTTTGTGTGAAGTGAAGCTCTTCTCTGTTTGTGATTGTTCTTCGTTAAACGAAGGCGGAAGGGATAACCTTTTTTGTGTTTGTTTTCCCGCAGTGGTCCGTCGGGCGATCATTGATTTTTCAGTCGAACGGTCGAGTCGAATGTTGGCTCGAACTTAAGATGGCCAGTTTCTCGTAAAATGAGTGGGAAAATGCTCAGATGCTTCGAACGTGCGTTGAAATTTAATTCTTCTATTTTATCCAGTCGTGAATAGGATTATAATTTTTCATCATCCGCGTCGCAGCGTTGAAATCTTGAGGGTTCTCGTCTGAGTGACTATGGTCACTTTGATGGATTCTGCTGGGAACGAGACGATGACCCTGTCCGTTGCTAGTGATGATGAAAACGGCGGAGTTCCGTACCAGTACAGTAACGGCACGGACCCAATGTGTTTGTCCGAGGATACTCCTAACTCGATAGCTCTCCAATCGTCCGGGGAAGATCCGATGGTGATGATCGCCAACGCCGCTATAGCTCAGGCAAGGAAACGTAAGCGAGCTCATTCTTTCGAAACCAACCCGTCGATACGAAAGCGTCATAGGAACCGTCTTTTGAGAAAATTGCGAAAAACAATCGACGAATTCGCAACGCGAGGAGGCCAGCAAGCGGTCGTCTTGGTGACGATTCCTGGCAAACCGGAGACGAGTTTTAAGTGTTTCGGTGCCAAACCGTTGGAAGATGTTGTTAAAAAACTGAGGATTATGATAATGTCGGATTTAGAGTCGGCTTTGACCCAGCACGCGCCACCTCCGGTCCAACAGGATCCGTCGCTCTTTGAGTTGCCCCCTTTGACGATCGATGGGATACCGACACCGGTCGAAAAGATGACCCAGGCCCAGTTGAGGGCGTTCATTCCGTTAATGTTGAAGTATTCAACGGGCCGAGGGAAGCCAGGCTGGGGCCGAGAGAGCACCAAGCCAGCTTGGTGGCCGAACGAACTCCCTTGGGCCAACATCCGAATCGATGCGCGGAGCGAAGATGAAAAACAGCGCATCTCGTGGACGCACGCTTTGCGCCAAATAGTCATTAATTGTTACAAATTCCACGGCCGCGACGACCTTTTACCTTCTGTACCTGAAGATGAGGAAGAGAAACCGATGCAGATCGCTCCGCAAGAAACGGTCCTCAAATTTCATTCCTCGCAGAAAACGAACGACGAAGGAACAATGCCAACGCAGCTCGTCACTACCGAACAATACGCGCCGACAGTTTTGCAGACGATTAGCAATCCTGACGGAACTGTTTCCATTATCCAAGTGGATCCGAACAATCCGTTCATTACGCTGCCTGATGGAACGACGGCTCAGGTTCAGGTAAGTTGTCATTGGTAGGTGCTGTGTGGTGTACAGAATGGGTTTCAGAGGGGTTGTGAGGGGGAGAAAAACCAGGCGACTTATTCTCCAGATTTTTAATTCCTTCGAGCACTTTCGCCCTTTCGGGCATCCTCAGGGCGACTTGGAACCATGAGGTCCACAGCCCATGGTTCCACGTCGCCCTGAGGATGACCGAAAGGGTGAAAGTGCTCGGCCGGCAATTAAAAATCTGGAGAATAAGTCGCCTGGTTTTTCTCCCCCTCACGACCCCTCTACAACAAATGCGACGACAACCAAACGAAGAATGGGTTTCTTTTCCTTCTTGTCGCATTTCTAGATGTCCGGGGGTTGTGAGGTGGAGAAAAACCAGGCGACTCATTCTCCAATTCTTTATTAGCTGGCCGAGCACTTTCGCCCATTCGGGCATCCTCAGGGCGACGCGGAGCCATAGGGTCCTCAGCCACATGGCTGTCGCCCTGAGGATGCCCGAATGGGCGAAAGTGCTCGGCCAGCTAACAAAGAATTGGAGAAGGCTACATCAAGGTGCCTTTTGTTTTGATGATTTGTGGAAAAAGCTGACCGGTTGGAATGATGGCGTTAAATGGTGCTAATGGGGAAGACACCTATTTTTTATTTTCGTACCTAATGGCCCGAATTCTGTAATTTGGTGTCAGCTGAAGACGGAATGACCAATTATTCATGAAAATTGTGAGTTTTCGCGGAAAAAATCGCTAAGGATAATCGGCGGTTTGAATAAACCCGGAGATGTAACTCCAACCGATTGAAGTAACTCCCTAGAGCGCTCTGCAGACGGCTGAAAGACAGACAGTAACAACAAGACGGTCGTTAAGACTGGAGTCATGCTAAATCGAGTAAATGACGCTAACTTCACTACTACTTGTTAGGTTTTTTTAATCGTCGAGTTAGTACCGCCCGAAATGCCTCGTAAAGCAAATAAATTGCTGAGGGGGGGTTTGGTAATCTTACAGCAACCTCAAATCATTGCTCCCAATGTTAGTTTATTCTCCGAAGATACAAGCGCTAGTGTCGATATTCACGTTCGACTGACTAGTTATGACGTAATAACTATTCATTTTTCGTTCAAAATCATCGGTTATCCTTAGCGATTTTCTCCGCGGAAACTCACAATTTTCATGAAAAATTGGTCATTCCTTCTACGGTTGACACCAAATAACAGAATTCAGGCCAAAAGGAACGAAAATAAAAAATAGGCGTCTTCCCCATTAAAATTCATAGTTATTCTAATCATCAAAATAACAGTATTCTTGTTTCGCCCACTGGATTGTAATTAGCATCGTTTAATGCCATCATTCCGATCGGTCAGCTTTTTACTACAAATCATAGCAACAAAAGAAAAGGCACCTCGATGTAGCTCGTCCCTGGGGGGATCTCTTGGGCCCGGAATGCCAACCATGAAAAAGAAAAAAGGGGGAAAGAAGAAAATGCGAGAGGCCCATCGCCCTAGTGAATAGAGAATACACTACTCATCTAAAATCAGCTCTTCGGCTGACAATCATCACTAAATAATCAGCGTTAGACTCTTTTAATCCACCAACTATTACTCCGAGATAAATGACTGAGAATCAAGTGGAATTTGGTGCCAAATGAGTGGTCAAAGCAGCATGACCTAGTGTCACTATGTATATAAATTGTACGTTCATAATTGTCACTCCTTTTCAGGGCTTAGCAACAATACATGCTGGCCAAGACGAGGGCGTACATGCTGTGCAAGCGTTAGCTGAGAACAGCCAGGGCGAAACGGTCGTCGTTGACCTGAACAACGTCGGCGACAATCACGAAGGCAGCCATCAGCTCATCCTGACTGACGAATCCGGCCGAAGTCATTCAGTGTCGATATCGGGTGCCGTTTCTGTGCCAGTGTCAGCCTCAATGTACCAGACAATGATGGCCAACATTCAGCAAATACAGACTCAAGAAGATGGCACAATACAGGTAATTCATAATTTCAAGTAGGTGGAGGAATAAGAACATGTTGACACCTAGAATAGAGTTGCCGTTCGTTCCGATTTTCAAGTTGTTTCGGGCTTCCAGTCCAGATTTTTGAAACGTCAAGGAATGTTAGTGCATTGATTTCTACTCGCCTTGAATTTTTTTTTCGCTCTTCCCCGAACTAGCTCCCACTAGAGTTTGCTGTGGAGTCATCGTCGTGGAAGTTGAACGGCTATCGATGACCGATTCATCGAAATCAGGAAACTCAATCCTACAATAGGTTTGATCAATACTATTATGAAAGCAGTTTAGAGCAGTGGAAGAGGTTATAACTGGCGAGCTGGGGGCTCGACCTTTGAAAGGACAGTGTGGGAAATTCAAAATTCCCTTTTTTCCATTTTTTGGCAAAATAGGAATTTAATGCCCTCGCCCACCGGTAGACCCTGCTACTTCCGAATGGCCTACCTGTGCTTTGTCAGTGACTAATCCTAAATAAAATGGCTCGTCCAAGAAAGATGAAAATATTTTACTGAAATAATTCAAGAAAGCAAGCGTTGACACTATTCCCGAGGCAGATTTCAACCGAACCGTCCTCCTAACTTTTGAGAACAAACTAAAAACTGCACGGCCGTATGGACGGTGACAATTAGAGACTTTTTTCGACGTATGTTCGACATTGAGGTCAACTTAGAGTGCCTTCCACCCCTCCTCTTAACTATAGTCAATACAAGATTGTAGACGTAAGAATAAAATGTAACCGTGAGGTTGAGGTATATTTCGCTACATTTTTTTGTTACCAATATTTGTATCTGAATAATAGAATTTGTCACCAATATTCATATCCGAATGATAGATTAATGTTTGAATAAAAAAAAAGAAGGATTATTTGGAATATTTTTGCCTCAACCGTGGCTGTTTTTCTCGAGCAAAAATGGCTACCCTTACCTGGAATGTCTCTGACAAATATGTGCGAGAATATCCTTTCCAGCCTTAGTAGGTAGTCGGTCATTAGCCTTTTTAAGGTAACATATTCGTCATTCTTAAGAATTGCGTTTTAATTTCAGGTGGTGACCCCTGCGATGATACAACTTCCAAAAATGGAGAGCGACGAAGGCGTCGCAACCTCGAACAGTCAACAGGTAGCGACGACACACCAGATCGTCATGACCAACGGACCTGAATCACAGGTGCTGCAAGTGCTTTCTATAAAAGACGATCCCTCTCCTCAAAAAGCTTAATAATTTTCTAAATAATTGTCTTTGACTGCTTTCTCACTCTGGTCAAAGCCGTTGGGTACTTCTCGTTTTTGGAATCCTATGTTTCATGTTATAATCGAGCCTTTGCGTTAGGCTAATTAATTTAATAAAAAAACATTATTGTTACCATCTAGTCCAAATGTGTCGAGTTTTTCTTTTTTTTTATGATGTAAGACGTAAAATTTGAAGAGCCTTTTACTTTTTAGAAGCTTGCGCTTTATTGAGGAACTTGCAGAGTAAAGGTGACACCAATAGTTAGTTACCGAACCATTTTTAATACGCTACTTAGAAATAGAATGGAACGATTGATCTGTAAACAACAATTGCAGTATAACTTTTAATTTTTTCTAGAGATCTTGCAATTGGTTTTTGTTCTAGTGTACTGTATTTGCGTCAAGGTCTGTCTGGGAAAGAATTTATTTGCGAATGAGAATGTTGGATAGTTAATGTGAATGTTTGACAAGGTTAAACTGCGGGTGAGAACAGCAAAATACGCGCGAGGACTGTGAAAAGGGGGAGAACCGTCTTACAATTTCCACACGTTTAACGCTAAGTTTGGTGGCTTCCTATACTCGTCCCTGTCTGAGCATCCTTTCTCTTTGTAAAGTGATGAATGAAAACCGTTCTAATCCGCAAAATACGGATAGAGAAGGCAGAAAGGTTCCCGTCATGAAATGTTTGCTCTTGCTGGGTTCAGCTAACATAATTGACATTGACATAACAATTGAAAATCTCCGTGCGGTCACGCAAACCACTTCAGTGCCACCTTCATTTTAATAATTGTACAGTGAGCACATGTACAGTGCAGCTTTTTGGAGTGCGATACACGATTCCATATGAATCCAACAAAAAATTCTTTAATTTCTGTAACGCGCTAATTCGCACGTTCTTCTTTTCTGTTACAACGTCCGTAAATACCTAGGCCATCGCACTTGAAATTTAAAACGATCGTCAGGGAATAATAACACGACACACGTTCGAGGAAAACGCAACTGAGCTTATCTTTATTGATAACAGATAGCCGATACTGTCAAAATAAATTATAGACATAACATCCGTCCCCTTCCGAAGAAAATAACAGTACTTCTAATAAAACGAGATGCAATGTCTCTGCAAAATTGGAATTCAGGTTGGCACAAAACGAGAGGGCTGCTTCCTGGTTCGTTGAGGTCGCCTGCCTGATGAGAGGGGAGAATCCCCGGTAGCAGGAGTCGCTCGGTCAGTCGGATTCGCTTCAAAAACTCTGGGAGGTGTTGCGGTGGAGAAACCTCGGTACAGAGGGGATAGTCCCGTATTGTCAAAAACTGATGGTGAGGAAGGAGCTGGATCCTCATCCAAAGGTTTGCTTGACTCCTCCAATGGCACCCTGGAAGCTGGCGAATCTCCTGGTCGTGCGGTTGAGGAGGCTTCAGAATTAATGGCTTGGTCGAGGTGTCTCCTTCAGATGTGACCCTCTTGAGTCTCCAATTTTTATTGTTGGGGTCCCAAAACCTTCAAGCGTTTCTGCAATTACAGGGAAAGAGAAATCCGAACAAATTTTCCGAAATTCGCCGAACGTTCAATGATTCGGCTCCCAAAATATTGCTAATTGTTGAAAATTTAACGCTGAATTCAAATCTTTTAACAAGTTGTTTTATGTAGTGTTGGCTTCGGATATCTCAGACAGGCGCCGAGAAGATATCCGTCGCCACATAGGAACATCGTCCCCTTACGAATACGATCAGAGCCACCAAGGTTGCCTCGTGTCAGCAGTACTGCTGATGCTGGCAAAGTCACTAGTGCAACCTAATTGGTGGAAAACCAGAGAAAACGGGAGGAAACGCGATTTCTCATTGGGCAAAAGTCCCCCCTTCCCCTTCGATGTTCCTATGTGGCGACGGATATCGGGTAGCCAACTTCTCGGCACCTGTCTGCGATATCCGAAGCAAACATGTAGTTTTTGTTTTCTACAACCATAAATATTTCTTAAAAAACGTGATTTCGACATTTTAAAAAAAAATGTGTTTTTGAAATTTTATTAAAAGTATTCAGTTTTCGTCTTATCCAGACGACAAATACCAGACAATACCAGACTCAAATTTGAACAGTTTAAGATTACAAACGATGAAAAACCAGTTTTTTCCTTGAAAATCCTGAAAATTTTAGGCGTACGTTTTGAAGGAAATTCTGCGTTGAATACGTTTTTTGTCACTGTGGCCCAGTCGTGTCACTGAGTTCAATTTTAGGAATTTACCTTTTTCGGCAACTAATGGCAAATTTCATGCGCATGACATTTGGACGCTGCAACTCGACAATCGCTGCTCCGATTGAGAAACGATAGAGAATCAAAGTTGGTCAGAATTCAATATTACATTAGGGAAACACCTTATCCCACCTAAATTTGGTCCCTTATCCCTTGGTCCTGTAAGGATAAGTGTGCGGAGTTAGTACGGTTCTCCCTAGCTCCCAGGCAGACGATCAATATGAACCAAGCTTCAATGGATTCCCTGAATAAGATCATTAGAAGCGGCGAAAAATCGCCAGATATGTTCGTGACTCGGATATGCTTTTTGATAAAATTCTTGTAAATATTTTACTCTTCGATATGAGAAGAGAACCGCAGTATTCTTCTTGTGTCGCTTTTGAAATTCGAAAAATCTCCGCGATGAATATTTTCTACTAGATCAATTGTCGAGTAATATTGGTGTAAATAATTTAGATAATGCGTGGACGGTTTTCGATTTTAGTCGTTTAACGAATGCTGCCCTATCGAAAATGTACATATCTATTAGAGAACAATTGAATTCGTTTGTATACCAATCTTTTGGAATATTACGTAATAAATGAGGTAGCCCTTGTTTCAGTATAGATTGTTTCCTACCAGGGTATCTGCTGTTGTGCTGATGTTTCTCATAAATTCACCTCCGCTGGCAAATTTGTTAATTATTTTAAAAATTCGTCTCTGCTACCAATTTTTCATTAAATATTGATATCTGGTTAAATTTTATAGGGTTTTTCATTTATGGATATGTATCAGTTGATCGATAATTTCATTTGCCTTCACCGATTCAAAATGTTGAATCGGACGGGCAAAAAATATCCGTTTAAAAACCAGCTTCATCAATCCTTCCCGTGGACGATTTTTCCAAGACCAACGGATTTCTCCTGATTGTGTCAAATTTCTGAATCGACATTTTCACATTTTTTGTAAATCCGTTTTACATTCTATGGGCGGCTTTTTGTAAAGTTACTGAATTCTACGGTATTCTTCGTTGTCTAGATTGAAATTGAAATTGTGTACGTGTAGTAGGAATTAGACCTGTTACCATTTATTAGTAAGACTGAGTGTAGCTCCATTTGCTGTAACGAAATTTTCAATTGCGAGTGTGCGTGTTCTCTTTTGAGGAGTGTCTCGGCAAGTTAGTCGAATTTTATGCAATGCCGAAAATCGGACAATAAAATGTTTTCTTTTCGGTTTATTGACGCCTTTGATTTTCTTCCCTTGCAGTTGATTTTTTTTTTTTTTTTTTAATAAAACGAGCAATTTATCTTAAAATGAATTTTTTTTTTCTAAAAAAAAATAATAGCGACTAATACGATTATTGTATTAAATAAAGACCAGT
Source organism: Tupiocoris notatus (assembly GCA_037159825.1). NCBI lineage: Eukaryota > Metazoa > Arthropoda > Insecta > Hemiptera > Miridae > Tupiocoris > Tupiocoris notatus. The sequence goes on from JASJUZ010000052.1 coordinate 243,212, forward strand.
GGTGTGCATAAATCACACAGTACTTCCATGTTTGAATCTACTGGTGTAACCAAATAAAAAATCAAGACACTTGCAATTTGGTACACTACAATAGCGTTATCGAAAAATTGGTCGGGAAACCCAAAAAATAAAATTCGCTCGAATAAAACTAACGGAAAATGAGAATTAAGGCGTGTGACTCTTGCGATAAAAATCAGGTTTCATTAACTCGATGTTAACCAAAATTGCAAACGCTCGAGCGTTCAAATGAATTTTTTGGTTTATTATCAATAATAAACTATTGTAATCGCCCAAAAAAAACCCCCACGAAAATTCAAACCCACCACAAAATTTGATGTTTTACGTTTCAAAGCATGTAGAATTAAAAAAAAAAAAATACGAAGAAAAATGGGTTCTTCTTTACCTTTTTCAATAGGCGAGTAAATTTGTGCAAAGTTTTAGCTGAGTTAGACATAACAACATATAAGTTTCCAAGATTTGTAACTTGCACAGTGGATAAGTGGAACAAAAAGTCGCCAATTCAGATGTTTGAATATACCAAAAGATAGGTAATTTAACTGCCCACATTTTCCCAATGTAATGTACCTATCCATTTTTCAACCGTTTGTGAAGTATTCAACAATATCGGTGAAATATACGCGAAAAGATCACATTTTTCAACTTTAAACGTTCTTTTCATCTATATAGTGCAAATGAATCAAAGAATGATGCATATATTATTGATACACACATCATCAACTATCATTATGCTGAATTTGAGCGAAATCGGTTTCAAAAAATTTTTCGCGAAAAATCCAAGGGGGACCCCTGCGATTTTTCTGTACCGATCAGTTAACGATTTTTTACTCGTCTCTCAATAGAGATAAAAATCTGAAATTTTCAGAAAAGTTGTGTCTTACCATGATGTATTTTTGTGATTTTTTTTATTTCTCGGAAAAATCTGCAAGTGGTCCAAAAAAATCGGTTTTTAAAAGCTCGAAAACTGGACTTTAACCGTGATTTTCGGGGTCAAAATTTATGTAAATCAATGGTTTTATTATGCAGGAGTCTTCATTTGAACGCCTTACACACGTACATAGCAAAAAATTTGGTGAAAAAAATTTAAACAGAGCCAGAGAAATTATTTTCTATAAATCGAGTTTTTCGTCGGCCGAAATATCGAGCTCCGCTGGCATCGAAAATTAAACTTTTGTTTTTAATCGTTTTTGAAAGCGATTCTTATAGGAAATTGAACGCTGAATCCGAATTTGACGTCAAAACTATGGAAATTTGACGACAAAGATGAGTTTTTACATTTTCAGTACTACTCGTTTTTTGTTTTTGAACTTTGAAAATTCGTTGCAAATACTTACAGTTATGTTAAATTTTAATTAATGAACGATTCCTACAGGAAATTAGACGTAGAATTCGAATAGGAAGTGAAAAGAATCAAATTCAAACGGTTTATAAACTTTTTCACTCGTTTCGGTTTTTCACACTCTTGAAATGTTAACTTTGGAATTTTTTTCGCTACGTTCGCAAATTTTTAAAAACAGGTTCTGTGTGAGCAAATTGAGAAAATTTAATCTCTGGGAATTTAATCTTTGGGAATTTTTTATTTTATTTTATTTTTTTAATTTTTATTTTTTAGAATCGATTAAAAATTTAAAAAATGGCACGGATTATCTATTGTTTTCGAGATTTATTCCACTTTTTGGTAAAAAACGTGTTCTCGTTTTTCTTCGAGCGCGAAGACATGGCATAAATTTATAAACAAATGTATCAAATTGTAGGATTTTGACAGCTCATTCTCGCCTCTGATAAATATACCATGTAAAAATGGTCGGTTCGAAAATTATCGGGGGAAAACAGGCGAAAATTCCCACCAATCGATAATAAATAAACGTAATAATAAACCGAAACTTAATTTACTTCGAATCTCAGCTACAAATAGGAACTCCCTTAATAAATCCGGATTGATAATCGATCAGGAAAAAACACGATCGTTTCTTTCACGAACGTTCAATCTTCTATCGTTTTCCCCGCATGTTCCGTTTGTTTTGAATTCGACGCGTTCTTTCATAACGACCGTTTCTGTAATTATATCTCGAGCTCAATAATTTTTCCTCAAATTTTTTTTTACTTCCATGTTTATTTAGTTCTAATTTTTTTCTCATTTCTTGGCCGTTTTTCTTTTTTTTCCCCGGCCGTTTCAATGGCGAAATTTCGATGACCGTGCCGTATATTATTTGTAATTACCAATCGTGCGAAATGCCGTTGTTGAAAATCGGCTGGGTAACGATATGTTCGCACGCGTATTGCTGCCATCACGGCGACGAGTTCTTCGGATACGCAGCGAAAATCATCAAATGCCCGTCGTGCGGTAGGAAGTTGAATTCGGACGGAGACGTCGTCAGAAACGATTTCGACCCTTCACACGTGAGTCGCTTTTATAATTATTTATTATTATTTTTTTTTTTTTTTTTTGTAGGTTGAGGGGGAAAAACGAGGCGACCTCTTCTCCATTTTTTATTATTCAGCCGAGTACTTTCGCCCGTTCGGGCTTCTTCAGGGCATTAAAGGACCAAGGGTACCTATGGCGAAAGTACTCGGCTGAATAATAAAAAATGGAGAAGAGGTCGCCTCGTTTTTCTCCCCCTCAACCTACAAAAAGAAGTAATGCGACCACCTGGAGAAGAGTAATTATTTTTATTTAAAAAAAGGGCAATAGTTAGGAACAAGAATCGTAGAAATAATTGGAAAATGGGAAAACCGCTGCAAATGATTGTACAGCGATTTGTTATTCCTTCGCTTCAATAATGATTTAAGAAGATTAGGTATACATTTTTGATAGTAATTATTTCGAACATTTGCGAAAGTTCTCGCCGAAAAACAGATTGGTAACTCCGTAGCAACTATTGTAATTTTAATCATTTCGATTTTTTCTCAAGTTTCTTATTAAAAGCAACCAATTATAAAATCGGGACACTCGTGCAACTTTGGTACACTACAATTGCGCTATAAAAAAACTAATCTGTCGTAAAAAAAAATTGCTCGAATAATCTGACGGAAAATTAGAATTAAGGAGTGTTACTCTTGCGATAAAAATCAGGTTTCATTAACTCGCTGTTGACTAACATTACAAACCACGAACCCCCGAGCGTTCAAATGAATCAGTTTTTTGGTTTATTATAATAATAAACCGTCGTAATCGTTCAAGAAATTTTTTTTTCTAATCCCCCTTCAAAATTCGATGTTTTACGTTTCAAAGCAGAATAGAATCCAAAAAAAATAAATAAATAAAATAAATAAGCTGCAATAAATTGACTGTACAGTGGTTTATTATTACTTAGCTTCACTATAATGATTTAAAAAAATAATTTATTTGTGAAAATCAAATTAAAATTTTGTAAATTAAAATTATCTCTTTGTCTACGTTGAAAACCCAATCGAGCTTTCGACCTTTCTTTCATTATAAATAATTCGGGGGGAAAATTTTTCATTATTTTCACATTGCAGCTGGTGATTCCTTTCGTTCATCCGATAAAACTGACGGAATTCGCAATGTCGTCGATGCGTTTCTGGACTCGACAGATGGAATACAGGCGAAAAGTAGCGCACGACCATTTGACGCGCAAGTTCGAAAGCGATCTCATAGAATCGACGAACCGTCTTCAGATAGAAAATCGAGGTGAATTTTATCCGAGGTTCGACTCGTTGTAGAAAATACGAAAATTGCTAGAAATTACCAAAATGCTGGAAAATATCAGAATGAGCGTTTTAATATGACGATTTTCGCGTAAAACGGAATAAACAATATTGCCAGGATGAGGGGGAGACTGAGAGTGCGACTTTTTCTCCATATTTTTAGGTCATAGGTACCAGATGGACCTATGCAGCCCTGATGATGCCCGAATGGGCGAAAGATCTCGGCCGAGAAATAAAAATCTAGTCATTCTTAAGCCATATAGTATTTAATGTTAAATTCGCCCCTTTCTGGTCACCCCTGCATTTAAATCTAGTCCCCTATTTATTTTAATTTATTAGACTCTAGGTTTAAAAAGCGGAAGTGTTCTAAAAATATTCCCAGTAAGTACCCAATAAGTTACCATTTCTCTGTTGTAAATAAGATCTAAATGCTTTACTGTTAACTTTTTAAACGTTTTAGATTCATGAATATCCCAACCTTGTGGAGCTATTACTGGGCCTTATTTTTTTTAACTTTTATATAGAAGGTATTCACAATATTTATACTCAACAAATTACTTATTGACTCCTAACTGCTAATGTGATCATAGTGTGCTGTCTCAGTTTATAAGAAATATCAATAATAGCTATTAATTGACAGATGTTTCCTGAAGAGGCCCAGAGCGGCGAAAGCTAGAAGAGATATAAAAACAAAATATGAGATAACGTCGCATTTATAGTCTCTACCTCAACCCCACGTCGAATATGATGGATACGCGACAAACCACAACGAGAAATAAAAATATGGAGCAAAAGTCGCAATATAAATCTCCCCCTCATCCTGACAATATCAAAAAATTTATTGATCAGGATGGCGATTATGTCAAAAAATAAACATATACTTATTTCGGAACATACCCTGTAAGTTTGGTTAAAATATATGCTCTTTTCGATTTTTGGCAGCAGTTGTCACCTTATTTTTTGGATTTCCCTCGCATCTCAATAAGCGCCCGGTTTAATTTCACCAACTGAATGTACCTTTTTGAATTTTCCAGAGCTCAAAAAACACGTTCGCTGCGTTGAAAGGAAATTGAAGGAAGTGCAAGAGGAATTGTTGAATTCGAGAACGAAATATAACAAATACAAGGTGCCGATTTTAATATAGTATATTTGCACATTTACACTCGCGACAAGAGCTTGGCATTTCCACCTCGAGTCACATTTAGCATTGCTCATATAAATAGCTAGTATCGAATAAATATCTAATTAACGTTTACACAGCTTGCAAGCAACTGGCAACTACGCCCGAGCACAAAAGGCTGCAAATGTACAGCGGCCTATTATTGTTTAGCTTCAATTATGATCAAAGAAAAACTATCCATGTAATAGTAACTATCCTCCTAGGTTAAAATATACATAAAATATTTTGGTTTACTATTCAATAATAAACCATTGTAATCGTCCAAGAAAAAGTTTCTAACCCCCTCAAAATTTGATGTTCTACGTTTCAAGGCAGGTAGAATTCAAATATCCAATTAAAAAAAAAAAAAAAAGAAGCAAATGATGGTGTCTTTGGTATCAATTTCTATAGATTTTTGGACGCTGAATCCAATAAGACCATCGCCGGGTCGATAGCTTTATTGGTTCTCGAGTTATCGCAGCTTTTGAGTTGAACTTGGTTGATTTTCGGAAATTCGACACCAGGGTATAACTCAAAGAGCTCTTGGATCTATAAAAATCGTTCTATACTCGTTCGAATGGTCTTCAAACACTCTCTTCAGCTTCACCGTTAGGCAAAAAATTGAGCTTTCAATTTTGTAATAAGGAAAAATATAAATGACTAAAATTACAGACAATTGGACAATTTTTGGTTTATTGCAATAATAAACCATTGTATTCGCTCAAGAAAAATATTTTATAACCCCCTCGAAATTTGATGTTTTACGTTTCAAGGCATGTAGAATCCGAATATCCAATAAAAAATTTTGTCTGTACGCCGTGAACACTTTTCCAGCCAAACTATGGTAGCTACATTCTTGAAATTTTCATCAACAATCAATCTCGGCCTCACAACGGCTCAATTCTTGAATAACATCGCTAGCTCAATTTTAAGGGTATTTTTGGGGGTTTTGAGGAGGAGAAAATTCATAATTTCCAAGGTTTTTCAGAAAAAGGTGTCTTTGGTATTAATTTCTATAGATTTTTCGACGGTGAATCGAATGACTCTCGCGAGGCCGATAGCTTTATTGGTTCTCGAGTTATCGCAGCAATTGCGTCGACTCATTCTCCGATTCTTTATGGCTCCACGTGGCTCTGAAGATGCCCGAACGGGCGAAAGTGCTCGGCCAGCAATTTAAGAATCGGAAAATGAGTCGCCTGGTTTTTCTCCCCCTCACACCCCGTATTATTGAATAATAACCCATAAGCAAACAAAATTTCTCCGACTAATCTCCTTCCCAAAGTAGTAACCTGGATACCTTTGAGCGTTGAAACCTTAATCCTTGTTCCTTGTAGGAAAAAAACTATTTCAAGGTGAAAACTTCTTCTTTTCAGACAGCATACTACTCTACCGAGCATCGAACGTCTTCGAGATTGCAGAACTCATCGCCGGAGAATCAAACCAATCGTGGGAACCTTATCGTAGGTAGGCGAATGAAAAATACTTGCGATAACTTCAACTAGTGATAAGGGTTTAAATTCAAATGAGAACCGATCGAGACTGTCTTATGTTTACTCAATTCCTTTTCTTTCAGATGCCGATCGCATATCGCAACGATGGTCGTTTTAAAGAACAGACAACTTTCATGTAATTTCCAAGTAATCTTTTCACTATTACATGACCTCACGTCAATGACGAATCGTCCGACTCAGGGAACCTGAATCCGGTTGCTGACAATAATCGTTCGTTTAAATAAATGTTAGTTATTCGATCACGTGTCTATTTGTATGTGTCGAGCCGGACTACCATTTTCCATCCCCCAAGAGAATAATTCAGGTCTTCGGGGTCAATAATAGTCAACAGCAGCTGCACTAGCAAAAGTTTACCATTAGATTTGACAGCTATCAGCCTCCTTGGTTAAAATGAAGGTTCGAAAACTTCTCAACAGCGGAAAAAATAGCATAAAATCGTTGGCATTATTTCTTTTTGAACTCGTATTTGTGTGACATAGCGGTGAGATTGGGAGATTCGCCGATTTCAATAAAATCCTTCTCGCGCTGTCCCGTCTTCAGCCTGAGTCTGATCGTTGGCTCTGATTCTATCGCGCCAGGATCAGGCCAGTGGACGACAACTTGCACAGTTGCACCAGCTTTGAGCATTCCTACGAATAAAAATGGATAGTAATTTATAACGGTAATTGTAACTTCTGCCACATAGCATTTTGGCACATTGGAATGTTCATTTTCAGAACTACAAGGCAGATATTCGGTAGCAAAGAATAGATTAATCTATTTCAATCGACGGGATGTAAAATTTGAATCTGAATAAATTGAACCTGCTTCTTGGGCTGCAGCCAGCTTCGAAATAACCCTCCTTTCCACTTCATGTTTGATACTCCTGGCGCCATAGTGATGATTGTAACCTCCAGCGAGCACACTTTCAACACCTGTATCCCAATTGAGCGTCACGCGATGTTTCTCTTCGGCCTGAAACAGTCGAAGCTTAAATATTATGAAATGAATACAAGCTGATTTATATTCGGTTAGTAAAAACAGTTTTTCTTTTATTTTTTCACCTTAGTTGAACTAAGAGTGCTTAAATATACTACGGAGAAATATTTTTATCTCTAATTTTACTATTTTTTGGCAAATCGAAGCGAACATTTTTGCCGCTGGGCACTTTAATTTCAAATAATGTTAAAATAAATTTCATCTCTCACCTTTTTAGCCCAGAATGTGAGCTCTTTACTAACGAGTCGGTTGAGCTCGGCGTTTGAAAACGGCAGGAAATAAACAATCTCGTTAATGCGTCCGAGGAATTCGTCCCGTTTGAAATGTCGCTTCAAAATAGGACGTACAACCTGTTCCTTGAATTTTTTCGAAATCGTTACCTCTCCTGTCGTCTTCCCTAGAAAATCCACAATTCAATAAATGAGTGCGGCTCCTTTTTCATAATTGACAAAAAAAGTTATAATTTCGCCTTCACTACTACAATGATGAAATTATTACTAAAAAATAAATCATTTCTATCTTCAACGTCTAAGGGCCTGTTTATCAATCGAAGATAAATTGAGAAACTCGGGGAAACTCTCTGGATAGCTGTCGATCTCAGGTAACCTCAACTTTCTCCGGGACACGTGTCCCCAAGATAAAGGCTTTTTCTGGTGGATAGTGTATTAACAAAGATAGAAGACAAAGAGATTCCAATAATTCCAACTAATTCCAATAATTTCGATTTTATATATATATAAAAGAATCAGGAAGGAAGGATATAGGATGCCAAGGACAATTTTTTCTTCCGGCAATGACTAAAACTCCATTTGAGGCCTAGTAGACTAATTTTCAAGAGTTATTCATAGGCAATGGTTAATGTCACAGAAAAATTATGTGAAGGAGTGAACAAAAGATAAATCCCAGTGTCCTGCAGATCATTTTGAAGGAACAATTTGTATAATTGAGCTGATATACGCTCGGTCGCTATCCATCCGATAGTAACCGAGGGGCTAGAAGCCGATTCATTAACACCCTCTCGAACTTATCCAATACTACCTTATAAGCATGCGATAACTATCTAGCATTTACTCGGAAGTTACCCTAGCAATTGATAAACTGGCCCTAAATAGATTTATTTCTTCAGATTTGGAATTATTACAGTTTATTCTCGAGTAGGTAGAATTTTCGATATTGTTATGATAATATTAATCGCACCTGATTTGTTATTGGTATTTTCAGCTCTCAATTGTAAAGCGTGATTGGCGATTTCATCGCTTCCCAGGTTGGAAGTCATTACAAAAATGGCGTTCTTGCATTCGATCGTCTTGCCTTTGCCATCGGTGAGTCTCCCCTGCAATTGGAAAAAAAACGACAGCTAATCGAAGGCGTTTGCCAAATCTGTCATAACCACATCGGTTTAATAGCTCTGAAGAATAGGAGATGAGAAAATCAATAATTCGACTAATTTAAATTAGTTTTTCCATTGTTTTCGGCGTCGAGGCCATCATCGGTAACAATCTTACAACCGATGTTTCTGCTAATAGCCCAAATCAATATAACTCATTTAAATCAGTGGAATTTGTGACTATATCTTCGACTTTTATTCTTGTGAAATGGGATTCCACAATCTCAGCATGAACGATTCAGTAAAAATTTAATAGCCCTAGTGGAAACCCTCAATACGAATTTATCACAACGATTTTGTCACTGATAACATTCCTTTCAGGGAGCAAGATAGTTCAGCTGTTAAAAGCAATAATACAAAACTTTGTTGAGATTGAGGGGGAGAAAACCATGGCGACTTGTTCTCCTGTTTTTTATCAGCCTGCCAAGCACTTTTGCCCCTTCAGGCATCATCTGGGCTTTGTACTACCGTTACAAGGCATCCACGACCCATGGATACCTGGGCCGTGAATACCTTGTAATGGTAGTACGAAGCCCTGATGATGCCTGAAGGGGCGAAAGTGCTTGGCAGGCTGATAATAAAAAACAGGAGAACAAGTCGCCATGGTTTTCTCCCCCTCAATCTCAACAACGAAGAATGATCGATGCGACAAAACTACAACGAATAATACAAAATAATAAATGCGCTTCCGCTAAAAGAATAAAATACTGAAGACTTTTTTTGCGACCTGGGGGAGGAGGCGATGGTAGACCAAACTTATCGTTCCACCGTCTGTACTTAGACCTTAGGGTCCATTTTACTATTCCCCTAGTGTTCTCAGGCGATAAAGCTTGTCCCTTTAAGAAGGTCCAGGAGCTCCCTCACCAGATAGCCACTTTCCAAGAATTTTTGGTCCAAATCAGTCCCAAAAGCCCTGAAGCGTGCATGCTCCAGTGCTGGGCAGTCGAGGATGAGATGAGAGGCCGTTTCATCCTCCTCCCCGCACAGTCTAAGGCGATTCTTACTTCGTCGAACAGTTGAAGGAGTACAGTAAGTACGTCTGGATGCGCTTTGTCGACTTCGTCAAAAAGCACGACTGCATTCGGAAATGCGCGTAGCTGTTTTGTCAATTGGCCGCCAGCATCGTGTCCTACATAGCCAGGAGGGGCTCCAATCAGTTTGGCCACCTGAAAACACGAGTAATCAGGGTTTACTGCGATTGGTGAAGCGTCTAACTTCGAATTAGCTTTATTTGCATCCAATATCAAGACGAATCGCTCTTTTGACAATTTTTCTCCAATATCCCATCGATTCAATCATTTCTTTTTTAATTCTGTAATCGTCCACTCTGGAGTGAGATATGTTTGATTGAGTCTATGTAGTTTCATCCAAGTTGTAACCTATTAAGTAGGAGGAAATAAAATAAAATTCAACAGAAAATAATAATAAACGGAACAAAGTTTTCTTGAAAAAAATAAAGCTTATTAATATAAGTAAATGTTTCTAATTGATGGGGAACAAAATGCCCTTGAAAATAAAGTAAACACCTCGACACCAAGTAATCATGTAAAATAGAAAAATTAACGTTCGACGTTTTGAAGAGAAAAACCAGTGGTGTGCATAGATCACGCAGTACTTCCATGTTTGAGTCAGTAACAGGAATAACCAATTATGAAATCAGGAAGCTTGTACTAAGAGCGCAAAATTATTTTTTCTACAACTGTTATTGAAAAACAAGGGAGTCGCCCAAGTTGATAGAGCGATGTTGGAAAGATTTTTTGCAAAATTCCAAGAACGACTCCAGCAGTGCATCACCAACAATGGACACCACTCGAATGACGTGATTTTCCACACTTAACTTTCGAAAATGCTATTCAATTAAAGTCGAATCTGTAAATAAATTTGTTTTTACAATAAAAATTGCTGATTTTATGATTTTTTAGAAATTGTCCGTCCTTTATGCCGCACCCTGTACAATGAGTGACATAGACCAATGGAAAACATTTGAACGATACCTCGTGCTTTTCTTGATACTCGGACATATCCAAACGGATGAAGGAATTGGATTTACTCCGGTGGATATAGTTGGCCAGTTGCTTAGCCAATTCAGTTTTTCCGATCCCTGACGAGCCCAGGAACAGAAATACGAGAGGATGCTCGTCATCGGCCCAACCGTTCTCTTTTCTTCTTATCGCTAATGAACAGAGAATAATAAAAAAAAAAAAATATATTAATCGCTCTCAGATTTTCATCTTTTCACTCAATTGAAAGAGTTCTTGGGTGGAAAACGTTTTTCTAACGACGAGGAGGTGACGGAGACTGTCAAGAATTATGGTATAAGGGTATACAAAAGCTGGTGCCGAGGCTGAAAAAATGAATTGATCGGGATGGCGATTATGTCGAAAAACGAACATACATTTTGGAACATAACCTGTAAATTTGGTTGAAATATATGCACTTTTCGATTTTTGGCAGCAGTTGTAACCTTATTTTCTGGATATCCCTCGTACTAACAATAAACGATTTCGCTATTTTACCTGAAGCAACAGTAGCGATAGCAGCTTCTTGGCCGATAATGTATTGCTTTAACCGTTGTTCCAGAGGGAATTTCCTCCTCTCTTCAGCTTCCTTTTCCTGTTCGGCCATTTGGAACTGCAAACGCGGCGGTTGATTCGAATAATTAGAAAACGGAACGTCATTTAATCAATTAAATTCGTTTTAATTAAGTTCGAAGGCAAACCTTTTCAACTTCGCTCTTGAGCATTTTTTTCATTTCGCTGTCCTTCGCCAAAGCAACCGGCGTGTGACCTGATGCTTCAATATTTGGGTTGGCCCCTCGTGCCAGTAGCAGTTGCACACATTCGGTACATTCGACGAGGACCGCATAATGCAAAGCTGTGAAGCCGAGGTAGTTCTCCTGGGCGCGGAGGCTTTCGCTGAACTCGCTTTCACGGTGCAGCATTACTAAAATTAATTCGACAGTTAATAACAGCCGACATGAACAGAATGACAATATGAACTCATAATCAGAAAGAAATTAGAGAATTCGTTTATTTTACCGCCAGAAACAATTAAGGCCATAGCGTCCCTCTTTTCCATAAATGTTTCTTTATTAATTCGATTGTTTTTATCATTATTAAAGCACATCAGAATAAATACAATCAAAAGTCTACTTCTAAAATAATAAAATTTGCGTTCAATTTTTTTTTTTTTTTTTTTTTAAATGTTAATAAGAATAATAAAAACGTTCAAGAGAAACAATTAGAAAAAAAAAAACTGGAAAAAACTAAAATTGTCTTTATATCTTCATTGTTTTTAAACTGTCTGAAAGAATCTATCTTTACGGTAAAATTAAGGCCATAGCGTCCTTCTTTTCCATAAATGTTTCTTTATTAATTCAATTGTTTTTATTATTATTAAAGCACATCAGAATAAATACAATCAAAAGTATACTTCTTAAATTATAAAATTTCCATTCACTTTGTTTAAATGTCAATGAAAATAACGGAAAAGAAAAAAAAAACTGGAAAGAACCAAAACTGTTTTTTTTTTTTTTTTTTTTTTTTTTTTTTTTTTTTTTTTTTTTTTTTAACTGTTTCTGAAAGAATCTATCTTTACCGAAAAATTAAGGCCATAACGTCTCTCTTTTCCATAAATGTTTCCTTATTAATTCGAATGTTTTTATTATTATTAAATCACATCAGAACGAATACAATCAAAAGTCAATTTCTTAAATGATAAAAGCTTCGTTCAATTTGTTTTAATGTCATTAAAAATGATAAAACCGTTCAGTACAGTAACTTGAAGAATTCCAAACTCACCGTCAAGTGTGTGTAGACCTTTTTCGGAAGCTGTGCGATAAACGTTAACATAATCATCTCCTGCGTTGGGATCAGCTCCGGCCTCCAACAGGACTCGAAGAGTGTCCACTTTACTGTTGACGGCCGCCACTTGAAGCGCCGTCCATCCCAAGAAATGCCGCTTGTCAATGTCATATTTTGGATTTGATTCTAAAAACCTAAAACGGAGGAAAGCGTTCGTTAGGAAACCACGGTCAGCAGAGCGATAAAGGGTTTGGAAAATACATCGGAAAAATATAAAACACTTTTCAAGGTTCAGAAATATGAAATATTTAAATTGTACCAATCGATTATAATTTTCTGCCGTCGTAATTATAGAGAGAAAAATATATTATGCAATAGCCATCCAGCTTTTCAATTTCTATAAACTATGAGACTAAATCTGCTCATTCAATGCGTACTCACACGCGCATTTCTTTCGCTGATCCTTGTTTGGCGATCCTGAAAAATTTCGCATCTGGAAAACGACAAATGAAAAGATTTATCAATGTTTTCCTACGCGAGTAACGAAAGAATAAGGGTAAGACTGCAAAATATTGCTGGTCACTTCCAAGAAACTGTAGATTAGTGCTGGCACGAAAGGTGTGAATTTAATCATGAAGAAAATTGACCAAAAATCACATCAAAAAAATATCCAAGAAAACAAAAAAAAATCATAAAATAATTATATAAATATTCTCGGTTTTACTCAGAAATAAAGAAAATTTGAATCACTTAGTTGCAAGAATTCATTACAGGGAAAACAGGTGGACAACACATGAAACCAAAGGTGTTTACAGACTTGTGAATCGCAATATTCAAGCATGATTTTGATTTCCGAATTGAAACGCTATCTGAACTTTTGAAAATTCGTGGAAAAATTCATCAACTATGATCAAGAAGAATACAAAGATGCTCGTTTCAATTACATTTCTGAGGAGAAATTTGACACAAATGCTGCGATAATTGAAGCTATCGACCCCGCGATGGTCTCATTCGATTCAGCGTTCAAAAATCTATAGAAATCGATACCGAATACATCATTTTCTGAAAAAACGTTGGAAAGTACGAATTTCCTCCTCCTCAAAACAACCCCAAAAATACCATTAAAATTGAGCTAGCAATGTGGTTCAAGAATTGAGCCGTTGTGGGATCGATATTGATTATTGGTGAAAATTTCAAGAATGTAGCTATTAAAGTTTGGCAGGAAAAAAATCGACGGAATACAGACAGAATTTTGGTTTATTATTCAATAATAAACCATTGTAATCGGCCAAGAAAAACAATTTGTAACCCCCTCAAAATTTGATGTTTTACGATTCAAGGCATGTAGAATCCGAATATCCAATAAAAAAATTTCTGTCTGTTCGCCGTCAAAACATTTCCGGCCAAACTATAATATCTACATTCTTGAAATTTTCATAAAAAATCAATCTTGGCCTAACAACGGCCCAATTCTTGAATCACATTGCTAGCATTATTTTAAGGGTACTTTTGGGGAGTTTTGAGCGGGAGAAAATTCGTGATTACCAAGGTTTTACAGAAAACGGTGTTTTTGGTATCAATTTCTATAGATTTTTGGTAATGAGACCATCGCGGGGTCGATAGATTGATATAATCGATAGATATTATTGAATAATGAACCAGAATAGGCACCAGACTAAATGTACTCAATATATTAAGACGAACCAAGATTGTTTCTAGGGGAGGCGCATTGGGCAACGGTGAAGCCAGCAATGCCAACAGCGACAGCCAATTTGACAGTCGAATTTCGCTGGACGCACGTTTTAGGACGAAGGAAACGATTTGGAGGCGAGCGAATTGCGGCTGCGGAAGGCGCATGACTGTCCAGCGAAACACTTCGTCTGGTGTCCCTTTTACATGAGCGGAACAGACGGCCGGCTGCATAAGGAAAAATGGAAATTACAAAACAAAAACATGAGTAGACAAGAAGTAGAGGTGAGATGGGCTTGGTTTTCGTATATGGATATTCATTTAAAAACGGTGCGAATTTTAAAATTGTATAAAACATGCATTCATTTTCGCTTCAAATATTACCGAGCAAAAAATTAACTTAGTTTTTCATAATTTTTCTACGTTGGGGAGGCGTTTTATTTAATTTTATATTTTCATTAGATGCAGAAAAACGTCCTCTAAATGACTGTGCGGATGAAGTTTTCCGGAAAAGCGTGGAAAACACCTAAATATATTAAAATAATGGAAAATATCGTATTTTTAAGTTTCCGGCTTTAATTACACTATCCTGTACCACATAAAATTGAATCTTCTCCAGGTGGTCGTATTCCTTCTTTCTGCAGGTTGAGGGGGAGAGTAACGAGACGACCTCTTCTCCATTTTTTCTTTTTATTACGCCGAGTACTTTCGCCCGTTCGGGCTTCTTCAGGGCATTATAGGACCAATGCCATGTACCATTGGTCCTATAATGCCCTGAAGAAGCCCGAACGGGCGAAAGTACTCGGCGTAATAAAAAGAAAAAATTGGAGAAGAGGTCGTCTCGTTACTCTCCCCCTCAACCTGCAGAAGGAATAAAATTGAATATTTTATGTTTTCATTAGATGCAGAAAAACGTCCTCTAAATGACTGCGTGGGTGAAGTTTTCCCGGAAAATTGTGGAAAATACCTAAATATATCAAAATAATGGAAAAATTCGTATTTTTAAGTTTCCGGCTTTAATTACACTATCATGTACCACATAAAATTAAATATTTTATGTTTTCATTAGAAGCAGAAAAACGTCTTCTAAATGAATGCTTGGTTGACGTTTTCCCGGAAAATTGTGGAAAATTCCTAAATATATTAAAATAATGAAAAATACGTATTTTTAAGTTTCCGGCTTTAATTACATTATCATGTACCACATAAAATACAATATTTTATATTTTCATTAGATGCAGAAAAACGTCCTCTAAATGAATGCTTGGGTGACGTTTTTCCGGAAAATTGTGGAAAATACCTAAATATATTAAAATAATGGAAAAATTCGTATTTTTAAGTTTCCGGCTTTAATTACACTATCATGTACCACATAAAATTGAATATTTTATATTTTCATTAGATGCAGAAAAACGTCCTCTAAATGACTGCGTGGGTGAAGTTTTCCGGAAAAGCTTGGAAAATACCTTAATATTAAAATAATGGAAAAATTCGTATTTTTAAGTTTCCGGCTTTAATTACACTATTATGTACCACATAAAAATTAAATATTTTATATTGTCATTAGAAGCAGAAAAACGTCCTCTAAATGACTGCGTGGGTGAATGTTTCCGGAAAAGCTAGGAAAATACCTTAACATTCGAAAATAGTGGAAAATTTCGTATTATCTTACCAAAGCCGGCAATTCCGTAGCTCGCTGCTTTCATCCGTCCTTCACCGAAGGATACAAAATCAAAGAACTGGAAAGCTTCGCGTTTTCCGATCAACTATCCTAAGCGTCGAAGGTTTTGGTGCGACATAAATCCAAGGCTTTCTCCAGTGGTTGGAAAGATGGGACGAAAACAATTTTATAAACGCATCACCGTTCGAAACTTATAAATCTGACAGATCGGGCGAAATTGCGTGGAGAAAGCGACGATGAAATTTTGACGTTCGTTAGTAATATTCGTAATCGTTAGTGAAACTCGAAAACCGAACGTTTCCCGATTGACTCAAACAGTGAAACGTCTCGTATCAGGTGATATCTGACGGGTAAAGATAAGAATTCAAATATAAACATGTGATTATAATTGTTGTTTTATTTTTTTTCTGTCCTCATTGTATGTCGGACATTGAATGATTATTTCTGTCCTCATTGTATGTCGGACATTGAATGATTAAAAAGGCGATTCGAACGAAATAAAAATTAATGTACTGGGAAAAAAACTATGGGAATGGATTATTCCTACAGAATTAATGCCTGACATTTTAAGAACTTATCAAATTTTCCAGCTCGTTTATTTTTTTTGAAACGTAACTATGGAAAAGTGGATAGAAAAAAGGTGAAGTTGAAGAAAGGTCGTGTAGTATTTTTGAAACTTTTCATTTTCGGTTTATTATTCAATAATAAACCACAGTACTCACGAAAAAATATTTTTAACCCCCGTCAAAATTTGATGTTGCACGTTTCAAGGCATGTAAAATCCGAATATCCTCGGAAAAAAATATATACCTAAGTGTAAATTCTGTAAAAAAAATAAATTCTAAATTAAAATAATAAATAAATAAAAAAAATTCTGACGTCCAAAAAAGCATTAAAAATAAAATTTAAAAAAATTCTGTCTGTCCGCCGTCAACACTTTTCGAGATTCTAATTATAGCATTTCCTACATTTTCACATAATATCAATTTTGGTCTAAAAATGGCTCAATTCTTCAACCAAATCGCAACCTTAATTTTAAGCGTATTTTAAAGATGGCCAATATTCGTGTTTTTTTACGTTCTAAAGACCAAGACGCATTTCGTATTAATTTCTATAGATTTTTGGACGTTGAATCGAATGATACCATAGCGGTCTCAATAATGTTTCCCAAGTTATCGCAGCTATAGCGCAGAATTTTTGAGATTTTCAAAAATTTAGCATGACGCTAGAACTAGAGAATTTTCAGAGCTATAAAATCGTTCTATACTCGTTGGAATGGTCGTCAAACATTTTTTTTTTTTTTTAGCTCTATCGTCATACAATTAATTTTACTTCAAATTGAGTAATTGCGGAGGGGGGTAAATAACTATAGCTGCTACCTAGATTTCTATTACAGTTACCGTTCTGTTAGCTGGAAACGCTCACAACAGTCACATGTAGATTTTTTTTGCCTGAGGGTTTTGTGGTGGTTATGCTTCCCCTGCATTGAATTTATTCAATAAAGTCTGTCGTGATTGCGATTTTGCAAAACATTCGTTGAGTACATGATCCACGTTTGCTATGTCAGTATTGCATGTTTTCAGTTCGGTGTTGCTCTCTGTCCCGTTGTATGTTTGAATTTTGGTGCCGTATTCAATTGAATTCCGTTCCGGTCATCTGGTTGTTGGTCACTTTTTTTGCGGGGGGATTGTTCTAATTTGAACGCCCTTGCCGCTTGTAGCCATGACAAACACAAGCTGATTTTCCATTGGGCTGAAAAATCAACAGATGAAAAGACGGGTATCGTAAAAGACAAATTATCCCTCGCACTCAATTATTTATACGAGCAGTAACAACTGACGAAGACAAAATCAACAACAACAATAGTTACACGAACTTATCACAATGAAACAATAAATTAAACACAACCGATTTCGAGGACAAAGATTAGAGTATAATAGTAAGTACTTGTATAATTTAATAAGCTACATAGCTGAGTAAATGAAGCACTCGGGAAGGGATGTGATTTTTGGCTAAGTTGGCATAGGAATGTATCAAGTATCTTAAAATAGTTTTCATAACAGGAAGGTATAGGTTAGGTTTACATTAGATGGGAATATTTTAAGCAAATCGTAAGAAAGTGACTAGAGCGCACGTGTTAACTTGCGCTGGTTGAGAAATGCGAATTAAACAAAACTAAGTACTTTTGCGCATAATGTAAGATTTCATATAGAAGAGTTGGTACAGAAATTGAAGATTCACAATAGTGTTGTAAGTTATCATAAAACCATAAACGGTCAGATTTGTTTTTTTCGCCAGCGTGAAAATAATGCGAATTAATGACGTTAATAAGTCGGAACTTCTTCCGTCTCATCCTGTATTCCAAAGCCGATATCAAGCAGGACGGATAAATATTCTACACGTATTACGTGCAAGTATTAAAAGGGAACTCTGCACAATAATAAAAACTGTCTCTCGCCGAGAACACTAATCGAATTTTTTACTCAACATTAAATTACCTATACTATGAAATAAATACGCAATACGGTAGTTACAACGATTATTCTAATTGAGGTATTATCACTCGGTTGTCTAACGTGGGAAAATGTTTCATACGAATTCAAATTTTGGCGCAGTTTTAAATAACTGTGTAGGATCCTCGGATTATACAATAAAGATTAAAATAATTGTTCCTCCGACGGACGATAAAAATCTGTTGGCGTTTGTAAATTGACAATAAACGTGAGGACGAAATATAAAAATCAGCCTCGAAAATAAACGAATTTTTCCCTCAACAAGTCAACGCAGGCTGACAAAATATATTGCAGCTTTCATACAGAAAAACTCCGCATGTTACATAAATAATTGCTTCACTCCTCCAGCACAAAAAAGCAAATGAAGTACAAAAATAATATTTTTCAAAGAGCGATTTATAAAAGTCACATTATAAAAAAAAAATTGTTGAATTTTCGTTCTCTTGAAATTCTGAAAGACTATCTTGGACACCTATTCCTGAAACTTGTGGAGCAGGAAGAAATTCAGTTTATTTTCGAGGTCAAATAATATCGGCCAGGTTATACGCCATAAATTTTGGTCAATTTTTAAGTACATCTCACGAACACTAGAGTACACTATTCCACATATATATTCCCACACGGTTAAAACATTTTAAAATCTACGCGACTCGACTTGACGTTCAAAACTATAATCGAAAATCGATGGAAAAAATAACTTATCCCGGTCTAATAGTTTTCTCGTTTGGAATTTTACTCTCCGACATATTATGGAATATTAACATTCATCGATGCCCAATTCATCAGACCAATCCGCTTAACAATAGAAAGTCATTAATGACTATATCACTAGAATGCGTTAACTATATTTTTGAATAATTTCAGATAAAATTTGCGCTAAAATCTTTGGTCACAATTGCTCCGAATCTGACTGACAAGGCAAGCAGCCTAATATTCATGTCCAAGACATGGTAAGACACTGAGTACACTTGCCGTATCGTTCGTAATGGTACCAGATACCCGGTGACATTTATCCTCGGGATACTGCACCACCAGAGCTCACACAAGCTCACCAATAATTGTTAAATAATGGACTTTGAGGGCACTTGTTCCCAGCTTTGAAACGAGGCTTCTTCTCTATCCACTTCTTGGTTATAACACAAACGTAACAGATGCTGAGTTTACCCGTACGATCGAGCGGTTTTAAAGGAGGCAATTATTGCGGAAGAACTTCAGTGTCAGATCATGTCTTTGGCAAACCTACCCAGTTTTTCCAGTTCCTTCATCCATACATGTAAGAATCATGTTGACAATGAATTCTCACTAATTGATGATACTTTGTCGCTTCAGCTTCTCAAAGATGACTCCTTCATCGTGTGCAATAATAACTTGGACATGTACTTTACCATACCTCACGCCTCGGCTCTCAGCTTTTCCGCTTCAATCTGTATTATTTTTTCCTTCTACGCTAAAACTATTCAATCCCGAACGTATTGGTTTCTTCGACAGCCAGAAGAAGTTTCTCGTAGAGCGTCTCAGGTGACGGATAAGGTGGCAGGTCCAGGCGATTGAAACAAGTGTGAGCTCTTTAACGTAAATAAAAAAAGCTCAACATTAGAATATTTAGAACAGTAATACGTATTTTATTTGGGTGTGTATATGAGAGTCCTCAATTATCCGAGTCCTAAGAGATTTTTCAAACAAGCAATATATTCGTGTCCTGAGTTGTGAGACGGGCCCAAAAATAACCAGAATGTCCTTTTAGAATTTTTAAAGGTCACCTTCAAAGTAATCACCATTGACCACAACACACTTGTCCAATTTTTTCTTTCCACTGTAGGATTATGAGAGTCGCGTTTAGGCCTTCCTGGAAAGGGCGTTTGAGTTAGAGAGGGGAGCGCTGGCATGGTATTCGGATGGTTTGGTTATGAATGGTAGTGCTGGGCTGGGAATAACGGGTCCCAATTTGACCTTGCCACTGGGCACCCATGCCGCAATGTTTCAGGCAGAAGTCCTTGCCATCTTACTCTGCGCCCGGGAGATAGAAAGGAAAGAACTTAAAGGAGCCAGAATTTATATTCTCAGACAGCCATGCTGCATTTGAAGTGATTCACCTTCAGATCAAGGTTGACGTGAGAATGCAAGAGTGCTCTAGCGGCAATAACTGTTCGCAATAAAATCACACTGATGTGAGTAGCTGTCCATAGGGGCTTCGAGGACAATGAAAAGGCAGACAACCGATTCCCCCACATTACCGAAATTCCCCTCCATTGCTCCAGTTTCCCACGCCTACCCCATTCCGCTTACTTTTGGGTCCCCTTCGTATATGAAGACACGGATGTGCACTCCCTTTCATTTTACATACTTTCTTGTCTAGGCTTTTTATTAAAATTCAATATTTGCTGCTGCATAATTATGCTTTGCAAGGGAGATGTTTAAAAAGTAGGCAATTTCAATTCCCTCACCTTGGAAGGCTGTTCGGTTTCCCCCACTTCTCAACGCAAAACTTGCGCGGGCCGGTAGAGCCTCGCAAAGCAGAAAAACCTTCATATGGCACTGAACTCGTTCCTTGAAACAAAAATGAAATAAAATCGAGATGGAACCAAATTTAGTAAATAAGCTGCGGATAAAAACTAAACGGGACATGATGTTTTGTTTAGATAATTTCAATTCAAACACTAACCTGTAACGAATTGAAGCAGTCGAAGACGTTGTTCGTTTGTGAATCTTTCCATTGCCGCCCAGAACCAAGTTATTACAACGTGGTTGTCATGGTAACCTTAAATTGAAAGCGGAATACATTTAAGAAAACAATTGTAATACTGTTGTACAATGAAACAGATTTATCACGTTGGTTATTTTTTCTCACTGCAAGATGATGATGAGGGTGAGAAAAAAAGTAACATTCTATGATTATTCTTTAGAATTAATTTGATTTTCTTGAAACTAAAACATAATTTTTAAAAAAGTAATGTTATATTTTTTAATTTTTAGTGAATTTTGGTCTGTACTAGTCTCCTCATGATGATAAAGCTAATTGAAATTATATCAGTAGTTTGTGAAATACTACCAATGACTATAAGTAGGCAATTCGCATATTACCGGAGCGATATTCCGTATTCAGACGCCAGTCGTTGAGATCGATTTCTGCTGTTCCAGATATGACGAGTTCAAGTTCGCGCGCGTCGAAAACCGAAACAAGCCGAGCGTCGACAACCTGGGAAAAATTTATTCATATCATTTTGTAATATTTGCAATCGCGTGCGGAAATTCTGCAGTAAGAACTACGGGAAGAGCATTGCTACATCCTGAACGTGTCAAATGATTGTACAGTGGTTTATTATTGCTTCGCTTCAATAATGATTTAAGAAGATTAAGAGATTAATTTAAGAATGAAGAAGAAGATTTAAGATAGAAATTATTCCGAACATTTGTGAACGTTCCAACCGAAAAACAGATTGGTAACTATAAGGGAAAACTCCGTAGCGACTATTGTAATTTTAATCATTTTCAATTTTCTTAATTTCCTAATTAAAAGCAAAACTTTTTGCCTAACGATACAGATTTTTATAGCTCCAAGAGCTCTCAAGTTATACCCTCATGTCAAATTTCTGAAAATCTCCCAAATTCGGCACAAAAGCTGCGATAAATCGTGAACCAATAAAGCTATCGACCCGGCGATGGTCTCATTCGATTCAACCTCCAAAAATCTATATATTTTGATACCACGTACACATTTTTCTGAAAAACCCTGAAAAATGTGAATTTTCTCCCCCTCAAAACCCCCCAAAAATATCCTTAAAATTGAGCAAGCAAGTTGGTTCAAGAATTGGGCCGTCGTAGGACCGAGATTGATTTTTGGTGGAAATTTCAAGAATTTAGCTATTACAGTTTGGCCGGAAAACTGCTAACGGCGTACGGCGGACTGACAGAATTCGTTTTATTGGATATTCGGATTCCACATGCCTTGAAACGTAAAACATCAAATTTTGAGGGGGTTAGAAAAAACTTTTCTATGGCGATTGCTATGGTTTATTAATGAAAATAAACCAAAATCATCACGCTTGAAATTATTGCAATTAATTTCACCTCACTCTCTAAATAGAACGAACGGAACTATAAAACTTCACTACCTAAACCTAGCGGTATCGTGACAAATTTATCTATTTCAGTAACAATTACCTCGTAGAAGCCCCGGACAAGAGAATCCGTCTGTTCGGCAACACCGCGTTCCAACCTCCACCGGACCACTCGTTCAATGTACTCCTGCGTATTGAATATTAAACAACGTTAATACATCAATTTCAAGAAAAATACACAATTTCTAGTCGACATTTCTATTTACAGAAGACTCTCACTAATCCGGCACTGCGGCAGTCCGGCACTCCAGCAATCCGGCGCCGGTAAACGGACGTGGTGGGGGAAACAAGTTGAGACATGTAGCTCAAACTATTGTAAACAAACAACTAGTGATCCGCCAGTTGCCTCATTGTAGCATTTCTCATAGGTTATTTGTAAATAAAGTTTAATTTCGATTTTGATAAATAACATACGTATAGTGTGTCATCCAATAAAAACGTTGTTTTATGCATTTACAGTGTTTTTATTAATAGAAATCCAGTAATCCGGCGTTTTTACTAATCCGGCAGTACCCTGGCCACATATCTGCCGGATTAGTGAGAGTCTACTGTATCTCCGAATCGAATGATATCTGATGTGTGTAAGTACCTTTTTGTTTTTCTCTGTGACGGAAATGTTCTTCCCTCCCGGTTTCAATTCCCGTTCGACGGCAGTTCCGAACACTTCTTCGGTGACAGCGAACGTCAAGTCGAGCGACTGTGAGCCGGAAATGTCGTGCTCTTTGACCCAAAGCAGGCTCTGGTGGAATTCTTGATCTAACGATTCGACGTCACTCAATGACATCGGCCTGAGATGGAAAATGGTAGAATTTTTACTTCCATGTTCGCGTAGTAAATAAAAGTATTGCGATCGTCCCAAAAGTTGAATTCGGAACGAAGGTAAATTTGGAAGAAGTTTTTATACTACTACACTTGGAAACAATTTCTGAAGAAGTGTCTGTGGTGAAAAAATTAGACAAGTTGTCATATCTCCGTGAAAAATAAATTAAATTCGATGAAATTTTAAGAGAATGTTTTCCCAGTAATTGTGCAAAATTAGCCGTTTCCATATTTTGGATAATTCACAGTACTTTCGAGATATTAGCGTTCAAAGTTTTTTCTATTTCCATTTTTACTGTCTATAAGAGTCAATAGTTATAACGTTCGTGGTCTTGAAATGTTCTTTTTGGCCTGTGATCTGCCTTTGACCTGAATAGGTAGTCATAAAATGTTTCCTTTCCCTTGTTTCCTTAATTTCTCGAATACTTACAATCGAAGAAGAGCCTTGTAGAAAGGACGGGTGAAGAAGGCGTCCAGCAAATACTGATGAACCAAAGCAAGCCCAAGAACACGGCCGCAAAATCTGAACCTGGAAAGCGGATAAATTTCATGCGCAACATTATCACAGCTGATATTAGTGAATAAATTATTTAAATGAGAGAGCGTAGCTCCTTCACGATATTAGAATAATACAATGTAATATAAATCACATAGTTTGGGCATGAAAAGAGTATTTTAATATGCTCAGCTTATTGCTCCCGGTGATCAGTTAATTTTTTGCGACTGCTTACCATTCGTGATGGTTGTCGACGAAGGCAGACATGGGCGACACTTGGACGGTGTAGGTATCATTGGCCGAATATTCGAAGAGTCCATAGTACGGATTGAATAGTTCGCGCGATAGGAGGAAGAAAAATTCACGCGACGGTCCACCATAGTCAAGCCCTTCCTCGTGATCGAATTGCACGTAGAGTTTACATTTCTGCAAATCTTTCTTCGACGCGCACATGATCTTGTTGAAAGCATCTTCGAGCAAATGTTCCCTTCGAATGTGAAGCCTGTCAACGGATAAGAGGGAAATAATTAGCTCAAGTTGACGAAAATGATGGGCGATACAATAGATCCACTAGATTGCGGTAATGAGCAAGACGCCCTCTTTCATTTCATTCTCGTTCAGGTTACAGGATACGTACAGGTTAAAAAAAAATTAAAAAAAAAGTTAATGGAACAGGAAGTATTCATAGGGGCGATGATAATTCCGATGGAAGCGGAAAACATGCTTGAAATCACGTGAGGTTCAACCCTTAGCCAATGGAGCACTAGTAATTTACATGGGCAGCCATATTTTCTCAATATGTTTGATGTCAGGGGGCTGTGAGGTGGAGAAAAACCAGGCGACTCATTCTCCAATTCTTTATTAGCTGGCCGAGCACTTTCGATGATCCCCAAGTAAGCGCAGAATTAGCTTATTAGGATTTTGGATGACAGACTTTCCGAGTTCTACGCGATTGAAGTTTTTTCTATTTTGATTTTTACAGGCTGTGAGAGCCAATATTTTTGAACGCTCAAAGTCTTAGAATGTTTGCTGTGACAAGCAGATGAAACTTGATATTTTTTACAATTTTCTTGGCTCATACAACGTACGTTATCTGCTTTTTTCGCCATTTTTCTAGTAGGTAATATTATTTTGATTCTTCATGCCGTAAAAATCAATATATTTGAACGCTTAAGGTTTTGAATAGTTAGATACGGCGAGTAATGACGCCTGGTTTTTATCATACGGGTCTCACAGTAGAGAGCTCTCATAGTTGAGTTCCCTTGCTATAAAAATGATTCAACCGTCAAAAATCCTGCTCATAATAAGGTCATTTAATCAGTTGATCACAAGATCGGACCGTCAGCAATTCTACAATATTCTTTCAACTATTTATGGCGGATTCATACTTACTTGAGCTTGGCAGGCCCCTGTCCATATCCCTTCGACTCGAGTTTCCGATAGAAATTGCGAAGTTTTGCTTCAAAATCGCGACGATATGGTGCGGGGGCTCTTGCAGACCGCGACATACCAGGAGAGGCGACTGGTGATAACTGCGGGGAAGCCCGTGGGCTTTGACCGCCAGTTGTCGGTACATAGGACATGATCTCATTCTCGAACAGGCTGCAAAGCACATTGAAAATTTAAGATTAATATTCAATTTAATTAGAATATTCAATGAGTGGAAAAAAAATGTCAAATTGATACGTCCTCAATTTTTGATGTCCAGGGGGTGTGAGGGGGAGAGAAAAACCAGGCGACTCATTCTCCGATTCTTATTGGCTGGCCGAGCACTTTCGCCCGTTCGGGCATCTTCAGAGCGACATAGAGCCAAAGGGTTTACAGCCCCTGGACACCAAAGAATGCGACGACAAGGAGAAGAAGTCTTTATTTTTAATTCCCTTCCAAACCTCATCAGAAAAAGCCTTTCGCAGTCCGCACAAAACAAACATTTTTCACCCTTCAATTTCAAAATACCTTCATTTAAGAGTACGGAACTCATCATGATTGACTTACAATAGCAGGATTAGGTTTATAACCTTAACTGTTCCGACGAGTGGGGGAAGGAGGGCGGCAGCAACGCGAGAACCGACCACCGTCCAACACATTTTATCATTATGATAAAGGCGAGGAGGTGGCCCTAAATCAGTAGCCCTAGCCATCTGATGGCTGCTGTCAAACTACTCCATAGAATGCCCGACGCTCACTGACCGTTGGAAAAACAAAATATGCAGTCATTGGTAGCTCAATTGTTTCAACGCTTGACCGATCACAGAGGAAATTTTCCGTTCAGGATGGCAATGGCGGCCGATAGTTAAGGATTGCCTGGTTGACGATCGTTCAAGTGTGGAAAACGAATAAAAAACACTGCAAAGGGTTGTACAGCGATTTATTATTCATTCGCTTCAATAATGCGAAAATCGTTCAATTCAAGAAGAATATCCATTTGTGATAGGAATTATTCCGAGCATTTGTGAACATTGTCACCGAAAAACAGATTGGTACCAGGCAACGTCTGCAATCTAATTTTATTTTATTGAGGATAAGAGCGAAGGCACGATGTTCTCTCTTTGATACCACAGACAAAATCATTCAATCGAACTAAATTTAAATCTCGAGAATCCTAAAAGGCAAATGCGCTCGATGAAATAATTTTTTCAAAAATCTAATATAATAAGTTTTTAAACAAAATTATATTCAAAATTCAATAATGCGGAGTCCTAACAAATTATTATTTTTTTTAAATTTAGTTTTTTAAATATTTTTAAAAACGAAGGATGACGATCGAACTGATCCACAACAATGTTAAATAATAAGTGAATAATTAATTTTTTTTTAATGGCCAGTGACTTTTTTCAGCCCATTTTATGTACTAATCAGTCTGAATAAATATATTATATTGCAAGAATAGAATCTATGCACAACTAGAAAGCATAAAATCAGAAAAATATAAATTGTCGACCGCCAAATTCCAATTATCGAAGTAGGAAAAGTAAAACGACAGCTGCGCAGGCAGAAGACACTACACACTGCGCATGTAGAACAAAAGACAACGGCTGCGCTCCGAGCTGAAACCACAAACCTCGCTTCTCGCTTCATTTAGTTCACCACCTACGCGATCCATAAATCGACAGCAATCATTGGAACTTCAGGGTCGTTAAGGACGAGCGAGGCGTCATTCAAAGAAGTCGTTGTTTTGAGATATAATAAGTAGATCAACCGAGGGCTTTGAAATAGTGGAAAAAGGAAAAAATAATCAGATCACTTATGAAAAAAGCGAATTAAAATTTAAAACCAGTCATAAGAAGGGAATTGAATAATTTAGTTTCGGGCGATTGGAAAATGCTGGCGATTTAACCGTTTCGGATGACTATTTTTCTAGATAATCATCCATCAGTCGTATTACTTTGATTGTTGTCACGACAAATACGATTCCGTCCAGATTACTTTTAAGCGTAAAAAAATAATAAAAATACGCTGGCTTCAAAAAGTACAGTAAAACATCCAAGTAAAATAGGCCGGATAGCATATCTAATAACGAGCCTACGGGAAGAATATAATATATTATAATTATTATTTATAATATAATATAGTTTTAATTATATTATAATTAAAACTGAATGTATGCAAGATCGTAAACGGTAACGGCATAGATTTTCATGGGGACCGAAAATTCATCGCAAAGTCGAGGGCAAACAGCGACCATGTCCGTCTACGAGACCGCCTCCTTTTATGGAGCCGAACGGCCTTCCATACGTATCGAACGTTATTGCGCATATCCCCCCGTCCAACATCAGAGGTTTACCATCGTCCGAAGTCAGCAAAGTTCCATCAGATCGGAAAAGAAGGTAAGGCTTCGAGTCGATACCATACATTGAGCGTAAAGGATTGCAGCCGAACGGTCTTCGATGAGCGTCAAACACCGGTTTACCATCTAAAGTGGTCATCTTGTCCAGTCCGTTTTTTACGTTGAGCATTTTCTTGTTTTCTGAATTAACAAGAACACGCCCTGACCTTGAAGTCAGCGGCCATCCGTTAGCGTTGAATACGCGAAGCCCGGAAGTATCTGTTTCTAGCAGCTTGAGCATTTTCCTGTCTTTCAAAATCGGATTGAAATCAATACTCAGAACACATCTTCCCCTAGAATCCCTGACAGGACGGTAGTCGAGATCGTACAAAGGCCGCCCGGATTCATCATCGAGTACGAGTTTCTTATCATCAATGTTCATCAGCGGAGCTCCTTCTTCGTCTGTTAGAGGATACCCTTCAATGTTGAACAATTTCAAAGGACGTCCCTTCCTGTCTTTCCAGCACCCAGAACATTTCGAGGCTGGAAGTCCGTTCTGGTCGAACACTGGCCGTCCAAGGAAATCCGATTCGATTTTGCCGAAGGAATTTATCGATAAAAGTGGTATCCCAGACAAAGTGTAAAGCAAATCTCCGATAGCATCAGTCAAAGGTATATCGTTGACGTCATAAAGTTGAAGGTTATGATAAACTATGTAGCTTTCCCTAAGTTGGGAGTCCGCGTTCAATTTACTGCCGTCCACACTGAATTTTGGTTTGCCCCGTTTGTATTTGATTAATTTCTGCCCTTTCCTGGTGAGCAATACATCGCCGAACTGATCAGTCAGAGGGTGCCCACCGTTGTCAAAATACAATATCGGCTTACTGATTTCAGAAGAGACACTGCGGTAACATCGGTAGCCGTTGATATCGAACGCAGCCTCGCCAATTCTGGTGGTGATAGTTTCAGACGGGTGGCATTTCACAAGAGGCCTTCCGCTATCATCATGAAGTATATTCCCATCCAGGTCGGTCAGCGGATGCCCCGAATGATCATAAAGGCACAATGGCTTGCCATTTGTCATGATCAACTTGTCGCTCCTCCTGTCGGAAGCGATAGTGCCGTCGAACGAGGTGCTTCGACGAGAGTTCTTGTTCTTATCATGGATAGTCTCACCTTTAATTGAGCTTATCAATATTCCGCATTGATCAACACTTAGATAAGGTTTACCGCTGATATTTCCCAGGACTCGGCCTTTTGAATCTGTGACCGGTATGCCGCTGGAGTTGTAGAGCCGGAGAGGTAAATGATTCGGCCCGAATAGGCCGCCGGAATCAAAATCAACCCAAACTGGAAGGCCCGAGGCGTCGAATATGCAGCCGCCTTCAATATCCCTAAAGGGTTTGCCCTTATCGTTCAACAATACCAGCAGTTTCAGTTCTGGGTTAAGCAGTAGAAAGCCATCGGTATTTGTAAGCGGGTAACCGCACTTGTTAAATAACCTCCCGCAGTCAGTTTGCACTTGTTTCAACAAATGCTCGCTAATCTTGATCCTGGCAGATGGTTTCAAGTTTTCACATTCGAAAGTGCAGCCGGTAATATCGTAAATTTCGTTACCCAACATATCACCAACAGGGCACATTTCACTGTTCAAACGGACTAGAAGCTTGCCACTAGCGTGATATTGCGGAGTGCCTTTGAAATCAGTTAGAGGCCAACCTTTGATATTGAACAGTAAAACCGGATCGGCTTCAGGGTTTGTAAAGCCGGTGCAAGAAACTCTATCGTAGACTGTCTTTTTGACAATAGTGACCGGGCATCCGTCATCAGCCAACCATGTATTATCACGCTCTGTAATCAGGGGAATACCGAATGAACTGATAAGAGGCTGCCCTTGCAAGTTGGTCAACGGTTGGCCATAGGAATCGAACGCTAGGCCGCATTCGTTGCCGACAGAAACGGTCAGCATTGTGGGAAAGGTGCATCTAGTCGGTACACTTGTTGGATCAAACTCTGCGTCTGATGATTTGAGCCCTTTGCTATCGAAAATGAAGCCACCTTTCGTAGTTTGCACAGGAGACAAATTTGTATCTAAAACGACCAACATTCGACCGCACGTGTCCAACAAGACGAATCCGTTGGAATCGGTCAGCGGCTGACCTTGCTCGTTGAATATAAACAAGGGGCGTCCATTGCGAACTAACTTGACAGTGTTCGTCTCCACAGGTAGTCCCATTTCGTTTGTAATAGTCTTGCCCTCTAAATCAGAATAAGGTTCACCCCTCGGTCCGAAAGAAAGCATTACTAGCCCATCTCGGTTCAACAACGGGCGACACTTTTCGTCCGTCAAAGGCCGACCTTTCACGTCGAAAAGTTGTTTACCAACATCTTTTAGCACATCGTAGCCGCTTTGTTTTTCCAATTGTTGGGTCGGATCGAAACCCCATTGATTTGGCGTTCGACCATGAGCGTCTGTAAGATCACGATTCCGAAGGTCTTTGTAAGTGTTTGAACTTGGCTCTATCCGCGCCAGCTTTTCCCCTGCGATATTCTGGAGAATTTTACCATCAACGTCCGTCACTGGGTAGCCTGAATGGATGAACAATCTAAGCGGCAGCCCATTGCTGCCCACGAGAGCAACTTCACGTACAGCATCACTACTCATAACCAACTACGAGCCACGATTTGAACAAAATGCGTTCAGTTGTTTGAAATCTATCAACGCTTGGCGACTCAGTCACCTTAGAACGAATATCCTGGCAAGGTTGTGCTTGCAATTGAAAATAGCAAGTTGAAAATAAGTTGGAAAATAAGCGCAATTAATGGTAATTAAATTTTTTTTTAATTTTCTCAAATAATGATATTATGATTTTTTCCCCATGAAAAATGATCACTAAAAACGCTGCAAATGATTATTACATATGAAGTAAAGTAATGATTATTACGATTATTATTACATAACATTACTTTCATTGCTCTCTTTCAGTAGAAACGTTCACAAATGTTTGGAATAATGGAATAATTACTATCACAAATAGACAGCCTTCTTAAACGATTTTTTTTTTTTTTTTTTTTGTGATGGAATTAACCCGCATTTTCATCCATTTTGTTAGGAACTTCGATTGTTGGATTGTAGTGGAACTTGAATAAGTCCCTATCAAGCCATCATTGTATCATTCTTAAAGCCTGAAGAAGGTTATTTGGGCAAAAAATATTACATTAAAATTACATGCCATTACTCGATAATTTTGTTCCTATTTAAAGAAGAGTTTAGTTACCTGAGTAATATTGTTAGGTCCATATCATAGCCATAGGTCTGAAGAGCAGCTGTTCCTTCCACTCTGACCCAATTCACCTGGTAAAAAATTCGATAACTTATATTTTTCACAACTCTATCACTATTTGACATTTCATAATCTCCATTTTAATACCTTGTCTCGGAGAGACTGACAGGTAGATATGGGCGGATGACGCTCCCTAAGGATGTCCATGATGTTGGGCTGACGGAGGAAAGCGACCACTTTGTCATTGTATGCTGTCGGTACCTCAAGCACGCGCGACGGAACACCGGACGGCCCGGCCCTAGGAGGCGGTGTGGGCGCCTGTGAAAAAAGGAAGCATTAATGTTGCTAGAAGCACTCATTGAGCTTAATTCTAAAATGCTTACCAAAATGAGAAATCTTTCGAATAATTTTCCATGATTTCTGTATTGATCACCAGCCACGGTTGTTTTTTAATTTATTAATTATTCAAAAGATTTTGTGAGTTCATGAAAATTATGTGTGAGCTGATTGGAAAAAATTTTGATGATTAATTGCCCAAAAATGTGCAACAGCAGTTGAAAGAATTTTCTGAAATTAAATCCGGTTTTTTGTACTTTATGAAATGAATAGTTCGGGATGAAGTACTTTTTGAAACGAAACATGAATAAAATGCCCCTTCACCAGCTCTAGAGAATCGACTTGGTTCACTTAACATGCTCAATTTTCGCCCAACAAGCTCATGCATTCTTTTTTCCTGTTTAAAATTATAGTACTAGTTCATTATTACTACATCTGAAGGACGGTATTTTAAGTGAAAACAAGGTAACTATAGAAAAAAGTTGGTCACGTTCACTTATCAAAATATACGGGTTTCAAGTTGTCGAATTACATCGGTGACGTCAGGTATTCACCAGTTTCTCCCTTACTTTTCAATAACGCTCCTCTTCCCTTGCAAATTCCTCCTTCACAATGATTTATTTTGATTTTTCATCGAAATAGTGTCATTAGAGATGTGTTTTTGATGATCACATTTGTAATTAAAAAATCCATGCTAGTTCCCCATTCACCTCTGTTCCAAATTCGACATTTCGGACAAATATACTTCCATCACAATACTTCAATTTACAATGTAAAGGAGGAAGTAAAAATTAGTAAAAAAATTAAAATGAGAAAAAAGTACTTTTTAGTTGATAACCAAAATCATGAGCATCAGACACTGGATTTCAGACTGGACTTTTAGAATAAATTTCCTCCTAATAATGATATAGCACAGTAATTAGAAATGAAATCGAGAATTCACAGCTCTTTTCCAAAGGGATAGAAAAAATTTATCTATAATACGACTTCAATTTCGTGTGAATCCCATATCTAAAACCTTAAAATATAGGACGAATAATATCAGTACGCGTTTCGGGGTGACATTCAGTCGAAGCATTTTCCCCGTCTAAGCTATGGGTTTTCAAAGAAAAAATGCGGGCACCCTTTTACTGATAAGTGATTCATGTTCATGGTAACTTTCGAAGAATCGAATGGCAACACTTTTAATTTGGCCGTTTTCTTCATTTTAGGGTAGGGTTGTTAACATTAAAAACAATTGAACAATCGAAATTACTCATTTTCGCCATTAATCCCATTGAAGAATTTTATACTCAACTTGCTCGAAATGTTGGGACAAAAATATTGCTTGAAGGACACCGACCTACTGGAACGCTCAATCTGAGATCGCGTCCATGTGTGACGTCATTTTACCTCTGTTGCCAAAGAGAACGTTCGTTCCCGACCAAGGCGTCAGAACCCGTGCTATGTGCCTAGGCCTCAAAAAGATTTTTGTTTCAAAATGGCGTTTAGTAGATTTCGGGATTTAGCTCCTAAATTAGCCATATAGAATAGATTCGCCTCACATCAAAAACTCAACTGAAATACCAGAGATATCATCTATGACTATTTTTTTAGCAGGAATATACTTATATACAAACAAGCAGATTCATTGAGAAACTGTATAAAACGCTAGAGACAACCAATAAAGTAATTGGGTGAGGGGGAACTTGGCAAATCTTTCTCCATAATTTCTTTTATTTGCCTAGATCTTCAGGGCTACATAGGTCTATCAGGTACCTATGACCCAGTAAACCGCAATGGCCGTAAGTTTATCACCCCCTCACTCCAACGATTACATGAAAAATGTGGCAAACAAAAGAATAAAGTATTTTGAAAAAAAGAAGGTTGCAATAGGTTGCCTCAATGCAGAAGCCACTCTAAAACAAAGAATGCCCATAACACTACAGCGTTTTTTTCATTGAAATGGATTTTTAAGAGCTTGTAAAACGATCATTGCTTTACCCAGTTGAAAGCAACGGGGAACATAGTTTCAATGATAATCTGCAAGATAGCAGCTTAAACTTCTATTATGGATGCATCACTATCACTAGTGGTCTTTTCAAAACTTACTCCATGTTAAAATTGATTTCGTTAAGGTTGAAAAGTAAATGTAAATTCGACATGTAAATGTAATTTTTAACTCTAGGTTACTTACATTGGCAAAGGCCAAGTCCTGTTCGCCTGCTGAGCGTGAACGTCTTCTCAGCTGCCAAGGGTTGATTTTGTGCGGATTAAGAAACGGGAGATCGGAGGGAACCCGTGGGTCGATGAAGGTCGTCCGTTTCAACGTATGATCGATGAAAAATTGCTATGCACCATCACCGGAGTAAGAAGGGCACAAGCAAAGCAGGATTTTTGTTAGTTGGGGTGAGCATTAGATACGGAATAATTCCAAATGCTTGAGTGTGAAACATAGAGCAAAGAAATATTCAACAGATGAAATTATCGAACAAGAAATTCTGCTGATATTGAACCTCTGAGAGATAATAAATTGAAGAAAGTTGATGCGGTTAATTAGTTAGTATTTTCACCAGTTGACTTTGATTAGGTTTTTGTGAAATTGAAATTAGTTTTATATTAATGAGGAGGATATTAAAGTATATAAAAGATAATAGACTTACTTTGCCATTACGGTCAAACTTCGTTTCCCAGCCGCGCGGAAGGTCGCGAGACGGTTCGGCGAAGAAATTAACAAAGGCAACGAGGTCTCGGTTGTGCTGGTAGCGTTCGAACGCATTCGCATCACGACGGATTTTCGATATCATGTGCTTGAGAGAGCCATTACGGTTGTACAGGGCCAAACCCTCCTTAAAAGATGAAAGGATACTGTGATAAATGATGATTTTGAAATGAAATACACTTCAGTTGAAGACTTCCACTGAAGATTTAAATACTCAGAAAACTGGCGGCGATCATCTGCTCTCAAGGGCTAATAAAAGGTAGATAAAGTACAATTTACAGTACCATGGAGGCGTGACCATTAGTGAAAGAGAAAACTTTGAGCGCCATTTTCTGAAAATCAGCTTCTTTGAGTTGTTCCTTATTCCGCAAAGAGTACGAAATGTTAGACAAGAACCATCTGAAGAGGCCCACAGAGGCGAAAGCGCTCGAACTTACATTATACGGATTACACACTTGAAAGAAAGTAGCAAAATTTATTTTCTACATTCAACCCCGAATATGCAAACAACGACAGACAAAAAAAATTATACAATATAAAAATGATGGAAGAAATTAAACGTACTTGATTAGTATGCAGAAGACTGAAGAAGTCTGGGCGGCAAAGAAATCTGAGCGAAGGCGACTGAAGCTCCGATGGAAGGGCAGCGGTCGCTGAGACAGTTGCTGTTGCAGGAGCGTTGTTAACAGGCTGTTCGATTGCAGGAGGTGCCACATCTTCGCTGACGATCTGCCGCGATGTAATAGTTCTTCTTATTGACTGATACCTGAGGAGATGAAAATTCGACACATTGAAAAAAAGTCCCACAATAGGAGCAGAGGAAAATTTACTAGAGTTGGCAAAGGATCCTTAACCATATTGGGTATCAAAATATTTCATTTATTCCACTAAATTACGATTGACACTAAATTACAATTAAAACATAGAATCACTGTGCCCAAAAAATAATAAACATAAAACTTGAAAAGAAAAAATACAGAAATAAAACAAAACGAACAGAAATAGGAAAAAAACAACAGAAAAAGGAAACAGAAAAACAGAATTAGGAATACTGGACAAAAACAGTCCATCAGATGAGGTTAGCATGAGTACAGAAAAAGGAATCACATATTACTTCTATGTTTGAGTCGACCGACAAAAATAACCAATTAAAAAATCAAGAGATTCAGGCAGCAACGTAAGTACAATACGATATTTTTACTGAAAAACCAGACAAAAGACTCTAAACCTGAAAAATTCACAAAGTACGTTAATAATGCGGACCATGGTGTGTGAACCTAACGATACAAGATAAGTTTTGTGTTTTGTATAATGATATACTTTCCATAGCACAGGGACCTAAGAAGAACATAATATTCACCGAAAAAAAAATCCGGAAAGAAATTTGAGTAAAATAACGAAAAATGCAAATCGCGTGGATGTATATGTCTGTGACACTAGATAACCACCAAACGTCATTATACCTTCTATCAAGTTGTGCTCTTTGGAGATCATTGTTTGAAGAGCGGCATCGGTGGGCCATGTTGTTGGACGGACGAGACCATGTAGTCGTGCGGTTCATGTGGTCTATGTAGAATATC
This sequence comes from Tupiocoris notatus, assembly GCA_037159825.1. NCBI lineage: Eukaryota > Metazoa > Arthropoda > Insecta > Hemiptera > Miridae > Tupiocoris > Tupiocoris notatus. The sequence goes on from JASJUZ010000052.1 coordinate 278,720, forward strand.
CTACCATGGCTGTCGATTCTTGCCTCCCAATCTACGAATAAAGTAAAAATTATCTCGTAATAAGACATACCGATGGGGAATAACATCGAAGAAAAACAATTTTCAAACTCCCCTTGAAATTTGATATTTTACGTTTCAAGGCATTTAGAATCCGAATATTCAATTCGAAAAAATCTGTCTGTCGTACACAGTCAACACTTTTCTGATGAAACTATAAAAGCTAAATTCTTGACATTTTCACAAAAAATCCATTTAAGTCTGAAAACCGCTCAATTCTTCAACCAAATCGCTACTTCTATTTTAAGGATATTTTTGACAAGTTTTGAGGGGGGAGAAAATTCGTATTGTCTAACGTTTTTCCAAGAAAAGGTGTATTTGGCATCGATTTCTATAGATTAATAGACGCTGAATCAAATGAGACCATCGCGAAAGCTTTATTGGTTCTCGAATACAAACGTTCGCAACTATTTGGACAAGATATTATCATAAATGGATTATTGAAGCGAAGGAATAATAAACCATTGTACAATCATTGGTAGCGTTTTTATTGTTTATTCGGATTCTACATGCCTTGATACTCAAACATCAAATTTTGAGGGGAGGTTAGATATTTATTTTTATAGGGTGATTACAGGGGTTTATTATTGGATAATGACAAACCACAAACCATAAGACAACTTGGTTAAACTCTTCCTTTCGAAGTAGGTTGAGAATTAATTATTTCTGATACTTACATGGTGGCAGAGGATCTTCATCAGTGACTTCTAAGCGCTGATGTTTGATCGAACGTTCTGGTATGGACGGAAGACGCGTCGACTGAGCATGCTGTTGAGATGAAGAGTCGACCGAAGTAGCCGGAACCATGGATGGGGACAGATGGGAAAGCTGGGACAACGGAGGCGGTTCCTGAGACAAAGGTGGAGGGAGAGAGGCCGGCTGAGGGCTCCGCCGCGCATGGTGAGTTGGCGTTGGAGGGCATTGAGGCAACGGTTCCGTTTTGAGCAGGGCGCGACCAAGCATCTAAAACAATTTTGGAGAACACATATCGATCAGATAGTAATCCAGTGAAGACTTCTAAATGATAACCTTCTAAACCGGTAAAAACTCCAAAAATCTTGCTCACATCAGCTGGAAGAGGTGGATGGCTGATCTGACGAGACAGAGGTTTGTGCGGACGCACGCCGCATTCGCTGCTTCTTGGCTCGTCGCAGGCGGAAACCAGGGAATCACTACTTGAGCTACGGTTTGCAGCTGCTGCCAGAGAAGCACCTGAAATTGATTGAGGTCATTTATAATGATTAAAAATGAAAATTATCATATAAGGTGCTATAAATAATGAAAATAAAGACCACAGTTTCCAAGTGCATAGAATGGGACTTACAAGGGGACAAAATTAACCGGAATGTCCTAGTAAAACGTTTATTATTCAATATTTTTATACCAAATTTGGGACACCGTCACAGTAATTACCAATGACCACAATGCGAATGCCCAATCTTTTTTCCATTGTTGCAAACAATTTTTAATTCATGCCGTTTTTGTCAAAAACTGCTTTGTGGAGAGCCCGGTCTGAGCAGGTGCAGGCTGTTGGCCATTACACATTTTCGCAGAAACGGAAAAAGGAAGTTCACGAAAAGACTCTTGCGGACGACCCGTAGCACCCACAGCAATGAAACTTCGCACACTGACTTGTCAGACGTTGCCCTTCACCCCGCTCTACCGAAATTCCCCTTAGTTCGTAGTCTTCAGTTTGACACTTACCTTCATGGTTGTCTTGATCAGAGCAGACTGAACTGGGTGCGGTGAACAGGCTGCCTTGCGAGGTGGGAGCGCTTCCTTGGGAATTCGCACCGCTAACATAGCCGCCATCTTGGCTTGCACACGGAACAGGTGAACCCCCACTTACAGCAATCCGCTCTTGGCCCTCAGAAGCAAAACTATTGTCATGCTCCGGAGTTGCGAGAGGAGCAGTCTCACCTGGAAAACGAACGTATGATAGGCCATATTTTATTTTTCCTGCCTCTAATTTAGGAATAAATTATGAAACATAAAGGCATCTTCTCACTTTCAGCTATAACTATTTCTTCATGACGGTCGGCCGGATCTTCTTGCGTCTGAAGACTTGAGGCGGCAGAAAGTTCGTCAGTGTCGACTATTTCGAATCCGAAACTATCTTCAGGGTTCGTCATTCTTTTCGGCCTAGGAGGGAGAACGGGTCCTAAACAGTAAACATGGGGTAAACAAAGGGTAGCTCAAGCTAACATGGTCAGTCAGGCAACATGAGAAGTGATACATGAGTTCAACTTTACTTCGCGTTCTAAGATATTTTAGATGCTATAGATTCAACCCATTTCATGGCGAAAAGTTGATATTCTAAAAACATCACAATTTTTAACTGCTCTTTTGTCGATTGTGGGCCTCTGAGACTTGAAATGTATTTTTCGAGGATTTAATATTCCTTTCATTGCTTTTTATAGTAAAAGTGTAACTCAGTTGTTCACCGTGCCAGGTTCCCTTTAGGATTGAGTGGTGTACATCAGTTTACCGTCCGTCCACAAAACTGATTGATGGTCGTTACTCCTGCAACTGGTGAACTAGAAATACACTGATAAGATAAGAGGTTATGTTAAAAATATTTTGCTTACCATCTGCAAGTTTGTTTTTCTTCTGAATTTCAGCATTCCGCCGGTGGTGCGGTCCATGGCAGGATACAGCTCTTGTCCGCTCCAAAGGCCGGTGTCTTGGAGGCTGCGTGCGTGGAGGCAAGGGAGGCGGTTCCTCCTGAGGAGGCGGGAAAACCTTGGGGAAAAAACAGGTCTAACTAATTCATATGACTCTGAGGACTAGCCTTGTTCAAAAACAAAACAGCGTTCGTTAAATCAAGAAGGATCAGAAAATTCCATACATTCATACCTTTCCATCGGTTAGCTCATAGAAAAACATTCAAAAGATCGATAATATCACGCTTGTGGAGCAAAAGATCTTGGCCAATAAAGAAAAGAATGGAGAAAGAGTGGCCAAGTTCAACTCCCCCTCACACTAGCAATCACGTGGAAAATGTGACAAACAAACGAGTTTCATTAAATATTTTCTCACGCTGACGGATCAGCTCTCAGCAACCGACGGTTGTTGATAACAACGGAAGAGCGTTTCCGAACACTTCTCAACAGTCGCTTAGGCACACTCTGATGGGGGGAGATTACGAGTCCCCTTCATGTTTTGCACGATTCAACGCAAAACACGTAAAGTGAACCCTGCTTAAGCGATACAATTACTTGAACCTCATTTCCTAGGCATAAGGATTTTTGAGATGTTACAGTATCCTACGTGGGGTGTAATATGTTTCCTGTTCGGTATCAGATCGTACTCAATTTCTCACCGTTTCATAAATGGAGTTTCCGCTGGGAGGAACAGTCTTTGAACTCCAGATGGACAAATATTCTGAATTGAGGTGAATCGAATTAGCATGATCCAGCCTCGCCTGGCATTGAGCCTCGTGCGAATTCCACGTGAGCAAGTCTTTAGACGATGCTCGCGAATCCGTGTCCGAATCTTCAGTGCGATGTTCATAACCGTTGGTAAGGGACGACTTCTTTTTCAGGAGCCTCCAGCCTGTAGAATGTATCAAAATTAAGTTATCAGGGACCGCATGAAAGACTCGAAATATCATTAAATATATTGTTTCAACATTGGGACACTTCTGTTTCACCAAAAACTCAAAATGTGCTCGAACCTTTTTTCCGGTATTTCGACGATGCTTCTGAATCCGAGTCGCTTTCCGAGCTAGCGCAGTTGGTGCGAGCCTGCAACCGTAAAACTTCGCCAGGCCTTGGCAAATCCCTTTTTTTCACCGAATTACCACTCTCGCTTCCGCTAGGATGGCCGTGAAAGCGAATCGCAGGGCCGGTAACTTCATCAGTTTTATTCAAAGTGGCGTCTATTTCAAGCGGCTCCGATTGAGCAAGACAGGAAAACGAAAGGCCCGAATAGTAACGAAAACAAACCATCTTGTGCCGGCCTGGAACAAACAATTCGGGATGATTTTTGAGATTCAATAGAAATGGTCTTGAATTGATAAATCTGTGTCATTCGATGCTTCCTTCAATTGAGAGAATAATCAAATTTTCATATAGAAACGATTTCATACCTTGAGATGTCATGGCGCCATTTGGAATATCAAGAAGCCACATGATCGAACCAGTGCCGCAACCGAGATCTTTTGTATAACGAACTATGGACTGCGAACAATCTCTTTCATCTGCTCGGAAAACCATCACGAAATTATTAAGTCTCTTTCATCTCTTTCATTAAATCTCATTAAATCATTAAATATCTTTAAATTAAATTTAAATTTAAATTAAATTTAAATTAAATCATTAAATTAAATTTCATTAAATCTCTTTCATCTGCTCGGAAAACCATCACGAAATTATTAAGTTTTACCCAATGAAAAGTCTATGTGCATTTTAAGGCACAATCAAGAGTATAGATTGTTTTCAAAACTTGATCATAGGCATTTAGGATTCATTAGGGCCTAGATGTTAAGCAAGACCACTCTATAAAATTCTTTGCTGATCTCAGCAACCGACCGATTTACCTTCAACAGAAAAACGCTGCAAAAATTTTACTAAGATTGTGCAGTGTAATAGTAACTAGCTGAAACTCTTGTGAACGTTTCAGCCCAACAACATATTGGTAACTAAGAGCAAAATCCTTGGCAACTATCGTTATTTTAAATAGTTTTATTTTTTCCTAAATACTACATTCAAAGTCAAATTAATTGCTTAATTATAGCTGAAATGAGTGATTTACGAGCATTCCACCAAATATAGAATGATTTTTATAGCTCCACAGATGATCAAATTTTGCAAAATATCTCGAAATCTCAAACATTTTACATAAAAGCACAAAGAACAATTAAAGCTATCAACTCCGCAATATCAGCGTTCAAAAATCTACGGAAATTGATATTAAACACACCTTTCTCAGAAAAACCTTGGAGAACATGAATTCACCCCATAAAATTAAAGTAGTGGTTAGGCTAAAAAATTGAGCTTTGTGAGGTCAAGAATGATTTTTGGTGAAAATATCAAGTGCAATTATGGTTTTTTCAGAAAAGCGTTGACGGTGACGGACAGAATTTTATTAATCGGATTCTACGTGCTTGGGGATGTAAAACATCAACTTTCGAGGGGGTTAAGAAACATATTTTTGTGAGCGATCACAATGGTTTATAATTGAATTATTAAAACATCAAGAGGAGCTGGGACATTGCGGAGAGGATTTTGTTGTAAAGAATAGGATCACTGAGGATTCTTCAGGACAATGTACATATGATCGCTGACTATAGTCATAAATGTAAAGCCCAGAAACCGACGCAGAAGAAATTCAATTTCTAAATGAAGGTACCACCTGATAATTTTACAGGTTCTCTGAAGTACTTACGAAGGTAGTACAAGCCCAGCCAATCGTGCCGCGAGGGTGCTTCGACAGACCAGGAAAGCTGAGCCCAGATCGACTCAGCGCGGAAATAGAGGGACGCGTGAAGCCAGGACCAGCCTTGCAAAGGCACGCCTCTATCTTCATTGGCGTAGAGCCTGTACAAATGAGAAACAATGAACCTTGAAAAAAAAGACTCTATAAAAAGCTTTTTTACATTTTTAGACCCCGAAATGACCAATCAACAATCCACAGAACAATTGAATCCAATAAATCTAACCAAACGGTGATCAACTTTTAGCAACAAGCATACTTACATTTCAACATTCATGTCACGGACAGGTGTGACACCACAAGCTTGGTCGCAGAGTCCATCCTCGTCAGCAGTAAAAGCTTGCGCCGCCACGGCGCCTTCCTGCCGGCTCCAATTACCGCCTCTCTGGCTGTTTTCCTTACCCTCGTCACCTAAAAGTACAATGAGTACACACTTGATTTCCAATGGGACATATGACTGAGTAAAACAGATTTCTTCACATAAACATCAATTGAAACTGGATTTTAGTCCAGTACGCAGAAAATTGTGACCTGGAACAGGTGAGATAGAAAATTTTATTGTTTTCAACTAGCTACATAGTTCAACGCTAGATCAAAATTCGCGAGGTATGTTGAAAACATTTTGTGTGGATCTATGTTCTTAGGACGTAAAAGAACCGTTTAAAACAGTAAAAACTTCTACTCCACCTTTGGTAGGAATTGGCCCTGCCTACTTTCAGTATCCCAATATTATCTACCCCTATGTTAAGCTCTTTGTGAAAATGGTTTTTTTATTCATGTAAAAATGTTTCTTAAAAATGAAAATGTTGATGAGAAAAAAGCAAACGAACACGTTACAGTGTTTAAATAAAAACGGAATTCAGTCAATTGATTTTTTTATTTTTTTCATGAAAAACAGGAAGAAAATTCACAAAGGAAAATCTTTCTGACAGTGTCACCACACCAACAATCATGAAGCTTCGCGGAAAGTTGATTTTCGACTACAACAATAACAAGACAAAAATAAAACCTGTTCTGTTTCAGTTCTTTTGCCCGAAAATTAAAGATTCGCGGCAGCTAAAGAACTCGCTATTTGATATCAATCAGTTTCCTATTGTCGCTTGCGTGCAGATTTTGATCGCTATTTGTTATTTTTCAAAAAAAAAATTTCATTTATTTAAACGAATACGTATATATTTACATGTAAAATGTATATTTAAAATGTGAGCAAACTTGAAATTTATTTACAATATTTTTGCTATTTATTAAAAATTTGTCATTGATTTGCCATTTTTAGCTAAAACAGTTAAAACTAACAGTATTATTTGCTCCTCCAAATGTAGATCAACGTTTACCCAATGTAGTACTTCATTGGGTAATCACTTCTAGTTCTTTGTGTTTTTCTTTCAACAAAAACTATGCAGAAATTAGTTCCAAGTGCACACAAGTGCGCTCATTAAATACTCGGAAAATGTGAATTTTAAAGAATATGGGAAGAAAATGTAAAACTGACCTTAAATCGACACATTGAGAAGGCACGATAACCTCGATTATACTGCGGTCAACAGCTATTAACACATTCACTGCGGGTCACCAATTGGAAATCTTCCAGGCAACCTGATTTGAGTTTAATCACTTCATATAGCTTTGCACATGTGGGAAAATGTGTTGCTAGCTTCTGGAATACCATAGTCAATGTAATAAGAGCCTAATTAGTTCTGTCCCGGATCCGGGACGGCCGTGACGCTAGCGAGTTCCGGTATTGTTATGAGTATTTGCCTACGTATTTTTCTTGGTTCTTCAAGCTAGTTTCACTTGCAGTTATTCGTGCGTTCGAAGGAAGGATACAACAGAAAAACTAAATAAACCGCTCACAAATTTTTTCAAACAATAACTTCTCTTCAAAACGGGTGCAGGAAGGTATAAAAAGTCGATAGAGGCAGAAAAAGTTGAAGAAAAAATGGTTTTAACAAAAAAAAAATATAATTATAATGACAAAAAAAATAATAAACGACGAAAAACAGTTACACAGAATAGGGGTTAGGAAGGTATAAAAAGTAAATAGGAGAAACGATTCCCAAGAAAAATATTAGGATGAATAATTTTTATACAAAAATAAAGAAACGAGTAGACGGATAAAAATGTTATAAAATGTGTACAAAATATGTTCTAAGACAGGATGGTTTTTACAGAAAAATTCGATATAAAGTGAAGGAAAAGGGAAGGTTTGAATAAAGAGCAATATCAAGATTTGTCGAATAGATTCAGTGTTTGCGCCAAATGTCGAAGTAAACAAAAACATGTCTGTCTATATTCAATCGCGAAACGACTGCTCTATGACTAATCTTCCTTCTTCGAATCTTTTCACTTCAATTTCCGATTGTTCGCTTTTCATCGTTTTGGTTTATTATTCAATAATAAACCATTGTAATCGCCCAAGAAAAAAAAATTTATAACCCCCCCTCAAAATTTGATGTTTTACGTTTCAAGGCATGTAGAATCCGAATATCCAATAAAAAAAATTCTGTCTGTCCGCCGTACGCCGTACGCCGTACGCCGTTAGCAGTTTTCCGGCCAAACCATAATAGCGAAATTCTTGAAATTTTCACCAAAAATCAATCTCGGTCCTACGACGGCACAGTTCTTGAACCAACTTGCTAGCTCAATTTTAAGGGTATTTTTGGGGGGTTTTGAGGGGGAGAAAATTCATATTTTCCACGGTTTTTCAAAAAAATGTGTACGTGGTATCAAATTATATAGATTTTTGGACGCTGAATCGAATGAGACCATCGCCGGGTCGATAGCTTTTATGGTTCTCGAGTTATCGCAGCTTTTGTGCCGAATTTGGAAGATTTTTAGAAATTTGACATGAGGGTATAACTCGAGAGTTCTTGGAGCTCTAAAAATCGTTCTATACTCATTGGAATGGTCGTCAAACACTCTCTCCAGCTGTAGGGTAAGGCAAAAAATTTAGCTTTTAATTAGGAAATTAAGAAAAATAAAATTGATTAAAATTACAATAGTTGCTACGGATTTTTCCTCTATAGTTACCATCTGTTTTTTGGTGAGAACATTCACTAATGTTCGGAATAGTTACTTTCACAAATGGATAGTCTTCATAAATCAATATTGAAGCGAAGGAATAATAAACCACTGTTCAATCATTTGCAGCGTTTTTCTATTCGTTATCTATTCGTTCTTATTTCTATTAGGTACATTAACCTCTGGAGAGTTTGGAATTCGATGCCTTCAATTGCGATATCTTTCTGACTTTTTTCAGCATGGTAACGCTGATTTTAGAACTTTTTGAAATTACCGAGTAAAATAATGAAAAACAACAAAAAAAAAAAATCGGGTCGCCTTGGTTTTCTCCCCCTCAACCCCAACAACGAAGAACGATCGATGCAACAAAGCTACAACGAACAAAACAAATAAAATAATAATGAAAATCACAGTCACGAGACGAAAATGAACGCTCGAGGTGACAAACTAAACTACAGAAAATGGCGGCAACGGTTTCGTTATCAACTACATCAGCCTCAGCTCTTGATAGATTAGTTGATTTCTCGATCTCGACACTGGGAGGATCTTCATGATACGAGCGGTTCTCCACAACTCGATCTCTCGACACTGACCATGAATACCCCTACTATTTGGTTAGCATCATTCATTGCTTGCCCTAGAAACCACTTTTGTGTAAACATTAAAAAAGCGCTAAGAACATAAACTCCATGTTAAGACTGTAATTGACAAAATGCTTTCACAGAAGTAGAATTACTACGTACCACTACCACTTCCAGTTGGCAACCACAGAGGGCTCGCACTGGCCGACGTCTGCCCTTCATGTTCCTGGTGGAGCTGTTGTCGCTTATTCGGGGCCGTCTTTTGCTCCAGACCGTTGGCCCGATCACTTTGATTACATTCCCTTTCTTCTTTGGCACCCTCCACCTCCCGCCTCCCGCTGGTTCCTTCCTCCTTCTGGAGTCCCGTCTTGTCAACTGCTAGAACGGCCACCGGTCCAGGTATTACAGCAACGGGCTACGCCGAATTTCTGCCGAAATACAAGAAAATACGTGAATAAAGGAGATCAATACAGCTAATGGCAAAATGGGGATTCAATAGTGTTCCTGAAGTCATTAAGACACTCTTCGAATTATTCGAACAGAGCATATTTTTCAAACTGTTGATAAAAAATTCTTCTGCCATGAAATGCATCAACTACCACTAAAAACAAGCTTGCCTAAAAAAAACCGAGCGATTTTTTAAAAACATTTTCTTAATTAAAATTGCAGAGGAATAAATCAATTGCCACTACCTTTGAATCACTTTTATACGAAGTATACCATAAAATCGCCTGATATTTAAATTTAAGCTGTAAAAAACTCTCATGCAGTGGGAAGAGATGAGCTTAATAACATTTGATGGGCAAGAAGCTTCGAACAATGCGTGAGACTTAACAGTCGATCGCCTAAACAGATAAACAGTTTCGTGACCAAGAACACTGAGAACTGAAAAAATTCGTCACGTCCGACGCGCGGCTACGCCCCAAAAATTACTTATTTTTGCGTGTCCCGCACAAAGCGATGAATAAGAGCGATGTCGATTTGAAAAAAAATTATCTCCGTCGAAAATATCACACCACTACATCTGGCAATGGGACGTAGAAAAGGTAATTACCTGCTCAAGTGGAAATCGGGTCACCCAGTCAGATACGCATCCGGGATGATATCAGCTTTACAAGGAAATGCGGGGCGAAACCCCGATGAAATCCGACCTACCGCATCGGTTTCGAGAGCCTCAGCGCGGACGTTGATAGGTAAACACTGGAAAATACTCGGTTCGGCCTCACCTCGAACAGAAATAGCGGACACGACGCGACGAACTGAAAAACTCAACTGACTGAAAGAAGATAACTCGGTGTAAATAAGCACCAGCCCACCCGCAATGTATTTGGAAGAGAAACAGAACTGCGGATGATAACAAGTCCAGTGATGTCAATGTACGTCAAGTTTCCCTCAAGAGGAACAAAAAAATCCCTTCCGCACTGCTTGTAGAATTCCAAATTTGAATTGTATCGTGTTTTATTGTAGAAATTGTATCATATTTGTATTAGGTATATATTTTATTCTATATATATTGTATTTATATATTATACGTATATATTTTCACAAATTATATTATATCGACAATTAGTCCCTTTTAAATGCTGTAAATGTTTGTCGTAAACCATAAACATTTATCTTTAAACATAAAGATTCAGATAATTACCTTTTCAATAAACTCCACTCGTATACTTATAGAATGAACGTGTATATAGAATTATATTTTCGACGAAATAATAATCGTATCCTTGACTCACGTAGCGCAACAACTATACAGAGCACAAAGAAAGGTAAAAGAGGGAGAGGTAGTGTCAGCAGGCGGAACGTTACACAGGCTGTTCATTAACAAAGAAAAAGATTCAACGAAACATCAAAGTCCACAGGCTTGCGTAGTTGTTCAGTGTTGCTTCTGTAGTTAGGAAAGTAGTCCCAACGATTGAGTTTCCACTGCCTGGACACTGGTCAGCTGTTGGTTGGGCTGTCTCCATTGGCGCGTAATTCAAGTATGAATGGGGAAGACGCCTACTTTTTATTTTCGTTCCTAATGGCCTGAATTCTGCTATTTGGTGTCAGCTGAAGACGGAATGTCCAATTTTTCATGAAAATTGTGAGTTTCCGCGGAGAAAATCGCTAATGAAAACCGATGATTTTGAACGAAAAATGAATAGTTATTACGTCATAACTAGTCCGTTGAACGTGAATATCGATACTAGCGCTTGCATCTTCGGAGAATAAACTAATATTGGGAGCAATAATTTGAGGTTGCTGTGAGATTACCAAACCCCCCTCAGCAATTTATTTGCTTTACGAGGCATTTCGGGCGGTACTAACTCGACGATTAAAAAAACCTAACAAGTAGCAGTGAAGTTAGCGTCACTTACTCGATTTAGCATGACTCCAGTCTTAAAGACCGTCTTGTTGTTCTTGTCTGTCTTTCAGCCGACTGCAGAGCGCTCTAGAGAGTTACTTCAATCGGTTGGAGTTACATTTCCGGGTTTGTTCAAACCGCGGGTTTCAATCCCTAGCGATTTTCTCCGCGGAAACTCACAATTTTCATGAAAAATTGGTCATTCCCTCTTCGGCTGAGACCAAATAGCAGAGTTCGGGCCATTAGGAACGAAAATAAAAAAAATAGGCGTCTTCCCCATTGCGTAGGTGAACACGAAGAATTTGGTTGAGCCTGGGGCATCCAATCGCCTAGAGATAAGCCCATGGAAGAACGATATGTCTGCAATAAAGCGAGGGGGAAGAAGCTCCAGCTTGGTTCTCAGATCCATGTAGTTGAGCTCAGTCCAAGGAACCCTTAGCTTGAAAGCGATGAACCGAAGGAAAGCACGATGAACCCTTTCTAGTCGATCAGTATGCCAGTGATAAAACGGACGCCAGACGACGGACGCATACTCCACTATGGGCAGAACCAAGGCCCTGTAATGAGAGACGAGGGCTGGCAGACTGTCGAAGTCACGAGCACTTCGCCTTATGAATCCAAGGACTCGCAGGGCCCGACCAGCCACATGGTCACTGAAAGTGAGACGAGCAACACACCAAGGTCACGAACATGTGTTTGCCTCCCCAGCCGCCCACTCTGAATGACACAATCATGAATCGGAGATACAGAGCGGTGGAAGGTGATCACTGAACATTTAGACGGGTTCAGGAAGAGGCCGTTATCAGAGCACCAGTATTCCAACCCATCCAGACTCGACTGAAGGGCGAAGCAGTCTGCGCCAGACCCCACACGGCGAAAGATTCTAAGTTATCAGCGAAAATCAGAAAGAGGAGAGACGAGCGCCATTCATTACCAAGAGAAAGAGCAAGGGGCCAAGATGGGATCCCTGGGGGACTCCTGACGAAGCAGCAAATGGCGATGAGATGGCACCATTCACACGGACCAACAGCTCACGGTGGGACAAGTAACCACGGATCCAATCGCAGACAGCCAAACAATCCCATAGACTCAAGAGCTGCAACAATAACACTATGGGGGAGCTTGTCAAAGGCCTTGGCAGAGTCTGTGGCTATCATGAGACCAAAGGCGAAAGCATCCAGGGTATATTCTTGAAAGGAAAGCAAAAAATAAGTTACTTTCGATCTACCCCGAGCAGAGCCGCTCGACGATAAGATGGCAGGAGAGAGCCATGAGAAAAGTTTCTCGAGGATCTTTGGGATGGTGAAAGAGAGCTGATAGGCCTGTAGTTAAAAGATTGATCGGAATGGCGATTATGTAAAAAAATAAACATATATTTTGGAAGATAGCCTGTAAAATTTTGTTAAAATACATGCGCTTATCGATTTTTGGCAGCAGTTGTAACCTTATTTTCTGGATATCCCTCGTAGCACATACGTTACGTAATTTTCATTTTAAAGAAATGCATTAATACAAAAGAGAGGGGTGAGTGTAATTCTCGACAAAGTTTCCTTTTTCCACTTGCAATGTGTAAGAGTCTATTTTTTACTCAAAATTTTCGCAACAATTGCTTACAGCAAAATTGATTTTGATTTAATTTTCAAGTAATAAACGCGAATAATTCAAGTAACAAAAATAGTGATCGTAAATTTTTCGAAAATTGATGGGAAAGTCGAAAATCTGCGGTATACAATTGATTGAGAAACTCGAACAATTTAAACGAAATGTCGACCCATGTTCGTCAAATAGAAACAAATTCAACGGCTGGAAAAAAAATTAATAAATTTAAAAAACCTTGAGGATTTTTTTTTTTAAATGAAAGTCTTACAATAATTTGGGAAATAGTAGAAAGAACAATCCATTATCAGTAAGATAAAAGGGAAATTTATTCAGGAAAATCTCGTATAACGATAGATCATTGATTTCGAGCAGCATGAATTTAAAGTTGTATAATGAAAATTAATTCATACGCTTACGATTTCTCGAATGGGATTGCAGGATGAAAGAAAACATTTATACATAAATAATAACTTTATTGGAAATAGTATCGACAAAATAAGTAGACAATATTGTATATCATATATATTATGCATTACTCAAAAGACATCCTAAGTGAATAGCAATCCATATAACATCTTCATGCCTGAGATTCCTGCATGATTCGAATGCAAAGAAATCATATATGCCAAACGGGTTCTCTCGTCATATAGATATTTATAATAGTACGTTTTTATGAATATGTAAATCTTCTTTTTATAACCTACAATAATAAAAACAAAAGGAAAACACGAGGGGAAAGAAACGAGAGTAATAAAAACGAAGGTTGAATGGCTTCGACGCTTTGCAGCACTGGCAGTTGGGCTGGGGAAACCTATAGTATCATTTTATTGAATCTCATTTCAAAAAATATAAACGCACCGGAAAAATTTTCCTCTGAAAGTAAAATACACATTGGAATAATCGAAGTCAAATAATTATAAAATATTTTCTCCCCTATTAAAAATAAAAGGTAACAGGTAGTAAGGCACGAAATTCAGCGTTGAAAATTTTTTCCCATCTCTCCAGCCAGAATTCGATCAGCCGTATTGTGAAGCGAATTCAACTTCATGCTTCGAAAGGTATCGTAATTATACAAATTATTTCTCAACTGGACAGGAATATTTGCTTGTCTTTTTTTTAGTGTTTTGAAAGCGAGATGAGAGTCGAAAACAATTTTTCTAGCGCGTTATTCCATCAAGCACCTCTCAAAGGCCTCTCCAGGATGAATCATTGGTTAAATAAGGTCAACATTAAGGGCTAGTTCAGACACGGCGGAAACCGCGCGGAGCGACCACGCGGTCCTATATTGTACGAGAACGTTCACACAACACCTCGCGGTAGGAGGCGAAAGCGCTCGATGGAATACATCATTCGCAAGCGAGAACGTCCTGATTGGCTCTCATTGACCTTCAAGAGATGAAATCAATGACGGAAAATACAAATACCGGCTACCTGCTCCGTAAAAACTAGAGCGACGGACAAAATCATCCTAAATAAACTCAAGCCTTCATCAGTCTCAAAAGCGAGTCGATTTTTAAATAATCTTAAAACTTAAGCGGGAAATTACTTTGCCACTCGTTTTCAGCCAGACACGAACAGCTACACTCGATTGGCAAAATTACGTCACTACAGGTACATTATCAAATTCGTTAATAATCGGCAAAATATACTCATCATATCAGTACTCGCGCTTTTCGAAAATCCATCAGTCAATCATTGGTCAAAAGATCAGTCATTTTTTTTGCATTATCTTACGATACATTAACAAAAATAAGGCAATACTGTCACTATTCCTATCGGCCCAACTGCCATTCGCTAATGTCGAACGCCGGTTTACAATAGAAAATAATATAAATGCGTAAAAACTACAATTTTGAAAAATATAAACCGCTCTATTCTTTACGCAAGGATTACTCTATAGGTTTGTAGTACACGGAAATATCGGTACCAAATATTGGCAAGCCATGGCAACAGAGTGAGAATTATTGATTCAAGGTTAAAATCAAGCGTGTTTCGACATGGAGAAGCTAGAAAGGAGCAGAATAGTAGGGTGTTCTTGAGGGGTATTCATGGTCGGTGTCGAGAGATCGAGTTGTCAAGAACCGAAGAAAAGAGAGAGATTGTCAAGAACCGCGTGTACCATGAAGATCCTCCCAGTGAAGCCCGTGTCGAGATCGAGAAATGGACTCATCTATTAAGGCCTCCATGGCCATTAAACCGAATGAATTTGTACTGGGTTGGTGAGGGGGAGAAGAACCAGGCGACATATTCTCCGATTTTTTATTTACTGGCCGAGTACTTTCGCCCCTTCGGACATCCTCAGGGCGATGTGGAACCATAGGTTACCACAGCCTATGGTTCCACATCGCCCTGAGGATGCCCGAAGGGGCGAAAGTACTCGGCCAGTAAATAAAAAAATCGGAGAATATGTCGCCTGGTTCTTCTCCCCCTCACCAACCCAGTACAATGAGATATGCGACGACTCAACCAAGACGAATGAATTTGGTTTCTGCCTCTTAGGTGACAATGTAGATACCTACTTAAAATTTGCTATTTCTGACAAATGAACACGTCAGCATCATGTAACCTAGCCTCAGACTGCAAAAATGGATCTCATATTTCCGATAAGTGCCCACCACTTGTGAACAATTGGCTATACGAATTGCCAGCTATTTCATTTCGAGTTCCTCTCTGTGTAATGAATAACGGTGCTACAGCTTGATCAAAGGAATCTGATGGAGACGATCCCACAGACAACACTGAGAGCCACAAGTTAACTAGTTAATCATTCGTGTTGCTGACTAGTTCTTCAATATCTTCAACCGTTGAACCAAGGGCTTGCAATGAGGCCTAAGCGGGAGAAAGCGCTTGTAAAATG
Source organism: Tupiocoris notatus (assembly GCA_037159825.1). NCBI lineage: Eukaryota > Metazoa > Arthropoda > Insecta > Hemiptera > Miridae > Tupiocoris > Tupiocoris notatus. The sequence goes on from JASJUZ010000052.1 coordinate 294,618, forward strand.
AAACATTATTCAAGAGACATCTTTCTCTCGCCCAGGATGACTTTACACAGAATGCTATAGGATCTATTTGTGGTTTAAATTTAAAAAAATACACACTATCGTTGCCACGGCTGCGTAAATAAACCGAACAATTTTTTCGTTTCGAACGGGACAAATAATTTTAACATCGTTACAGAACAAAGAACAACTGAACGGATAAGATTGCAGGAACGAAATTAAAAAATGCCCGCACTCAATGGAAAATTCGAGTTTGAAACGCGAGCGTGAAACGATTTTGATTTCGATCTCATAGATTCGAATCCCTGCGATCTCGTATCGGTGAACGTTTTTGACAGCTAGAATTATCGAATGTTCGAATAGAAAATGCGGCTTTTTTTCTACACAAATCACCGAGTGAGGACAGCAGATAAATATATAAAAAAAAAAAATAAAATAAAATAAAATAATGGGATAGATCAGGTTGTCTACACAGCTAAACTGCAATGGGGTTTCCTTTTACATTTTCTGTGATTATTATCCACTAAACATCTATTGCTTCTTGCAAATAATGTAAATCTTCTGTTCCATCAATGCACGATCGAACATCGTTGAAAAATTCGCTCTCTCAAGACGCACGTTTCTAGTTAATTTGTGGGAAAATGAGGGATGAGAAAAAAAATGCCAGGTAATAAATAGAAAACGCGACCGTCGCAAATTTTATAAAGATGGGTATCTGCGTTGCATCGTTGAAATAATATATTTCCTTTTTTGTACGCATAAAAGTAAAAAAGCGGCTATTATTCTCATCTCTTTACTGTGTAAATATATATTTTGTACAAAAAGTATAAAAAAATACGCAAAAATTTATTTTCTTCTCTTGCCAATACTTCTCGTTAGTAGCAAATATAAACATTGTATAATATGGAATTAAATGAAAACCGCTTTCAGAGAGGAAAAGAAACAAATTAGGTATCGTTTAAATAATAGGAAAATTTTTCTCTCATTTTTTTTAACTACACGCACATAAAACGCGTGAATAGGAAACACTTGCAAACGATAACCCAACGGGGGAATCTAATATTTAAAATTGCGGAGAGTAACTCGGGGGGGAATTTTTTTTCTCGGCGTTTTATTTATTTTTCTCCTTTTGCTTGGACATTTTCTTTTAACGATATAACAATTTCTGTTTAGTCCAACAGTTTCAGTCATCCAATCAAGATTTTTTTGCTCCCCCTGAATTGGCGATTCCTAATCTGATTCGCAACAGATTCTTAATGTCATTCGTGTGTGTAAAATTGAAGCTTCCCAAGTAATTTTTGTAGGCTGAAGAATTAATTGAGATCCGTTCATAGATTTTCTTGAGTCTAATCGCTCAATTTTTATTGACCAGGTTGCCGAATCGTACACTTCAAGAATTGGATAATATTTTCCTATTGTAGACTCTCGAACAGGAATCAAAGCCAGCATTATTCATCACTGGCGTTAACTGCAAACGTCGAATTAATGCGGGAACAAAAAACAACAACAGAATAACGTCTAAATTTCTCATATCTGTGTTTCGAATTAATTTAATTGATAAATTATTATGAAAATCTTTCCAAGAGAAAATCATTCGAGATGAGAACGAAAAACCTAGCTATTTTTTTTACTTTTTGAAACATCACAAGAACTTTGAAGTGATGGATAAAAAAAACAACGGGTCTCTTTATTTTTTCTGGGGGAAACTCGACCAATCAGACCTCGTTAGAAATAATATGCCATTTCGAAAAAAGAGAAGACTTTTAACATAAAATTTTGATTGCATGACTGAAAAGTTTCATTTTCCTTCGGGATATGAGGTTCGGGCTATTTGCGGAGACCGCTTTGCGATCCATGATGTGTTGCAATTAAAACAGAGGGTAAACATTTTATGGGAATATTGAACTCGGTGGAAGAGATGATTAAAGCTAGTATGATGACATTATTCATCATCAGGGAGTAACAATGTATGGGACGAAAGTGTGGCCGAACCTGTAAAACGGGGGAGAATGACGCGATGTTAACTTTATCGGGTTATGAACACAAACAAGGCGAGTTTTGGTTGGTTGTCTTACATCTGAAGAGCGCTGTTAATTGTCGGGGTTGTATGTGCGACTATTTGGCTCAGACAATAAGGACAGTCCTTTTGTGCGGGAGCGCAGGACATACAGAGCACGTAGTGGTTGCAAGGACCGACAGTCACCGCACGATTCCTCTCGTTGCACACCAAACATTTCGGATCCATTTGAAGACGAACTTCCTGTAAAAATAAGGCAAAAGTGATACTGCGAGTTGCTAAGGTGAAAGAAAGGCAATAGGGGTATTCATGGTCGGTGTCGAGAGATCGAGATGTCGAGAAATCGAGAAGTCGAGAACCGGGCGTACCATGAAGATCCCCCGTGTAGAGATAGAGAAATCGACTAATCTGTTAAGGGCTCCATGGCAACCATATCTACTCGTCTGATGTAATGATAGTGAAGCCGTTGCCGCCATTTGCTTTCGTTTTTTTCGTGGTTTTCAATTTCCAAAAGTGCCTAATCGACCGTTAGCATGCCGAGAAAAAGCCGGAAAGAGATTGCAGTTGAAAAATTGAAATCGGAAATCGTGGAAATGTGAATCGGAGTCTCGCTTGTTTACAATTGCTTACATGGACATTTGGCGGGAACGCCGAATCTCGACTTCTCGACGCATTTTTGGATCGAATTCGATTTCTCGATTGAGAAGTGAAATGAAGTACTGTGCATGTCCGGTCGAGAAAGTTTCCATGACAACCTTATCAATCTCGACTTTCTCGACGTCTCGACACCGACCATGAATACCCCTAATGTGTTCAAAAACAGTATTATGATAGGCATTTGAAAATGTTAGTTACTCAAACCTGGGCAAAATGTTTACCATAGAGAAAAAGAAAGCTTCTCTTTATCCTGCGAAGGCCTTCCTTAAAACTTGCTATCGAACAGATCATGTCAAATAATAAAGGAGAGAAAATCTTGTTGAAACGAAATAGGAAAGAATTGTACAAACGTTCGTGTGATGATCGTGCATCATCCCAAAGTAAAAATACTGTGAGTCAAAATGATACAGTTGAGGAGGAAATCAGCACAACCAATAACTGTCCTGTCAGACGAGGCAATTAAATTAAAGCGCCTGCACATTTCAATAACTATTCCAGTCACTATGTATCAACTAATGAATACTAAGGCAGTTTGTTGGTTGAAAATATTTATGACTGATAAATATCGCTCTATTAAAGTTTATGATCCACTTAGTATTGAAAATAATTATGTAGGCAAAGAAGGAAGACGTCGTATCAATAAACTTACCATCTACGTTCTATCACTTATTGAATAAAGGGTCTAAAGCCTCATCGAGCTGAGTTGACATGTTCTTACATCGTTTATATATAGGGTATCGTGTATTTGTGCAGGCTGAATTGCTCCGCCGAAGCTGGAAATTTAACTGCATAGAAAGGGAAGCCAAAAAGGGGGGCAAAACTGAGCAATATCCTCGTTTTATGTGCCCGCCGGTTGATCACACTCTACGTGTTCTCAATGTAGTCAGACTACGGTAGACGAAAAAAAATTCCAAAGCTAAAACTTCAAAAAGACAAAAAAACGAAAACAATAAAAAAATTATATTAATTGTAAGAATTAGATATTTTTCACTTGAAATTCGATTTCCACGTCTAATTTCCAGTAGGAAAATTTAATTAATTAAAACTAAACATTACTTAAGTATTTGCAAAGAATTTTCAGTTGAAAAACACACAAGTAGTGTAATACTAAGAATATGAAAAACTGATCATTGTCGCCAAATTTCCGCCGTTTTGACGTCAAATTTCAGCGTTAAATTTCCTATAAATCAGCTTTCAAAATCGCTTGAAAACCAAAATTTACATCTTCACCATTACAAGAAATCGGCTCGAAATTTCGGCCGGTGAAAAACTCGATTTACGGAAAATAATTTCTGTGGCGCTGTTTGAATTCTTCCCACCAAATTTTTTGCTATGTACGCGTGTAAGGCGTTTGAATGAAGACTTATGCATAATAAAACAAATTATTCACATAAATTGTGACCCCGAAAACACGGTAAAAGTCCGATTTTCAAAAACTGATTTTTTTGGACCATTTGCAGATTTTTCCGAGAAGTAAAAAAATCACAAAAATACATCTTGCTAAGATACAACTTTTCTAAAAATTTCAGATTTTTATCTCTATTGAGAGAGGAGTAAAAAATCGTTAACTGATCGGTTAAAAAAATCGCAGGGGTCTCCCTTGGATTTTTCGCGAGAAATTTTTTTAAATCGATTTCGCTCAAATTCAGCATAATGATAGTTGATGATGTGTGTATCAATAATATATGCTCCATTTCTAGTTTCTTTAGCTCTAAATTGATGAAAATAACGTTCTAAGTTGAAAAATGTGATGTTTTCGTGTATATTCCAGCAATATTGTTCAATACCTCACAAACGGTTGAAAAATGGATAGGTACATTACACGGGGAAAATGTTGATTGTTGAATTACCTATCTTTTGGTATATTCAAACGTCTTAATTGACGACTTTTCGTTAAAGTTATCCACTGTGTAAGTTACAAATCCTAGTGGTAATATATACCGAACAATGAAAAGAAATAAAACGCAGATTTAAATTGACTTTACCTTATCAACCTGTTCTAAATCCTTTCTCAACTGGGCTTGTAATGATTTGAGCGTCGCCAACGACAGAGACTTAAGTTCGGAGACCCTTCGCAGCCCGTGAAGATATGGAGAGCCCTGTAACAGGTCGACTTCTTTTTGCAAAGCCTGCGCTTGAGCTGTGGCTTCGTCCCGCTGCTGCTCGGCAATTATGGCTTTGCGAGTAGCTTCGTCCACCAAATGGTAACAGTTTTCGCAGCCTTTAGATTTTCTGGAAAAACGAATTAAACGAGACGACATTCATTTCTGATGACATTTCGAAGCAAGCTTTGGAGATTCATGTAAAACGTTAAGAGAAGAATATTGGTAGCATTGCAGATTTTACGAACTCTGAAAGTTTGCGTCCTATTGGGTCGGAGAGTGACGAAGAAGGAGCTACTAAGGAAGGGCTGACGGTGAATCCTGTTCCTATTACTGATGGCCGGCTGCTCGGGGACATACCGAAGTCTCCTCCGTAGAGCCCGCTATTCGTAAGACTGCCTAATCTGCTTCCGCTGTTATTCACATGGTTCCCGCTAACGTGGTTCAAGAAACTCTGAAAAACACAATTGAATACAGAAGCGTAATAACCTTGTTTGACTGTAAAAGTAATTTATTACAATGGAATACTCTTTGAGCCTATTTGTAAGATATTATTATATTTTTTATTTGTGTATTTGTTGATTAATTGCCTAATAGCCTAATAAGTATCGTCAAATAAAAAAAACTAAATTTCAGTCATTTAATAGAAACATTTACAATCGCACTTACAGATTCCAATGTATCGGGATGGGAGAAACGATTGGCCGATAGGAAGCCAGACTGAAGATGCTGAAGAGGAGAGGCTCCCGGCGAGAAATTACTATGAGAGCTCCTTGGAATGTTAACGGGAGCAGATGATCCCAAAATTCCTGAAGAAAAAAAAAATAAAAATAAATTCATTTTTAAAAATACGAAGAAGTAACTATTTAAATATAATTTCAAAGTTTATGAAGGAAAAGTTTGCAACAAATACGTTCGATACACTCACCGGCTGAAATAGAATTGGAAATGGTCGGAGAATCGCTTTCAAATTCCCTGTCGATGCCAAGAATTCCTAAATTTTGATCGTCCAGATGTAAATCGTCCAACGCGTTACCTGCAATTAAGATTAAAATAAATTTAAACAAGAGAAGAAAAAAATCAATAACTTGCAAATGTTGACGGAGAAGAGGTAAGGTAATAATTGTTGCCGATTGCCGCTGAACATTGCAATCGCGCAAAAAATCAATGGATATTTCATATTTTCAACTCATTGGTGTAAAATAACTCACCCATAACTTCTAGGTCGTATTGCAATCCTCGCAATGAATTGTTTCCCATATTGATGCCAACGTAGAGGTTTTGTGATTTGTCTTTATCTGAATCACCTAATAAGCTGACGTTATCGAGCGGAGGGAGAATAGTATCTCTTAGTCGTTCCTAGCGTAAGAATTGAGGTTCAAGCAACAGATCATAGTACGATTAATAGAATACACAGTTTAGCTGTTTTGATATCAAGTTAACTCACACGATAGGTAAAAAGAAGAAATATGTCACTGACAGGAGCAGTTTCAAAGCATGACAAATTTGCTCACCTGATAGGAATCATTCATAAACGCGGACGATAACTGATGATGATTGTCGTTTCTGTGAGCTAATTGAGCCCCGGGGGCTTTAGAATGAGAACCGTTAGAGCCAACGCTGCTGGTCGATGTGCATTCAGACAACTCACCGCTACCATTCTAAAATGGAAAAAATATCACTTGGGAGAAAATCGGTTTGCACGCATATAAATAAAATTGAACAAACGCGAATTTTCAAGCAAATTCAATCCCAAGTATTGGGTAAAAATCGTTTATCTATGATCATTCATTTCCCAGAGCATTAAAACATGAGCAACGTGAAACCAACCATGTAAGGTGGGATTGCTTACTCAAAGGTGATAATTCCGACAATTTCGTACGAAGAAATATCTAACATACGTTTACTCTATAGGCGAATTCCAACCAGCAGAAACCAGTTTTGTACAATGGAAGTATTTTTAAAGGAAGAGGACTAAAAAAAAATTAATAAAATTAAAACACCAATCAAATAACGAAAAATGCGAATCATGAGGAAGAAAGGTACGTGACACCAACAATTAACATCAAGCGTCTCTCATTTGCCGTGAAAAAAAAAATTTCAAGACCATAACCAATAGAATGTATTCGCGGCCTGTAGAAATCAAAATAGAAATAACCTATTGGAGAAATAGAGAAAGAAGCTCATAACGTGGAATTACGGAGTGTGAGCCAAACGATAAAAATCAAGATTCATCTTGTCACCATAAAAAACATTCTATGACTTCAACCGTTTAAAAATATTGTCTCTAACGGCCAGCAAAAACAATCCAATAAAGGCTAATGTTGCACATTCACTTGGAGATCGATTTCTAAAAATAAAACTCATCGATTTTTTCACTTAGGTATGAACACTTTCATCGCTTTCTGACCACACACACACAGGAAATTATTCAGAAAGTATAGTACTACAAACGTTTTTTCTGCATTCATTCCGAAAGTAGAAAAAAAAAAATAAATAAAAAGAGCTTAACTTACAGATGATTCGCTGCTCTTCTTATTCCTTTTCCTGTTAGCAGGCACGGCGTTGTGCAACAGATCGGCAAGACTGGTGTTCAAATCCAATGGTCCACTAAGCTCCCGGGCGGTCGTCATCTCTTCTGAAATTGATGACAGAGCATTAAATCTACAAGGTGAGAAACGATAGGAAGCACTTCTTTTGTCTGTCGCATTTTTCACATATAAGGTAAAGGGGGAGACAACTTTTTCTCTTTCTCCATGGTTCCTTTTATTTGCCTGAATCATTCGTCCGTACGGGCATCTTCAGGGCCATAGGTCCATCTGGTACCTATCATCCAGATATGATCAGGTCTTGGGTACCTGATGCACCTATGTAGCCCTAAGGATGCCCTAAAAATCTAGGCAAATAAAGGGAACCTTGGAAAAAGTATCACAGTTTGTCTCCCACTCACCATAACAATGGGGAGTTCGAATAGAGGGCGGGGAACGGGAACCTGCAACATTTCAAAAAGTTGTTGAAAAAAAAACTAATTGAGATAATGAAAGAATAATTTATTCGTCAAGAAGATGACGTAATGTAGTTTTTTCAAACTGTTTTAAAAATAATATCGTCTAAATGATGCCGGGCAATACAGATATTGAGCCTTTCGTGGAAGCTCGCATGGGTTTCTCAAGTGTGGTGGGGGTTATCTGGGCGATTTCTTCCTCGATTGCCGTTTTGAGGTCTTCCAGGGTCCTTGGACAATGTTTGAAAACCTCTGCCTTGAGGTAAACCCATAGATGAAAAACACTAGGGCTTAAATCAGGGGGGGAGGCACTGAATGGGCTCATGCAAGTGGACCTGCCTCTTCTGGAACATCTTCTGGAGAATAGACTATGAACGATGGGCTGTGTCTGCTGTAGCACCATCTTGTTGGAACCAGAAGCTCTCACATTCATGTTCCTCACCGAATTCTTCAATTTTTGGCGTTAAAAAATTTTCAAGCATGTCACAGTACCGAGTAGAGTTCACAGTAATCATGACGCCACCCTCCTCAAAAAAAATAAGGCCCAACGATGCCTATAGACGACTGTGGACACCAAAATGTGACCTTGGGGCTGAGAGCGGGGTCTTTGGTGGAGCTCAGATAACATTCACCACACTTGATAAAGTCATGCAAAACTTCAATGAAAGGCTAACTATCTGTATTGCCCGACAAGGTTTGAAAAAACTACATGACGTCATCTTTTTGATAAATTAATTATTTTTTCATTATCTCGGATCAGTTTTTCTTTTAACAACTTTTTAAATGTGGGAGGTTCGCACCCTGTATAATGCTAAACGGATGGATGAGTTTGAATAAAACTTAAACTGATCTTACGGTCGACGTGGGCAAACGCGCAGAAAGCGCCTCGAGGGCAGTAACCGGCGCTTTGAACGTCGTTACATTTGGTGGATTTGTAAATTTCGGGATGAAATTGCTGCTCAGTTCTCGTATGGCAATAGCTGCAGTTGTCGCCGTTCTCGCAGTTCGTCGGTTCGCCCCATTCGTCGCCATGTTTAACATTAGGGCAAGGTGTAGACCTGAAAATCGAATTTCATAGATAATTTTTTATCGCACAATGGTATTATTCGAGCCATACGAGAGAACCTAATATTTTTTATTCATTACTTGTGAACTAAGGAGACGAAATACAGTTAAAATTGAAAAATGAAAGAATTTATTGGATTGTAATAATAAACACTCCAGTTTACGAGGATCTGAGAGGAAACTTTTGAACACATAAATGTTAATGAATTGAACGAATTAGAATGGTCACTAGTCAGAGTAGAAAATAAAGCTAGAGCACTGGTGCAGATGTAGCGGCGCTTGATAGCGCTATTTAGATATTATTACTGAAACACTATAGGAATCCATATTTACCTAAAGCAGCAATGTTAAAGTACCACTGCTCAAGATTTACATCAACAATACGACGTCTCGCAGGCTGCCAAAAAATCCGCAATATGCAGATAAAATAAATAAAGGATTTAAACGTTCAACTTTTCATCAATTTTTCCGAATGCTCAAAAAGCAGCGAAAATGTCTAACTAGATAACGTTTGAAAATTTCGGTATTTGGCATAGACCAATTTTAGAATTTTTCTTGGAACAACCGCAAAAAAAAGTTCGTATTCATCACGAATACTTTTTTACAAGATTACTTAATAATAAAATATGAAGTTAAGTGGAGATTGGCTGTTTAAACAGACTTCATTGTTCAACTTTAAGCAGTGACTAGCAGTAATCACATGTTCCTGAACCTGATGATCTCCTAGCCGAAGTAGACGGGCCTTTGGTTCATCAAATTCTTAGGTTGGAAATCCAGGATCCTCTTTTGAAGATCGTTGCCGAATTTGCAAGATCAGACGATGAATATCAAAATTTGAAGACCCAAGTTTTGGAAGGTTTCCCTCTTCACAAAGGAAAACTCAAAATCAACCTAAAACCATACTGGAAAGTGAAAGATTCCTTAACAATAGATGGAGACTTCGTATTGAAAGGTTGTCAGTTGGTGATCCCAAACGCAGCGCGAAAAACGGTACTGGAAGAACTTCATAAATCTCACCAAGGCATAGAAAAAACGAAAAGGCGTGCTCGCCAAACTGTCTATTGGCCAGCCATAAACAGTGACATCCAAAGTACAGTAGAGGCATGTGAACTGTGCCAAGAGGCGAGAGCATCCCTCCCGAAGGAATCCATGATGTCTGATCCTCCACCTGATCGACCATTTCTTGAAGTGTCGATGGATTTATTTACAGTTGGCGGGAAAAACTTTCTGGTTTACGTGGACAGACTCTCGGGTTGGCCGATAGTATGCAGATTTGGGACCCAATGTCCTAACAGCAAAATGATTATTTCATGCCTACAACAAATTTTTTCTGATACTGGAGTGCCAATCAGACTACGAAGCGACGGGGGGCCGCAATTCGCCTCATCAGAATTCAAGCAATTCATGAGAAAATGGAATACATCTCATTCGTTCTCATCACCATACTTCCCTCAAAGCAATGGACATGCTGAAGCAGGAGTGAAGGTGATGAAAGCACTAATTGCGAAATGCATGAAAAAGGGTATTCTGGATGAGGAAGCGTTCTTTGCCGGACTGTTAGAATTCCGGAATACGCCAACCGCTTACGGAAGAGCTCCATCCCAAATACTATTCGGACGTCCCCTTCGATCGTTGGTACCGGCACATCAAAAAGCATTCTCGTCGGAATGGCAAAAAACCGCCGACCTTCAAAACCAAATTAGGCATCAAGAAAAAATCGCACTGAAGTACAATAAAGGTACAAAAGATTTGCCTCCGCTATCTCCAGGAACGTCGGTCAGAGTACAAAATCCTATCTCGAAAAAGTGGGATCGTGAGGGAGTAATAGTTCGCCGAGACCCCTACCGAGACTATACTATCAAGTTTCCCTGCGGACAGGAACAAGTGAGGAACAGGCGATACCTGAAGGAGTTCCGCCGGGGAGCAGCGGAAGGGGAGATGTTCTAGGGTCTCCATAGAACGTTACCACTAAGCGGGTAACATGGATGAGTTACCATCCCGTATTGCTAAATAAAGTTTAGTTGAATTTCATAATTTGACCAGATCGTATATAATAATATTATCCGATCATAACAAGAACATAGACTGAAAACTTTTACCACGCAATTTTCAATAGTTGAAGTTTAAACATTTTTTCGTTTCATTTGGATTTAGGTGCGATATTCGGTAGACTGATCTACCCCTTGGCTCGCATTCATTTATAAGAATGTCTAATTAATGTTCGAGATTTTAGGCGTGATGATTCACACAAAGAAATAAATTGAGATGGATCAACAGCAATGAGGATTTTAAAAAAATGGTAGACCAAGAGCAGCACTAACAAGCGCCGCTAGAGTACTCAGGACCATGTAAATTATGGTCAGGCTCAAGCTTCTCCTTGCTGCAGCCTCTCCTCTCAAGCTTGCTGCAGGGAAAACTGCAGAAGAGACCAACGTGAAAAAAATGATCAACGAATCCCACCTGTATTTATTTTTCCTTGGAGGTCTTCGTTTATCTCTAGAATTGTGATACTGAGGGCAGGCATAACCTTGGCGGCACAGTCGAGGGGGCCTCTTGCACTGCTCAGTCTTGTAATATGCGAGTACGTAATTTGTATCTAGAAAAGACAACCAATCGCTCGATGAACGGGAATTCGAAATTAAAATTCGATGCAAATCGATTTTGAAAGAAAATCTCTAAATTACCTTGCCATTTTGGATCTTCATTCATCAAATTTCTTTCCTTATCTAAAACATTGGGACCGTTCGGTACGGTATCTCCATCAGGGTTTTCTATGGCCTGTGAACAGAGAAAAGAAACAGGAGTCAGTATAATGCATAATCGAAAGATGATCGTACTCTGGTCAGTGCTTCATCTACGCTGGATCATCAGTCGGTTGGTCATTAAAAAAAAAACAAAAAAAAAAAAAAGGGCTATTTGGCTCTCTCAACAGCGGAAGCAGAACACACTGCAATTACAGAGGCAGCTAAAGAAGCGCTGTACCTAAAAAAGCTGGCAGCTGATATGAACATCTTTCAAGACACGATCACCATTTACAAGAACAACCAAGCTGCACAACACATCGTAACAATCCAGGTCACCGATTCGAAATTCAAACATTTGACATAAAGAAGCATTTCATCAGGGAAGTCATCAAACGTCGGGACCTTGAACTAAACTACTTGAACTCTGAAGAGATGATTGCGGACATCCTCACTAAACAGTTACATAAACTCAAATCGGACTGCATCATGAAAAAATGGGCCTATCATCAAGCTTTCGTGAGGGGGAGTGCTGAAATCCGTCAATCCATCTCAACCTTTCTGGGCGGATCGATAATCCTCATTTGCTGGAAACGCTGGGCCTAGGGGTTCCTCGGCAAGCTGTTCTCTATCCCGTTTTCACCAACTAACTACATGATGCAACACACAGTATGCCGAATTCCTCGAAATGCCAATTAGCTGTTTGCCGATCACAAGGTGGACTTTTTCTCCATCTCCCTTTCCAAACTTGAATCTGTTTTAAATTCTATCTTTCTTAAGCCTGTCTAAATTGCTCCACTATACTTGACCAATTTCCCTGGACTCTACACTTTTTCTTCCTCTTGTTGTTTCGCATAAAGCATTTCATCAAAGGTGTTCTCATATTATTAAATGTACATAGGTATCTATTGTAAATTGGACTCGTCCCGTATCATGTAAATAAATCCCTTGTTGCAGGATGGAAATGTGTTTTCTGTATATTGGTTACTGGTTTGTTCAGTAATTAATTTAGTCGCCGTTCATCATTTTTGTACAAATTTTTTTCTTTCTTTTTTTTGCAAATATAATCGTAGTTCATTTCAAAACAATTCATTGCTTAAATAGGACTTATCCACGAGATGTAACTGACTTGTATTTCTTTGATGTCATACACGGGCATCCTTTGATCGTCGGGCCCGTGTGCAAAGGCGCAATGGGCTCCATTTTTGGCACAATAACCGCGATTGTCTGTTTCGTGAACGCAAGTACACGTCTTATAATATCTCAGATGATAGCGTCGCTCAGTGTCACCTGCAGTTCTATGTAGAAACGGGCACCTGAAAAATGGCAATAATAAAAGAGAAAATTAGCCATCGATTGAAATCAGTATTGAAAGCTAATCGCACATTTTGCCATTTAATTCTTTTCCAGGCGACTCATTATCCAATTCTTTATTGGCAAGGTAAGAGATTATTTTATAATTATGATCATTTCGAAATGAAAAGGAGCTATTGCTCCAAACTTCACTATTCGCTCCTCTTCGATACGCTGCTTTGCGCCATAAATTTTCATAATAAAAATCAAACGACATTCAGCTGACCTATAGAAACATTTCAATTCCCCCAGCGTTTAAATATCGGTTTTCATTAGCGATTTTCTCCGCGGAAACTCACAATTTTCATGAAAAATTGGTCATTCCGTCTTCAGCTGACACCAAATAGCAGAATTCAGGCCATTAGGAACGAAAATATAAAATAGGCGTCTTCCCCATTGTTGTAAATCGGGGGAAAATTTCAGTACACCATCAATTTGAATAGCGAATTATCGACCAGTTTACGACGTAAGGGGGATTCTTAAATAAATAGAGAACCTTGAAGTTGGTGAGACGCATTAAAATGTTTTACAAGAGTCTTATCGGTCAGCCGAGTGAAGAGGGAAGTCATTAATCGGCTTCGAGTAGGAACGTGACTTTTTATGTCCCGGAGGAATTCTATGTAATTATGAAGCTAGTCTGGAATAAACCAGCAAAACTGATATCCACTCAGATTTAAAAAAATTTATATACTCAATAAATACTGCGATTCAATATAATTTATATGCACCTAATTGATTCAAAATTATTTAGCATTAGTGAACGTTTCCACCTAACAAAAGATTATGTTATGGGAAGAGAACTATCGTACATTTAATTATTTTCATTATTCTTAATTTATCTAATTAAAAAGTTAAATTATTCACCTGACGATTCAGCTTAAGAGAATGTTTGAAGAGCATTCCAACGAGTACAGACATTTTTATAGCTCAAGTAAGTCTCGAGTTTTCCCGAATTCAGAACTATTCGAAAATACAAATTCCACCAACCCCTCAAAAAAAATTTCAATTATCTAGCTCCAGTAGTTTCAGTTTTTTTTAAATTTCTTCATTTTGGTGTATTATTCAACAACAAATATTTTGAAAACGATAAGTATGTGATTCACGGACTTTTAAATTATCAAAAGATTCGAGGGCGAATTTCGAAGATATTTTCAAATTGAAATAATTCTCCAGCGTATTAGCCGCTGCGCCAATTTTATTACTTTCAACGTAAATGATGGGAAACCCGAAAATCGGGGAAAACCAGTAGTTGTCAGCAAAATAACTTCACTTAGACAAAAATTCTATATTAAAAAAAAATTAAATTAAAAAAAATTAAAAATCAGCAAAATAACTTCACTTAGACAAAAATTCTATATTAAAAAAAATTAAATTTAAAAAAATTAAAAAAAAAAACAGTTTTACGCTCGTTTAAAATCTTCTTTTTCTTTAATAATTCCCGAGGGATGAGATTCTCTGAAGCTAAGTTTCGAAAAACTAACTTTACTCAATTTTTTTACGAAATGAGTTAAATATTGATTCTTATTCAGTACTTTTCTTGATTCTTATATGTACTTTAATTTTTATTTCTTTGATTTTTTCTTTGGTTCTTCTATGTACTCTAATTTTTATAGGCCCCAAAAATTTTGAACGCTCAAGGTCTCGTAATGTTTGGAATGGTACTTCCGCGTTATACGCATATTGACTACATATTTTGATTTTTTCAGACTGCAAAAACGATTATATTTAAACACTGGGGGAATTGAAATGATCCTATGTGTAAGCTGATTGTCGTTCGATTTTTGTTATAGGTGTCAGAGACTGCGCTTCCTCGTAATTCGCATTTTCAGTTATTTTATTTCTTCACTGTTGAGATTGAGGGGGAGAAAAATATGGCGACTTGTTCTCCTGTTTATTATTAGCTTGCCAAGCACTTTCGCCCCTTCGGGCATCATCAGGGCTTCGTAGCACCATTGCAAGGTATTCACGGCCGTGGATGATGCCCGAAGGGGCGAAAGTGCTTGGCAAATTAATAAAAAAAACAGGAGGACAAGTCGCCATGGTTTTTCTCCCCGTCAATCTCAACAGCGAAGAATGATCGATGCGACAAAACAAAAACGATTTTTTTGTGGTTGAGGGGGAGAAAAACGAGGCGACCTCTTCTCCATTCTTTTTTATTATCCAGCCGAGTACTTTCGCCCGTTCGGGCTTCTTCAGGGCATTATAGGACCAAGGGTACCTATGGCCTATAAACCCGAACGGGCGAAAGTACTCGGCTGGATAATAAAAAAGAATGGAGAAGAGGTCGCCTCGTTTTTCTCCCCCTCAACCTACAAAAAGAAGTAATGCGACCACCTGGAGAAGAAAAACAACAACGAAGTTATTTTATTTGTGCACATCTGTATTATTTGGAATTCCTTACTATATTTCATAAAAATTGTTTTGTATCGATCGGATCACACACCGTACTTCAGCCATATAAGGTTTATTGACTATTTTGATTTTTACTGGTCGCGAAAAAAATCATTATCTGACGCTGGAGGACTGTAAAAATGATCCCATTTATCGAACTTGGCGTGTATTGTCAAGCTCACATACTGCATTATTAATCTAATTCGCGCATTTTTCTATTTTTGGCTTCTCCTATTTACCTAATTGTTCAATAACAGTAGTAGAGTAATAACGTTGCGCCCTTAGTACGATCTTCTCGATTTTATAATTGTTTGTATCTGTAACCGACTCAAACATGGAATTACTGTGTGATCTAGGCAAACCAGTGGTTTTTAAAAATGAAATAAAAGCCATTCAGGAAATAAACGTTCGAGAAGGTAAGTTGAAAAGGGAAGAGAAACGCGGATTAGAATTCGAGGGAAAAAAAGAGAAAATACGGGGAGGAAAGCAGGCGAGCTGGAGGAATACGGTCGATTGCCAAGGTCATCGCGTCGCAACCTTGATTTTTTAGGATGCCATTTTCCCCGCACAAAATTCCGCCGCAAAATAAACATCATCCTGGTTCGCTCGATTTTCAAACAATTTCCGCCGAACGAGGCGAGAAATTAAATCGGATCAATAGCGAATAACCGGGAAAATACTGTCGACTGGAATGTCACGTATTTGTAAACAGAGGACGAATCTGGAGATCGGGCAAGCTCAAGATGGATGCAACTCATTCATACTGTCAAGATTGAGGTTAGAGGGGACGTCAACAAATAGCGCTATGATAAGACGAAAAGCTGGAAGAATATGGGTTGGGAATTTGTCGTAAAATAGATCGAGACGCGCATTTTTTCACCCGGTTTACAATTGAGTGGAAAGCCTTATCACGGGAAAGGATGTGGCGTCCTTGAAAGGAGGCTCAGGAGTCCCACTCTGGTGTATAGGTACCGCAGGTTATGTTGTTTATAGTCGGATATTCCGCCCTTCAAAAAGGCGGCTCGCGGGGAAAAATAGTTTCTCACTCGATAAACACAAACAAAATAAAACGATGTTTCGTTGATTTTCGTCTCCGAAAGGAGGAAAAAAAGCGGGAAATCCGTTGATAACAATGCGAAAACAGTACTCACTCGTCGCCGTCCGGGCAAATGCCTGTGGTCTCGTCGTATTTCGGACAGTAATTATCCGCCGAATAGTTGAAACTTCCGTCCCTTTTGCGCACCGGTCTCCGCCGCCTCTGGTTCATGAAATGCCAATTGAAACATGTAAACGGCCTGTGTTGGGTGCATTTGTGCTGCAGAAAAAGCGGACACTGGTCGACTCGGAACTCCTTCAAATACCTACAACAACACAAAACGCAGATGTACGCGCCGAAAACGAAAGCGCACGACGGATTCAATAATGATCACCACGGCGACGAAAAATGTGACAACGTGACTCACTTGTAATGACGTGGTTTTTCCGTTTGCGGGGCTGTTAACAACGGTTTTGCCTCTGACGACGGCATTTTGAGTTTGTCAAGTTGCATTCTGACGGGATGTTGCGCATTTTGCGGCGGGCGAGGCGCGGAGGGGGACGCGATGGCCGAGGCAGATACGGAATCGCCCCTGTAGGGAAAATGTCCCGTTTTTGAGGGAAATTTCGGGATTTTTCAATCATCCGCGCGCATCACATGACTCATCGTAGTTCGATTCTAAATCCTAAATTCGTATATATCGTCGCTGAACGCTCGCAGTTGAAATTTTACGCTTACCATGGAAAATTTCAAACAGCAAGGAGAAAAAACTGCTTTACGAAAAGTGTGGGAGAAAGACGAAAATTAATCAGGGATATTAGATTTAAGCGGGGGATATTTTTTGCTTCGCGGGACTGAGCAACAAAACGGATCGCGCTGATGCTAACCAGCCTAGGGATAGACAAGGATGCTAACTTTGATACACGTCAGACGTCACTTCCATGTTCACGAGGTAATCGTTACATCGTTTGTATTAAAGATTGTTTTGGAAAGTGATCTACCTACTAATTGTTAACCATATTCCATTCAAAGCTAAACCAATAATGACATAATAATGAGAGTTGGAAAAAAGCTGAATTTGAAACCTCGAAAAATACCTTTTAGCTGTTGTTTCAGACTCGGAGGTCCTTCCTTAATCAATAACTAACTATAGTTGGAATATGAGACATTTCTAAAATTCATATTTTTGCCAAGAAAAGAGTTAAATCGGATTGGTCATGTAGAGTGACAATAATTATTCGAAAATTCGCTCTTTTTTGTTGAATCTTTTTTAAAATAAATTCGAACAAATTGTTTCTAATAAATTCGAACGAACCTCCTGTTATGAAATTTTTTATAAGTACCTAGTCATTCTTTAATTATATTATTTATAATAATATAATAAGTAAAATGATATAATTATTTATATATCATATTTATAGTTAAATTATAATTCTTAAAAAATATTTAAAAATTATAATTATAAATAATAATAATAATAATAATAATTATAATAATAATAATAATTATAATAATTATAATAATTATAATAATTATAATAATTATAATAATTATAATAATAATAATAATAATAATAATAATAATAATAATAATATTAAAATATATTATAATTATAATTTTTTATTTTAAGAAATTCGTGCAAATTGTTTTTAATAAATTAGAACAAACCTCCCTGTTTATATTCATTTTTTAATTATATTTATAATAATATAATAATTACACTTACCAATATATTTATATATCATAATTATAATTAAATTATAACTATTAAAAAATATCAATTAAAATAATATTATAATCATAATTTTTTATTTTAATAAATTTGAACAAACCTTCTGTAATGAGTTCGACCGAATTGACTCTAATGATCGATTGATAAATAGTAGAAAACGTAGGAAAAAATAGTAGAAACGTCTGAAACGGAACGCTCTGCCACCACGGTCTGAGATTGTATAGAGTACGTCCGTAGAGACATGGAGAAGACGCGTGTTTTGCATAACCTCTCGATCTTTAGTAATATGACGAATTTGAAAACTGTAGAAAAAATTCAATTACTTACCTATACGTCCAATAAAGCAAAATATTTTAAATACGTGCATACCTAATGACAAAAAAGTTCCAGTAATGTAGCATGGGTTAACGAGCAAATTGTCGAAGGAACATTAAAAGGACTTTTTTCGAAGAAATATAAGGAAGTAGGTAAGTAATTTAGAATGTAAGTTTTCGAAGGAATATTAATAAAGTACTGTAAACGTTACTATATCATATTTGCATCAAACGTGATTTTTAAAAGACCATTCACCTTTAATAATAATTAAAGAAAAGGAATAGTATACCATCATCTGACGGATTAAGCAAAGCTTTAACGATCATCAACTGCGATTTAAGTACTTACTATTGATTTTATCATGATTTTCTAATATAATCAATTAAAAGACCATTTGCTTGGTCTCGAAGCGTCAAAAACAATTGAGATTAGTTATAATATGTGATGGCTTGGTAAATTTAAGCCGCCACAAAACGAAATGGGGGAAAATAAATAATAAAAAAATGATAATTTATATTCCAGAAATTAAAATCCCTACTTCTGGGCGAAAGAAATGAGAAAAGGAGAAAAGAAAAAATTAAATAAAACGCTGCAAATGATTGTACAGTGGTTTATTATTATATCGCTTCAATATTGACTTAGAAAAACTATCCATTAGTGATAGTTATTATTTCGAACATTAGTGAACGTTCCCACCGAAAAACAGATGGTAACTATAAGAGAAAACTCCGTAGCAACTATTGTAATTTTAATCATTTTTATTTTTCTTAATTTCCTAATTAAAAGCTAAATTTTTTGCCTTACCCTACAGCTGGAGAGAGTGTTTGACGATCATTCCAATGAGTATAGAACGATTTTTATAGCTCAAAGAACTCTCGAGTTATACCCTCATGTCAAATTTCTAAAAATCTCCCAAATTCGGCACAAAAGCTGCGATAACTCGAGAACCAATAAAGCTATCGACCCGGCGATGGTCTCATTCGATTCTGCGTCCAAAAATCTATACAATTTGATACCATAAACACATTTTTCTGAAAAACCTTGGAAAATATGAATTTTCTCCCCCTCAAAACCCCCAAAAATACCCTTAAAATTGAGCTAGCAAGTTGGTTCAAGAATTGGGCCGTCGTAGGACCGAAATTGATTTTTGGTGAAAATTTCCAATTTTTAGCTCTCACAGTTTGGCCGGAAAACTGCTAACGGCGTACGGCGTACGGCGGACGGGCAGAATTTTTTTTATTGGATATTCGGATTCTACATGCCTTGAAACGTAAAACATCAAATTTTGAGGGGGGTTAGACATTTTTTTTTCTTGGGCGATTACAATGGTTTATTATTGATAATAAACCAAAAGGAAAAATCTTGGAGAGGGAAATCGGTCGGCGAAAACGGCGGACGACGGGTCAAAAACGGAAAACGACGGGCGACGAGGAGGCGACTTGACATAGCCAGGTCTCAGGGCGGACTGTCGAGCGATTGGGCTGACGACCGGCTATCGCTCTAGTCAACCAACGTCCATCGTTGTCGTTTTGGCATTTTGATCTAGCCCGTCGAGTCGAACTAGTTTTGTGACTAGGCTGAACTAGAGATTGACTTGTGCTAGGATGGCATGATAGAGCTGGTGTGACCTCGTCACAAATATCTATCAAGACAGCTCTAGACGGAAAGACAGTAATATTCCTGTCGGTTGAGGGGGAGAAAAACGAGGCGACCTCTTCTCTATTTTTTATTAATCAGCCGAGTACTTTCGCCCGTTCGGGCTTCTTCAGGGCATTATAGGACCAAGGGTACCTATGGCCAACCCGGGGCCATATGGGTTTTTCTCCCCCTCAACCTACAGGAAGTAATGCGACCACCTGGAGAAGGACAGTAATATTGTTCTCGATTCCTGGGTAAGAAGCCGATGTATTATTCTCATAAGGAAGATTATTCCTTAGAAATTGAGCAGCCTATGTGTGAGATACGTGTTTATTGTAATTAAGTTAGCGGTGTTTAACGCCCAGTTTACTAAAAATGTGAAAAAAAATCGGTTTTTAAAATTAAAAAAAAAAAATTATTTTATTTTATTAATTTATTTTAATTTTATGGAAATAAAAAATTCTGTTCTATTCTACGAGTACTTCAAACTCGTACTTCAAACAACATATCTACCGCTAGCTATTGCTAAATCATCTTGATCAGATTCGACGTACAGTGCTTCTATTGCCCCTGAAAATCTCGACAAAGCCGTTAATTCAGCTTACTCTGTCCCGTTCTGTTCTCTACGTTTTTACGGCCGTTCGGAGAAATGTTATTTTTTCGGACTCGGCGAATATAGAAAAACGGCGGCCGTTTATTTCGCTCGGGGGCAAAAAAAACCTAAGACGCTCCGAAGTTACGGAGCTCATTACAGCGAGAATTCTTCAGTAACGTGCCCACGACGGCTCTAACAACTTAGCTTCTTCTTGCGTTCCTTGGGACCGTCGAAATTTCGAATATCCGAAAAAGCATTTGGCCTCGCTTCACGCTGGAGAGAATGCGTTGCATTTTCGAAGGCGTTTCCAAAAGAAAGCAACAAGTCGGAGTTAATTCTTTGTCGAGCTTTGCGAAACTGAAGGACAATTTTTTCGATACGTCGACCAGCTGCTTTTAGAGATATTTGACCACGTAGAACAATAATTGATCGAATGAAAGGTCTTGACTGCGAAAATTCGAGCAGTATCAATGTTATCCGCATATAATTCAAACACAGTAGTTACAGGTATCCAAAACTTGAAGAATCTATTTAACAGATAATTTCTGATCGTAAAAGAATCTCGATAACTTTAAACGGACGATTTCCTGAGTTATTTTCAGTTTTGAGATTTTTTCACTAGTGTCGACCTGATAACAAAAATTGGCCGTCAGTCCTCTTAATTTTACGAATAAAATTGTTTCAATTAAACTTAAATAACCGCGAAATTCGATGTATTTGAACGTTCAAGGTCTTAAAATGTCAGGGTCGGCGATTGAATGATGCCTGATTTCTATCAAGTGGATCACATGCAGTACTTCCGCGTTATTTGCATATTGGCTACATTTTGATATTTACAGACCGCAAAAATGAATATATTTGAACGCTGGGGGACTTTAAATGTTTCTATATGACAGCTGAATATATCGCTTGATTTTTATTATTGGTGTCACACACAGTACCTCTTCGTACAACGCATTTCAAGTTATTCTATTCGAGCGCTATTGTAATTGTTGGGTCTGTTTGCTTTAAATATGACCAACTTTGATCGCGCTCACAAAACTTGTGATGTATAGATTTCATCGCACACAGTACTTCCGAGATATTACCGTTCAACGTTATTTCAGTTCCAATTTTTACAGTCTTTAAGAGACATTATTTTAAACGTTTGTGGCCTTAAAATCTTTAATATGGCGAGCAGATGATCGTTGTTTTTTAGTGTATTGGGTCACACACCGTACCTCCACGTTATGAGCCTTTTCCACGATTTCCCTGGTGCGTATTTTGTATTTTGATTTTTACAAGCTGCAAAAATCAATATATTCGAACGCTCGAGGTCTTGAAATGTTTGGGACGGCGATTGAAAGAAGTCTGATTCTTATCAATTGGATCACACACCGTACTTCCTCGTTATTCGCATTTTCAGTTATTTTATTTGCACACTTTTGTATATTTGGGTCTTCTTCCTTAAAAAAATGACTCCATTTCACAAAACTTGTTATGAATCGATTGGATCACACACCGTACTTCCGCCGTATGCGGTTTATTGAGTATTTAGAGTTTTACAGGTCGTGAAAAATCAATATCTTTGACTCTGGAGGTTCATAAAAATTATCCCGTTTTACAAAAATTGGCTTGAATCGTTATGTTAGACTCACATACTGCACTTTCGCATTATTAACCTCTAATAGGTGAATTTTTCTATTTTTGGGTTCTCCTAGCTAGTTTTTCAGTAAGAGTTGTAGAGTAATACAGTTGCACCCTTAGTAGGAGCTTTGTTGATTTTATAATTTGTTATTCCAGTTACCTACTCAAACATGGAAGTACTGCACACCACTGGTTCGCTTGGTCAAACATGGAAAAATTCTCTATTGCATTTTCCACGATTTCCGTACCGCAAATAATTGCAAATTTACCGCTCGCGGGGGGGAAAAATCGAGGAAATTCCGTCATTATGCGATATCGCGTTCAAATGCGGCTCACGCTACAGCGACCTGATGAAAGTGAAATCTCTCGCTATTGTGTTAACTTCAACTTGTTCCCGCGAATCGATTAGGTCGCCGATTGCGCGATTGTTTCCACCTGTTCTCGACGCCTAACGTCAGGAAGGGACCGACCAACATCCCATGGTCCTCGTTATAATACTCGACCGTGAGAGCTGTCTGCTTGAAGCGATGTTCCCCGTTGGTTGATCCGGTTTCTTTTGCACGAAAAAATCTAAAACGCCCGAGGGAAAGATGAGAACGAAGGAGGCGAGAATCCGCATGAATGGAAGGAAGCGCTCGTTGCGAACGATTTAGCGCATAGTCGTAACCAAGGACAGCTTTCACGTAACCGAGTGGATAGTTGGCGGATGCAATTCGTTCGCTTCCACATGAAAGGAACGGGTAATTATCGGTAATTAAGCTCAAAAGGTTCACCCGCGTATTTTACAATATTCGCTATTCCATGAATACGCCAACCATGAAAACTATATATTATGCTCTGGTGCAATCCGTGCTGCAGTATGGAATAGTTGTCTGGGGAGGAGCTCTGGATTCCCACTTGAGTAAACTGATTGTGCTTCGAAAATCAATTCTGAAAATTATGCTTAAAAAACCCACCCGATATCCATCTGCCGATCTTTTCAACGAAACGCGTGCTCTGTCCCTCGAACAGCTCCTAGCTAAAAACCTACTACTTTTTTACCATAAATACCCGAACCTTGTATCTCAGCATGCTCACATGTACCCCACTAGATTCGAGTATCAAGGAAATGTAATTCGACGTGGGGTTGAGGTAGAGACAATAAATGCGACGTTATCTCACATTTTGTTTTTATATCTCTTCTAGCGCTTTCGCCGCTCTGGGCCTCTTCAGGAAACATCTTCTATATAAAAGTTTCAAAAAAATAAGGCCCAGTAATAGCTTCACAAGGTTGGGATTGTCATGTATTGGGAATATTTTTAGAACACTTCCGCTTTTTAAACCTAGAGTCTAATAAATTAAAATAAATCTAGTCCCCTTGTTGGAATTCACTCTAGTGATGATTTAAAACTGTCTTCACTTATTTTCATCCAAGTGAAGACAGGTGTTTTTTGTGTTTTAGGAACCAACAATTTTTGAAATTTGGGAAAATAAATTCACTTTGGATTGTGGCAATTACTCGCGAGATAGTCTCATCCATTTTAAACCTACAATTCACTCAAACGAGAAGAGAATTAAAACCCCTATTTATTTTAATTTATTAGACTCTAGGTTTAAAAAGCGGAAGTGTTCTAAAAATATTCCCAATTCATGACAATCCCAACCTTGTGGAGCTATTACTGGGCCTTATTTTTTTAAAACTTTTATATAGAAGATGTTTCGTGAAGAGGCCCAGAGCGGCGAAAGCGCTAGAAGAGATATAAAAACAAAATATGAGATAACGTCGCATTTATTGTCTCTTAGCTCAACCCCACGTCGAATCTGATGGATACGCGACAAACCACAACGAAATGTAACTAACCCACGACCCCGAATTGTTTTGACCACTAGAAGCACGGTTCACATGATCTACGTTATTCATAAGTATATGCCTAAAGATATAAAACAACCAGGAGCCTCCTCTCGACAATACAAGAACTCAATCATCACTTGGCTCATAAAATTGGGGTATGACCGAGTGGATTTTCTCTTCAAAAGTATTTATGTTTCATTTATCTTGTTTGGATTTTTTTTTTAACAAGAAGAGTTTTATTTATGTTCCTATAATGTAAAGTAGTATGACGTAGCAAGCAATTCTTGTCCAACAGTACAGGCCTGGCCTAAGTTGGACAATATATTCGAGTGTATTTTCTTTGATTATTTTTTTTTGTGAATGTTATCGTGAATAAATAAATAAAAATTAAAAAATGAGGAGCGAGAATCTTTATA
Source organism: Tupiocoris notatus (assembly GCA_037159825.1). Taxonomy (NCBI): domain Eukaryota; kingdom Metazoa; phylum Arthropoda; class Insecta; order Hemiptera; family Miridae; genus Tupiocoris; species Tupiocoris notatus. The sequence goes on from JASJUZ010000052.1 coordinate 319,134, forward strand.
GAGCGCGCAATAACCGCAACGTGGGAGAATATTGCTTAGCCCTTGAATTTCGAAGAAAATTCTAAAACGTTTGGATCGTAAATTTGACCGCAAGTACACGTTGAGAGGAGGCAAAAATCATAATAAAATAAAAATTTCGTCGAAAATAATATATTGTTTCTTCGAGATAAAATTGATGGAAAATGTTAAAATAATAAGAAAAAATGAGCTCCTTAGCTATGAAAATAAAATCAATTTTTTATCAGATTCAGATATATAGAGAATAATTTGTCTCGGCCTCGCAGAATTTGGTTCGGATCAGGATTTGATAAATTGTTCCGAAAGCTCGGCGAAGGAGTAATCTGACTTTGTATGACCTCCATCCCGATAATATTGACAACTTTAAATGCTGAGGGTCGATCTTCCTTTTTCATTACTCCTAGGATTGAATGAATGAATACGTTTATTCCAATAATGATAATCTATAGGTGCTACTTTACAGTGGAATTACCTCAAATCATGGAGTTTGAGTCCTGTGCGGTTTGAGGGAGTCTCTAAAGAAATTCATACAAACTAATTAACGAAATAACATTAGGCCATGAGTAGAAAACGCAATCGAAGGAGAAAAAAAAAGAAATTATACAACTCAAACAAAAAATTATTATTGATACGAAATGATCCCATCTGCCGCGATTTTCAACGAGAAAGCACTTGGCCAGACATGTTTTTCAAAATATTATTTACAACTCCAAACCCACTCAAAATTATAACGCCCTCTTGTCTAGCCGATACACTTGAGTAAATAATTACCTACGATCATCCAATAATTGCTATAATGTAAAAATTAATTACGAGAGCAGTCCGCTCGAGTAGACAACGTGTAACGCAGCTTTAAAAAAAAAGAAGAAAATAAAAAAATGTTAATTCGGCTGAAAAGTTCGTCGTAACGGTGTTCTGTTCGCACATGCTCATCTCGGCCGATCCCACGTCACGAAAATTCTCTTCTAAGGCCTTCGAGGCAGTCAACAACCAAGAGGAAATTAGATACATATAATCGCTTCGCTTAAAACGATGAGTAGGTTGCTTCTCATCCGCTGACTTGATTACCTCAAGCGACAGACCGAGCTTGGTTTTGACAGTTGAATGATTTTCCTGACCAGAAACGTCGGTCTGAGATTTTTGGACGATATTTGTCACCGGTGGAGAGAATGCGGAAAAAATATTTCGACGGGTTCACCTATTCAGGAGGTGAATATTTTACTTCCCTGCCTATGTTTGTGTGCCGGTAGTAGAAAAATGACACGATTGTTCAGTTTTACGGGAAAAACCAACGAAATACGGTAAAGTATTCTGAAAATTGCTGGCCACGAGCGCACGTTTTTGGATAATAAACCATTGTAATCGCCCAAGAAAATTTTTTTCTAACCCCCCCACTCAAAATTTGACGTTTTACGTTTCAAGGCATGTAGAATCCGAAAAACCAATAAAAAAAACTATGCAAATGTTTGTACATTGGTTTATTATTCCTTCGCTTTAATAATGATTTAAGAAGATTATTCATTTGTGATTGTAATTATTCCGAACATTTGTGAACGTTCCCACCGAAAAACAGATTGGTAACTATCGGAGAAAATTCCGTAGCAACTATTGTAATTTTAATCATTTTTATTTTTCTTAATTTCCTAATTAAAAGCTAAATTTTTTGCCTAACGGTACAGCTGGAGAGAGTGTTCGACGACTCTTCCAATGACTATAGAACGATTTTTATAGCTCCAAGACTACTCGAGATATACCCTCATGCCGAATTTCTAAAAATCTCCCAAATTCAATACAAAAGCTCAGATAAATCGTGAATCAATAAAGCTATCGACCCCGCAATGGTCTCAATGGATTCAGCGTCCAAAAATCTATAGAAATTGATACAAAATACACCTCTATCTGAAAACCGTAGGAAAATACGAATTTTCTTCTCGCTCAAAACCACCCAAAAAATACCCCGTAAAATTGAGGTAGCGATTTGGCTAATGAATTAATAATAATAATAATTTATTGTGCATAATACAGCGATAAGCCAATGACATTAAGCACATTGCCATCGTTCTACCAAAAAAACAACAATAGAAAAAAAAAATTTAAATGCCAAATTAAAAATTGCAACAAAACATATTCCTCCAGTTCATACTCACATATCACAAGCCAAAAATTCATTAAATTAACAACACGTCACAGGTCATAAACAGGTCGCATAGAAACAAAAATATATCTTAAAATAACAGGTTTTTACATTCAGTCAGTTCACAGCCGAATATCACATTATTTATTGCACCAGATTCGCATCAATTCTCCTTCACAAATAGATTTGAATTGCGATGCACTGTTGTGAAAAATATCAACAGCATCATTTGCCGATGCGACCGTATTGTAGAGCCTAGCTGGTCGTACCATTATAGAGTTTTGATGAGCCGAAGTACGGCTATGTGGGACATGAAACAAGTCTTCTGCTAACAACACTGATATGTACATAGGTCGCCCTGAGGATGCCCGAATGGGCGAAAGTGCTCGGCCAGCCATTAAAAACCTGGAGAATAAGTCGCCTAGTTTTTCTCCCCCTCACAACCCCTCTATGAAACAAGTCTCGGCTTCTATTATTATACTAGGGGCTGAGCGCCCCTGGCGGCTGCCGCCGCCCAACCCCCTCAGAGGGGGGCTTCGCCCCCCTCAGCTATCGCGCGCGCGTCGGCCCGTCGGAGGGGCTGCGCCCCTCCTCTCGGGCCTTACATATTATTACTCGGAGGTAGTGTCCTTTTCACTACTATATAATAGTGTACTATATAGTATAGTATATAGTATATATATTATATAGTATAGTATATAGTATATTTATATAGTATAGGTATATAGTATAGGTATAGGTATGGGTATGGGTTTAGTAGTTAATTATTTGTGTATGGAGAGTGGGAATCAATAGGTATCATTATTAGTAGGTAGTACTTAGTAGTAGTTGCTATAATTTGGTATGTAGTTGGTGGGGATTGTATCGTACTTAGTATCATAAAGTATTGTGTTTTTCAACTGGAGCAAAGTAGGAGCAAAATTGGACATAATAACTGTAAGTTTTCCAAGATTTGTAACTTGCACAGTGGATAACTCAAACAAAAAGTAGTCAATTCAGATGTTTGAGTATACCAAAAGATAGGTAATTTAACTGTCCACATTTTCCCAATGTAATGTACCTATCAATTTTTCAACCGTTTTTGCGTTATTCAACAATATTAGTAGACTATACACGAAAAAATCACATTTTTCAACTTTAAACGCTATTTTCATCTATTTAGTGCGAAAGAAACAAAGAATGAACCATATATTATTGATATACACATCATCAACTATCATTATGTTGAATTTGAGCGAAATCTATTTCAAAAAATTTTTCGCAAAAAAACCAAGGGGTACCCCTGCGATTTTTTTCAACCGAACAGTTAACGAATTTTTACTCGTCTCTCAATACAGATAAAAATCTGAAATTTTTAGGAAAGTTGTGTCTCACCATGATGTATTTTTGGTATTTTTTTTATTTTTCGGAAAAATCTGCAAGTGGTCCAAAAAAATCGGTTTTTGAAAGCTCAAAAATTGGACTTTAACCGTGATTTTCGGGGTCAAAATTAATGCGAATCAATTGTTTTATTATGCGAGAGTCTTCATTTGAACGCCTTACACACGTACATAGCAAAAAATTTGGCGAAAAAAATTTAAACAGAGCCAGAGAAATTATTTTCCGTAAATCGAGTTTTTCGCCGGCCGAATTTTCGAGCTCCGCTGGCATCGGTAATAGTGAAAAATTAAATTTTCGTTTTAAAGCGATTTTGAAAGCTATTCTTATAGGAAATTTAACGCTGAATCCGAATATGACGTTAAAACGGCGGAAATTTGACGACAACTATCAGTTTATCCAGGTTTAGTACTACGCGGTTTCATGTTTTTCAACTTTGAAAATCCGTTGCAAATACTTACAGTACGGATTAAATTTGATTATTTAATTGTTCCTACAGGAAATTAGACGTAGAATTCGAATTCAAAGTGAAAACAATCAAATTCGAACAATTAGTAATATTTCTCGAATTTTTTTCGTTTTTCATACTCATATTATTATATGAGGGCACTTTTAACGACAAACTGGAGGTCAGCATTGCACAGTCGATATGGCCACTGAAAATATTATAAAAGAATGTGAGATCAGCCACCTGCCTTCTTACAACAACGTTCACAGAGGTCCTTTGTCCTGGCCATACAATTATAATTGCCCTCTGTGCGGAATTGCAGGTAACGCATAAACCTTTTCTGAACCCTCTCGATCAAATGCTCATACCTAGCGCACCAAGGTGACCAGATAACCGCCGCAAAATCCAGGTTCGAGCGGACAAATGCCGGATACAAGATGCGCATGGTTCTTGTATTTTGGAGGCACCTCGAGTTACGAATAACGAAGCCCAGCATCTTGGTAGCCTTCTTTGTGATCGTTTGGATATGCTCATTAAAATTCAGATGAGCGTCAAAGAGAACTCCCAAGTCCCGAATGGTGACAACCCGGGATAACACGGCACCATCAATATTATATTGATATACCAGTGGGGCCGCCTTCCTGCAAAACGATATAGACTGGCATTTACCAATGTTCAGAGGAATTGAGCCATTGTCCGACCAAGATTGATTTTCGGTGAAAATTTCAAGACTTTAGCTTTTATTGTTTCGCCGGAAATGCGTAGACGGCGGACGGACAGAATTTCTTTTATCGGATATTCGGATTCTACATGCATTGAAACGTAAAACATCAAATTTTGAGGGGGGTTAGACAATTTTTTTTTCTCGGGCGATTACACTGGCTTATTATTCCATTTTCAATAATATAATAATACATTTACACTTTTATATTTTTTAATACTAACTTATATATTAATACTATAATTTATATGGCTATACCGGGTGTCCACGAGTTAATGGTTCAACCTCCGTATCTTCGTTATTTTCCAAGATAAAAATTTGATTTTTTTTTAAATCAACTTGTTTTTTGGAGAGGATTTCGAATATCAAAATTTCATGAATTTTAGACTCCTCAATCGATTTTTTTGCTTGCGCGCAACCCGCCTAGTGAGCGCGCAAAGTTGCGCAACCACAGGGTTGCGCCAAAATTGAGATGATGGTAGACCCCAAGTGTGGCACATGATTTTGCACTGTTTTTCAACGCTGAATCTCGTGGGGGGGTTCAATTTTCAATTTAAGTCGATTTTACTGGAACTACTGCCAAAAACACCTGAAGTCATTTTACGAGAAATTCACTTTTTTACACAACTCTGCTTATTTAATGATTATTTATTCATTTAACCATATTTATTTTTTATTTCCTGTTATTTTATCTCATTTCCAGCTTCTGAATCTATCTCCATCAAAGAACCTTTTGTGAGAAAAGCTGATTTTTCTCGTTAAATTACCAATTGGGCTTTGTATGGCTGTATCTCATTGAGGAGTCTAGAATTTATGAAATTTTTGCGTAGAATCCGAATCTGCAATAGAAAATTGGGGTTCTCATTTGAAATAACGAAGTTGGTGCCGGTTGCGCATGGTTGCGCAATTGCGCAATGCGCAACGTGATGATATTCAAAATCCTCTCCAAAAAACAAGTTGATTTTTAAAAAAAATCAAATTTTTATCTTGGAAAATAACGAAGGTACGGAGGTTGAACCATTAACTCGTGGACACCCGGTATATAACTAATAATTTTATATTTTAATATACATTTATTTATAATAAATTTATCAATGATTAATAAACCAAAAATTCCGTCCGTCCGCTGTAGTACGCCTTTAAAACTTTTCCAACCAAACTACTAATAGCTACATTCTGGAAATTTTCAATCCCGGGCTCACAGCGCCCAATTCTTGAACCGAATTGTTAGCTCGATTTTAAGGGTATTTTGGGGGGTTTTGAGGGGTAGAAAATTTTAATTTTCCAACCATTTCTAGAAAAAGGTGTATTTGGTATCAATTTCTATAGATTTTTCGACGCTGAATCGAATAAGACTATCGCGGGGTCGATAGCTTTATTGATTCTCGATTTATCGGAGCTTTTGTGTCGAATTTGGGAGATTTTCAAAAATTTTGCAAGATGGTACGATCGTCTTATAACTCAAGAGTTCTTAGAGCTATAAAAATCTTTCTATGCTCCTTGGAATGCTCGTCAAACGCTCTCTTCAACTGCACCGTTGGGCTAAAAATGTTGATTTTAATTTGGAAATTAAGGAAAATAAAAATTATTATTATTGCAATAGTCGCTACGGAATTTTCCCTATAGTTTTCTGTTTTTCGGTTGGAACGTTCAAAGATGTTCGGAATAATTACTACCAGCCTTCCTAAATAGCCTTCTTAAATCATCGAAGCAAAGGAATAATAAACCACTGATAAATTATTTGCAGTGTTTTTCCTTACTGCTAACGCAGGAATTCGCGAATAAATCTCAGCTTGGCCGCTGGTCACCTATTGATTCCCAAGTCTCATATTTGGATTACGTCGTTGACCGTTCGAGGGTGATGTGTTGTGGATGTGAAAACTACTTCCACACGAGAGGACCCGGAGGCCCACATTCCACTCATGAGCCCCTTCTACGTTTCACCCTTCGATCTGGCCTCTTCCCGATCGAAGTTCTCGGTTAGGAGGCGGTAAGTGGAACGTAGGTGTTGGTGGCGAAGGAGGATTCGGAACAGGTGGGCCCTCTTCTGGCGCTACCTGGCGTGAATTTACCCAACGTCGCTCTTCCAGGGTCCTGAGGCCCCTGTGGGTCACCCCTTCCACCTATGGGTTCCAAGCACAGGACCAACCTCGTCTTGTCGTCTCGCTCAACTCGGCATCAACATCCAAGTTCAAACTATTTTAGGGACCCGTCCCACGAGAAGAAACCTTCCTTCGAGTACCCCCGAAAAACGTACAAATTCGCTCAAAACTGCGACCCGTCCTCATCGCGTTCGACGCCGAAATTGACGCGCGAGTGGCGAAAGGATTGTCAACAGGTTTGCGCGCGTGACAAGTGATTTGTGCCAGTGATTGTGGAATCTCGACTCGGTTTCCTTCCGGATAGGCGACGCAGCTTTTGACCGATTGTCTCTTGAGATCACGTCGTTTTGTTTTGAGCGTTCCGGATGGATTGGTCCAGAAGCCATGAGCGCGACCTGTTTGCACCGGACGCCATTTGAGCCGTCGTAAGTTTTCCTAGTTCGACAGTAAAAACATTTCAACATTATTTACACCTCGACATAGAAACATATCCGCCAATATGCCAATTAAAACGCAGAGATGAAATTACTGTTGGTTTATTGGATCTTCATACTCAAAACTATGTTATCATTTTTTTTTTATTTATTGTTTTATTTATTTATTTTTTATTTTTTTAAGTGCCAAATTTTGATCAGCGTGTTTTGTAAGGTGAAATTCGAACGGCCATATTTCTTCTGACACTTATTGACGTGTAAAATCAAATTGCAAATAAAGCGGATTTGACAATGGAACTCTTTTGACAAAAACGAGCACGAGAAAGACAAATTTACTTTATTTATTTAATAATACAATACGGGCATTAAACCCAATATTACAGAAAAAGCTATAAAATACCTTAGATAATTATACTAAAGGTAATTATAAATTAACAAACAGGAATAGTAAGAAAGCAAGCTGCCGGACAAATTCAGACTATTCACGGAAGTAGGACTCTCCTTAGAAACATTTTGGTTACATTCAGCCATGTCGAAATTGTCGTACAGCTGAAGCACGTTGTTCATCAGTCTCTGAATCCGAGCCATTGGGTGCTTTAACAAATAATTTGAGCGTGAGGGTTAACAAAAACAAGCCGACCTCGAGTTGCTTGTGAATACTCGAAATACTGGGATAATGTGAAAAAAATGAAAAGTGAAAATGATTTTTTTTGAGAGTGTGAAAAATTTGAATAAAGCGAAGGAACAGAGGAGCGAAGAATTTGAAACATACTGAAACAATGTCAAATATCTCTGAAACGTCTTGATACATTTTTGAACCGTATATGAGACAAGATGAGACCTTTTGAGACGTATTGTGACTTTTTTTTTAAAAAACTGAGACATCTGTGAAGCATGCTGAAACAATATGAAACACCTTGGCGTATCAGTGAGAAATTTTGAGTGAATTTTGAGTCAATTTCAGACATTTCGAGACGATTGGAGAAACCTTTAAAACATTGAGACATTTTGAGACTCATTGAGGCATTTTTTGGCATCTTGAGACACAATAGAAAATATAAAAAAACAACTTCAAAACATCGTAAAACACTTTTAGCCATTATTAGATATCTAGTAACAAATTGAGGCATCGGGAGACAATTTGCGTTATTTCGAGACAATTCGAAACATCTGGAAACACATAAAAACATATTCAGACTTATTAAAACATCTTTTAACAATTCGAGACATCTTAGGACAATGTGAGGCATATTTTATCTTTGAAATATCTTAAGCCGATTGAGAAACCTTGAGCAATTTAGGTTTTGGAACATTGAGAAAATTTGGAACCCATTGACACGTTTGTGGCAATTGAGCAGAACCTCGAAACATGATATTGGACATCTTTGAGGTATTTTTAGACAATTTCGATACTATTCGAAACAGCTCTGAAACGTCTGGAGACACATTAAAAAATCTCGTGACATATTGAGACTTCCTTGCGACAATTTGAGAGATCTTAAGACAATCAGAGCCATGTTGGCTTAGGTTTGATGTATTTCAAGACAATTTGAAACACTTAGAGCTATTTTGATTGTTTGAGTCAACTTTGAGACATCTATGAGACGCATTGAGGCAACTTTGAGACATCTATGAGACGCATTGAGGCAACTTTGAGACATCTATGAGACGCATGAGGCAACTTGAGTCATTTTGAGACCCCGTGACACATAATTGTGGCATTTTGAGGCGCATTCTAGAAACACGATAAAGCACATACTTGAAACGCATACATGAAATAACGAAGACTGATTGAGACAGCTCGAGACAATTTTTTGTTACATCTTGTAAAGCATTGAGACATATTTGGACCCCAGGTAACATATATATGAAACTTATAGGAAACAGTTGGAGACATCATAACACATTCTGAGACATACATTTTAAATTGGACACATCTTGGGAGAATGTGAGACATTTGTAAGCGTCTTGAGATAAGCTGAGACTTTTTTTAGACGTCTAAGACAATAAGTAACATATCATGGAACATTTGTAACATTTTGAGACACATTACCTTATCATTGAGCTATTTTAAAAATCTGAGACGTTTTGATCTGATTTAAGACATCTATAAGACATCTTGACACAATTAGGGATACTATATCTATTCTATCTATAAACAAGGAGTTTCACCTTGGATTTTCGTCCAACTGGGAATATTTTCCTGTCTTGGACGTCGTCAGCCGTGCCCACATGGGAAGCAGAAGATTAACCATCAATCCTGCACTTATTAGGGCTCTGACAGACAAGGCGACCTGGGTGGCGCAACCCAGGTCGAGACACCCAGATTGATGCGACTCGACTCGCGACCTGGGTCGCGTTACCCACGGTTCCCTGCCCAGTTGACATCTAGCGATTCCATGTTTGGAAGGCGAGAGGTGACCGCGTCGCAAGACCACGTGTGACCGACTGATAAGACAAGCATGGTCGAGCAGGTGGCGCCACCCACCGGATCGCCCTCAAGTCACGAATGGTCGACCAGGTCGCCCGACTCAAGAAGTCGCCGGTACGTCGCTACACCCGGTGTGCCGTCCACAATTGAATGGATTGGATGATTAGGTCGCGCCATCCAGGTCGCGCAACCCAGGTCGCTCGTCTGTCAGGGGCCTTAATTCTGACGATTTCGGACATGGCTACTCCATTGCCTCACCCCCCTGAGTGTGGAGGACGAAGGGACGGGCCAAATATGAGTTTGACCCCAGCCGGATTCGAACCCGGCTCCACCGTGTAGAGAGCTGACGCTCCATACCACTACACCACGGGTGGTCCACACAATGAGGGATACCATGAGACTATTATTGAGGCAGTTTGAGACATTTTTTAAACATTTAAAGGTCGTGAGACACGTAGTGACAATGTGAGAAAACTTCGACTCGTCTTGAGACTATTTGAGACTTTTTTATACAACCTGATACATTTAAGGCGATTTGAGACCACTTTAAAATGTTTCTGTAAATATGAGACAGCTCAGGACAATTTATTACATCTTGTAACGCATTGAGACGTATTTCAAGTCTTAACAAAATTATTACAGATTGGACCAAGGATTCTTCAGCCAAATTGCTACCCCAATTTTAATGGGGTTTCAAACGCGTGAAAAAGCCATAGTTTTTATTGAATTATGGTCTTGTTCGATAAAAATCCGAACGGATTTCTGATCGCTGAATTGAACGAGTCTTTATGAAAATGCTCTCTCTTGAGTAATTGGGTAGCAATTTTTCTAGAATTTCCGAAAAACGACAAGATAATGCATTACGAGAATATATAAAGCTGTGAAAATCTTTGTACAGGTTCCAAGTTTTTAGAATGCTTGCCAGACACGAATTTTTTCATCGAACGGGAAATTTTCACGTCGGTCATTTTGAAATAAAATCCATTTTCGGTAATCACAAGCCAAATTATGAGTTGAGCTGGGGTAGAGTCAATTTATCCAAGACCAACCTTCACTAGTCGACTTTCTCGAAAATTTTCGATATTTATTTCTTTAAAAAAGATATTTCCGAGCGTTTTCTGCGATGAAGGTTTTTCTTCTGCGACGGATTTGCCCGCAATGTTTCACTTTGCTCAATGATTGCTCATTATTATTAAATCATTGCTCCGTCGCACGAGGAAATTTAGGAAGTTCGAAAATTATGGCCGCTAAGGTCGCCGAGGATTAGATGGAGATCTGAGGAAGTGGAGCTTCGAGATCAACCATCGACTGCCATAATCGAGGGCACACAAGCCCTGAGGCCTTCGTCCAGCCTGGAATCTAAGGCCGCGGTCTATTTCCCGCCCCTTCGTACGAATTCCGAATCAACATCCAACCATTTGCCTCTTATTATTTCAAGTTGAATTTTTATAAAGTTGATTTTTTTAAAGTTGAATTTTTATAAAATTGATTTTTTTTTTTTTTTTTTTTTTTTTTTTTTTTATGAGATCTTGTCTATAAAGGTAGTTTTCAGCTATTTCTCAACAGACAATCGTCCCGTTCAGTTAAATTCATGGGATTCAATAGGAACCGCTGCAGAAGCGATGAACATTTCGGATTTTGATGGGCTGTCAAGTTTATTTATTCGTATTAGTGAATTAACCAGCGTTGAATAGAAAGTGGTCTGCATAGATCACACAATACTTCCGTGTTTGAGTCGGTAAATGGAATAAAACCAATTATAAAATCAAGAAAGCTCCTACTAAGGGTGCAACCCTATCACTCTACAACTGTTATTAAAAAACTAGCTAGGAGAACCCAAAAAGAAAAACTCGCCAATTAGGTTGGGAATGGGATACTTACCAATATTGATTTTTTCACGGCCTTTAAAAATCGGAATATTTAATAAAGCGTATAAGGAGGAAGTTCGGTGTGCGATCCTATCGATACATAAAAGTTTTGTGAAATGGAGTTATTTTTCAAGCCAGTATACAAGCCAATTCAAGCCTGTTATACAGAAGTGCACAAATAAAATAACCGAAAATGCGAATTATGAGGAAGTACGGCGTGTGACACCAATAATAGGAATCAATCGACATTTAGCTGACATAAAGAAACATTTCAAGTCCCCCCGCATTTAAATATAACCATTTTGGCAGTCTGAAAAAATCAAAATATATAGTCAACATGCGTATAAAAAAGAAGTACTGTATGTGACCCACGTGATAAGAATCAGACTGAAATTATTAATTCCTATTTTTATTTTTATTTTTTTTTAATTCTTAGTGGATCTTTAATTTTTAGTGGAAAAAAACAGTAATTATTTTATTTATAATGTGAGAAGCAATCAAATTAATAATTTTTACTTCCAAGTTTACGCAGTAAATGTAAAATGTAAAAATGTAAATGTAAAAACGTAGTAATTATAAAATAATTTCTGTTTTTTTTTTACATTAGGTATTACTTTTTGCATTACATTATTTATTTCGACGATTACAGTACTTCCATTTGCTACGTAAACATGGAAGTAAAAATTATTAATTTCATTGCTTTTCACATTATAAAATAATTCCTGTTTTTTCCCGCCGGGACGAAATAATCGCACAAAATGTACGAATATGGAAAATGCTTTGAAAATTACTTATCAGTCACTTTACTAATACGTCAATTACTTATACGTCACGTCGAATCTGGCCTTACGTTGAATGAAGTGGTTCAGGAATCTTGAAGCTTTTCGAGTTCGTGCCACCGTCAGAAAAACTGGTTCGAGACGTCTAGCGCCAGTTTAGCGGCCGAGACCTCATAAAAACGAAGAGCCTTCGGCTGGAAAAGGGAGTATTTTTACTGGAAACTAGTTTAACAGCGGAGAGACGGCTAGTAGTCCAACGAGGCAGAAAGTAAACTTTTTTTTCAAATTTTCTACTACGATCATCTCATAGTAGTAGAACGCATGTTTTCTCTTGAAACGGACAAATTACAAATTCATTTAAAAAATAAATCGTAGCGAGGATAATTTCCCGGACTCATCGCAATTTTTCGTACTTGCTAATCCCTGGAAAGTCAAATAATGATATTTCAAGTTATATTAACCTAATAAGAGATCAAATATTATGAGAAAACGGGGAACTTCTTGAGACAATGTAAGACATCATTGAAACGTCCTGAGAGATAAATTGGCGTCCTTATTTGAATAGATTCTGACGAGATTTGGCCGTACTCGGCCACTCATACATCTAACCAAAAAAAATGAACATATTATTAGCTTTGTTTCGCCAATTCGATGCAAGAGAAACTTATCTGTGCATAAAAAATTCGAACCTGAAATGACTGATCGAGAAAGCAGTAAAATAAACAGAAATAAACTAAAAACTTTCAGTTGAAAGCGAAAATATTTATATTCGAAGAAAATTAACGATGCTTGGAATTCCTACCTACCTAGACGAAGCTCCTGAATAAAGAAATTAAAAAGAGAGAAAATAAACTAATTATCGACGATTTGACGTCGTTCGAAAATAATTTCGAAGAGCCCGATTTTATATAAAAAATAAAGAAAACGGATTGATCCGACCTGGCGAAGCGACGCAGCCGTCTCGACGCGCAAGTTACCCAAAATGAATTCAAACGCCGTGCCCAATGTGGCGATTGACAGTCGTCTTGACAGCGCCGGTGACGCTGGCGTAACTTGGCAAAACGACGACTCCAACACGACGATCCGACGACAGACGACGGCAAGCACGTGGTTGGGCGATATGTGCTGGTACTTCCAAAACCACTGTGCCAAAATTAAAATTTTGTCAAATTAGTTGACGGTATGCAACCTTTATGTTCATTCTGCCGAGATTGTCGGTCGAGTACTTACGGCGAATTGATGACAAAAAAAGTTTACGACACTAAAAAGTGTGACGTAAATTGCGGCGAAATCGGCAGGAAATTGGGCTATTTCAGCGTCAATCTAGGCTGTGTGACGTCGGGCGTATGATGTCGGGCGTAACGATAATAGGTCGGTGCATGATAATGAAACGACGCTTTGACTACTATATAGTTACTAAGTACAAAAAATATCTAGCAGGCTACCTAGAATGTGAACTAGCGTGAACAAGCTTATAGTAAGATTAGCTTACAGTAATATTTCCTATTATAGTATGGTGAGAAAAGTGTTGACGGCGAACGGGCAGAATTTTTTTTAATCGTATATTCGGATTCTACATGCCTTGAAACGTGAAACGGAGAATTTTGTGTTTTTGTTTCTTGATCGATTACAATGGTTATTGAATAATGAATCAATATTATTGAATAAGAAACCAGAAAATCAGTTATGAAAATAGGCTACTTGTCACAGACCATGTTCTACAGCGATGAAGGGGTAGAAAAGCAGGCTGGGAAGATCGAGGAAAATTAATAAAATAAAGAGAAGCCGAATGATTTTTTTCTCTCCTTTTTTTAACATTTTTACGCTTCCCTTTTTTTGGTTTATTGGTTTTATGGTGGAAAAAAAGTCTAACCCCCCTCAAAATTTGATGTTTTACGTTTCAAGGCATTTAGAATCCAATAAAAAAAATAAAAAAATAATAATAATAAAAAAATAAAAAATAAAATCCATTAAAATCGAATCCGATAAAAAAAATCTGTTTTTAAGGGGGAGAAAATTAATCTATTCCAAGGTTTTTCAGAAAAAGGTGTATGAAAATTCCTATTTTCCAACGTTTTTCAGAAAAAGGTGTATTTGGTATCAATTTCTATAGAAGGTCGATAGCCTTAATGTTCCGAATTTGGGAGATTTTCAGAAATTTGACATGAGGGTAACCTCGAGAAGTCGTGGAGCTATAAAAATCGTTCTATACTCGTTGGAAAGGTCGTCAAACACTCTACCCAGCTGTTTCTTTAGACAATAAGTTTAGCTTTTAATTAGGGCTTTTAGAAAAATAAAAATGATTAAAATTACAATAGTTACTACGTAGTTTTCCCCTATAGTTACCAATCTATTTTTCGGTGGGAACGATAACAAATGTTCGGAATAATTAAAATCACATTAAAATCTTCTCAAATCATTATTGAAGCGAAGGAATAATAAACCGCTGTACAATCATTCGCAGCGTTTTTTCTCACTCGAATCGTTCGTAACTTTGAAAAATATTATTCGAACTATTTAACTTTCCATCCGACGATCTACTAACGAGTTTTGCAGCCGCTGCGTGCTGTACCTCAACTTGAGCTCTGGCCTTCGACGAGGCACTTTTTCCGACTTGGAAGGATGTTGGTCGTAAATCGTCTCGAAACTCTAAGCTCGCGAGGGAACAACGGCTACCGGCTACTATCTCGGCTGATCTTTATCGCCGAAAAATTTCCCCCCCATTTTGTTCGCAATCAACGGCTATAGCTACTGTTCCGAGACGTTGCCCTTTTGTCGAAACAAAGGAGCGATCAAAGAAGCGAAACGTGATATAATTTTTGGAATCGATGGTAACTTTACGAATTCGAGGAGGGAATCGTGTTTTTGGGAATGTGTAATGACAACAATCATCGATGGATTTTGTAGGATCGAATGGAACATGGTTTTTGCTCTGTGTCAACTTACGTCGAGAATGAATTAACTCTTTCTTTGACGAACGGAGTAGAACTGAACTTTTTTAAAAACGTAAATTTTAATTAAATTTAAATATATTTTTTAAATTTATTTATTTATTTATTTTTTTTTAATTTTGATCACGTTGTAAATTTGGTTTTGGACCCCAGACGTTCGATGAAATTACAAAACGGAAACTGGAAGATATTATGTGAATAATAATTTAAATAAAAAATAAATAAAACCAAGAGATTAAATAATAATTTTGTCTCGAAAAATGAATTGAAATTAAAAACGCTGCGATTGAATTTTGAGAGGTTGATTATATTTATGCTTCAATAATGATTTAAGATTGGTAACTATATGGGAAAACTCCGAAGCAGCTACGATAATTTTAATCAATTTTATTTTTTATTAATTTTCAAATTAAAACCTAAACTTTTCACTTGACGGTACAGCTGAAGAGAATGTTTGACGACCATTCCAGCGAGTATGGAACGATTTTATAGCCCCGAAAACCCTCGAGTTAAATTTCTGAAAATCTTCCAAATTCGACACAAAAGTGGCGATAGCTCGAGAACCAATGGTCTATAGATTTTTAGACGCTGAAGCGAATGAGAATCGCGGGGTCGATAGCTTTATTGGTTCTCAGGTTATCTCAGCTTTTGTGTCGAATTTGGGAGATTTTCGGAAATTTGGCATGGCAAATTATCGAAGCGAAGGAATAATAAATCACTGTACAATCATCTGCAGCGTTTTTCCTCCTTTTTTGTTCCTTTGCCTTTTAATTTCATTCTTAGATTGCTCTGGCTTCAACTACAGCGTTTCAAGTTTAACTTAACGAATTAGCTTCAACTTTAACGCTATAAATTTAACGTTTTAATCCGTTCAGCGCTTTAGAAATCATTTTAATCGGTTTTATTGCTTCAACATGGGCTCATCAACTTCAATTTTCTTACGCTTTAATTCAACAATCAAGCTCCTAACTCAATACTTCAACTTAAGCCGTTCAAATGTAACCCTTTAACCTTCACCTTTAAAATTAACGCTTCACTTTAACGCTTCAGTTTAACGCTTTAACTTCAAACGCTTCACTTTAACATAACGCTAGCGCTTCTAATTGTTAGTAACTCCGTATTCCTATCACCGGAGGACGAAAGAATTTTCGTGGCGCGGCTGTCGCAAGAGGTCCCTCGCGTGCCACGTTCCATCGGGAGCAGTTAAGGTCAGACGGGAACAGGCGACCGGTTCTCCCGACGAGGACCTGGACCCATGGAAGAAGGTGGGCTGGGTCCTCGCATCTCCTTCAGACTCGAGTTATTATAATTGGTCCTACGTTCCCATTCCGCTGGCCTGCCCAAGCCGAGCTTCTCCTTCGGGATCTCTCCGATAGGGTCCCGGTTATTAAACAGAAGCTCAGTCCGACATTAACTCGTTCCGTGTGCGACGTTCCTCCGTCCGGGACATCCATCTCCTTTTTCGAACGAATCATCTCTCGTCCGCATTTCCTCCGTTCTTCGTCCCATCGTCCCGAAAGCTCTTCTCGACCAGTTGGGCTGTTCGAGAGCTTTCACTCGAAACCTGGACGTACACTGTGTCCTTTAATCTCGTTACGTATCGATCACAGTGTACGTCCGCGTTCCGATCGAGGGAAATAAAGCTCTCCCTCTTTCCACTGGGATTTGTCATTGTTCGGTTGCAATCAGCATAAATCGACTTCAATTACGACAATTTTTGACTCGATAATCAATGCGATCACAAGTCGAAAAATTAAATATGTTTGCATGAAAAGAGATTTTCCATGTTTGAGTCGGTAATAGAAGTATAAAATCAAAAAGCTCGTGCTAAGGACGCAATGTTATTGAAAAACTAGCTAGGAAAACAATAGAATAGAAAAACGCACGAATTATGTTAATATTGCGAAAGTTCATTATGTGAACTTAACAAAACGATACGAGCCAAGTTTCATAAATGGGATAATTTTGACATTTTTATGTCTTTGCTATGGCAAACTAACTCTAAGAGCGTTATGAAAAATTGTTATAAAAAAAAAACGTAAAATTTCTTATGATTTCCGCTTACTACCTGTCGTTACTAAGGGAAAATAGTTTCCTCATTTTCCATAGCACAAAAATCGTTCACCACTCGTTCGAAAGCACTGAATTAACTACACAATTAACTATATTCACCTCACCAGTAACTATCCCGATAACTAAGATTTAAGGTTGTTCATAAATGTATATAAACAATTTAGTGATCAGCTTCGCATTCGTGTTGCTATAAAGTTGAAACAAACGTTAAAAACAAGCGTTAGATGTACTTAAAAAAAAAGCTGCAAAAAATTATTGTACTTTGGTTTATTATTCCGTCACTTCACTAATTATTTAAATGGCCCATCCATTTGTGATAGTAATTATTCCGAACATCTGTGAACGTTCCCACCGATCCGTTCTTCTCCCTCAAAACCACCCAAAAAAACCCCTAAAATTGAGGTAGAGATTTGGCTAAAGAATTGAGCCATTGTGAGGCCAAGATTGATTTTTGGTGAAAATGTCAAAAATTTAGCTTTTATAGTTGCGTCGGAAAAAATTTTGACGGCACACGGCGGACGGACAGAATTTTTTTTATTGGATATTCGGATTCTACACGCCTTGAAACGTAAAACATCAAATTTTGAGGCGGGGTTAGGCAATTTTTTTTCTTGGGCGATTTAGGCTTGTACGCAATTTACTTTATGAATTTCTTACGTCAAAGATGATGATTTTAGCGGCTTGTAAAAATCGAAATAGTCGAGAAACACCATAAGGCGGAAGTACAGTGTTTGTTGCAATCGATACGAAACAAATTTTGTGAAATGGTGTCATTTTTATGGGAAAAATCCAATTATACACTGATGTGCGCAAAAAAAAATAATTGAAAATGACAACTACGATGCAGTACAATGTGTGACACCAATAATAAAAATCAAACTACATTCAGCTGACATAAATAAACATTTCAGGCCTCCCAGTTTTTAATTTTAACCATTTTTTGCAGTCTAAAAAAATCAAAATAATGTCAATATGCGTATAGTGCGGAAGTACTGTATGTGACCAACGTGATAAAAAAATATCATTCAATCGCCGTCCCAAACATTTCAATACCTTGAGCAACAACCGAATCATCGACCGAGATGGACGAACGTGGGAACTCGAGCGGGGAAATTGGTGGGACGCGTTTAACGTTTGAGAGCCTACGCTTCAATTATAAAATCTCAAGAGTTTTAGGTAATGACTGGTTCGCCTCACGGGGGAGAAATTAAATATAGCGGACGGCTCCTGAAATACGGGGCCTACGACGAACGTTGTGTAATTGTTTCGAATTCATTATAATTATTTTTCTTGGCATTTCCATATAAAAAGACAACGAATTGAAGGTACGATAGGAGAAGGGGAGTAATTTTTTTCTGTAATAAAAATTCAGAGAGGATTCGAGGTAGAAAGTTTTCGCTCTAATTTTTTATAAGTACTTGTAACTTAGATCACCGAATTTGGATATGGTTAGAGACGCTTTTCACCGTTAATTATTTTGTCAATCGTAAGTATACGATCTGATCGATTCTGCAGAATATTTCTCATAGAAAGGACACGCTGGATTTCTTTACAATTTCGGTTTATTATTCAATAATAAACCGTTGTAATAGCCTTAGAAAAAATGTCCTAAGCCCCTCGAAATTTGATGTTTTACGTTTGAAGGGATATAGAATCCGATTATCCTATTTTAAAAAATTCTGTCCGCCCGCATTCTGTCCGCGCACACGATGCGACTGCTTTGCAACTAGAGTTGCAAACCAGTTGCGCGCGCAACTATTCGGAGACCGTGGTGATACAATCAAGTGGGGAGGCGCACACGACGCGACTGGTTTTTGACCAGTCTGAAATCAGTCGCATACAACCGTGGGCCCCCGGTTTCAGTTGCGTAGCAATTGCGTTGCAGACGTGTTTTTTTTTAATACTCGACATGAATGATCAGGAACTGAACATAAAGCTCGTCGAAGCCGTAGCCAATTACCGACTTCCTTTAACTTTCAAATTACCTTATTTTTTAAACAGTTTTCATTCATGATAAGGACTACTACTATATTATTATATGAAGTTTATAACAAAAGGTAGACAGAGTAGCCTTTTTTGTTTGATTTATTTACTACACAGAATCTGGTTGTCAAAAAGAAAAATGTAAAAAATACCTTATATTAATTAATACTATGTAAAAAAAATAATAAATCCTAGGACGGAAAGAATTTTGTTTATTGAAAGCCCAATAGTCGCAAAACTGATTTACAACCCACCCTCTGTCAGTGCATCGTGTGCGGACAGAAGTTTGGTTTCAGTTGCAAATTGGTTGGGCGCGCAACTGGTTTGCAATTGTAGTTGCAGAACAGTTGCTTCGTGTGCGCTGGGCCTTACGCTGTCAAAACTTTTCTGACAAAACTATTGAGGCTAAATTCTGGAAATTTTCACCGAAAATATATTATGGTTTGGCGATGGCTCAATTTTTTGGGGGATTTTGAGTGGGAAAAATTCATATTTTCCAAGGTTTTCAGAGAATTGTGTATTTATCAATTTCTACAGATTTTAGGACGCTGAATCGAGTGAGACCATTGCGAGGTCGAAGAATTCATTGGTTCTCGAGTTATCACCGCTTTGGTGTAAAATTCGTGCGATTTTCAGAAAGGGATTTTCTATTTTTTCTTCTCATTTTCTGGGTTTCCTCTTCCACTTTTTATTTTTCTATTTTTACTTTTTCTCAAGAACGATCCACCCTTGAGGATTGTGCGACTAAGAGGTATTGAAATAGGGTAAATTTCCAACGATTTGACTTTAAAACAACCTCTCCAATATAATTAACTACGCCTCAAGTCCATTTCACATTTTCGAAAATAATCCTTTTTTTTCAACAAAAAAATGAAATAATAAGGCCCCTATACGTAGCAATTAAACAATAAATCTGTTGGTTTTTTCGGTATGTGTTGCTAGGCGTTCAGCTTCTGTACGTCCGATCGGGTTACTTTTTTTTTTGTTTGAAAGGGTTACAATCCAGGTAGGTCCCTCAATTTTTTCAATTGAGTCCAGCCAGTGGTTACGTCCCCAGACGCGGAGAAATGCCGGAAAACGTGATTTCCGCAAAAAGAGGATGTTTTAACTTTGCAAGCTTATAACTTCAAGAAAAATTGCTCGATTGTTTTGTTTTTGGTGTCATTTCGTTCATTATTTATCTACTTATGAGAGTCTTGCTCCAATTTTCGTTCAACAACGTGATATGGCGTGTAGAGAAGAAAGTGTAATAAAAAACGTGATGCCGATTTTCACTTTTTTGAAGTTTTTCGAGCACCGATCCCAACCACGTTGAGAAAAAATACGAACACTATTGCACTTGAAGGTACTTAGCAAGAGCTTTCCAACGATGGTAAGAAATTAATTTTAGGTGGCATAATAAGGGAGCAATCGATGTTTTAATGGACCTATCTTTGATACCTCATAACTTTTGAAGTAAAAATGTTTTTCCATAGTTTGTAAACTTGAAATGTTCAAATTTGAGTCAAGTCCATTTCACATTTTCGAGAATAATCCTTTTTTTCAACGACAAAAACGAAATAATAAGGCTCCTATACGTAGCAATTAAAGAACAAATCTGTGTGAGGTTTTTTTATACGTTAGTTTGAAATTTCTAGTGAAGTATAGAACTAATTATCCGGCGGCTCGCAGAAGGATTACCGAGAATCACTGTCACCATGATTCTTCTGTCCCAGTCGAATTACGACTGTAAATGAGCGCACTTTCCATTGAATCGTGAGACTTTCTTTTCTCGCCTCTCGCTTCTTCTCGTCATAGACGAGGCGACCGTCATAAAGAAAAGTTTCCAACTAGCTACTAATGGCTTAGGACCGAATAAAAAAGATACGTATCCGACGAATTCTTTCTTAACACTCGGAATTACATAATTGGTTCGTAAAAATTTAAGATTCGACTTCAAACTCGTTTGAAATCGAATGAAATGAAACGAAATATAACTCGAGTGGAGAGTCGAGATAAATGAAGTGAAATGAATAGAAATGAAGTGAAATGAAATGAGATTCGATGAAATTATTTATTATTCATATTACAGGTATACAAAAACGCTGCTTAATATTGTAGAGTGGATTATTATTCCTGCGCTTCAATAAT
This sequence comes from Tupiocoris notatus, assembly GCA_037159825.1. NCBI lineage: Eukaryota > Metazoa > Arthropoda > Insecta > Hemiptera > Miridae > Tupiocoris > Tupiocoris notatus. The sequence goes on from JASJUZ010000052.1 coordinate 340,583, forward strand.
GATTTATGAAGACTATCCAAAGATTTTCTTGATTTTTCTTAGTTTTATTTTTATTTTTTTTGTGTATATTTTTTTATTTTTTAAATATTTTTTTTTCAATTTCGATTTGCGCATTCCTTGTAACGTATAACGGTTTGTTATTGAATAATAAACAAGAATGCAATCGGGGCGTTCTTTCCTTTTTTTCGATTCTCAATCGAATCTTTGTTGGAAAATTTTGGCAGATTACAACTGAACTTTGCGCTGTGAGCGATATATCACGAGATTTTCTACTTTCAGATGGCGACGAGTCCGCCTATGCCGGAGTTCAGGGGGGCGGATCATTACAATCGTCCAGACGCAACAGGACACGAAATTCTCCGACCCAAACCACGCAGGTGAGTTCTAATGAGCAATTCGTTTATTGGGAACCAAACGGAATGCTAGATTCCATTAAGTTGGGTTATAAAGGAATATTCAATATTTAAGTAGCCTGAATGAAACGGCGCAATAGTGAATAATTACAAATTGGGTAAGTTAAATAATAATAATTAAAAAAAAAAAAAAAAAAAAAAAACAGTGGTGTGCAAACAATGGTGTGCATAGATCACACAATCGAGATACGTGAGGCGGAAAAGGGCGAAAATGAATGATTCGCCAAATTGTTCGCTTCCGCTCCTCTTTTCTTTGCAAAAAACATAGACAAGACTTGATCTCAGTATAACGTTTGTTCGATGAAAGTTGTAAAGAATATCCCTTTGCAAACGATCCCGCCTTTGATGTAATGAGAAACCTTTTTTGAGCCTCTATCGAATTTATTCAGGGCCTTATATATTTTCTTGTCATTCCGCCGCTCACTGGTATTCCCAGATGTTAATAAAAGTATTTTCCATTCTCAATTGGATAATCGATCGGCCTCGTCGAATTGGAGAATACCTATTCCCGTGAAAAATAATTTGCAACGGGTTTTCGATGATTTTTAAAGCCCGTTCGAACAATTCTCTTATGAATTCAAAACGACGAACTGGAGATATTTCCGTATTTTACTCTTCCATGTTTTACATCACGAATGATATAAGTACTATTGTTAGAGCATTCTGTATGCGAAATTGAAAGTTTCACGCGGGGGAGGAAAAATGCCCCGGGCGGCGCCTTTCTTCAAATTAGTATCGTTACTTAATAGTAGCATCTAGGAGCTCACATAACGTCTAGCGTTGAAGGCATTTCTCCGTTGCGAATTCAAATTTCACTCGCAGTGTTACGTTTGAAAAGCTTCTGACAATACTATAACTTCCACCAATCGAGCCTAATTTTTTTTTTCTTTTTTTTTTTTTAATGCATTTATTTAGACAAAAGAGGAAACAAGTACATCATAACACATATGAAAATAATCACACGTTACGACTTTTGGGAGTTGAAACAGTTACTCGTGCTAAGAGTCGGAGTCAAACTCAGTACCAACCAGTACGATCAATTCTCATCTTAAACAATTCTCAAAAAAAAAAAAAAAAAAAAAAAAAACACAAAAAAAAATCTTACATAGATAGATAGATAAATTATAAATATTATAAATGATAGAATAGAAATATACATGCGCAATATCTTCATCGTAGTCAGCAATTTTATATATAAGTCGAATTCTTAATAATTAAAATAATTTGAATCGTCCACTCAGCTGCTTTCACATTTTGTTATCGTAGTATTTTTTCATTTTTAACTTAAACTGTTGCAAAGGAAATTCGAAAAATAATAATGAAGTACTTAAGGTACTCGATTTTTTCAAGTACACTAACTGCACCATATAAAAAAAATAAATAAATAATGCACTATTAAGTACACTACTCGTATTTAGATGACCACTTCCTAATTGATTGGACCACCTCCCCAAATAATATATAAAATTATTATTTCTACCATTGAACGACTTTCCTTTTCACCTTTCAATCGCCTCTAAAATGGATCACTTTTTGGAATTTGAGAGATTTACAGAAATTTATCGTGAAGGTGTAACTCAATAATTTTTGGAGCAATAAAAATCATTCTGTACTCGTAGAAATGGTTGCCAAACACTCTTCAGCTGTACCAATTGACGAAAAATTTAGCTTTTAATCTGAAAATTATGAAAAATAAAAATGAATTAGGTAATATACCATAGTTGCTACGGAGTTTCCCTTTTAGTTGCTAATGTGTTGTTCTGTGATAACGTTGACAAATTTTCGGACAACTTACAAATGGACGGACTAGATGGAAAATAATCTCTTATATAAATATTCCTTCAAGTCCCGAGTACGCGAAAATATGTTAATATGTTTCCAATATGAAAATATATGGAAAATATGTGTAATTAAATTGAGTTGCAATTATCTAATAGCTCAATAATAGCGTCTGTAATAGCCGAATAGCTCAAAACCTAACAAAACAAAAAAAGTAAAATGTAAGAATTAAATTGAATTCAATTAAAAAATTAAATTAATTTAAAAAATTATATTAAATTAAAAAATTAAATTAAATTAAAAAATAAAATAAATTAAATTAAATTAAAAAATTCAATTCAATTAAAAAAATAAATTCAATCCAATTCAATTCAATTAAGTTAGAAAGTTAATTTAAAAAGAAAATAAATTAAATGAAAAAAATAAATTCAATCCGATTCAATTCAATTAAGTTAGAAAGTTAATTTAAAAAATTAAATTAAATTAAAAAATTAGACTAAATTAAATTAAATTAAAAATTAAATTAAATTAAAAAATTAGACTAAATTAAATTAAATTAAAAATTAAATTAAATTAAAAAATTAGACTAAATTAAATTAAATTAAAAATTAAATTAAATTTAATTTAAAAACAAGTAAACTGTAAAAATTATGACAAAATATGATCTGATAAATGCGTAAAGAACACGATTTAATATGTGTTATTCGGACTCTACATTTATAAATACGGAACATCTCAATAAAAATGGAACTATACCATAGAGAAATTTCGTCGAACTTGAAATGCGGAAATGATTCACCGCTTTGAAACCTGGGAATTGATCCGAAGGAAAACCAGGCAATCTCTACCTCATCAATCAAACTGCGGTTTGCGCGGAAAAAATTGCCCAAGTATAGGAAAGATTCTTGTTTCGAAATGATAAAAATATCTCCGGAAGAAGAAATATTCCCAGTTGTCGTCGCATTGTAATCAAACAATAGGCACGTTTCTTTCGACTAATGAGAATCGCTTATTTAATAACTCCAATTTCGAGAAAAGATTCGCGAGATGGGAAGAAAAAGTTGTTTACAGCCGAAGTCGGCCGTTTCGCCGTGTTGTACCTTTCTTCTCTAATGAACTGAGCCTTTTCTCGCCAGGAAAGGAAGGTGTGCGAATCGGCGATTGTCTTCAGAAACGTGAGAAATCTTCATCTGGATCTTAGGTGGGAGTTTATTTTCCAGATCTGCGTTCACTTTCGTTCCTCAGTCAGTACCTTCGCGCTCGGTCTACCGTAACGTACGCGAAGCTGTTTCGATTTTTCGGTGGAGGAAAATCCGTTCAATATGACCGTGCAGTGTTCTTTGAAGTAACATTGAAAATCGCGATTCTTTTGAGATTAGTGCGCGAAACTTCGGCATCGCGAATTTTCCGAATCGCGTTTTCTAGCTCTCCGAAGAACTTGAGTTAAGGTTGAATTTCCATGACTATCAGTGTAGAATGATACGGATCGCGATCGTATCGGAAGACGTCGAACAGAAGAGCGTTTATTACGCTCGCATTTCATCGGAATTCGTCTCTTTCAAGAGATTCGGCTCGCGATTGTTGAAATTCCTGATTCAATCGTTGATATATTGTTTGCTCAAATTGATCCAACTTCGTCGCGATCAGTCAGTAACTGAAGCTTGAGCTAATTCAGTCGACGGTTGAAAAGTCGAGTTTGAAATTTATGAAAGTGAATAATCGAATCGCAGCAGGTTATAAGCGAATTCCTTTCGGATCACCGGGGTACTGATTTTCTTTATTCGAGTGTCCAAACTGTGGCCAGCCTGTTGCAATTAAAACCGCACAAAGTCGAACGGCGGTTCCGGGTGTCTTTCCTTTTCCGTGGAACTCGGAGACATCTGGATGTGAGCGGCAAATATACGGTGCTGTCGAGGGCCCGGCAGCTGAAGCGGCGGAATGAGGTTCCTCCAGCTTGGAAGGACCTCAAGACCAAGAAGCCGCCCAACTGCTCCTTCGAAGAATCACCTGACAACATCAGCAGGCGAAGTCGCGACACTGTCAGCCAAGGAAGCCCTCCAAGCTATAAAAGCGTCGAATCGAATAGCCATATTTACGACGGTCGAAACAGATTTAAGGACACAGCAAGCCAAGGGAGTCGTGATTCCAGAGGTCAACAGAGCAGCTCGATCATCAAGCCTGTTCCAACAGCGAGGAGCAAAGTGTGCACCGATCCTGATCCGACAGCGGAGAGCGGTAGGCTTTCGAAATTGTCCAATCGAAGAATCCGCAACACCACTGTGGCGCTGACTCGGACCAGAATCATCCAAAAGCGACCCGAAATTCCCAGAAGGAAGCATTTTGGAGGGGCGTTGCAATGCATCGATATCGAACCTGCTGCCAGCGGCAGTCACAGCGATCTTGAGTCCACAAATTTCCTACTCTCAGCCGCATCTACACGACGGAGTTGCGACACGTTGACAAGACCGTACCAAGAAAGTTCGACGTTAAGGGCTGAAGAGAAGCTGAGCCAACAAACGAGAGATACTCCAGAAGACGAAGGATCGAAAACTATCACCAAGACGACTATCATCTCGGAATCGTCTGGTGTTTCTGACACTCGTCCATCATTTGGAACTTGGAGACTTCGTCCGGCGACCATGAGTTGTGACGACAACTGCGCCTGCCATCTTTGCCGCGAGCTTGGCTCAAGAGATGTGAGGATTCTCGGAGGCAGCCGCACCCTGGGGCCAAACGAAGGTAGCAGAACAGGGTTGACGAGTATCTCGCCCGAGAATTTCAGACAGACGATATCCTCCGGGCAATTGTTGAGAGTCAGCGGACCGCAGCCGGCTCCCAGGCGGTTTCGCTCATCGTCTCTTGATTCGAATTTCATTCTTTGTCAGAAAGATGGTGCTTTCAAGAGTATCGTGCAAGTTCCTGGACCACCGTCGCCGCTACCCAGGTTTGTATGGCAAATTCTGTTAAATTTGAGGATGTGCTCTTGGTCGTATTTTTGATTCTTTATAATGCTGATCGTGCCAAGGATATGAGACCCAGAGCCCCAGCTGTCTGCAGCAAATATGTTATTGAATTGGGACGCGAAAGACATTTCCGAAGTTCAGGTGGAGATAATGGTTAGATGTTTTACATACTTGAGTGCTTTTTTTGTAATCTGCACTTTCGTTCTCATGAGCTACTCTCTCTCACCTTTTGATTTCATGATCGTTCGTGGACTTTGCGGATCTATTGTTCTGCTGCACGCTATTGGGCATGATTTACGCCTGGAAAAGCCAACAGGCCACAGTCCCTATTTCAAGATCGGCAGGGCTCCTCGTTGTCTCCTACATTACTGAACTGCTGCTTACTTGAAATTTTCCAATCACTTGATAAATGGAAACGTTCTAAAATATCTCATAATCATAATTGAAGCAAAGGTATAATAAACCACTGTACGATCATTTGTAGTGTTTTTTCTCAACCGATCAACTTCTAGCTATATCGCAGTATTGCGAGAGAGGTGAAATCTAAATTTATGTAGCTATGCCGCTAAAAATCCAGTCCGAACCAGCTTTCCTATTTAAAAATAAAAAACACTGCCACTATCGTCAGAGCCCTATTAATAAAAACCTTCGTCCAGAATCCATGAAAAATTTTATTCGACAATCGGTACGCCGAAGTTTATTGCACTTTCATGCAGCAATAAAAAGCGGCTCAGGTCTATGAACCGGATCCAACTGTCACTGTTCCCATTTCGCGAATTTCATTGCCCATCGTACAAAATACCGTAGTGTAGTAAAGTGATGTGCAGTGTTAGATAGTTAGATAAGGTAGTTCATTTTTGTATAATTTATAAAATGAATAATTAAATTAAATAAAAATAAAAATAATAAAATAAAATTAATAATTAATAAAAATTAAAAAATACGAAATAAACACTATAATTTCAAAAGCGTAAGACGACGTAAGATAAAAATAAATAAACATGGTATATCAATAATGTAAGGTAACACAGGTCTGCATCAAAAAAATTGCATACGATTTTTTTACTGTTTCCCTTGCATTTTTACATGCCAAAACCAAAAAAGTACTCAAAAAATTCTATAACGTCTAGTTTTATTGAAAAACTGTTTTTTTTGAATACCACATACGTGTGTTATTCAGCGTTAAATTTCAATTCGTTAGTTGCTTCCAAGTTGTCAATTTTATTAATTGCAGGAACTTTTTAGCTCTCATATTTAGTCATGTCACTTCCAGGGTTGATGCACAATGAAAGAGAGACGACGTTGGGTTGAGGTTGAGACATTATTGGCGACGTTATCTCATTTTGCATTTCTATATCTCTTGCGCTTTCACCACTCTGGGCCTCTTCAGGAAACATCTTCTGTATAAAAGTTTTTTTTTTTTAATAGGTCCTGTACTAGCTCCATAAGGTTGGGATTGTCATGAACTGGGAAACAAACTCTTACAATGTCCGCAACTCAGTAAACTACTGTATTGTTATTGGAAAACTATAGTCAGGAGAATCTAAAATAGAATCGCGCACGAATTAGATTAACAATGCGGAAGCGCAGTAGGTAGCCTAATGATACAAGCCAATTTTTGTGAAATGGGTTTATTTTTATAGCAACGACACCCATATATGAATAATCAGTCCTGAAATTATTAACCAAGAATATCAATGAACAAAATTGATACTCCCTTAAATTGAATAAATTAGAATCAGATATTAATTTGGTTTCCACAAACAGCTGCCATTTCTATAGAAGATTTGGTTCACGAGATTCATCACAAGTCCCAAAGGGGAAATCAAGCGTCAATCGAAAATGAAGTGAAAATGGAAATAATGAAAAACAACGCATAAGGTGGAAGTTCTTCTGAAAGCCAAACTAAACCGAACAAGTTATGAGAAAGTGGGCCATTTTTATAACAATTAGCATATGCAATGAAATAATATAAAATGCTCTAATATTCCATAATAAACCATTGTAATCGCCCAAGAAAAAAATTTCTAACCCCCCCTAAAAATTTGATGTTTTACGTTTCAAGGCATGTAGAATCCGAATATCCAATAAAAAAAATTCTGTCCGTACGCCGTACGCCGTTAGCAGTTTTCCGGCCAAACTATAATAGCGAAATTCTTGGAATTTTCACCAAAAATCAATCTCGGTCCTACGACGGCCCAATTCTTGAACCAACGTGCTAGCTCAATTTTAAGGATATTTTTGGGGGTTTTGAGGGGGAGAAAATTCATATTTTCCAGGGTTTTTTTCAGAAAAATGTGTATTTGGTATCAAATTATATAGATTTTTGGACGCTGAATCGAATGAGACCATCGCCGGGTCGATAGCTTCATTGGTTCTCGAGTTATCACAGCTTTTATGTCGAATTTGGGAGATTTTCAGAAAATTGACATTTGGGTATAACTCGAGAGTTCTTCTAGCTGTAAAAATCGTTCTATACTCATTGGAATGATCGTCAAACACTCTCTCCAGCTGTATCGTTAGGCAAAAAATTTAGTTTTTAATTAGGAAATTAAGAAAAATAAAATTGATTAAAATTGCAATAGTTGCTACGGAATTTTCTCCGATAGTTACCGATCTGTTTTTCGGTTGTAATGTTCACACATGTTCTGAATAATGACTACCTTAAATGGATAGTCTTCTGAAATTATATTTGAAGCGAATGAATAATAAACCACTGTACAATCATTTGCAGCGTTTTTTCCGTGGTATGCGTGTGAAACTTAATACGGCCTTTTCCGCCCTTGCATTTCGCGGAATCGATTTATATGTAAATATCTCGTCGCCGAGGATTCAATCGTCGCTCCGGATTTCTTATTTCCTTCTGTTCTAAATGGGTTCCCTCGGGCGCGAAATCGGAAAATGTTTTTTCTAATTAAATCGCCCGAGCGGAAGACGGATCCTCTGCGAAGCGAATTCACGCATTAAATCTGTTCGCAGAACGTCATGGTAGATTTATGCCAATTGTAATACAACGGAACCTTTCGAGCTGAGTTACGTACACGGGCTGATTTATTCGCTTTTCATTGATATATTTTCCCTCCATTTTTTCGCTCAGAGATTGAATCTTCTATTAGTTTGACATTTTCGCGCTCTTGAAACCAATTGACCACAGAGTTCTAATTTATTTTGAAAAGCTGGTAAATTTCAAGGCATAGAAGTAAGTAAAAACTGGATTTTATCTAAGCATTTTTCTGAGAGTTCTGTTATAGTTTTTTTTTTTTTTTTGTGAATAAATACGTACTGTTATTTTTTTAGTTTATTAGTGTTCCTATATTTTAACGTACATTATACCTATGTGTTATTTAATTTACTAAATATTATATCAGTTTTCATATTATTTTTTGATGTATTATCGTATTATACTCGAGAGTACTTGAAGCTATACTCTATATATCGTTATATTGAAGCAAAATCGTTCTATACTCGTTGGAATGGTCGTCAAACACTCTCTCCAACTGTACCATTTGGCAAAAATTTAGCTTTTAATTGGGAAATCAAGAAAAATAAAAAATGATTAAAATTACAATAGTTGCTACGGAGTTTTCCTTTATAGTAACCAATCTTTTGTTTGGTGGGAATATTTACAAATATTTGGAATAATTACTATCACGAATGGATGGTCTTCTCACGTCATTATTGAAGCAAAAATAACCCACTATCCAATCATTTTTAGCGTTTTTTTTTTTTTTTTTTTTTTTTTTTTTTAAATAAATGTAGCTTCAATTACGGATTTTTCATTTTTCAGGCCCGGTGGAGTTTCGAACGGCGGAAGCCGGGAACTCGTCTCTTCCTACGGGGGCGGCCTCAACAACACAGGAACAGGCACTCCTGCCAATGGTACTCCAGTAACTGGCGTTGGAACTGGTTCGTCGTATTCCTTGGCTCCCAGTTCTGTCGGGTCGCACCATTTAAAGCCGGCGTCTCCTTCTTCGTCGTCAGAATCGCAGCCGTCGCAACCTCCTACTCCGATCAGGGTGAGTTGAACGCTTTTGAAAACCGACCACGCTCTGCTACCATGTAGGGCTATGTTGCCTATTATGAATGAAAATTCGTCCCAAACCCCCGGCTGTTTTTTCATGGCCAGTTCACGTAGAAAAAATTCAATAAGAAATTAAAAATAAAACCAACTGTAAGCCCGCTATTCTGCGTCGTTGCTAAAATAATGAATACAATTCGACATTTTAAGACCACCAACGTCCAAAAATATTGAATCTTAACGCGTTTAAAAATCAAAATAGAAAAAACTTTGCACAACATATCCCTGAAGTACTTACTGTGTTTTATCATAAGACACAGTAAGTACTTCAGGGATATGCTTGTGCAAAGTTTTTTCTATTTTGATTTTTAAACGCGTTAAGATTCAATATTTTTGGACGTGTTTTATCATAAAACACAGTACACAAATACAAAAATAGCTAATTTTAAATATTCGCTTGGAGGAAAAAAATGCTTCAAATTCCCCTGAATTGCATTCGTTTTTCTCAGAGAAGGCGCACTTTTTCGCAAATTGATCATCTTCCTTAATTATTATTGAAGCGAAGGAATGTACAATGATTTTCAGCGTTTTTCCAAACTCGAGCCAGTTTATTTTTTGTTTATTTGTATATTAACGGGCAAGCCCAATTACATTACTATGGCGGTAAAAACAATGCAAAGAAAAAGAAAGAAAAAAAAAAGAGTACACATTTATCAATCAAAAATGAATGGGGAATTGTTTACTGTCTTTTTGATGCTAGTTAAGGTGGAATGGAAAAAATCAAAGTCTGGATTGGTGGTCAGAAACAAATTTGCACTTCGCGGAAGTCTTCGAAGCGGACGGTTACGCTGATAATTCGTCGGGCAGAACGGGACAGAGAAGAGCGAACGAGACGATCGGCGAGGAACGAGGAAGCCGATCCTGGACAGGAGGGCAGGACAGTCGATGTCGCCGTTTACAAGTTTAAATAACGTGGCGAGGTCAGCCGAGCATCGTCGATTTTCAAGAGTGCCCAAATGGCACTTCTCGAGCAGCAGCGGGTAGTCGACGTCCGCCGATGGGATGCCCATCTCGAAGGCGACGTACCTTAAGAACTTGTTTTGCACCTTCTCCAGGCGGTACCTGTGGACCGAGTACATTGGCGACCAGACAGACGACGCGTATTCCAGGATCGAGTTAGGAATAATTTCTGCGAAAATGCGCATAATTAAATAAAAAATATAATGGAACGAGCTCAAATTTTGCTAACAGTATGTCCAGTAACCAATGCGTTGAATTTTTTTCTGAATTGCATTTTTTCCTCTTTCGAAGTCGTTTTGATGATTTCGTCGGTTTCAGTGGGAGGTGAAACATTTAACTGAGCCGGGTCTCGATAAATTTCTGTATCTAGATATAGAAGCTCGGTTTCGCTAGTTCGGAAAACTTTCACGCAATTTACGGTTCGGAATAAAATATCGATATTGAACACCTCCGAATCCCTCGGCTCGACGTAGTTGCCGACTAATTGAAAGGTGTTCAACCCTAGTAAACTTCCACATTGCAAACTTTTCGTCCCTTTCCAGGACAAATTACTCGATGTTGCGTCACGAGAAAACTCCCCTTCCGCTCGCCATTATGTCATACTGAACATTCACCTAATGTCAGGGCGTTCTGTTTAATTAAGGTTCAAGGTTAATTAAGGGTTAAGGCAACGGCTTAATTAAGGGCACTGCTTCCGCGCTAACATTGGAACGGGCTGTTTATTATTCTCAAAGTTTAATTAGGGCGACGCTGACCGGAATTTAAAAGGCCTCGTACGAGAAGGAACAAAGCTAATTAAACTGTTTTGCTATGGGTCGCACCAGTCGAACACGGAAGGTCTTAGTTTGGTGGGCTGAGGAGGAAAACTAGTTCTCTTTCGACTCGACGGTAGGTTCGAGAAGTAATTATTCCCTCGAGCTGTCGCCTTTTCGGGCCTCGGCGCGTAACTACTAATTTATATAACTGAGAGGTGAATTTTTCGAGCTGAAGATATTTCAGGCAGTATTATCCAGCCACTAAAGCACTTCGAAATCTTCATCATTAGCTGGCTATCGCGTTTTTGGTTTGTTCTTCAATAATAAACCATTGTAATCGCCCAAAAAAAATTTTCTACCCTAAGTAATTATTTTTACTAAAAAGCTGTTGAAACTTCCAGAAACTAGCCATATCGTCGGGAGTTTTTGCTATCGTCCTACATTGATATTATTCACAGTTATTGATTTCTAAATGGGAAAATGTGAAATTTCAATATCCTCTCCACGTTGGAAAAAAGAACGCCGAATAATTTTTTTCCTCTTCGGATTAATTTCCGAGTCGCATAAATTTGGCAGCGTCTTTGGACCGAGTTTTTTTTTATTTGTAGCTCGGCAACTGTAGTTCGTCATGTTTGAACTCGAAGGAAGACCCGTCGGACGGAGTGCGACCCCCGCAGTCGGCTCCAAGATCAAAAACCTCAGCTCTTCTCCCCCATCACCACTCGAGCCAACTTCGAATTCTCCAGGTAGGAAATCTCTCTCGCCAAATTATACTTCGTTTCGTCTAGTTAATTAATTGTCGAAATTCGGCTGCATCTCCAAGATTCTCCCAGGTAATACCACAACAGTCAGCAATTTGTATGATAGCGGACAGGAAATTAGGCGGGTGGATTTTCGCTAGGTTGTAGCGCTCCGCACAGTCCACTCGGCTGGAGTTGTTCAGCACTCAAATTGCTAATAGTTGGCCGTGTTGACCCCTCATTCCTCATTCGGCGCCTAGTGCCCGCTGTTCGAAACCTAGTCTCCTCCATTCAAAGCCTAGTGTCCCCCTTTCGACACATATTGTCACCCGTTCGACACTTAGTGTTCCCCGTTGGACGCTCATAGTGTCCCCAGTTCACCACCTAGTGTCCCCCATTCGACGCATGTAGTGTCCCCCGTTCGACGCATGTAGTGTCCCCCATTCGACACCTAGTGTCACGCGTTGGACGCCTAGTGTCATTCCCTGTTCAACGCCTAGTGTCCCATGTTCGACACCTTCTGTCCCTAGTTGGACACCTAGTGTCCCCCATTCGACACCTAGTGTCCCATGTTCGACACCTAGTGTCCCATGTTCGACACCTTGTGTCCCCCGTTTGACACCAAGTGTCATCCCCGTTCAACGCCTATATTGTCCCCCGTTCGACACCTAGTGTCCCCCGTTCGACACCTAGTGTCCCCCGTTTGACACCTAGTGTCCCCCATTCAACGCCTAGTGTCCCCCATTCGACGCCTAGTGTCCCCCGTTCGACTCCTAGTGTCCCCCGTTCAATGGCTGGTATCCCCCATTAAACGCCTAGTGTCTCCTGTTCTGCAACCTAACGAGAACTGGGCATTCGCAATTTTTCAGGCCTGCCTAATTATGTGTCCGTTGCAAAAAGATTTTTAAATTGGCGTATCACCATGTTTCTGAATCCTTGATAGGAATCAAGTTGTCTCGGTATCTTTCAGTCATGCGTCAGTGTTTTGGAGGTTTATCCTGATTTTTGCATCTCTCAAGAAAAAATGTAACTGGTTTCAGAGGCAAGCAGCTGATTCGAATGGCAGCAGTTCGGACGATGCACGCACGTCTGGCCATGCGTCAATGTCAGATGGACATTTGTCGTCATCGCCAACGACAGATCGCCACCATCATTACCGCCCGCCGCTCGGATGCGTCCCTGAAGATGACAGGTTCGGCAATCATTCGTTATACTGCTCGAACTAAATTCGTAAGTTCGGAATTCATTTAATGGCAAAATTTTCAGGTTGTCTGCAGGCGTATTGCCGGGACAGGCTCGAGCCACGAGGAAAACAGTCCAGAGCAGGAGTCGCCACCGTGCCACGCCTGCGAAGGCAAGTAGAGCTAATTTCAATCGTTACATTTCTCTCCAACGCTTATCCCCTTTGCTTCTCACTTTGCCATGCATCCAAGGCAATACTGCCAAATGAAAAATGACCATTTCAATGCACCCTCTCAAAGTGATCATTTCTACACACTTTAGCCCAAATTTCCAAAGCCACATTTATCTGTTGGTAATCATGGTTAATTTCACATAGCTGGTACCGTGCGGCTCGGGAATAGAAGACATCAAACTCGCCATACAGCAGCTGACAATGCGGTCTCACACATCCAATTCTACATCGACGTACTCCAGCTTAAGCGGAAGCGAAGGAAGCGAACCTGCGGTCCGTCGACTTGTACGCCATTCGTCCCTTGAAACGATCAACACGAACGTCACATCCGCAGACGAATTCGTTTGGGTAGATTCTCACAACAGGTATGAACCTACGACAGGAACTGATCTTTGCCAAAGTGATTTCCAAATGGCTGTTGATTGGAGGAATGACAAGCCGGGTTTGAATGTTTGGACTCTCGCTCTCTGCTCTACCCCCGTAAAAATACACTTGAATAATTGAGTGAGGAGGAAAACCAAAGGACTCCTCCATACATTCAGGGCAAACACTTGCACCCATGCAGGCATCCTTTGGGATGTTGTTGGATTTCCACAGCCAAAAAAAGCTTAGCCAGCAAACAAAAGAGAGTCACGTCTTTTTCTGCCCCATACCACCATCAGTCGACTGTGGCTTACAAGACCAAGAACTAAATTATTTTTCCAGGCTCGTGGAATTGCAGAGGCTACCCTGGTCAAATCATGATGTCCTCAAGGTGTTACAAAGTGGGAGAACACGCTGCTCTATGGAATGGGTCGCAATGGAAACCGTGCCTCGTCTTTCCTACCTCCTGCAAAGGGCGCTCGTCCGGATAGGCCGAGAGGCCCAAAGGCTGTCAAAGCCTCTTGCCATGTGCGGCAAGCACGAGGTATGTTAACTTCTGAATTTTAAAACCACTCCAAATGCACATTTTCAGCTTACCCAGTTCTAATAATTCGTTGGGTTTTCAGGTGGCCTCAGCCCTCAAAATCATACTAAGCCCAGTATTGGCTGATTCTTGCATCAAAGTAAGTTCCTGTCACACAAGCATTCCATAGACTTTGATAGCATTGATGAATCTAAAAACACTTAATGTTTTCACAGGCTTGCCTCAGATCCGGCGCCATGTTTGCTGTCTCAGGGGACCAGCTGAAACAGAGTAAATCACAGCGCGCTGGCCTGCACCTTTCTGTCGGCCGGTTCCATCGTTGGATGGTCGATGTTCGAATCGGCAAATTCGTCCATGAGTAAGTTGGCCATTAATCTGTTGCTTCGTCAATTGCCATGTGTACACGTGCGTGTTTCATAGTACGACAGCAGCTGTGGTTGAAATTGTATTCAAATTTTCAGGTACGCCGCCGTATATTTGGCAGCTGGGTTGGAAAATCTCTTGGAAGAGATTATTCTCCAATGCCTACCCGCAAAGCCAGATACGATCCTGACGGCATCCATGTTTGAGCATGCAATTGCGAACAATAGTGACCTCTGGGGTCTCCTCCAACCGTATGCCCATCTTAATACTGGCAGAACAGCCTCCGGCACCCTTGCTCTGCCCAGGTAAGATTATATTGAAAGTTGCCATATTTAGTTTACACCGAACAATTTAAGCTGCTCGTTCATTGGAAGACTGGTCAAGTAGGTCTGGTTTACAAAAAAAAAAAAAGGAAAAAGGGCTCTATACCTCTCTAACAATGGAGCTATTTAACGTTCCATATCAAGTCTGGCAAGTTCGGGTCTGGTGACCAGTGTCACAGCCATTGAAACACACTAATCAACTGGTGTGTACCATTAATGGTAGAAGCTACACAATCAATGTAATTGTGGGCAATTTTCAATTAAATATTACCTAGGTTCTGATTCAAGGCTCCTCTATTTTCTAGATGGGCCAGTGTCAGTTCTGTATCGACTGACACGACTTGCGGATCTGGCAGCAGCAAACGGGATCACAGTCTTTTGACTACCTGCGTCGCCTCTGCTTCCGAATTGGCTGAACTTCTACGCACATCTACGACGATTCTCGGAGCGCGTCCGCTTTTTTCACCAGCCGCTATCCAATCCCTGTTCTATTTCATGCGATGCTCACAGGTATTTGGGCTTTTGGTGATTAGGAAGAGGTGGATTTGATCATGTGCTGCCCACTATGTACAATAACGTTGTTTCAGTTGGAGCATTGCGGTTCGGTTCAGGAGCTCGTCTACGAACGAGCCTACGTCGTCTTGCCTCCGCTTCTCGAATGGGTTCGTTGCGCGTCAGCTCACGCAGCTTATCGGCATTCGTCTGTTGTCGACAGCGATGATGTGATGCAGGCTGCACGATTACTTTTGCCAGGTACGGGCAGTTTAGAGGAATCACCTTGGTATTTATTATTTGGTGAGGCAAGCGTTTGATTCCTTCTTCTAAGCAAAGCATTATATGGCTAAAGAATTGAGCTTCCCTTGGCCCACACTTTATTTTGGGTGCAAAGTTTTTTAATGGAGTTCTGATACTTTCTTTCTTTATTACCATCTATAATAGGTGTAGACTGCCCTGTTCGGCAACCTGGTCCAGATGAAAGCCTCGGTCGTCGTAGCACAGGCGGCGACGAAGCGGACACAGTTCGCCGCCTGAAGACGTCGGTCGCTTTTCGAATGCTGAGCTCCGCGGTCCGCGACATGGCCCCACACGCACTCCAGTTGCTCCCGCCTGCGACCAAATTGGACACTGTCTGTGACAACGGCTTGTCGCCTTTGATGCTCGCTTGCGTCAACAACGATGAAAACGTCGTACGAAATTTGCTGGAATTTGGCTGCAATCCGGACCTTGAGACACCGCCTCAAGGATCCCAGGTGAATTCTTACTTTGGAAAATTCTATAAACGCACAGTAGAAGTGTCTTCATTGCTGGGTCTTCTGAATTGAAAAATGTACGAAGTTGAAGAAGAATGGAGTGAGAGCAGCTGCGGTGGTCAAGAAGACGGTGTACTGTTATGATTACTGTGCTCGACTAAAAATCATTGCATTCTGTGTTTCTTCCATGGCAAAATTGTGTGTGTGGGTTCCTAACAATTTGCGTTTTTCAGGGTTGCGCGATGGTCCAAGCTGAAAACCAACATTGGACCGCACTTACGTATGCCGCTCTCCAAGGGCACCTTCCAATAGCAAAATTGCTTCTCGAACGTGGTGCCCATGTCGAGGGGGGAGCAAGACTTTCAGAAGAAAAGGCGACCATGACGCCACTTCAGGTGGCGGCAGCGACTGGAAACCTGGAAATGGTATCTCTACTGTTAGCCCATGGTGCGCATCCGTTTCTCTCGACGGTATACAAGGATTCGGTGTCGTATAGCGGTGCTGCTCAGCGCGGGTGTTACTCGGCGTTTGCTGTAGCAGCAGCCCATGGACAACGCGCAGTTCTCCACAAGCTACTCTCGCACCCGCTAAACCCTAACACCAAAGAGGTACGATAAAGAATCGGTAGCAGAAATTGTCTCTTCAATTTACTCCATCGCCAGTCCTACTCCTATTTCTCTCAGATCCTCTTCCAATCTACTTCAACCTCGCTCCCTTTTCGCTTCAATTCCACTCCATTCCTAATATATTTTTGCCAAATTCCGATTTGTTCACTCTACATCTACTCTAGTTCCACTTCACTTCCATTCCCCAACCATACAACTGCATCAACACTTCTACTCCGCTTCAACTCCTTCTCCCTTTACTCCACTTCTAATCCTCTTCCTTTCTCCTTTTACTCCACCACCATGTCCACTCCTCTTTGCGTCCATTCCCTATTTACTCCCTCCAACTCCTTCGTTCTTCATCCCTCCTATATATCTTCATCCCTCGTCTTCATGAATGAATGAATGAAAAGAAAGTTTATTCCAAAAAAATAAGAGCAGTTACAAAAAAAAATTAAAATACCATAACGGTAAATTATTTGGCAACACAAAGGAAAAATTATAGTATTTTTATACAATGGAATATACCCCAAAAACCATGGAGTACGACCCTGTGCGGTTCGAGGGAGTTAGTGTTACCTAATACACCATTTTTAAAAAAAATTAGGCACTCAAAAGAATTCAGGTGAAGAAAAAAAAATTAGAGCTAAATTAGAATAAATTGCCATGAACCCATGTGACGATCCCTAACCAATTTGGATAGAATACTATCATTATATTTAAGTAAAGATAAATACCAGTTAGAAGCAAAAGAACAGACAAAATCATGACATCTCTCATTCTCAGGTTCTGTCGCTCGAAGAAATCCTCGCCGAAGGTGCAGGCACCGCTGAAAGAAGAGTCGGCCCTGGAACTCGTAGCGCCGCCGAGCCAGGAAATCAGCTAATAAAACTTAGCAAAGCTCAGATAAAATGTCTCCAAGAAGCGATGTACCACTCGACGGAAAACAATCACCTCGAGATCACGTTAGATCTTCGCAATCTGGGAGTATCGTGGTCCTTGCATTGCTGGATGTCAACACTAGCAACAGCGCACGCAACGTACGAGCCGACGATTGACGCTCTACTACAGGTTAGTATTCTATTTTGTAACGGCCGAGGGATAATAATAAAATACCGAAACGGTCGGTACTTGATATTACTTATAATTCACTTCGGATTAAGACACGACACTCCAGGAGCTCCTACTGTGAGCGGACTGCCGGCACAGCGGCAGGTTCTCCTATATCCTGGTTATCAACACTGCTCAGTGTTGCCTGACAGTGTTGACACAACAGTTAGATTGATTTTAATTCGTGAAAAATTCGTGATTCTTCTCCTAAGCTTCTTCAAACGCTTCAGACGGCACCGTGATTCTAAAAAAGAAGCTCAAAAATAGTGTAACTGTACAATTTCTTCTAGCGTACCAACTATTCTCAGGGCTTTTTTACATTTCTTGTTCTAGTCACCACAAACTACCTTAACCAGATAGAAAAGTTATTTTTTCACTACTCTTTTTTCCCCTCTTGAAATGCTGATTTCTCATTACCATCAAATGTAACGATTTAGTTTTACTGATAATAGTTATCTCCCTAGTCTTGGGAAATGATTCTTGGTTCAAAAGCATCAATGAAACTGAAAGCCGTTACCCCCATGAACACTGTTGTGAATTCAATGAATTCAGAACGTTAAGTGAAGATTTATTATGAAACTGTTTACAACTATGTATAAGGCATGACAACATGTATTGTGATTTTTAATATTACTCAGAGATTTCAATAACTCATTTTGAAGTGTGAGACTGAAAAAAGTTCCTCAAGTTTATTGAGGCAATTTTGGCCAGCCTTCTCCACAGTCGTTTGTTGAGGAATGAGGCAAAGCATGCGTTTCAAGTGCAGATGTTTATTGATATCATCACCGCACCTGTATTATTTTATTGAAATTTTGATAGTTAATTTTTTCATTGACTTGCTTTTGTATTCTTGTAACAACCTTCAAAAATAGCGTTTGAGTTGGAGCTTTAGTACATATAGAAAGAAAATGTGCTCTCAAACTTCAAATTCTCATTACGGCACGTTACTCTATCTCATTACCACCAAATTTTAATTGTTTGGCAGTGATGATGATATGCAAGCGGTAGTGAGAAAAATACCTGAAGCTGAAGTAGGCTTCAAAAGTAAGCATCAAGCTTCATAAATAAGCGTCAAAAAATGATTTCAGCATTCGCAAGAGTAATGTTAGATTTTCTTCTCCAGGTGGTCGCATTACTTCTTTTTGTAGGTTGAGGGGGAGAAAAACGAGGCGACCTCTTCTCCATTCTTTTTTATTATCCAGCCGAGTACTTTCGCCCGTTCGGGCTTCTTCAGGGCATCATAGGACCAAGGGTACCTAAGGCCCCATAGGAGGCCATAGGTACCCTTGGTCCTATAATGCCCTGAAGAAGCCCGAACGGGCGAAAGTACTCGGCTGGATAATAAAAAAGAATGGAGAAGAGGTCGCCTCGTTTTTCTCCCCCTCAACCTACAAAAAAAAATGTTAGATTTGTATCACGCAGTTGCCAATCAGAGATGGCTCCCCTAAAAGGTTCACCGTAGAGCACCGTATAACTTTTGTAAATTGAAATTCGTTATGAAAAATAGTGAATCAAGCTCTATCTTGCGTTTCAAATATTCCAATGTGACCCCAGGAAGCCCCATGATTTTTTTGAAAATTTTTTTCGATAATATCTTTTTTCAAGATTTTGGCGCCCAAGAAACTGAGCTTTTTCTGAGAACCGCCCGTTTTCCTTTCTTTGCGCACAGGATTTCCTCCACGTTTGGCCGGACGACTGTTCGGCACAATTCGTCGACGAATGTTTGCCGCTGCTTTTCAACATTTTCCGCTACTCGAAAAACGAAGGGACGACGCTTTTGTTGGCCGACATCTTCAGCACTTGCTACGGCCGCGAGCCCATCAAGCCGATAAGAGATCCTTGCTTGAACGGCACTGTATCGCGAATCGATCCTAAATTCGTCAACAATCCAGAACTTTCCGATGTCCAGTTCAGAGTTGAAGGTGAATAAAAAATAGAATAATGAGCTCATTTGAATTTCCGTTAACGATTTTTCTACAGTCTAAGGAGACTATTTTTAACGCGTTAATTAGTTATCTGTACCTTAACCCTTTAGAATTTGAGTTGTAATCAAATTTCGACAATTTCCCAATTTTTAAATACTACAGCCTTTGTAATGCCTCGAATTATTAGCCTTGAATAATTACTATCGCAAAGGGATAAATCTTCTTAAATCACTGTTTGAAGCGAAGGGATGATAGAGAGATTTAGTGAATTTCGCGTTTTTTTTTTTTTTTTGTTTTTGAAACTTAAACGTGTAGTGGGAGTTTTGGTTACTTTGTTAAATCATACGTCTCTAGTGGTCACAAAAATTCGCCATCCGCAAGCCGGTAACCATAAGAAACGTATGATTTAACGAAGTAACCAAAACTCCTACGTTTCAGTATTGAAAAACGCTGCAAATGATTGTACAGTGGTTTATTATTCCTTCGCTTCAAATAAAATTTCAGAAGACTATCCATTGCAGATTGTCATTATTCCGAACATTTGTGAACGTTCCCACCGAAAAACAGATGGTAACTATAAGGGAAAACTCCGTAGCAACTATTGTAATTTTAATCTATTTTATTTTTCTTAATTTCCTAATTAAAAACTAAATTTATTGCCTAACGATACAGCTGGAGAGAGTGTTTGACGACCATTCCAATGAGTATAGAACGATTTTTATAGCTCCAAGAACTCTCGAGTTATACCCTCATGTCAAATTTTTGAAAATCTCCCAAATTCGGCACAAAAGCTGTGATAACTCGAGAACCAATGAAGCTACGGACCCGGCGATGGTCTCATTCGATTCAGCGTCCAAAAATCTATAGAAATTGATACCAAATACACTTTTTTCTGAAAACGTCGGAAAATAGGAATTTTCATACACCTTTTTCGGAAAAACCTTGGAACAGATTAATTATCTCCCCCTTAAAAACAGACTTTTTTATTGGATTGGATTTTATGGATTTTATTCTTTATTTGATTGGATTTTATCGGATTATACATGCCTTGAAACGTAAAACATCAAATTTTGAGGGGGTTAGAAATTTTTTTTTTCTTGGGCGATTACAAAGGTTTATTATTGAATAATAAACAAAAAAAAACACTGTACAATCATTTGCTGCGTTTTTCCGTTCTTCGTTTTCCGCACCCGTGTGTCCCAAAAATAAATACTGTTGCGGGGGCGGAATATTCTCGCGCGAAATCGCGCGTCGCTCGCGTTGTCCGACGACTCGTGAGGGGATTCGAAATTGAAGCACTTGCTGTTCATTCTCGAATTGAGAAAATTTAATAGTGACCAATGCAATATTAGGTTGGAGTGACGGGATTTGCTGGTACTCTTATCGAATATGAATCCTAAAACAACGAGCATTTCTGTTCCCGCTATTGAAGAACGATCGAGCAACATTTCCCCCTTTATTTTCGCCAGCTATTTCAAAGCGGGCTTTCGCGGAAACTAAACTTGGCCAATTATTTACACAGTTCTTTTCGTGCGGATTTTCCTCGACCGCGATCGTAAATCACTCGACTGTCGGAGGGCCGAGATGCGATGACATACGGGGGAGATAGATGGACACCCCTTCCAGCATTGCGCCTCTTCCCTCGCCACTCCTCTTCCCTCGCCACTAGCTCAGACTCCTCCCATTCCCCTTCCATCCTCACCTGCCAAAGCGTGTCCTGGTGTCTTCTCTTGATTAATGGTAACGCTCGGAGCGGTGGGGAGGGACAAAGTTGCTATCACAGCCGAGGTATTCAATTCATATGGCAGTTCATGCTGCGGGATATGCTCGCGGACTCAATCTCGACTAATCAATCATATCATAAAAGAGGGGAACCTCGTGACGTCGGTTTCCGACAAATACCGCCCATGCGGTCCTGGATAAATTCCTGCAGAACAATCCGACTCGTGAGTTGTGTATTTTTGCCCTTGCGAGGCAAATTAGACTGAGACGAAACGCGAGAGGAAACCGCCGTGGGAAAAACGCTCATTTACAGTAGGTTACGTTGTAGGTTAGTGAAAAAAATCTTTCAAAATTGTCTATTAACAAATTGTTCGCAGCTTTTGTTGGCCCCGATGAAGGAAATGAATATTTCCGAAAGCTCGGCGAAGGAGAAAACTAGCTTTGTATGACCTCCATCCCGATAAATGACAATAATTACTTATGTACAGAGGATTATTATTCCTTCGCTTCAATAATTCTTGAAGACCATCCATTTGCGATAATAACTTGTTTAAACATTTGCAAACGTTTCCACCAAACAACAGATCGATTATAAAGGAAATTTTTTGCCTTACCCTACAGCTGAAGAGAGTGTTTGACGACCATCCCAATGAGTATAGAACGATTTTTATAGCTCTCTATTCTTCTAATTTTCAAATTTCTAAAAATCTCCGAAATTCGACACAAAAGCTGCGATAACTTGAAAACCAATAAAACTATCGCCCCGGAGATGGTCTCATTTGATTCAGCGTCCAAAAATCTATATAATTTGATACCGAATACACATTTTTCCGAAAAACCATGAAAATATTAATTTTCTCCCCTTCAAAACCCCCCAAAAATACCCTTATTGATAATAAACCAAAAAATATTCGTTATCGAGTTTTGATTTCCCGTTCGTTTTTTTTTTTTTTTTTTTTTTTTTTGCCATAAACCATATTTCTAATTTTCTTATTACTTGAGTTTCTAAGAATTAATTTTCTCAACGATTGGTTTCTTTATGCTTTTTAGAAGTAGTATTCAATCGGCTCTCATCCGTTATAGTGAAACGTTTTTGACGCTATACCGAGGCAAAAATAATAAACCAAAGAGAAAATTATTTCTAAAATTTCCATTATCATTATTAGTTATTTAGTCAACTCAAGTTATTAAAATTACGTTTCAGGACGAGTCTTCTACGCTCACAAGATTGTCCTAGTGACTAGCTCCCCAAGATTCCGTGGGATGCTTTCGTCCAAACTGTGCGAAGGGAATCCGCCCATTGTACAGATCAACGACATACGCTACCACATTTTTCAGGTAAACATGGAATTATTTTTTTGTAATTCAAATTAAAGAAATTGAACAACACTTTTTATCACTTTTTTTTTTTTTTTTTTAATTATTCTATTTTATGTTCTTTGTTGGCAGCTTGTGATGGAATTCCTTTACAAAGGTGGCTGCGAAAGCCTCGACGTCGACCAAGTGGACGTCCTCGAGCTGATGGCAGCAGCGAATTTTTTCCAGCTCGACGGATTGCTGCATTTTTGCGAGGCGAAATGTTCCAGCGCTATAGACCTGGATAATATCGTATCCATGTACATACACGCAAAGGTGAAGAAAGTTTCAGCGAGTATAGAACGATTTTTATAGCTCCGAGAGCTCTCGAGTTATCCCCTCATGCCAAAATTTTGGAAATCCCCCAAGTTCAACACAGAAGCTGCGATAACTCGAGAACCAATAAAGCCATCGACCCCGCGATGGTCTCATTCGATTCAGCGTCCAAAAATCTATAGAAATTGATACAAAATACAATTTTTCTGCAAAACGTTGGAAAAAAACTAATTTTCTTCCCATCGAAATCCCCAATAATACCTACCCTTCAAATTGAGATAGCTATTTGGATAAAGAATTGAGCCATTGTCAGACCATGATTGATTTTTGATAAAATTTCAACATTTTAGCTATTATTGTTTTGTCAGAAAAGTGTTGACGGATGGACAGTTTTTTTTTTTTTGGTATTCTGATATTACATGCCTTGAAACGTAAAACATCAAATTTTGAGGAGGTTAGAAATTTTTTTTTCTTGGGCGATTACAATGGTTTATACTTGTCAGAATGTTCATCAAACACTCCTCCCAACTGTAACAGTAATAGAATATTTTAACTTTCATTTTCAAATTGACAATTGACAACAATAATTAAAGGAAAAGTAACATTAAATGGAAAGTAACAACAATTAAAATTACCATATTGGCTTCGGAGTTTTCCCTTATAGTTTCCAATGTGTTGATCGGTGGAAACGTTCACAAATGTTTGAAACAGTTAGTATCTCAAATTGTATGATTTGAGGATTTTTTCAAAAGATAATAATTGAAGCAAAGTAGTAATAAACCAATTTACAACCATTTGCAGCGTTTCAATTTTATGGCTCTCCAGGGTTTCTGCCATGCCGGTAGATCGTCTGCCCAGGATCTGCATGGGCCGTTTGCTTTCCCTTTCGTCTCTCCCCACCTGCGACCCCAGATTCAACAGATTCAGCTGTCTCTCTCAGCTCGGTTTCGCCTTCGCTCCGGTGAGACTCGAGGACGTCGGCTCTGGGGTGGGAAGGATTTTGGAGGCTTTGCCGTGGAAGTTTAGGGAGTCGGACTGGCTGTCGGTCGTGAGCTCAAGCTTCAGCACTGCGTATCGTCAAATCATAAATGCAGCACCACTTCAGCCCCATTTTACCTGTTGAATAACTGGCCGCTTCACATTCTTCGCCCTCTAGCACATTTGCTTGTTATCGGCGCGTATGGTGGTCGTATTCTCGTCGGGGGCCGCCTGATCAGGTTTTTCCCATCTCACTGCCCTCTGTGCAACTGGGGTGATGAGAGAGAGAGAGAGAGAGAGAGAGAGAGAGAGAAGAAATTTATTCGATTAAATACAAGAATTTTAACAGCATTATATGATATATATAAATAATATAGACCGTCAGTAGGCAGAGCCTGTGAGGACGGACTGGAGCTGCAGAGGCCACTCGAAACCCAACAAAAAAACGCTGCAAATGATTGTACAGTGGTTTATTATTCCTTCACTTCAATAAGAATTTCAGAATACTATCCATTTATGATAGTAATTATTCAGAACATGTGTAAAAGTTTCAACCGAAAAACAGATCGGTAACTATCGGGGAAAATTCCGTAGCAACTATTGTAATTTCGATCAATTTTATTTTTCTTAATTTCCTAATTAAAAACTAAATTTTTTGCCTAACGGTACAGCTGTAGAGAGTGTTTGACGACCCTTCCAATGAGTATAGAACGATTTTTATAGCTCCAAGAACTCTCGAGTTATACCCTCATGTCAAAATTCTGAAAATCTCCCAAATTCAGCACAAAAGCTGGGATAACTCGGGAACCAATAAAGCTATCGACCCGGCGATGGTCTCATTCGATTCAGCGTCCAAAAATCTATATGTTTTGATACCACGTACACATTTTTCTGAAAAACCTTGGAAAATATGAATTTTCTCCCCCTCAAAACCCCCCAAAAATACCCTTAGAATTGAGCTAGCAAGTTGGTTCAAGAATCGGGCCGTCGTAGGACCGAGATTGATTTTTGGTGAAAATTTCAAATTTTTAGCTCTTACAGTTTGGCCGGGAAAGTGTTGACGGCGTACGGCGTACGGCGGACAGACAGAATTTTTTTTATTGGATATTCGGATTCTACATGCCTTGAAACGTAAAACATCAAATTTTGAGGGGGGTTAGAAATTTTTTTTTTCTTGGGCGATTACAATGGTTTATTATTGAATAATAAACCAAAAAACCTCTAACAAACATTATACTACTCTTCTCTTATATATAGGTCGTGAACTTATAGGAACTATGATGATAAAATTCAAAGAAACTAAAAACATTTTTAACGAACAACAAATAAAACATTCGAATTACACATAAACACTTTTGAGCATCTCCTCCGCGTTCTCATCACCTAAACCTATCAGCCAAGAAAATATACGCTTCTAGTATATAGAGCGGGTCATACTGCGCGGATCTCTTAACAGGGGGCAGGGAATTGAAAACAAGATAAATTAAGTAGGTACTGAGGACTTCTAGTTGTGACAACAGTTGTAACAACATGTTGACATAACTGAAAACGGGTGGGGTGTGGGTGAGCAATCGTCGGGGGCCGCCTGATCAGGTTTTTCCCATCTCACTGCCCTCTGTGCAACTGGGGTGATGCAGATTCCCCTTCGCATTTCCTCCTTCCCCATGCTGGCGGGTCCCCGAGCGAAATATATCACCCCCTCATCTGTACGCCCTTCTCGACTGAGCTGCAATTCGTTCACATCGTTCGTTCGTGCGCGTTTCGTTCGACGGATCGTCATGCTGCAAACAGACTGTTCCTATTTCTGCTAGAAGCCTCGGAAATTCGAGATCTTATTTTGTCTTGCTGAGCTAAGCCCTACATAACATTCTAAGTATTTTTGCATAATTTTTTTTTCTTTTTTTTTTGTGTGCAACAAGTAATGCGTAAGTGGTTTATGTTCTATTGTTCTTGATAAATGTGCTAAATCCTTTCATTTAAGTCTGTACTTGTTTTTCTCGCATTGAACTCCATTGCTTTGGATATTGAATCCCTTACGCAATAAAGAATCATTCATTCATTCAATTTTATGACTGAAAATCTAACTAATATGACGGAGTTTACAATCATTTCAAGTTCTTCCTCGCCCGCACGATTCCCAAGTCTTGTGAGGCGGTCGCACCATAATTTAAAAATTCGATTTTTTCGAATTGCTTCCTCTTTTTTTCTCAATTTTCTTTTTCCGTGTCATCTCGCCCGTAATAAACCGAAGGAATTATCCCTTCGAATAAATACGAAATAAATCAAATTTGACGGCTACGAAATTATTTTGTACTTAAATTTATTTATTTATTTATTTTAATACTTAAATTTCCCTTCCTCTGTTCGCCCAGGTATACAACGCAGCTCGACTGATGGAATACTGTCAGGGATTTCTGCTCCAGAATTTGGTCGCCTTACTGACCTACGACGATTCCGTTCGTCGTTTGCTCTTCGGCAAGAAACCGACTCGAGGCGGCGACGTCCTGACCGGTCTTCTGCACGCGCTGCAATCGAGGATCGAAGCTCGAGGACGAATAGGACCTACAACGACAGCTAGCTCAGCAACGCCCATATAAAATTTGCATAGAACAATCCCACGTAAAATGAAGAAGAATTATCTGTTTTCGGTTAAACTGGGCTTCAGAAAAAACTGGACAGCAATAAGGCGAAAATGGTCTTCAAAATGGCTTTTATTCGTACGAAGCCTAGTTGCGTCAAAACGGATTTCGCCAGTCTAACCCAATAATAGTCTCAATTGACCTTGATTCCCCTTTCAAACGAATTCACGTTCAATTTGAAGCCGCATTGAATTGTATAATTCAACAAGTTCTTTGCCCGGTAGATTATTTTCAACCAAGGAATGTTACCTACAGTTGTCGGTTTCAGTTTTCAATAATTCGACTAGTTTATAAATAGAAGAGTTCGCATCACGTTACGATATTTTATCGGAACAATAATATAGTTATTAAAGTAAATGGCGAGATCATTTTCGAAATTTTATCCCTAGTTTTTTCGTTGCATATATTTTTTTATAAGGTTACATTAATAATATTTATCTTTATACCTTCGATTTTATCGCGTTGGTCTATTGCCATAATATTTTCGTATCAAAAATTGGTGAAGAGTTTGGGGTTTATGTGTCGGATTTTTTTATTTTTCCCGAAGGGAAACTTTTTTTTAAGATTACAAAGCTGAGTTGTTGTATGTTATCGTTTTAAAAGTTACTATTTTCCTCCACTACAGTACCGAGTGTTGTCCAGTTGGATGAAAATGTACAGAATTCAGTCCGGTGGCATTTCTGTGTTCGCTCATCATTTCGAAAGCTCAGCGGATGCATTTTTTATATAATCGTTATTTTTTTACTGAAATTCAAAATATTTTTAACGTTCGGAAATTATCATTTTTTTTATATTGAAGTGCGAATGTATAAAATGTCAATAAATGATCATCTCGTGCCACATTTTCAATTTTATTGCCCTTTGACGAACGATACGAATCAACTATAATTATTTTGTCCATGATTTGTGAGGAGGAGAAAAACCAGGCGACTTATTCTCCAGATTTTTAATAGCTGGCCGAGCACTTTCGCCCATTCGGACATCTTTAGGGCGACCTATGTACATATCAGTGTTGTTAGCATGGAGGTACAGTATTACACTCAGAGTATTATTACTCAGTATATTACTCAGAGGCGAGAAAGAGCTATCAAAATCCTACAATTGGGTTTATTTAATAATTATTTTTAATTTTATGTTATGTCCCCGCGGAGCTATTCGCGCTCGAAGAAAACGCAAAACACGTTTTTTACCAAAAAGTGGAATATATCTCGAAAACAAAAAATAATCACGGGACTTTTTTCATTTTTAAACGATTCTAAATTAAATTTACCAAGTTTGCCTACACAGCACCTCATTTTCAAAATTCGCGAACGTGACGAAAAAAAAATCCAAAGTTAAAACTCCAAAGTATGAAAAACTGAAAAAATTGCAAAAATATTATTAATTGTTGGAGTTTTATTGTTTTCACTTTAAATTCGAATTCTACGTCTAATTTCCTGTAGGAATCATTAATTAATCAAATTTGAACAGTACTGTAAGTATTTGCAACGGAATTTCAAAGTTGAAAAACGTAGGAGTGGCGTAGTATTAAACTAGAAAAACTGATAGTTGTCGTGAAATTTCCGCCGTTTTGACGTCATATTCGGATTCAGCGTTAAATTTCCTATAAGAATAGCTTTCAAAATCGCTTTAAAACGACCATTTAATTTTTCACTATTACCGATGCCAGCGGAGCTAGGAATTTCGGCCGGCGAAAAACTCGATTTACGGAAAATAATTTCTCTGGCTCTGTTTAAATTTTTTTCACCAAATTTTTTGCTATGTACGTATGTAAGGCGTTCAAATGAAGACTCCTGCATAATAAAACAATTGATTCGCATTTATTTTGACCCCGAAAATTACGGTTAAAGTCCAATTTTTGGGCTTTCAAAAACCGATTTTTTTGGACCACTTGCAGATTTTTCCGAGAAATAAAAAAAATCACAAAAATACATCTCGGTAAGACACAACTTTCCTGAAAATTTCAGATTTTTATCTGTATTGAGAGACGAGTAAAAAATCGTTAACTGTTCGGTTGAAAAAAATCGCAGGGGTACCCCTTGGATTTTTTGCGAAACATTTTTTGAAGTGGATTTCGCTCAAATTCAGCATAATGATAGTTGATGATGTGTACATCAATAATATATGGTTCATTCTTTGTTTCTTTCGCACTAAATAGATGAAAATAACGTTTAAAGTTGAAAAAAGTGATTTTTTCGTGTATAGTCCACTATTATTGTAGAATAACGCAAAAACGGTTGAAAAATGGATAGGTACATTACATTGGGAAAATGTGGACAATTAAATTACCTATCTTTTGGTATGTTCAAACATCTGAATTGACGACTTTTTGTTTGAGTTATCCACTGTGCAAGTTACAAATCTTGGAAAACTTGAAGTTGTTACATTTAATTCTGCTACAACGAATGCTTTCTTGCTTACTTTGCTACGAATTTTTTAAGTTGAAAACTTACAAGTAGTGTGATACTAATAATACGAAAAACTAAAATTTGTCGTCAAATTTCCTCCGTTTTGACGTCAAATTCGGATTCAGCGTTAAATTTTCTGAAAGAAAAGCTTTCAAATTCGCTTGAAAACGAAAATTTAATTTTTCACCTTTACCGCTGCCAGCGGAGCTGGAAATTTCGGCCTCGATTTACGGAAAATAATTTCTCTGGCGCTGTTTAAATGTTTTTCAGCAAATTTTTTGCTATGTACGTGTGTAAGGCGTTCAAATGAAGACTCCTGCATAATTAAACAATTGATTCAAACGAATGTTGACCCCGAAAATCTCGGTCTAAGTCCAATTTTCGAGCTTTTGAAAACTGATTTTTTTCGACCACTTGCAGATTTTTCCGAGAAATGAAAAAAATCACAAAATTACATCTTGGTATGATACAACTTTCCTGAAAATTTCAGATTTTTATCTCCGTTGGGAAAGGAGTAAAAATTCGTTAACTGATCGGTTCAAAAAAATCGCAGAGGTACCCCTGGGATCTTTCGCGAAAAATTTTTTGTGATAGATTTCGCTGAAAATCAGCATAATGATAGCTGAGTATGTGTATATCAATAATATATGCTTCATTCTTTGTTTTGTTGGACTAAATAGATGAAAAGACGGTTTAAAGGTGAAAAATGTGATGTTTTCGTGTATAGTCTTTCTAATATTGTTGAATAACGCAAAAACGGTTGAAAAATGCATAGGTAAATTACATTGCGGAGGTTCTGGAAGCTCTCGCTGACGTACGCTTATAATTTTTTTGTCACAATGTTGAGTATGTGCGGGAAACAAGCGTGCCACCATTTGTTTCGATTCAACGATTGAGATCATTTCGGAATTTATAACCAATTCAAGTTCTTCCTCACCCGCACGACTCGTAAGTCTTGTGAAGCGTTAGCATAATCATTCGACAAGTTCGAGTTTTCCGAAAAATCTTTATTTTTCCTCGATTCCATCAGTTCTTCTCTATTCTCTTCTATATTTTCTTCTCCCGTAATGAAAAGTAGGAATTTCTCGATCATTGTCTGAATAAATACGAAATGATATTAAACTGATCGCTCCAAAATTTTTGGTAACCAGTATTGGTTTATTATTCAATAATAAACCATTGTAATCGCCCAAGAAAAAAATTTTATAACCCCCCTCAAAATTTGATGTTTTACGTTTCAAGGCATGTAGAATTCGAATATCGAATAAAAATAAACTACTTAAAACCAACTTGCTAGCTCAATTTTAAGGTATTTTTGGAGGGTTTTGAGGGGGAGAAAATTCATAATTTCCAGGGTTTTTCAGAAAAACGTGTACGTGGTATCAAATTATATAGATTTTTGGACGCTGAATCGAATGAGACCATCGCATGGTCGATAGCTTTATCGGTTCTTGAGTTATCGCTGCTTTTGTGTCGAATTTGGGCGATTTTCAGAAATTTGACATGAGGGTATAACTCGAGAGTTCTTCGAGCAATAAAAATCGCTCTATACTCGTCGGAATGATCGTTGAATACTCCTTCAACTATACCGTAAGGCGAAAAATTCAGATCTTAATTTGGAAATTAAGAAAAATAAAAATGATTAAATTTACAATAGTTGCTACGTAGTTTTCCCCTATAGTTACCAATCTGTTTTTCGGTGGGAACGTTCACAAATGTTCGGAATAATTAAAATCTCAAAAATGGATAGACTTCTTAATAAATCCTTATTGAGGCGAAGGAATAATAAACCGATGTACAATAATTTGCAGCGTTTTTCTCGGGCATTTATCACGGTTATTATTGAATAATAAACCAAAATGATCGAAAACCGTTCTTTCCGCGGCCTTGAAAAATTGATGTAAACGCAGGCCGCGGTTTTGCTTTTGACTTGATTCTTCAAACAATTCTCTCTATAATATTCTTTTAAAAAATCTTTCGTGGAGCCTGTGGATTTTTTTTTTTTTTTTTGTCAAATTATTGAGTTGTTGAATATTACATCAATATAAAATAAGTATTCCTTCGTCACTCTCGAGAAAAAAAGGGAAATCTTTTCGCTCATTGGCTGCGAGATGGGCTGACGCTGACACGGGGCAGAAGACGAAGAACTTGCAGAGGCCGTGCAGATGCCCGGGTGGTGGGCAGGATGTGATCCCATAATCGATGTTTCCCCCGACGTCAGAAGGAGGCTGAGGTCTGCAAGCGAGAGGTTGCCGCGGAGGCGATAAGGAACGCGGCGGCTGAACTTACGGAAACGGTGAGGCTGGGCTGGCGGAAAAGCGTGAGCGCAGGACCGCGAGCGAAAAGCCGAGTCTAGCGACCGACCAGTGGAAATCGAATTAGGAATCGGGAACAAAAAAAAAATTTGAAACAAGAAAAAATTTTTTTTTTAAATATGATACCTACGAATTTTAGAAATATTTTATACGCTATTACGACTATGAGAGGCATATTGGTGAGTTTTAGTGCATTTCAAGTATTTTGAAAATTTAATCGTAGAATTTTCTGTTACTTTGTAAAATCATATGTCTCTAAAGGACATAATTATCTTAATTTACGTTTAGTCGCACTAACAAAACGTATGAAAAAACTGCAAACGATTGTACAGTGGTTTACGTTTTCTTTCCTCCAATAAATATGTAAGAAGGCCATCCATTTGTGAAGACCATTTGTGGTATTAAGTATTCCTAATTAGTACATGTTTCCACCAGAAAATGATTGTACATTGGTTTATTATTCCATCGCTACAATAATGATGTGAAAAGACCATCGTGATAGTAATTATTCCGAACATTTGTAAATATTCCCACCAAACAAAAGATGGATATTCGGACACATGCCTTGAATCGTAAAACATCAAATTTTGAGGGGGTTAGAAAAAAAATTTTTTGGGCGATTACAATGGTTTATTATTGAATAATAAAACAAAACGTTTGTAAATACGAGTTTCTTCCCTGAAAATATTAAGCAGAAAAATTCTAAAAATAAAAAATAAAATAATAATATTAAAAAAAATGAAAAAAAAGAAACTTTTGAAAAAAATCTGAAATAATCTTGAGAAATATTATCTACAGTATGACGACTATTAGAGGCATATTGGTGAGTTTTAGTGCATTTCAAGTATTTTGAAAACTTAAACGTAGAATTTTTGGTTACTTTGTAAAATCATATGTCGTATTAAAAAATCAGGGCGACCTAAGTCTGTATGTAGCATTCAGTATTCATTATCATGGAGATGGAGGTACAGGACAATTTTGAAGGGTAGAAAAATGAAGGTTACGTGGAGCCAAAGGGCCCCCAACTACGTCGGCTCAGTCACTGGGTTTTAATTAAATCACGCCTTGTCTGCCTGGTTTCCCTATGTCCTGAAATCTAGAGGTGATTAAAGTTAAGTATAATATAAAATATTTTCTGGTAATGGTTACTAGGTCCTACATAAGAGGTTAAAAGTTGTAAAATTGTATCACAGTTATCATTTTCGAGTTACACAGAACTCTTTTCTTTAATATATTTCTGTAAAACCTTTAAGATATTTCTGTAAAATTTTTCGAGGGTTGTACACAGAACTATTTTTTTTAAATATATTTCTGTAAAGCCCACGAAAATTATAACTGTGATACAATTTTTTTTATCTATTAACCTCTTAACTTACATATAAGTAGAACCTAGTTAGCATTACAAAAAATTGTTTTATATTCAACTTCAGGACGTAGGAAACCAGGCAGACAAGATGTGATTTAATTAAAACCCAGTGACTGAGTCGACTTGGAAACGGTGGCCTGATTGATTTTTATCATCGGATGTTCGAAATCTACATGGCTTGGAAAACATTTTATTTTTACCTTTTATTTATCTTTTTTCTTTTTATTTTTTGGTCGATTTTTACTCTGGTCTATTTTTTTGAGCGATTATTACTATTATATTATTGCACATTAATATTATTGCATATTATTATTTATTGCATATTTAACCAAATGCTCGAAACTATCTAGTTTTTCGTGTTCTAAACATTATATATTCTTATGATTCCCTTTTCATAGATTACGATGCAAGGGGCCAATAAAAGGTAAAAATTATTTCCACTGAAAATCACTCTCAGTAAAGTTCTGTTTGTCGTCGGAAATAAATTGTGAATTCGATTCCTCAAGTTTGGAATTATTTTGTGACCACAATACGACTCAAAATAGCGAAAAACTCCCCAAGGAGCGAACTTGCGCTTGAAAATTCGCCAAAAAAAAGAAAAAGTTGAACGATGACAATTATTCCGAATTATTATTCCGCTTGTTATATATTAGGTCGCCCTCTAGTTTCCCAGGGCCCGATGTGATCCCTTCTCGAATACATCGCCGCCTCCCGCAGTCGTCCGACCGCCGCTTTCGAGGCCAATCGTCGCCGTCAATCGGTGCAACACGCGCCCTGTGCAAAAATTGTAATATTTGTGCGTTGATCGCGAGAAATGGGCGCCTTAAAAGAGACGTCACGATTGCCGACGATCATGTGAAAGGTAGGTGTCGAATTATTCGCCATTTCGGTTAGGTAGATGTTGAAAATAAAATCCAAACTCCAACACAGGGTGTACATAAGTCGGGCAGTACTTTGACCACATAATCTGCAACTAATTTGAAACAAAAAGTGTCCGATTTTCAGTGGAAACAATTTTTAACTATTTTAATTAACAATCAACAATGTAACGATTTTTACCTAATTTTTAACTTTGATTGACAATTTTTTAACTTTAATTAACAATTTTTAATTTAACAATTTTTACCTTTTATTACCCTAATGCATCGTAATCTAGGAAAGGACATCCTAAGAATATATAATGTTTAGAACCCGGAAAAAACTAGATAGTTTCGAGCTTTTGGTTAAATATGCAATAATAAATAATAAGTTCCGACATGCCCAAATTAAAAATGGTTACACAATTAGACATTTTTATGTGCTTCGCCAGCAACCACCCCTGTGGAAATCGTATGGAAAACGTAAATACCTTAATCTAAATACAATATAAATTGATACCTACGTCTAACGCTTTTCTCTAACGTTTGTTTCAAATTTATAGCAACACAAAAAAAAATGCAAAGTTGATCACTGAATTGTTTATAATATACATTTATGAATGACCTTAAATCCCAGTTTTCGGTATAGTTACTGGTGAGGTGAATATGTAAAAAATTGTAGTTAAATCAGGGCTTTCGAACGAGTGGTGAACGATTTTTGTGGGATGGAAAATGCGGAAGTTACTCTTCTTTAGCAACGACTGGTTGTAAGCGGAAATCATCAGAAATTTTTCTAACGCTTTTGGTTTATTATTCAGTAATAAACCATTGTAATCGCCCAAGAAAAAAAATTTTATAACCCCCCTCAAAATTTGATGTTTTACGTTTCAAGGCATGTAGAATCCGAATATCCAATAAAAAAAAATTCTGTCTGTCCGCCGTACGCCGTCAACACTTTTCCGGCCAAACCATAATAGCTAAATTTTTGAAATTTTCCGATGAAAATTGAAAATGAATTTTTTTTTGGCCCCCTATCGGAATAACACGCCCTCGTGTAATCGCGAAAATCTCATTCAACCTATTTATCGATCAGGCGCCGAGTTCGGTTGTCATTTCGGAATCGTCTACAGCGAAAGAGATGTTCTCTTTCCACCTTTGAAAAGATAACTAGCCGAGTTTTTTTCTTTTTGGAGCAGCTACAGCTGTGCAAAGCGCGGGAGTGTATAGCAGTTGCGCTTTTTTTCCACGGCAATACAATTTCGCGGCGATAAATTTATCACGAGAGAGAAGCTAAAGCCGGCAAAAAACGAGGGTCGCCGTATTTTCACATTTAACTCTTTTAAAAAGGTCAGGTCACGTACTGCGGACAGTTCATACTGATGCGGGGTTTTTTTTTTTTTTTTGTTGTTGCTAAATTTGACAAAAACATAAGCTTAAATATGAGCTTGCGACAAAGATTCTTGATTAGAATTTGGAAATAAAGTGACTTAAGTGCTGCACAAAATGAGAATGAATAACCTCGAATATAAGGATTTAATTAACTAGAAAGATGCATGATTGAAATGAACGAACAGAATTATAAAACGCTGCAAAGTACTGTGGTTTATTATTCCTTCGCTTCAATGATGATTTAGGAAGACTTTTGGGGGATATAGAGTTTTTTTTTTTTTTTTTTTTTTTTTTTTTTTTTTTTTTTTTTTTTTTTTTTTTTTTTTTTTATCCCTTTTTGATAGTAATTATTTCGAACATTTCTAAACGTTCCCACCGAAAAACAGATGGTAACTATAGGGGAAAACTACGTAGCAACTATTGTAATTTTAATCATTTTATTTTTCTTAATTTCCTGATTAAAAGCTAATTTTTTTGCCCTACCGTACAGCTGGAGAGAGTGTTTGACGACCATTCCAATGAGTATAGGACGATTTTTATAGCTTGAATAACTCTCGAGTTATACCCTCATGTCAAATTTCTGAAAATCTCCCAAATTCGACACAAAAGCTGCGATAACTCGAGAACCAATAAAGCTATCGACCCGGCAATGGTCTCATTCGATTCAGCGTCCAAAAATCTATAGAAATTGATACCAAATACACATTTTTATGGAAAACCTTGGAAAATATTTAGATTTCTCCCCCTCAAAGGGATGAAGCTAAATAATATTACAATATGGTTATAGAATAAATTTAAAAAAAGAAAGCTAAAACACTCGCTTGCATCAATGTTCGGTGAGTAAATGGAAAATCGTACGATCTCAGCTGAAATATTTTCGACTGAATGATTCTAAATTTCTTCCATGACCCATGGGAATGTCGATGAAAAAAACTGAACATAATTCGAAACTAAAACTATTCCAATTTCGAAAAAAGTCGCATTCTATTTCAATATAAAATATTAAAAAATATAAATAAAAAAATTCAATATGAAAATTACACTCGGTCGAAAACTCGCAAAAAATTTTCAACGCCTCTTTTTCAAAATATCCGTACGTCTCATACAATAGCCAGAAATCCTCATCAATGTGGAACTGTTTCGCGCGAACGGAGAATAGGAAAGAAACGAGGCTGTGCGAACAAGGTCGAAAAAGAAGGCGGAAAATGAAAAATGATTTATTTAACCCACGACCTTCTGACCTCTTCAGAGATGCTTGCAAAACTGCGAAGTCCGTCGCCACTTTTTTTTTTTGCTCACCGAAAAACGGCTATGTCTTTCGCATGTTGATTCGCCGGGAAATGATGACCTGAATATTATGTGCCGACGGGTGCGGCTACTGACTACAAATATGTTATTATGTACTAAATAAAACAAAAGAAAAAAAAGTTTAAATATGGTAGGTAATAAAATATGGTTTTAAAAAATGGTAATAAAATGTGGTTTTAAAAAATGGTTTAAATATGGTTAAATATGGTAATAAAATATGGTTTTCCTTTATTTTACCTTTGCGATTTAACTGGAAACAATAAACTTAGAAGAAATTCGTAAATGACAGAAACCAAGTTTATCGAGAAAAAAACTTAATTGCAAAAAAGTAGGTAGGTAATAAGTTTATCAGTACGTAACTATACGAACTCATATTTTTTAAGGTAAGTAACTGATTGTTCAGTCATACGTTGCACGATATCTACAAAACAATTTGTCAAATCTCAAAAACCATTTAAATACAATTATAGTCAAAACAAAAATCGCAACCTCATCACTTTTCAGTCGAAGTGAGTTTTTTCTCAATTTTTCTGCAAATAAAAAAAAAAAAAAAATTTAAATAAAAAATTTTTTTTCAACATTTACCATTAGATTACAATGTGGACCAGTTTCAAAGACCTGAAGAATGAAATATATTGTTCTAAGGCAAAGAGAGTTAATTCGTAAAGCCTTTGATAGACACAATCAATATAACAATATAACATTATAACACATCACAATATAACAATTGTCGATCATCCATCTTTATTACTTTTAAATTTTGAAATAAAATCCGACGAATAATTTATCTTATATTTTCCCCATTCCTGTACAGGATGAGCAAACAGCGTCACTGGGGGCTGGGCCGTCTTTTGAGCAAACTATGGCTCCTTGCCTGCCTATCGGTCTGCCTTTCCTTGTGCCTTCTTCTCCTGGGCAGATGCGGCCTACAAGAGAACACCTCGCCAACTGCATGTGGGTCATTTTATTGGAAGTTTCTCGTATTTATATTGTAACGACACAAGCTAGTAGAAAACATGACAAATACCATGTTCGCACAAAATGCAAATAAAATCAGTTCATTCTGCAGGTTGAGGGGGAGAAAACGAGACGACCTCTTCTCCATTTTTTCTTTTTATTACGCCGAGTAAGGCTAGGCACACACGAGGCGCCGTAGAACGCCGACGCTTGAGTCAGCGACTTTTTGTCTCCCAAACCCCACGCGCACACACGAGGCGACTTTTTTTCTCAGTTTGACGCCAGCCTCCATCATGGAACGAGAGAGAGCTGTTGCACTGATTGTCCTCTACCGCAGACTTAAAAAAAGAAAAAAACGAAATATGTGGATTCATCCCATAATTGCATTGCGGGAGCAAAATGGGGTTTTTTACACCCTCTATCGGGAGCTAAGGGAGGATGAAGACAAATTTAAAAATTATTTTCGCATTCAGTTCATGACATGTTCCACTGACATGATTTTTGACATAGTGATCGAAGAATGGAAACAATGTCTCCATATCAAAACTCATTTTTGAAACAATACTTAGG
The DNA here is from genome assembly GCA_037159825.1 of Tupiocoris notatus. NCBI lineage: Eukaryota > Metazoa > Arthropoda > Insecta > Hemiptera > Miridae > Tupiocoris > Tupiocoris notatus. Next base: position 378,309 of record JASJUZ010000052.1, read on the forward strand.
TAATATACGCAATATAAGCACACAACACGTAAACAAAACTGTCTCAAAATAGCGACCTTTTAGCGTCACAAAGGAAGTGGGGGCGCCCCGTGTGTGCGATCTAGTGCTGTTATTCACATTTCGATACGGCTCCCACTCTTGCGCCCCGGGCGTCGGAGTCAAGGTGCAGCGCCGTGAATTCTCCGACTCTTGCGGATAAAAATCCACGACGCTTCGTGTGTGCGCTCAATTTAATTCAATGCATCTCAGCTTGAGAGGTGGAGTTAAAAAAGACGCTGACTCAAGCGTCGGCGTTCTACGGCGCCTCGTGTGTGCCTAGCCTAACGGGCGAAAGTACTCGGCGTAATATAAAGAAAAAGTGGAGAAGAGGTCGTCTCGTTATTCTCCCCCTCAACCTGCAGAATGAAGTAATACGACCACCTGGAGAAGAAAAATCAGTTCAGTGTCCCTACCATTACCGAGAAAACTCATCGACAGCTATCAAGAACGAACGCGTTGCCTGTTGCCCTTCTCGTTTCTTGGAAAGTTCCCCAAAGTCGAGATGAATGTGTTCAAAACAACGGGACGACAATTGGGGAATAATCATAGAGTCTGGCAGGCCCGGATTAGCAGCTATTTACGCCCTAGGCCAGAGTTCTACATTACGCCCCCTCCCAGCAGACGTTGGGGGGTGGTGAGGCGGCTTATATTAAATATCGGGATGCCACAACGTGCGAACAAATCCCTAAGTAGGACGATTGTTTTGGAAGTTGTGATCCTGTCCATTGCAAATATTTCTAGCCACTTTGATGTCGCATCAACTACCATAAGCCAATACTTCTTTTGAAATGGCCCACAGAAGTCAATGTGTATTCGGGACCAGGGAACTGTCGGAACAGACCATGAATATAGTGGACCTTGCCACATCAAAACTTTTTCCTCATGAGATAGTTCATTCCGCTTTTCATAAAAGGTGAGGAGCTCAGGATGCAGCTGAATTCAACGTCTGCCAGTCGAGATTGAAAGTTCTTTACAACGGATCGCCTGGAAAACATTGGCCTCACAAAGATGAATTCACTGCTTGCCGGTTGTTGTATTTCCTCTACACTAAGGAAATTGCTGATCCCATCCTCGTCGCCATTTTGTAGCAACTCGTGAGCGATTAGCTAGCAAGTACACGAGTTGACAGTAGAACAGAGAATGATTTATTTTTATAATATATAAACAGTCTAACTATGAAACGCATCCAGTAGAGACGCGTAGCAATAAAGGCTATGCGCTGCTACAGTTATTATCAATGATCTTACACATTCATTTGCAAGAAAATAATTTAAATCGATCAGTCAATAACAGTGTGAAAAGGAAATACAGAAAAGGTTATGTTGAAAAATAAAACGCACTACTTAATTAACACAAACAATACTGTATAATTAAGTAAGTACATTTATTAACACAACAGGTATTTACTAACGAAATGACTTTTAACATCGTTTTGAAATTTCCTCTCACCCCCCACCACCACCTACATTTCACTTATCTTTCCGCTCGTCTAGAAAAATAAAAACGCTGCAAATGATTGTACAGTGGTTTATTATTCCTTCGCTTCAATATTGATTTAGAAAGACTATCCATTTGTGATAGTAATATTATTTCGAACATTTCGGAACAATCCCACCGAAAAACAGATTGTAACTATAGGGGAAAACTCCGTAGCAACTATTGTAATTTTATTCAATTTTATTTTTCTTAATTTCCTAATTAAAAACTAAATTTTTTGCCTAACGGTACAGCTGGAGAGAGCGTTTCACGACCATTCCAATGAGTATAGAACGATTTTTATAGCTCCAAGAACTCTCGAGTTATACCCTCATGTCAAATTTCTGAAAATCTCCCAAATTCGGCACAAAAGCTGCGATAACTCGAGAACCAATAAAGCTACCGACCCGGCGATGGTCTCATTCGATTCAGCGTCCAAAAATCTATATAATTTGATACCACGTACACATTTTTCTGAAAAACCTTGGAAAATATGAATTTTCTCCCCCTCAAAACCCCCCAAAAACACCCTTAAAATTGAGCTAGCAAGTTGGTTCGAAAATTGGGCCGTCGTAGGACCGAGATTGATTTTTGGTGAAAATTTCAAGAATTTAGCTATTATGGTTTGGCCGGAAAAGTGTTGACGGCGTACGGCGTACGGCGTACGGCGTACGGCGTACGGCGGACAGACAGAATTTTTTTATTGGATATTCGGATTCTACATGCCTTGAAACGTAAAACATCAAATTTTGAGGGGGGGTTATAAAAATTTTTTTCTTGGGCGATTACAATGGTTTATTATTGAATAATAAACCAAAATATACAACATTTTTTTACTCTTGCCCTGCGCCCCCCGCAAGCTTACTCCCTAGGCCATGGCCTGGGTTGGCCTTATGGGTAATCCGGGCCTGGAGTCCGGTTTCGGTCGAAATTTGAATTTGGCATACTTGGCAGCTTCTAACATAGCGACACCGACATTTTCATCCGAGGCCGAATGAATCTCGATTTCAATTTTTAATAATTGCGTGAGAACCCATCATATCCCCCAGAATCTGGACTATCATGGTAGGCTCTTAGAACATCATCAATTTGGTCAGTTTTCAGCTGTAACCTCCCATCTTTTGAAATCACTGCCATTACTGGATGGTCATTCTGATTAAGACGCACGCATTGACGCACAATATTGAAAGAGCATCTGCGTCTCCCAACTCCTTTCCACTCCTGTGAGTTATTTTGACGTCGAAATTCATAAGAAAATTTTGCCAACGCGCTAAACGTCCTCTTTCAAATTCAAGAGGAAACTGATGATCAGTGTGTACAGTAAGGCCACTGACAGACGAGCGACCTGGGTTGCGCGACCTGGGTGGCGCGACCTAATCATCCAATCCATTCAATTGTGGACGGCACACCGGGTGTAGCGACGTACCGGCGACTTTTGAGTCGGGCGACCCGGTCGACCATTCGCGACTTGAGGGCGATCCGGTGGGTGGCGCCACCTGCTCGACCATGCTTGTCTTATCAGTCGGTCACACGTGGTCTTGCGACGCGGTCACCTCTCGCCTTCCAAACATGGAATCGCTAGATATCGCTGAAATTTATCTCTTCGACTTCCATATTTCAACTGGGCGGGGAACCGTGGGGAACGCGACCCAGGTCGCGAGTCGAGTCGCATAGCATCTGGGTGTCTCGACCTGGGTTGCGCCACCCAGGTCGAGACACCCAGATGCTATGCGACTCGACTCGCGACCTGGGTCGCGTTCCCCACGGTTCCCCGCCCAGTTGAAATATGGAAGTCGAAGAGATAAATTTCAGCGATATCTAGCGATTCCATGTTTGGAAGGCGAGAGGTGACCGCGTCGCAAGACCACGTGTGACCGACTGATAAGACAAGCATGGTCGAGCAGGTGGCGCCACCCACCGGATCGCCCTCAAGTCGCGAATGGTCGACCGGGTCGCCCGACTCAAAAGTCGCCGGTACGTCGCTACACCCGGTGTGCCGTCCACAATTGAATGGATTGGATGATTAGGTCGCGCCACCCAGGTCGCTCGTCTGTCAGGGGCCTAAAAGTTTTCCCCTCAACGTAACTCCAAAAGTATTGAATCGCTTTTATAACTGCCAGGCCTTCATTTTCTGCGACTGAATAGTTACGCTCATCTTAGAGAGATATTTTATAATTATATTATTATAATTATTTCAATGAAGTCCTGACTTTGAAGAAATTGTACTTTTTTTTGAGAATTATGATTAAAACTAGGGTCTTCTTCTTAAACGAGGGATTTCTGTTCTGAATCGACAAGTGATGATGATGTTTGATGTTCCTTTGTAATACCTTACGGTTGTACAATAAACTATATTTCATTTCATTATAATTATTTCATTATATTAGCGCAAATCGTCTATTTGTTCAAGGCCCGCCAATAGAGAGTTATGTATCGCTATTGGAGCAACGCGAAGAAGAGAGTCGAGTTGAAGTTTCGCGCCTTACGGCCGAAATCCGTTCGCTTAAACTTCGTCTTCTTCAATTGACGACCAATCAAGAACACGGTATGCAAAGTTGTTCTAATCTTTATCATACTAGTTTTGAGGTTTTTTAGGTGCGGAGAGTTAACTTTAGTCGTTGTACATGATACAGCGCGATTGGAGAGAAATTTTAATATTGACAACTCTTCTCAAGAGCAATCCCTTTTTGTTCTACGATTCCTCAAGCTTCTCAGGCTAATGTCTGTTGATGCTTGATGGCAACGAAGATTCTAAGCTGAGCTAAGCTCGTGCTGATGCGACGTAGATGCTAAGCATTCTATCGAAAAAAATGTTTAAAATTCGTTCGATCAAGTACTCCAATATTTACCGTAAGTAATCAACCACGAGAGTAATATAAACGTTATAATAACGTGGCACGTTATTGTACAGTGGTTTATTATTCGTTTGCTTCCATCAAGCTTTGGAAAGACCATTTTGGTTAATTATTATTCATTGATAAACCACTGTAATCGCCCAAGAAAAAAATTTTCTAACCCTCCCCAAAATTTGATGTTATACGTATCAAGGCATGTAGAATTCAAATTATAAAAAAAAAAAAAAAAAAAACGCTGCAAATGATTGTAGAGTGGTTTATTATTCCTTCGCTTCAATAAGGATTTATTAAGAAGTCTATCCATTTTTGTGATTTTAATTATTCCGAACATTTGTGAACGTTCCCACCGAAAAACAGATGGTAACTATAAGGAAAATCTCCGAAGCAACTATTGTAATTTTAATCATTTTTATTTTTCCTAATTTCCTAATTGAAAGCTAAATTTTTTGCCTAACGATACAGCTGGAGAGAGTGTTTGACGACCATTCCAATGAGTATAGAACGATTTTTATAGCTCCAAGAACTCTCGAGTTATACCCTAATGCCAAATTTGTGAAAATCTCCCAAATTCGGCACAAAAGCTGCGATAACTCGAGAACCAATAAAGCTATCGACCCCGCGATGGTCTCATTCGATTCAGCGTCCAAAAATCTATATAATTTGATACCACGTACACATTTTTCTGAAAAACCTTGGAAAATATGAATTTTCTCCCCCTCAAAACCCCCCCAAAAATACCCTTAAAATTGAGCTAGCAAGTTGGTTCATGAATTGGGCCGTCGTAGGACCGAGATTGATTTTTGGTGAAAATTTCAAGAATTTAGCTATTATAGTTTGGCCGGAAAACTGCTAACGGCGGACGGACAGAATTTTTTTTATTGGATATTCGGATTCTACATGCCTTAAAACGTAAAACATCAAATTTTGAGCGGGGGTTATAAAATTTTTTCTCTTGGGCGATTACAATAGTTTATTATTGAATAATAAACCAAAAAACGCTGCAAATGATTGTAGAGTGGTTTATTTTTCCTTGGCTTCGATAAGGATTCATTAAGAAGACTATCCATTTTTTTGTGATTTTTATTATTCCGAACATTAATTTGTGAACGTTCCCACCGAAAAGAGGTTTTACTTTAAAAAAAAAAACGCTGCAAATGATTGTACAGTGGTTTATTATTATTTCGCTTCAATATTGATTTAAGAAGACTATCCATTTGTCATTTTAAATATTACGAACATTTTTGAACATTCCCACCGAAAAACAGATGGTAACTATAGGGGAAAACTCCGTAGCAACTATTGTAATTTTAATCATTTTTATTTTTCTTAATTTCCTAATTAAAAACTAAATTTTTTGCCTAACGGTACAGCTGGAGAGAGTGTTTGACGACCTTTCCAATGAGTATAGAACGATTTTTATAGCTCCAAGAACTCTCCAGTTATACCCTCATGTCAAATTTCTGAAAATCTCCCAAATTCGGAACAAAAGCTGCGATAACTCGAGAACCAATAAAGCTACCGACCCGGCGATGGTCTCATTCGATTCAGCGTCCAAAAATCTATAGAATTTGATACCACGTACACATTTTTCTGAAAAACTAATTTAAAGGAATTTTTTTGGAAAATATGAATTTTCTCCCCCTCAAAACCCCCCAAAAATACCGTTAAAATGGAGCTAGCAAGTTGGTTCAAGAATTGGGCCGTCGTAGGACCGAGATTGATTTTTGGTGAAAATTTCAAATTTTTAGCTCTTACAGTTTGGCCGGAAAACTGCTAACGGCGTACGGCGTACGGCGGACGGCGTACGGCGGACGGACAGAATTTTTTTTATTGGATATTCGGATTCTACATGCCTTGAAACGTAAAACATCAAATTTTGAGGGGGGTTATAAATTTTTTTTTTTTTTGGGCGATTACAATGGTTTATTATTGAATAATAAACCAAAAAAAACATAATATGTCTGTCATATTAAATAGAACAAAGTGGAAGACGAAGATGTAGGCATCGCAGATGATAAGAAGTTAGTGATAGACCAGAAAATAGATAATAGCTGCTGTTAAAGTGTTGAAAATAGTTGTTATGGTGCGAACTGGCTACAGCCTCTGAAGAACTGAAGATCTGAAAATTTGAATGATTCTTCTATTGAACACCGTGCTTTGAGTGAGTAAGTTCAGATTTTTTTACCATGTTCGATTGATTCTGGTCTTCGACTTTTCTTATTTAAATAGGAAGTAAGTTTCGATTACGTTTACTTACGCAGTTTATTACCGTCTTGCCTCAAGCTTAGTTTCTAGTGTGTTAGTGCAATATTCATATTTATCCATTAAAATTATTCATGGCTGTTCCTACCAAGCAGCGGAGCACTGTTGGCGCTCATATATTTATATTGGCTATGTTTAGGTTTTCAAAATTTTCTGCCCCAAACTCTATGACGAACTGCAGCGCTCTCTATCCCAACACTGTAACGCGCCCTATCTCTGGACTTTTTTTTTTTTAATTAAAATTTTTTTTAAATTATTGAAAAACATAGAGTTTGGGGCAGAAAATTTTGAAAACCTAAACAGGCAATGTTGATAGACTCAAATTCATTTCACATGTTTTTCTAAGAATGTTGAAGTTTGTAAATTTGGAATTGCTGAATAATTTATTTCAGCAATAATAATTTTTAATAATTTTTTCTTTACGCAGTAAATGGAAGTGATCTGCATAAAAGTCGTATACGAAACAGAGGTGAATTAGGAAGACATTTTCACAGTACTATACTCAGAAAAACTTCCTGAACTGTGGTAATAAAATTATTTAAGACGTCATATCCTCGTGAAAAATGATTAAACTCGATGAAATTTCCTGCGAACGTTCTCTCGAAAATTGTGCACAATTAGCGGTTTCCGGATTTTAGATAACACACAGTACTTCCGAGATACAGCCGTTTGATGTTTTTTCTGTTTCGATTTTTACAGCTATTAGAGTCAATATTTTTAAACGTTTGTGGTCTTTAATTGTTCATTATAGCGAATAATGTTGCTTGATTTTTTGTATATTGGGCCACATACCGTAAACATAAACACCATAAACGTATAATAAAACCATAAAGTATATGGGCCACATAAACAAGTTTATATCAATTTCAATAGCTTTCTCGAGGAAACTTGTGCACTACAGAACTGAACGCATCTGAAATGACTAGCACTCAATCGGCTATTGGTTAAATTTTCGTTAGAAAATTATTTCTCGGAATTCAGTCTTGATACCTTTCGTTTGCTATAATATGCACACACATACTTTATATACAATAGCTCTTGGATCCCCCCTTGTCTAAATCCTGCCTACGCCAATGGAAAGTGGGCATGATAAGATTAGTGGCCGGTTACCTGTTTCTGTCTCCAGACTGTTAAACTAAGTACTTTTGGTTTGTCATTGCAGTTTTTCGAAGATCCCCGCCCTGATTCACGATGGCTGATGAGGGTGATGACGTTTCGCATAATCTTGAGGATAAGTTGGAGGCCACTCTCAAAAACATCGACGTAAAGGAGCTCCTCTCTAAGCGCGAATTCAGTTTTGAAGTGAATTTCGACAACGAAGTTGAAGACAATGAAAAGCCAAACTTCGAATTGGATTATCGTCTGGAAAACGACAATTCGGACAATGGCATCGAGAATGATTTCATTCCTGGTGAAACGTTGTTCGAGTCCTTGGAGCCGGATATGGTCAACGTTCTAGACGATGGAAAAATAAAAAAGAAAATACTGATTCAAGGAACCGCGAAGATACCACCCGCATCGTTAGTTTTTCTCCACTATAGTTTTTTCGTTGAATTGCAATTCGAGCCGTTCGACTCTTCGTACATACGTGGAGAAAATCCGGTCAAGTTTACCCTAGGATCAAACAGCTTGATCTTAGGGTTTGAAATAGCCGTTCAGTCAATGCGCCTCGGCGAAAGGTCCAGATTTCTCGTCCATCCAGATTACGCTTTCGGAACGTGGGGCGTCCTTCGCAGGATCCCTCCTAACGCGACTGTTCTCATGGACATTAAAATCTTCAAATTTGTCGACTGCTCGGTCAACGTCGAAGAAGAAGATCTGGCGGTTCCGCTTCGGAAGAACGACTTCAAAGCAATTTATCAGAAGGCTTGCGCTCTTCATCGAACGGGTAAAAAATATTTCACCGAAAATTCCATCTCTTGCGCGATCACGAATTTTAACAAAGCGGCCCGAATATTGTATCCCTGTTGGTTGACAAGTGACGAGGAGGAATCCAAGTACAAGAAGCTGCTCATGAAATTGTACACCAACTTGGCCATTTGTTATAATCATGTTTCGAGCAAGAAGCCGGAAATGGTTTGCGTTATGTTTCAAAAAGCGCGTTCGCTAGATGTGGACATGGCCTTTGCGAATGCGAAGCTTCTTTACCATCGAGCGATGGCACAAAGCGCTCTGCTCGATTTTGAAGGAGCCAAAAAGAATTTCCACTACGCATTACGACTCGAACCCGACAATGAAGAGATAAAAACGGCTTTGAAAAACCTCCAGGTCAAGAAATCATCGTACGGGGATGAAATCAAGACTTTGAATGCTCCTCGGCTCCAATCAGAAAATTCAAGGAACTGTAGCAAAGAAGATTTACCGATTGAAGACGATGACGCTGAGATGGAAGAAGAGGCTAAATCTGCAGTGACGATGGTTCTCGAAGAATTTGCCTCTGACAAGCAACCAGTTTTGGAACTGGCCTCGGGTTACACGGAGAAAGAAAAATCCTTCTTTAAATCGGAGTGTCGGCGTCTGCGGCTACACTACACCGAACATAAGTTGAACGATAAAGTTTTTGTGACTATTGAAAATCCGAAATATCGGTGACAATTTTTCTACCCTGGATTTTTTTATAGTTGACAATGTGTTTCCTGTATTCTTCTCTATATTATCCACAATAGTGTTGTTGTGGCGAGTTTGATAAGAAAAGCAGTCGCATTCGTGAAACAGTCTCACACGGACTTGATTCCGATTGTAGTAGAGAAAAATTATGTATAATAATTAATCACGTCCAGATTGATGCTTAATGATTTGCAAATTGAGTTGTGATTATTACGGACCGGATTTTGCTACGGTAATAAATAATCCAACCGCAGTAGTCAAACTAAAAAATCATCGAATTTTTCAATAACGCGTGTAAAATATGTTGACGTTGCGAATTCAGAATTTATTATATTATTTTTTACATTCCAACGAATGATGTGTTTTTACTGTTGAATTTGACCTGTTTACAATGGAAATGCGGCGGATGTAAGCTTTCAGCCGAGCATGAGGAGTTTAGTTCTTATTCGTATAGTTGCTTTAGAGAAACAAGCTATCGGTGTTGCGTTGCAGGCTTGCTGATTGAAGGTGCACGAACTTATTGATTCGTGTTAATTTTTTTTGTGCATAAGATAATTTTACTATATTAACGTTACTCAATTTTTATGTGGGAAATACAAGAACGGGCAAGAACATGGTGGATGAAGCGGATTCGGCAGCTTGAGAGGAAAATCTGTGACGATGAAGGAATGATTGGTCTCTGTTCAAGCAACCGAATCTGCGTCATCCATCAGGTTAGTTTCACCCTATTGCATTTCCTATATGTTTAATAATATAAGTGCTACCAAGCGGGTTTCTCGTGAGTGTATGGAAAACTACTTGGTAAAGCTAACTCTGGTATATCTCGAATTTATCTACAATAAATAGATATCGTAGACAAATCCAAGATTAGGTTACCAAGCAATTTTCCCGCTAGTGAGTTATCTCAAGTGTATCTCGGCTTCATCTACGATTCATAATTCTCTAGCAGAGTTCACAGGTTTCCATCAAATTTAAGAAGGGGAAGCAGTTATTTGGTCTTCGTTTTGGGGAGTTTCTCCCAAAATGGGGAGACCTGGCAACGCTGGGCACTGATGCCAGTCAGCTGGCTGCCGTTTTGCTCAATTCAACTAGCGCCAGTCTACTGAACTATCCTGGCCTCCTGAGTCGCGGTGTAACCGCAGAGCTCTCTAAGAGCGGATTCGTGAAACATTTGTGTAAAGCTGATGTTGGATTCTATTCTGGCAGTTTCCTCGGTTTTCTGATTTTCTTTTTTTTACTTTGTAAATGTTGAGGAATGAAATGTCAACAAAGCATTGAATTTCTGTATGATCTGCACCAATTTCTATCTTGTACGTTTCCAGCTAGCTGGCTATCTGCCACCGAATGGAATGCGACAGAATGTTCTTCCCACGTGAGGCGACAAATCGAATCCGCCGAGCTGGAACGGGGGGTTCGACTGAACAACGAATACGAGATACTCCCATATGCGCATTTCACGCTCAATCGAATCTATCCTACAGATCTTGGTCTTGGAAAGCGTGTTGTCGAGAAGCCTATCGGCTTCAGGAAGAAAGATATGGCCCAGGTAAGCAATTCATACTGATGGTACCTTGGGAGCTTTTGTGTCACTCTTATCTTCATGTTGAGCTGGTCTGCTTATTTAAGCTGGAGGGTTATTGTTGAGAGCCGCAGAAGCAAAAAAGGGTGTACAACTGGAGAACGTATCTGAGCTAGCGAACGTCACGTCACATGGAAGTTGTAAATGCGACATTCTCTCTTTGTGTGGCTAATTTGGTCGAACAGTGCTTTCACCACTAGGGTCCGGTGGGGTAAATGTAAACAAAATGTCAGTGTTCCCTATAAAAGTTCTCGACTCAGTATCCAACTCCAAATCTGGTGAATCAGATTTTTTTAAAGGGTTTTATTTTATATAACAAATTAAATATACCTATTATACACCTACAGGCAAATTATGTGAGCAACTATACAGCTATTTTGTCAGCACAGTGCACTTGTTACACTGTGATGTTAGCCCAATGGCCTTACAGCATTAGAAGATTGATCCGTTCCGTGTCCGAAGATAGGAATCAGCACCCTAGAGATCAAAGGGCTTGGTCCTCTTAAGATGAGGTACTTGTTATGAATTGTCCAGCAGCTGGATAGCTTCTGGATTGGGTTGTTTGAGAAGCCTTCTCTTGTAGCTAGCAGCCTACCTTGCGATTGTTTTGTTGAGTCTCCACCTTGAAGTATTTTTGAAGATCATCGTTCCTAACCATGGAGCGTTGACAATGGCCCGGAGTAGAGTTTGAAATGTTTGGATTACTTTCATATTGGTTTTGGCTGTGCAACCCCAAATCTGAATGCCATATGTCCAAATGGGCATTACCGCAGACTTGTGCAGCTAGTGCAGCATGGTTAAAAGTTTTTTCTGTTTTCAGGCTATAAGAGTACATATTTTTCTACGCTTGAGGTCTTAAAATGTTTGTTTTGGCAAGCAGGAAAAACTGTATTTTTTGTGTATTGGGTCACACACAGTGCCTCCACGTTATGAGGCTTTTTCTCAATTTCACTAGTGCGTGTTTTGTCTTTTGATTTTTACAATCCGCAAAACGTAATGTATTTGAATGTTCAAGGCCTAATTTTCAACAAGTGGGTCACGAAAAGTACTTCCACGTTATTTGCATATTAGCTATATTTCAATTTAATAGACCGCTAACATGAAAATATTTGAACTTTTGGGGGCTATAATGTTTCTATATGACAGCTTAATATCGTTTGATTTTTATGGTTGGGTTCACACACAGTACTTCTTTGTAAAATGCATTTCAAGTTATTTTATTTTAGCGATTGTGTAATTTTTTGGGTCTGTTTGCTTTAAATATGACCAACTTTGACCACCTTTACAAAACTTGTTATGTATAGTTTTGATCACACACAGTACTACTTCCGAAATATCTGACCTCATAAACAACACGCCTGAGAGCACGTCGCATGTTCACTTAAACCTCGAACAAATATGCAACTAGCGGGAACGATAAATAATTAGTAATAACGAGTCGGTGGAATTGTTATCCATATTCACCGTACTAGTATCACGGTGCTTAGAAAATTCGTCCTCGAGAAAAGTGAGTAGAGCAAAAAAAAAAAAAACTAATTTTGAAGTCAGAATAAGTAGTTAGTCTTTTTGCTCTGGAAACGATTAATACGCCCTCGCGTTTCTCTGAAGTTGGAAAACGAAACGGAAATTGGACGCGACGTTGCTGCGATAAAGGAGACGGGAATTGGAATGATATTTCGAGAAATTGAAATCGCCCGCGCAGAAATTCGTTTCGACTTGAATGGGGAATTTATTCAATTGTCGAGGTTTCGATTTCAAGCCGAACCTTCGGAAACTAATAGGCAACTGTCGTTCGTCTCATATCGTAAAAATGTTTTGCCGCAGGTTTTGGATTCGGTGTTGGAAATGCTCAACAAAAATTCAACGCGTCCCAAATTCTACACGGCCGACGATTTCATGGAAGGATTATATCGTACACAACCCGTTACAGGTGAATATACTGTGTATAATATAATAAATATGTATCATTTTTCTTGCCGTCGCATTTCTTGATGTCCATGGGGTATTTGGAGTGCAAAAACCAGGTGCCACATTCTCCGATTCTTTCTTCGCTGGCCGAGCACTTTCGCCCGTACGGGAATCTTCAGAATTGGAGCCATAAGGTCCTCAGCCCTATGTCTCCATACCTCATGTCTCCACTTTATTTGTTTGACAACAAAAAAATCATCTCTTTCAGGTACAGAGTACGAATTGTACTTCAAAACAAAAGGTGGACGTGGCGGCATCACTAAGGTGACTGTCATGAGGCCTTTCGCCCCACTAGTCTCAATCTCCTCGTCTGCGGTTGCTCCAAGGAAGAAACCTTTAGTCCATATCATTGTTCCTCTATCCAGTTCGAGAATAGGTTTGTGAACATTATAAATAAATTCTTCCGTTGCAACCTATTCTCATTGATATAATTACCTAGAGAGCCTTGATGAATCTTAACCTAACTACTTTTCCTTATCGTCGCATTTTTTGAGTGGGAAAATCCAGGCGACTCATTCTCCGATTCTATATTTGTTGGCCGAGCACTTTCACCCGTTCGGGCAGCAAATAAAGAATCGGAGAATAAATCGCTGGGTTTTCCTCCTCCTTACACCCCTGGACATACCCAAACTAGTGAAAATACTTGAACCCCCACACAATGGCTCCGATTTCCGTTCAACGTATGTTTCAGAAATAATGAAAAATCGCTCGCCTTTACCTATTTTTACATACTTCACTTTTCTCATTCACCTTTTACCTTATTTTACCTCGTTGCAGGAAGGTTCCAGTCGTTTATGGAGAAAGTGGTCAAGATCGGGATGAAAGTTGACCGCCGGGTTTTGTTGACTGTCGTTTTCTTCGGCAGCGAAATCAGAGCCTTGTCTGCGGCGAAGGCTGTCATGTCCCGGTCGCTGCCGCCCTCAGCATCATCCTACGTTAGACTTCTAGCTCTCAACGAAACCTTCTCTCGGACCAAGGTTTACAAATGCTCGGTGTTATTATTTTTGCTTGGAAAATGTACTCAGCAAAACTTATCTAAGGTGCTGATGTTGACAAGCCACGTTGCAAACACCAGTAAGTGCATTTTTTACCAAAATGCATATTTTGAGTTTTTCTAGTCATGTCCGCCCTAACCCATATTCTGGGACCGAGAAAAATGGCCTATCACTTCCTAATACTCCTCAATGGCAAGCAGAAAATATTACACCGAAAATCTTGAGTTCGACGAAATAAAATTATGACATTTTTGGCTCCCCTAAATTTTTTTTGAAAATTCGCGTACAGTTTTTTGCAACGTTGCTGTCGATATTGTCCCCTGAAAGGTAGAATCAGCGCCATTTTGTAAATTCTACGAGGGAGAAAGAAAACTATGGGAGCGCAATTATATCGACAAATACATTATAAAACCTGATGTGTCAAATGCGTTGATGCGTTTAGCCTTGTTGCATTCGGCCTTCTGATTGGCAGTTGGATTTCGAAAAGGGCGTGGGTTTTGCCGCAAAATCGAACGCATCCAATTTCTTTCTTTAAATATTTTTTCTGCGCGGACGGATGAGCTCTCGGCAACTAGCGATTGTTAATAGCAGTGGAAGAGCATTTCCGAAAATTTTCTCATCGGTTGCTTGGCAAGTTATCAGTTGACGCTTTGTGTTGTATATTGTTTATGAACTGCCGCATTCAAATGGGCAGAGCATACAAGTCCCCGCCATGTTTTGCTGAATTCAACGCATTTGACGGATGCCTGTGAACCCTGCTTGACTCCTGCTTTACAGGATAACTCATCTAAGCTGAACCAGTATTGAAAATATCTGAAACGGCAGTGGCACAAGGTGGATACTATATTAGTATTTTTTTTTTTACAATAATTTTTATTATTGCATTTATTTTTTTTTTTTTTAATATAAATTTTTTTATATTGTTTTATTAACTTTTTTACAATTTTTTCCCTAAGGTATTGAAGTGCTTTGTCGTCTATGGCTGTAAGCTAGATGGATGCGTCTTTTCACAATGTGAAGGCTTTCTCTGATGTGAGTGGGGTGAAGGGCAACACTGCTCAAGACCTGGCAACACCTGGCCTACCGCCTTTTCCCCAAATCCTCCCTCAATCTCATTTTTGCTCTCCTTTTCCCCTTTTTTTCAACTTCTTTTCTATAAAAAGTAAAAATCAGGATAATAAGCTCTTTTTTCTCACCTCCCTCTTGAAAAAAAAACCAGGAATTTGATTTTATTATGACAGTCGCTATCATTCAACCCACTCATTTATTTATTTGTTTATGTTAATTTAAATTAAATTTTTTTTAAATCATTTGAGTAAAACTGGTGTACCTACTTCTAGTTTCAAACTGTATTCTCCTTATTTGATCAAACTGTGTGGAAAACTGGCAAATGAAAAATCATTCACTCTAGCCGTGTGTTTTGTTATAGGGCCTTAAAGTCGGAGCGCTGAGAGTGTGGGAAAATGGAGAACTATTAGAGGAAGATGACGAGCTCCTTTTTTTCTGTGATGTAGACATAGTTTTCAGCGCAAGGTAATGGTTTAGCTTCATTATTTTTTATGCATGTTCAACGCGTTTTTATCAACCAAATCAAATTAGTTAGCTTACTTTAGAACGTAAGAATTTTATTTCCGCAGTTTTTATCTTCATCAATAGTAGATATTACAATTTTGTGTTCATTCTGCCGCATGAGTGGTAAAGTAATCGTATTATTGTTTCAGATTTTTAGAAAGATGCAGATGGAACGCCAAAGCTGGCCAGTCGGTTTACTATCCTGTTGTCTTCAGCCTTTACAATCCTCAGGTATATTTTAATGGGGCGTAATAACGAGGCTTCAGAGTTCGAATGAATCGGATTTTTTTTTTTGGAACTTGTTTTTTACTTGAATTTCTATAGCTCTGCGGCGAGGGATATATTGTCAGGAGCACTTAGCAGACGGAAATGAAGTCACGCGCAGATTGAAATTGTTAGTCTTCCAATTTTCATATTAAGTCTTTTCCCCATATTATTTACTGCCTATTATTTGCCCCATATCTGTATTGAACTGCCGACTTCTCACATTGGAGGCTAGTAACAAACCCGCTATTAGGAAAATGATGGAACTCGATTCTTGGTGGGTTTTAGATCAGTGAGAATCCTGTCGGAGGTGGGTTTTAGATCAGTGAGAATCCTGTCGGATCCGTTTAAATTTTTTGATTGCACAAATATTGGGTACGCACAAATGTCCAAAAATGATGATATTTTGATGGGAAATAAATACGGGGATTAGAACAATATATAGGAATACAGGGCATATTTATCCTCCTTTTTTTGTCTAAAAACACCCAATGTTCCCCTTTTCTAGTCAAGGTTTTCCCCAGATCTTCACTTGAGACCTGGCAACACTGTTTGTTGGAGCGGCCATGCTTCTTGGCTCCAGGAAGTTTTTTCGTGCCCTTTTCCCCTACAAACTAGCTCCTCCACACAAAGAACTGATAATATCTGATTATCAATTTTTTCCTACGGTAGGAAATATCTTAGTTTTATTTTACACGGTCTTGAAAATCATATCGGGCAAGTGGCGCCCTCCAACGTCCATACACCGAGCGAACCTCTCTCAGAGGCAACTTGGATTCGGAGTGGCTCGCCATGATCTTGGATTTGACCCTGTGCGACACTTTTTGTGGGGTTTTCTGAAGTTTGGCTATTCAACAACCGTCCACGGACTCTTGATGAAAGATTTATTACAAATCTTAGGTTTAACAATGTTTCTGTTGCTCAGGTGGTCTACACGTTGAACGGGAAGGCTGTTCCTTCAGAGACGGATCAATTGCTCATTTCACGAGACACGGGCTTCTGGAAGGACTTCAGTTATGAAACAACGTGCCAATACAAGTCAGTCTTTATTTGCTCGTTTCTATCTCAGACCACTGTCAGTAAACAAAAAATATGTAAATAATAAATAAAAATAATATAATGGAATAATAATCAATTAAACTTATATCAATACATTAACCGATTGTAGATCCGATTTGGAAAAGATCGGAGGCTTGTCGGATGGCTGGACTGGAGAAGATGTAGCTTTGTACCGCAAGTACGTCCGAAGCAGCCTAAAAGTCATACGTGCGACTGACCCAGGTGTTTTTCACGTTTGGCACAGCAAAGTAAGGGCTGATGAATATAGTAACTAGTAAATATGGTATAAAATGTTTGCTCTCAAACTAATCCCTCCACGCTACCGAAATTGTTTTCAGGCTTGCAATCACTCGAGCGGCATCGAGTCTTTCAGGATTTGCGTACGTGGACGTGCGATTGTGGAAGCGTCCCATGCTCAACTCGGCCTCCTTGCCTTTTCTAATTCGTCTTCAGCCACCGGCTGCTCATGCTCGCGAACTCAGCCTCGACGTTGCCCGAAGAGCCTTTGAACGGCTTGAAATCTGAAGTTTGACAGTTTTTGTCTTGAGGAATATAATCGATAGTTTTTTAGGCCTGTCACAAGGTCATGGAACTGATATCACGCCGTGTTCACGTGAAAGGGCTGTTAGTTTACTTATCTTACAACGTTTTCTCAAAGGACCAAAGAATGCTCATGAAGGTTCGCTCAACTTTACTACAAGCAGTTTTGCCGGCTTCGTAAGTCGGGACGACTTAAAACCAAGTTCGCATCCAAGCGCACGTCACTAGAATATAGAAACACGTTTTTCACTCCAGAGTGACGGGGTGGGGGAGACCGTATAAAAGAACAACTCTTGAGAAGTCAAGAGAGAGCCTCGTGGTTAAAGTTGGTGGAACAAGTTGGGTCCAGAGTTGTCTTGACTTTTGGTCTGTAACTGGGAACGGTTGTGACTGTAACAGCTGTAAAATTAATCTCTATTCCAGTGTACGACGTATTCGTCTTGGGTCACACGAGCGGTGTGGGGTCGGGCGTTGTCGTGAAGGAGAGACACCACTAGTCAGCATCCCCCTCTTCCTGTTTTTTATGCTATTCTTTAATTTTTTTAGGGTTTCGCAATATGCGTCAGCATTGATGGTTGTCTCTCTGGCCATAAAATCCACCAACAACAACCCTTTTCTTCGTTGTTGTCTTGTCGCATCGATCGTTCTTCATTGTTGAGATTGAGGGCGAGAAAACCAAGGCGACTTGTTCTCCTGGTTTTTATTGTCGGCCTGCCAAGCACTTTCGCCCATTCGGGCATCATCAGGGCTTTGTAGCACCATCACAAGGTATCCACGGCCTCTGGATATCTTGTGGGGCCGTGGATACCTTGTGATGGTGCTGCGAAGCACTGATGATGCCCAAAGAGGCGAAAGTGCTTGGCAGGCCGACAATAAAAAACAGGAGAACTGTCATGCCGCAAACCATCATAGCACGCCTCCACGCTAGATGGCACTCTTAGAGAGGCACCCCTCCCTCCGAATAACTGATAGTTCTCTTCTTCCTGCCTGAACATCTGAACGAGCAACATCTCTCTCGCGATCCTCCCCAATTGTATAAATTAAAGAGCGGATATATTAACCAGTGAACTTCAGTTTTGTTATATAAAGTGCCGTATTTGATTCCAAACCGTTTTGGCCATCAGCAGTATATATTTATTTTATTTGATCGTCGTGGAATCAACCTGGTGAGATCGAGCCATTACTTTTATTTTTCATTTAAGGGCTGCAAATTACTAGAGGTCGATTTTTCGTAATTTGAAATAGGTCGGATTCTTTTCAATTTAAATAAACGCAAAGTGCAGAGAATTTATTTGTTTTGATATCTATTCCTTTTTTTAATGAAACTGAACCCCAGGTAAGGGAGTTTCATTTAATTTTTGTTGGGACCTCGAAGAGATACCTATCAGAACAAGTCGCCTTGGTTTTCTCCCCCTCAACCCCAACAACGAACAACCATTTTCGGTCCCAAAACACCGATGCCATGATTTTCCGCTCGGAGAACTGAACTTTCTTCGTGAGTGTCCGTGCAACCTTCTTTAAAAAGCCTAACCCACTTGAAAACATGTTGACGTGACATTACCTCAGGTCCGTAAGTGACCACAAGCTGACGACGGATTTCGGAAGCAGATTCGTGACGCATAGTCAGGAACTTGATGAATGACCGAATCTCGCATCAGGTGGAGAGAACAGCACCTTCAGAGGTTGATGGAAACTGCTCCTGCGACGCCATTTCTCAACTGACTGACACGGGGTTGGGCTTATTTTAACCCCTCTACAAGCAGGTATGCCACTCATTACCAAAAAAATTCCCTGTGCCCTTCAGGGGACTTGTAACCTTACTTTCTGGATATCCCTCACAATAGTAGCACGGTTTGCCGTCTGTCTGTTAGTTGTGACAGTAATAGTTGTAAAAGAAACTATATTGTGACCGTGACAGTTGTTAGGGTAACATAGGAAACACGTGGGTCCTGTCACGTCGCTGACAGCCTACCCGGTGTGTGAGCCCAAGGGACTCAGGACTTCCCTCATTGGCATACATCAGTCATTTCATTGCAAGTTACAATAAAGTCAGTTTTTCAAATTGCATTGTTTTCTAGGCCCCTCAGAAGGCGGGGTTAACGAACCCATTCTTCGGGTCGGTGAATTAAAATTCGCTGATTACAAATTGGTGGCAGCGGCGGGATCAACCCTTCTGAGAGTGCTAATTAAAATAAAAGCAGGGATTTTTTTACAGTGCTTTTTACTCTATTCAGTGCCAAAGTTTTCTGATGTGCTTTGTTTAGCTGCAGGATTTTTTTAAATAATGCTGAACGATTCAGTTGTTTTGTCGAACCTAATGCAGTCCTCATATCAAATTGCTTCTTTTCCCTCTTTATTTGTCTAATATAACCTGTTTTTCGTTCGGTGGCCTATATTCTTCACAATCCTTGTCGCCCTTGCAGCACGCAGATGGAATAGATTATGGGTGATCGACCCTCAACATATTCTGTGGCCAGACTCAGGCTTATTACCTGGCACATAATAATTTATCGTGAATTCATATTTATTGGTAGTATCCGATAGTCATTCTGCCAGAGAGGCGCCGACTCGAACAAGTGACCAATCTGGAGGCGATTCAAAGGTGAAAGTAAAGTCTTTCGATCATTTGGGAAATGAGAAATAGTAATTTTTATATTATTAGGGGAGGTGATCCGACCAATCAGGAAGTGGCCAGGTCATTACAAGTAGTAAAGTAGTCCTTAAAATGTGTAGTTGGTGAATAAAGAAAGAGAAAAATAAAGGTGAAAACTTTAAGAAGAAAAAAAAATATTTATATGGATTAGTAGGGAGACAATAATTTAATTCTTCCTCATTTTTAATTAATATTTTTTAAATCAAAATTCAATATACCTATAGAGAAATAGATATATTAAAATAATATTATTTGTAATTTAAAATTCAATATACACTTAGAAGGCCTTTGTGCAGTTGCTTTATTTCTTATGAGGTTAGTATAATACTAATTTATAGGTCTTATGATTTTTTCCTATGGTTATGATTTTTATCATTTTTCACTTATCAGCAGGGTATCTGATTTCTTTTCCTCTTTTTTTTAGTTTAGTTGTCGTTTAGCTGAAACGAACCGTGCTCTCTTTGATTTTGCTGACATTCGCTTTAACAATAGCTTTTCCTATTTGTCAAAAATTCTATTTGAGTGAATCAGAAAGCCTCAAGAAATATTTGCTTTTTTTCCTTCTCGTCGCATTCCTTGATGTCCGGGGGTTGTGAGGTGGAGAAAACCCAGGCGACTCATTCTCCAATTCTTTACTAGCTGGCCGAGCGCTTTCGCCCATTCGGGCATCCTCAGGGCGACGTGGAGCCATAGGAGCCAGCTAATAAAGAATTGGAGAATGAGTCGCCTGGTTTTTCTCCACCTCACAACACCCAGATATTTGTCCTTGTTGGGACCCCTTCAATCTTAATGCCTTTTATAGTTATTATTGAAACCATCACAAAGTAGGGTTACTGGAAGGTGACCCTAGAATTCAGGCTAAAACTGCTTACACCAATGAGTAAGGCCTAGAGGGATAAGACGGCTCATATCAAATTTCTAGGAAGTCGTCAATGGAAATCATACGAGTGGGAAAAATTATTGATCGCCATTATCAAATGTGTGAGCTAATGTTTACTGGAACGGCCGCGATACGAACATTGAACGCCTATCTTGACCGACAGGTGATGTACGTATCTCAAGGGGGAACATCCCGATACTCTCGGCTCGAGTAGAAAATGTTCTAGTCGCAATATAATTACGTAACTCCGAGTATTACCTATGTCCGTTGGTGAAAATTTCCGATCAACAACTTTTAATTGAATTGAAATGCAAATAAAATCGTCAGTGTTTCACTAATGAATCTCGGAGCATTCTTGTAGTCTTCGAATAATACTTTCAAAAAAGAATGTCGAATTTATCTCTTTATATTTTCGATAATAAACCGTTGTAATCGCCCGTGAAAACGCTGCAAATGATTGTACAGCGGTTTATTGTTCCTTCGCTTCAATAATCGTTCAAGAAGATGATCCATTTGTGATATTAATTATTCCCAACATTTGTGAACGTTCCCGCCGAAAAACAGAATCTGTTATTAATTAATTTAATTTGAAAATTAAGAAAAAGAAAAATAATTAAAATTACAATAGTTGATACGGAGTTTTCCTCTATAGCTACCATCTGATGGTAACTATAGGGGAAAACTCCGTAGCAACTGTTGTAATTTTAATTATTTTTATTTTTCTTAATTTTCAAATTAACATCTGAATTAATCGCCTTACGGTATACTTGAAGAGAGTGCTCGACGAGCATTCCAAAGAGTATAGGACGATTTTTATAGCCCCAACAACTCTCGAGTTATGCCAAATTTCTGGAAATCTCCAAAATTCGACACAAAAACTTGAGAATCAATAAATCTATCGACCCAGCGATGGTCTCATTCGATTCAGCGTCCAAAAATCCATGGAAATTTATACCCAATACGCATTTTCCTGAAAAACTTGGAAAATATGAATTTTCTTCATCGCAATCTTCAATCAAAAAGTACTAGAGTAAAGTGTAAAGTACGTAAGTAAAGGGCTTTTTGTTTATAGTATTATGTGATCACTTCTAGTCATTTTCGAGTCTTATTTTTTTAACGTTAAATTAGCCCAATTCTAGTCACCCCTGCGTTTGAATCTAGTCCCCTATTTATTTTAATTTATTAGACTCTAGGATCAAAAAGCGGACGCGTTTGAGAAAATTCCCAATTCATGACAATCCAAGCCTTGTGGAGCTATTACAGGACCTATTTTCGAAAAAACTTTTATATTTATGGAAGGTGTTTCCTGAAGAGGCCCAGAGTGGTGAAAGCGCTAGAAGTATAGAAATGCAAGATGAGATAACGTCGCCAACAATGTCTCAACCTCAACTCCACGTCGTATAAAATTATATGAATTTATCCCCCCAAAAATGGCCTCGAAATTGAAAATCTGAAAATCTCCCAAATTTGGCACAAAAGCTGCGATAACTCGAGAACCAATAAAGCTATCGACCCCGCGATGGTCTCATTCGATTCAGCGTCCAAAAATCTATATAATTTGATACCACGTACACATTTTTCTGAAAAACCTTGGAAAATATGAATTTTCTCCCCCTCAAAACCCCCCAAAAATACCCTTAAAATTGAGCTAGTAAGTTGGTTCAAGAATTGGGCCGTCGTAGGACTGAGATTGATTTTTGTTGAAAATTTCAAGAATTTAGCTATTATAGTTTGGCCGGAAAAGTGTTGACGTCGGACGGAAGAATTTTTATTATTGGATATTCGGATTTTACATCCTACCTTGAAACGTAAAACATCAAATTTTGAGGCGGTTAGAAATTTTTTTTCTTGGGCGATTACAATGGTTTATTATTGGATAATAAACCAAAAATAGGCGTCTTCCCCATTAAGCAATTGTCAGGTCAAGATTGATTTTCAGAGAATTTTTTCCGTTTGAATTTGCGAGACGGGATTTCCGAGAAAAAAAATATACGAGCCAATATTTTCATCTCGGTCTGTTATTCGTCCCGTGTTTTTCACTTCCACGTATTTAAACTCGACCTCACGCTGTACCTAGTCGAGACAACAAAATACATTCATTCCGCATCAGTACACATCGCTCAACACGTCCGAAGGTGCGAAACATTTCCACAAGTGTAACAAACCATTGTGGCGAGATTTGCGATGCAAATGTCGCATTTACAACAGATTTCCACTCGGCGGTTTCGTCTATTTCGTTTCAAAGGAAGTATCTTCGCGTTGAGTCATCGTTTTCAACAGAGTTGTCTGAATCATTCGTCGAGAGCTCCTCCTTGATAAGTTGATTGGCTATTTGACGTCACAAGTTGCACCTAATGAACGTGTCACGTTCTTTATCTCCACGCAGCGGACACTATTGTCTTTCTTGAACATCGACAAACTATTGATTCGAATATAAACTCAAATTTTTCAAAATTAAGAAGTCTTTTAAAAAAAAAAATTTTTTTTTGTTGAAAAAATGGAAAAAGGTCTTTAGTAAGAAGATATAAATAAATAACACTTATAAATGTGACGAATGCGGAAAATATTGTACACGAGTTGAGACGGAAATGTTCACGTGCGTAATTTTTCTTCAGATTTGATCATTTCAAATAATCGAGATCGCAGAAAAGCTTAACGGTATTATTCAGTATATTTTTAATTCTGATTCATTATGATTCTGACCATATTATTTTCTCCTTCTCAAAACCCCCAAAAATACCCTTAACGTTGAGGTAGCGATTTGGCTAAAGAATTGAGCCATTTTCAGACCAAGATTGATTTTTGGTGAAAATTTCAAAAATTTAGCTTCCACAGTTTCGTCAGTAAAGAGTTGACGGCGGACGGACAGAATGTTTTTTTTTTTTATTTGGTTAAAAAATATTTATATTTTTTTCTTGGGAGATTACACTAGCTGTTTTATTGTTAACAATAAAAGGCCCTTCAAGAGAAATCTTTCTGTGATATTTTTTCGCTTGAAAACCGCTGCCAGCGGAGCTCACAACTCGGCCGGTGAAAAACTCGATTTACGTAAAATAATTTCTGTAGCGCAGTTTAAATTTTTTTCGCCAAATCTTTTGCTACGTACATGTATAAGGCGTTCGAATGAAGACTCTTGCATAAAAAAACAATTGATTCGCATACATTTTGACCCCAAAATTCACGGTTAAAGTCCATTTTTCGAGCTTTCAAAAACTGATTTATTTGGACCACTTGCAGATTTTCGCGAGAAATAAAAAAAATCACAAAAATACATCTCGGTAAGACACAACTTTTCTAAAAATTTCAGATTTTTACCTGTATTGAAAGACGAGTAAAAATTCGTTAAACGATCGGTTAAAAAAATCGCAGTGGTACCCCTTGGATTTTTCGCGAAAAATTTTATGAAATCGATTTCGCTCGAATTCAGCATAATGATAGTTAATGATGTGTATATCAATGATATATGGTTCATTCTTTGTTTATTTTGCATTAAATAGATGAAAAGAACGTTTAAAGCTGAAAAATTTGATGTTTTCGTATATTGTTGAATAACGCAAAAACGGTTAATTATTTTTAATTTTATGTTATGTCCCCGTGGAGCTATTCGCGCTCGAAGAAAACCCAAAACACGTTTTATACCAATATCTCGAAAACAAAATAATAACCAATGTACTTTTTTATTTTTAATCGATTCTAAATTAAGTCTCAATTTGCTTACAAAGCACCTATTTTTTCAAAATTCGCGAACGTGACAAAAAAAAATCTAAAATTAAAACTCCAAAACTATAAAAAACTGAAAAAAATTCCAAAAATATTAGTAATTGTCAGAATTTTATTGTTTTCGCTTTAAATTCGAATTCTACGTTTGATTTCCTGTAGGAATCATTAATCAAATTTGAACAGTAGGTATTGTAGGTATTTGCTACGAATTTTCAAGTAGTGTAATACTAAAAATACGGAAATCTGAAATTTGTCGTCAAATTTCCTCCGTTTTGACGTCAAATTCGGATTCAGCGTTAAATTTTCTAAAAGAAAAACTTTCAAATTCGCTTGAAAACGAAAATTTAATTTTTCACCTTTACCGCTGCCAGCGAAGCTGGAAATTTCGGCCTCGATTTACGGAAAATAATTTCTCTGGCGCTGTTTAAATGTTTTTCAACATATTTTTTGCAATGTACGTGTGTAAGGCGTTCAAATGAAGACTCCTGCATAATAAAACAATTGATTCGAACGAATTTTGACCCCGAAAATCACGGTTGAAGTCCGATTTTCGAGCTTTCTAAAACCGATTTTTTTGGACCACTTGCTGATTTTTCCGAGAAATAAAAAAAATCACAAAAATACATCTTGGTAAGATACAACTTTCCTAAAAATTTCAGATTTTTATCAGTATTGAGAGACGAGTAAAAAATCGTTAACTGATCGCTTCACAAAAATCGCAGGGATACCCCTTGGATTTTAGGCGAAAAAAATTTTGTTACCGATTTCGCTGAAAATCAGCATAATGATAGTTGATGACGTGTATATGCATAATATATGCTTCGTTCTTTGTTTTTTTCGGACTAAATAGATGAAAAGAAGGTTTAAAGTTGGAAAATATGATGTTTTCGTATATAGTCTACTTATATAGTTGAATAACGCAAAAACGGTTGAAAAGGCGGGTCCATTACATGGGGAAAATGTGAACAGTTAAATGACCCAACTTTTGGTATATTCAAACATCTGAATTGACGAATTTTCGCGACTCTTATCCACTGTGCGAGTTACAAATCTGGGAAAACTTGGAAATGGAAACGTCTACCTCGGCTAAAAGTTTGCGCAAGTTGAAAAACCCAATAATTTATTATACTAAGTACAATGCAATACGCACCACCTACATACCAAATTATAGAAACTACTACTATAAAAACTATACATTACACCTCTCCATATACAAATAATAATAAACAAGGGATAAGGACACTCCCCCACCGATTTGTAAGGCACTCAGAGGGGCCGCGCCAGGGGGAGTGGGCACCCCCGCC
Source organism: Tupiocoris notatus (assembly GCA_037159825.1). NCBI lineage: Eukaryota > Metazoa > Arthropoda > Insecta > Hemiptera > Miridae > Tupiocoris > Tupiocoris notatus. The sequence continues at coordinate 404,082 of JASJUZ010000052.1, forward strand.
CCTCACGCAAAATGATGGGCGGCGAAGCCGCCAGGGGCGCTCAGCCCCTAGTTTTCTTATCTTATCTTATCTTCTTATCTTATCCTTCCAAAGACAGATTGTTGATGAAAAAAAATTGTCAACCCCCCTCAAAGTTTGATGTTTTACGTTTCAAGGGATGTTGAATCCGAATATCCAATAAAAAGAAATTCTTGAAATTTCTCTCTCTAGCTAAATTTTTGAAATGTTCACCAAAAATCAATCTCGGTCCTACGACGGCCCGATTCTTGAACCAACATGCTAGCTCAATTTTAAGGGTATTTTTGGGGCGGTTTTGAGGGGGAGAAAATTCGTATTTTCCAGGGTTTTTCAGAAAAATATGATGTGTTTGGTATCAAATTATATAGATTTTTGGACGCTGAATCGAATGAGACCATCGCGGGGTAGATAGCTTTATAGGTTCTCGAGTTATCGCAGCTTCGGTGTCGAATTTGGGAGATTTTCAGAAATTTGACATGAGGGTATAACTCGAGAGTTCTTGGAGCTGTAAAAATCGTTCTATACTCATTGCAATGGTCGTCAAACACTCGCCAGCTGTACGGTAGGGCAAAAAATGTAGCTTTTTATTAGGAAATTAAGAAAAATAAAATTGATTAAAATGACAATAGTCGCTGTGGAGGGAGTTTTCCCTTATAGTAAACAATCTGTTTTTCGGTGGAACGTTCCACATGGTCGGAATAATTACTACAATAAATGGATAGTCTTCTTGAATCATTATTGAAGCGAAGGAATAATAAACTACTGTACAATCATTTGCAGCGTTTTTTATCGACCCTGATGAAGAAAATTATTTTTTGAAAGTTAGGCGAAGTTTAGCGTATTTACGACTCTATTTTTTTATTGACTGAATATCGGTACTGAGGTACGCCACAGTTCTCGTGTTTGTACTAGGGGCGGGGCTTCGCCGAGTGGTCGCGATAGCGTCGCACTTGAGATCCAAAGAGCGCCAAACGGTCGCACCTCGGAATCGGCGTCAGTTTCAGTCGCTCTTCTGACAGTCGCACATACGTGACGCTTTCTTGAGTTCTTATTGTGAAAAAGGAAGTCTCAAAATGGGCTTCTGCTCGTGCACGGCGAAATTTCTCCTCTACATATTCAACCTCATCTGCGCGGTAAGTACTTTTATATTTTATTTCACTTTTTGGTGGTATTTTTCCAATACTCGCACGATAAACTGTCGCGTCGTAAACGAATTTCAATAAAATAATTGTCACCCTACTATGGCCGATATAAACACATCGCCGTTTCTGGCCGTATAAATAACTCAGATTTTCCATTTATATATTTAAAAAAAATAATAAATAAATAATTATTATATAAGTGACATTAAAATCACTAAAAGAGAGGAGAATTAGCCATTTTCTCCCTCTACAAAACTGAAAACAAAGTGGTGGACTATCATAAAATATAATTTGTAGTGAACGTTGTCCGGAATCAATCGAAAGAACCAACAGGTGAAATAATTTATTGCAGTCGTTCATTTTTCACAAACATCATAAGTAGTAGAAATTTGAAAATTGAAGAAAAAAAATTCCAACCGGTTTCGAAGTTTATCTTTTCGTCCAGTTTGTAACTTTTCACGATTCAATGACAGTGAAACAATGAATATAAAATGTAAATTGACAGATCAAACAGACGCATTTATGTAATTCATCGCAAACAAAGCTATTTTCGACATTTTCATCCGAAAAAATCGACGTTCAACTTATTTAACCGACTTCCTGGTATTTTTCGTATATTCTGACTTTTTTGTTATTAGAAAATTCGAATCGAGGCGCTATATTCATTTAAATAGTTTTGCAAGTCGAATTCGCAATTTTCTTGACGAAATTCCAAATTTGTAGATTTTGTGAAATTTTCGGAAACTGACGGAATATTTTTCTTTTCCTTGTTGCGTTTTTTGATGTCCAGGAGGTTGCAAAATATTGCTTTCCAAACTTTTCTACTACGAATTTCACCATCTATATTCTGTTAGTGTGGTGCCGGATTGAATGAATTATGTCGACGTTTTTGGACACGTTTATTTGACAACTTACATACTTACAGACGAACAGAAGACTTCTTGACAACACAATGGCGACTTGCCAGTGCTGACGATATCAAAGACAGAGAGATAGACATTTTTTTCTATTGTAAAATAAAATATAAACTGAATAAATAAATATCTCTTCAATTATAAAATATTATAATTGCCTAATATAATTTATTCCAAATTATATAACATATTCTTTCCTCTATTATATCTGCTATTCCATTAGAAATTTTCCTATCTCAAGATCGGAATTTTCCGCCCCGAAAAAATCTCAAATATTCCCTATTTTCGAAACGGAAATCTAATGGAGTCTGAATGAGTGAAAAATCGTCGCATTCGGCTCGCCAATCCTATTAATGTTCGGTTTAGTCACTAACGAGTCATTTTGCTCAGCGCGTTGCAACAAATGGAAGGTGACAGGCGTGGTTTAGGTATACGAGAAAGAATGAAATCATTCGCCTTGAAAGTGACGAATCGACGTTGTCCGAATTTCAATGGCAACCGTTGACACGTTTAGATAAGATTATCGAAACGATTCGGAACAAATGACGTGACAGCTTGTAGCTTTCATTTCCGAAAATAGAATTCTTCGTTGGAGATGTTTAATTTTGGTTTGATATTAAACCATTGTACCTAATGGTACAAAAAAAAAAAAAAATTCTTACCTAGTCTCTCTCGGTATTTGATTTTTACGTTTGAAGGCATATAAAATCCGAATATCCAATAAAAAAAAAAATTCCGTCCGTCCGCCGTCAATTTTTTTCCCGACGAAACTATCAGAGCTAAATTCTTGAAATTTTCACCAAAAATCAATCTTGGCCTGACAACGGCATAATTCTAAAGCCAAATCGCCACCTCGATTTTAAAGAGTATTTTCGAAGGGTTTTGAGGCGGGTAAAATTCGTATTTTCCTACGTTTTTCAGAAAAAGGTGTCCTTCGTATTAATTTCTATCGATTTTTGGACGCTGAATTGAATGAGACAATAAAGGAATCGGTATCATTAATAGTTCTCGGAGTTATTGCAGTTTTTGTGAAAAAATGTGGAAGATTTTCACAAATTTGACATGAGGGCATAACTCGAGCTACAATAATCGTTTTATTCTTGTTGGAATGCTCGCAAACGCTCTCAACTGTACCGTTAGGCGCATAATTTAGCTTTTAATTTAAAAATTAAGAAAAAATAAAAATGATTAAAATTACAATTGTTGCTACGGAGTTGTCCCACCAATCAGTCGTTAGTTTGAAACGTTCGCAAATTTTAAACAAGTTATTATCGCAAACGGATGGTCTTCTTAAATCATTATTGAAGCGAAGGAATCATAAACCACTGTAAAATCATTTAGCGTTTTTTTTGTGCTTTTTTCCACTCACTGCGTTGTGAAATAACTCCCCTTTCCCACCCAATTTCCTCCTTTTATTGTCCCACAGCGATCGATAGCCTTTCCATTTCGAACTGAACTCGTGATTCCAAGTAGCTAAAGTCGAAATACCTAGGTAAGTAAATCCCTGTCAATATTATAAAAAAATTAAAATTAAAAAAAAATTATAAAAGTCGAAATTATATTTACTTCCCAAGAAAATAGGTGGTACCTATAATAATTTGGTGGGTTGATGTTACGAGGTTTCGAAATAACATAGAAGTCGCGTAGAAGCTTTGCGGTCCGTAAAGCGGTCGACCTTGAGAAAAGAGGTCCGTGTGCGCGCCAAGAAGCCCACAACAAACCCCCTCCACTCGTAACTTTCAAGCCTCAAGGGAACAACGCTGCGTTACCCGTAGATTTCCTCAAATATCCGATATTGGGCGACCAAAATTAGGAAACCGGAAATTAAAAAAAAAAAAAAAAATTAAAGTCAAATATAATACTTGACGGCTCGTGCATTTTGTATCAACTCTCAAAAATTCCATATTTAGTACCTAGAAAATTTATTTACGAGCTTCCCTCGAATCGACGTCTTTGTTACGTTCCACCAATTATTAGTTCTGACTGTTCAGTTCTGATGACAAACCTCCGCGTGAAACTGACTCATTTCGGAATCAATTCGGTCAAGGGCGATACGATCGAGCGCCCACCAACGCGAAAACAATGTAAAATCCGGCTCTTAATAAATGGTTCGTTCATTGAGTTTTTTCACCTCAATACCAACATTTTCATACTGACAATCGATCAAGGATCAATGGATGAAGGATCCGTGTGAAGCGTTTTTCTCCAATTTGTTCAGAAATTGGAAACTTTTAGTACATTTTGCATTTTTTTTTTTTGAAAACTGAAACGTTGGAGTATTGGTTACTTAATTAAATCAAACGTTTCTTATGGTTTCCGCCTTGTGGATGGCGGATTAGGACATAATTATATGATTAATTTAACAAAGTAACCAAAACCCCCTCGTTAAGTTTTCAAAAAACGCGGAATTCACTAAAACTTTCCTAAAGGCTCGTAATTTTTGTTCTATTGAACCCGGAAACCGATAACGTCTAGCGACAAATAAAAAATAATGTAGTAACTAAGTGAAAATTGTTTGCTAAAAAATAAATTAAATAAAAATGCTGATAATAAAAAATAATTTATTATTCGTAATATGAATAAATAATAATTTTGGGAAACTGAAAATCTATCAGTTTCAAATCTTTCATTGGGGTACTTTCAAAATTAATAGCGATTGAAATCAAAATGAACCTTGCTCAATAAGTTCCAATTCGAGAATATATTATTCGTTCGAGAATATAAACACATAAGCGTTTCTCTGTGCAAGAAGACGTTATTCTTAGACGAGAATTTTTCGAATTATAGATGTCATTCTAGCTTCCCAGTAAATGGCATAATTCAAAAATTATCCTGTTGTTTTTACATTATTTTTTTTACATTGAATTTTACTTTTGAATTAATTTTTTTTTTACAATTAAACCTAGAAGTGTTGACACTTTATTCTTGAAAATTGCAACACTGGCAAACCTTGTCTTTAAGACTTCTCCAACTAAAAAAAAAATTAAAAAAAAAGAAAATGGAATAGAAAAACATAAAAGAAGCTAAGTTTTATTGTTTGTATCAAATTGTCGGAAATTTGGCGATTTTTATATGAGTCGTTGAGGATTTCTTCTCAGCTGCTGGAGCTGGTGAGCTATCGTTGACATAAATAACTGAAATGATAACCAGCAGTTGGTACAAATAACGTGAACTTCATCGACAACACTAGCGCAGGTAGCTACTCTGAATCAACTCAAGGCCAGAGAAACAGCCTTGTGCACGCAGTCAGATTGAACAAGAACCTCGTGAGATCCCATCTGGTGATTCATCTGTACACTCATATAAAGCGACTCGCAAAATTGTCGGATTTTCTTGAAAAAATTCGAAAACATTTTAGTTACCTATTTGTTTTTAGGTGGAAACGTTCGTAAATTTTCGGAATGGTTACTAACTGGTGGAAGGACGACAGAAAGCGAGGCCGATCCGCTGTTTTAAGTTTTTAATTTTAGAACAGCAATTATTGTAAATATCGACGGAAGCACTGGCATGAACACGATTTCAAATAGGCAGAGAGAATGAGCGAACGAAGAAGAGAGATTGCGGATTGTTACAACCGTAAAAAAACCGGGCGAAATTTGAAAAAAAAAAAATTCCTTACGAACGACAAAATAGATTGTCTGAATAACCTGGATATTATTTTGTCGATTTTAACGCGATGGGGGAAAAATCCTCCGTCAAAATTCTCGTTGAAGAGTTAAGGATATATGAAATAATGAGAATTTTTTAACCGAAGCCTGTTGAGTGACGGAAATTTCTAGTTCCCGTACTTAATCAAGGATGAAACTTCCTTAGATATGAATCATTACGCCGAAACGTCAACTTATTTATCTCTCAAGCGCTGTTGGCTTAACATTTCAAAGAGGCGACGGTTATTTCGGCTTGTTCAAATACCAATAGCCGATAAAACGTAATCGCGCCGTGAAGTGTAGGCGAACGTAAAATAGCTGAACGATGAACTAAAATTGCTAACGAAGGAATAGCGACATCTTTAAATAACGATGAGCAATCCATTTCCGTGAACGGGATTTTGTCAATTGATGCGTCCAGTGTTGCCAGATAGTCTCTTTTTGGGGGGAACTCCTATAAAACCAATAGAAAATAACTTTTCCCCAAAAACCTCCCCTGATCTCTTTTATTCGCTTTATTTCTCGTATGAATTAGAAAAAAAATTGGGAAAATAAGTGATTTTTAATGCGGACAAGTTGAGCGATAATTATAGTCGAGTGGACACAAAAGTAACCTGCTTTGCTTACACAAGTGTTTTACCATGCATAATACGAACTGCAACAGTATATTTTTTTTAAAGTTTGATTCCTCAGTTGTTATTATAATGCTGATGAGCATAATAATTTCGTTTTTTCAAGGAACCAAAATGTTTTATTAAATATTTGAAGTCCACGATTAAGCAATAGCATGGTGGTGTGTTAAGGTAATTTGAAAAAGTATTCAAGGATTAAAAAAAAAAAAAAAACGAATACCGAGTCTTGTATATTTCTCCCCTCTTTTTGTTTGAATAACAACCAGTTTCCCCCTTTTCTAGTCAAGGTTTCCCCCAAGTCTCCTGGCAACACTGGAAGCGTCAGCTATTGCAGCTAGTTTAAACTGAGAAGTTTTTTATTTATTATTCAAATTATTCACAGCGACCGTTAAATAAATATGTTTGTTTTTTCCTTTTACCACTTTGAAGCATCAATGAAAGTTTTGAGCTTCACCAGCTTCTCTTAGTATTTTGTAGCCCTGAAAGGGCCGATGAAATAAGTTTGAGGTATCAAAAAAAATATTTCGTATATTTATTTATTTATTGATGAGATTGCTGTGAAGGTTCTTGGGCGAGGAAAATAAGTGTTGTTATTTTAATATTTATATTAATATCATCGTATTTTGAGCTTCGCTAACTCTTCTACTAGTATTTTGTAGCTATGAAAAGGGCCGATGAAATAAGTGTGAAGTAACCCAAAAATTACTTTTCCCCCTCTTTCGTTACCGTTAGTTGATGCGATTGCCGTCAAGAAGACTCTTGAAAAATACCCTGAAGAATCGAAAGTCGTTATTAAAAAAAAAAATAAATATTTTGGTTTTCAGGTCGTTTCACACGTCACAGTTTTAGATTAATAAATTTCGAGCGTTTAAGAATTTCCGATTGCCTGAGAAAAACCTGAATCTAAAACCTATTGGTAAACGTAGGAGTCGAAAAAAAAAACATACCCAGTGTTGTTTCACGAATTTTTCAATCTGTTTTGCGTTCTAACATTTCAAGATTAATTTCCCTCTAGATTCTACAAATTTACGAACTGTACAACTTTTTATAATCGCACAATTCCGAGAAAAATACATTTTAAAAAAAATTGGCGAATAAATTGACTGCAATAATTTACGAGTCGTGTGCTCATACAATTTATCGTTTAACCTTCAACTCCCTAAACTCAATATAAACTAGCATCTCAACTATTGTTCTACAGCGTTAACTTGCTTGAAAATTGATTCATTCGCCTGTGATCATAATTATTAATTTTTTTTCGCAGTTGGTCGGCTTGGCTGTCCTCAGTTTGGCCGTCTATTCTTACCTGCAGAACAATACTGTCAAAGATTTCCTTCATGGGCAAGTCAGCGGTCTCCTCATCGCCATGATGGTCCTTGGCGGAATCACGTTTCTTGTCGCCTTCCTCGGATGCTGCGGCGCCGTTAACGATGATCCCTGCTGCATATCTACGGTAAATAGAGAAGAGAGAGATAGGTAGGGCCGTACTCGGCCGTTCCTACATCTAACCAGAAGAAGAAAAAAAAAAAGACTGACTGACTGACATCTTATTAAACAGAAAAAGTTAGGACCTTTTGGTCCTCACTTAAATTTTTGCTCCCCAACCAACAACAACCCAATTGAAGCAATAAATGGTGGAAGCTATGTGAATAGTTGGTTTTTCAACCATAAGAACCATAATAGTTGTGTGTCAACCATAAAGGTGCTTACAGACCAAATGTTAGTGGAAACTATTGTTATTAACAAATAATATTGATAACAATAATGTTTCTAACAAAATGAGATGATCTAGAAAATATGTTACCAACATTGTTGGCAACAATGTCGCCAACTTTTTTGTTGCCAACAATTCTTCCATCTGTTTTATTTGGGTCTAGTTCTCTAACAATGTTATCCATAATATTATGTTAGTCACAAATGCCGGTTTGTTATCGCTCATGGCTCGATAAAAAAACTCAGTGTCGCCAACAATGTTACTAACAATGTTGACGGAAAAAATAACAATGTTTCCAGTAACATTTCGGGGGAGGAATTGTTATCAACATTTTTCAAGTGCCGTAACAATGTTATTAACAATTCCTCGCCCAATGTTGATAACATTGTTACCAACAGTGTTGCGTTCGGTGTGAAAGGAAAAATACTGAAAAATGCTAATGACAATGTTTTCAACAATGTAATTGTCCGGTCTGTAAAGGCCTTAAGGCCAGGAGCTCAAACTTAAATATCCCAGAAACCGCTAAACCCTGGGCTGGAGGTGTGTACTTTATTTTATTATTTCTTTTCTTCTGTTTCAGTACGGGACGTTCTTGAGTATCATTTTCATTTGCCAAATCGTCCTCGGTGGATTCCTCGTATACGCCAATCAGAATGGAGAAATTGAAAAGCAGATTCGTTCCTACTTGAAGAAAGATTTCGACAATTACAGCCAGAACCCCCGCCCGATTGATATTGTCCAAAGAGGCGTACGTTTATTTTATTTATTAATTTTTTTTACGGTTTTATTGTGATCATCATAAGGATTTAGCCTAGGTGCATCATTTTCTGTAAAAATTCCCTAATAACATGAATTCTTTATTCCTACTATATTTTTTAGAGAGCAATATAATTTTAGATTCGTGAGCAATTCGAATTATAATTTCAAGAGCAATATAATTACCTATATATATTTTTTCCTTTTTAGAGAAAACAAAATTTTGGCTCGGTGACTAACTATTTCATTTTCTTCAGATCCAATGTTGCGGCTACGACGGGCCCAGTCTATGGTACATCACAAATCTACCAAGCTCCTGCTGTCCAATAAAAAATCAGGACTCCAATCAAAGATTTCTCGGTTCGTATCTTCCGCAATGAGCTGATTTGCTCTGCATAATCTAACTAGCCCTCAGATGAGGAATAATTCAACAATTAGATGAATCGAGTATTGTATCTTATCGAAATTGATAGTTTTTTGTGTAAGCATAGAAGTGTTTTTTTTTTGTCTTCTTTTTTTACAGGAAAATAATCAATCAATTCTTAGAAGTAATTATTCACTTAACGGTATTAGTTATGAGAATATCCTAGCAATGTTAGAAACCCTTTATTCGCTGTAATGGAACTCATTTCTCCTTCTAACCTCACCAGGTGACACCTGTCTTCCCCCTCCACTTGGAAACGCGTACAAGGACGGCTGCGCCAACAAAGTGGTCAGCATCGTCTCCGGCAGTTTCAAAAGTGGTTCGACCACGCTCTTCATCGTCGGTGCGGTTGAGGTAATTTGTCGGCTAAATATTCACTGTAGTGCAAGTAGCACATCATGTCATTGGGCCAACATTCCCGTTCAAATAGGACTATTGGCCAGTTGAAGCCCAACCAACAACAACCCAATGGAAGCAATGAACAGTTGGTTAATTTTTCTCGACAAACAATTTACCAACTGTTCAGTTTCTAATGTCAGCCAATAGTAGCAAGGTGACCCAACCGTCGGCAATGGTAGGAAGCTAGGTGAATGGTCGATTTGAAAACTGATTGTTTGTCAACCATAACCCCCCCCCCCACCAATAACATTCCCTTGGAGTCACATTCACAACTGTGAAAAATAATAATTGGCCAACAGAATGACTATCAACTGTATCCCATCAGTCGTGGTCAACAGTTGAACAACTATATCGCAACCAGCAATGTGCAACACTGTTAGTTGGGAAACTTATTGCCAACCAAAAATAAAAAATAAAAAACTGTTCACCAACAGTTTGATCATCATGAGTATTGGCTTATAGTCGGCAAACCAACAGTAGCAACACACTATTGGTTAACAGTTAGCCAACACAGCACCAACTGTCAAACTGGTTTGTTGGCCAACTGAACTTTGGACCGATAAATCCCAATGGAGGCAATCAACAGTTGTTAACAGGGTACAGGCAGGCTAGCCTTTCAGATCGAAATATTTATAACAATTTTTTCCCTGCTAGTGTAACTTTTTGTACTGGTTTCCTCGTACACGTGACTTCATATCACAATATGATTCCATGTCAGGTTCACGTACCGTCGCTTGGCAACTCCATCCCCACCCTCGTACGTAAGCAACCGTGTCGATGGTCTGTCACTGTGGGCTGTGGTGTCTGACGTGTGCTACTGGTTTTAGGCAGTTCATTTTACTTTAAATAATTAAGTAATCGAGAAAACTATAAATATTTCAAATTACAATAGTAGCCAAGGATTTCGCCATTTGATAACAATATGTAGGTGGAAACGTTCACAAGAGTTTGGATTAGGCACTAAAACAAGAAGACGGTCTTTCCAAATCATGGCGGAAGCAAATGAATAATAATCACAGTAAACAACAATGCAGCATTTGCAGCATTTAAAAAAAATGTCAGCCTATTCTTGTTTCGCTGGGGTCCATTCTGAGGTCTCCTCGACGTTCAGCTTATACACGGTTGATCTTGTTATTAACTCGGTACGAATTTTCAGATAATTATACATCCTGTTTGACAATTTTCTTATTTTTTATTGCAGTTGCTCTGCATAGTATGCGCATTCTGCGTTGCCCGATCAATCCGCAGGGACCAAATGGCCGGTTATTCCTATTAAGGATCACAGAACCAACGTCAGCCCACCAATAGCTGAAAATCCTTCGCCATGAAAAACTGTACCAAAAATGAGGAAAATATTCATCCAACAGCGGAAATCAAAACGGCGAGACCTGGCCTGCAATTTTCTATAAATCGAAGTATAAATCAAACTTAGGCATATACGTTGACATGATCAAAATTGTACATAATGATAATTTTAAGTTCCCTTCGGTACCGCTGTTATGCTTCATTTTAATAATAAAAATAAAATAGTTCAACTTTCACTATTCCAATTGCTTTCAAATTCCTTCATGCTTAATTATGATGCAAAGCTGAAACGGGGAAAAAATATCAATTCTAGCAAGGACTTGGTATCTGTATTATTATCAATAATAAACCATTCAAATAGCCAAACGAAAATAATTTCTAAACCCCCTCAAAATTTGATATTTTCGTTTCAAGGCATGTAAAATCCGAACCTCCGATAAAAAAAATCCCAGCTGCTTATTTTAAATTTTCACCAAAAACCAATCTGGTCGAAAAATGGCTTAGTTCTTTAACTTAATCGCTACCTCAATTTTGAAAGTATTTTTGTGGGTTTTGAGGAGGAGAAAATTCGTATTTTACAACCCATTTGAGAAAAAGATGTTTGTATTCGCGATGCAGAGCGAAAAAGAATTTCTGCGTGAATTTATTGAACTTTAAATCTTATCCTTGTTTGTGCAAAATTAATCCAAAGAGTACAGCAACATCAGATACTGTTCACATAATTATATTTGTCGTTGCTCGTGAAATCTGCGTTTTCCACCCCTTCCCACCCTTTTACGAAATTCAGACACCGAAAAAACTATCAACAGCTGTTAACCTACCTAAAAAAGATCATTAGTAATAACACTTTTACTCACCTTCAGGAATGTGTTATTTATCGCCGTGTAGATCGCGCCGCATGTCTCAGGAATTATTTACTGAAAGCTGGCTTTGAGAGACATGTGGACAATTTTAATTTTTCCAAACTTCTTCCTGTTGCCAGATATCTCAGAGTAACAATCTTTCATTACAGTGTCGCTTTTGGTAAAATGGTACAAAATTTCGGTAGGACCCCTCAACAACTGAACGTGTGAACGCGACCAAGTTATTCAGACCAGTTTCCGCAAACTTGTGCAAGCACATGGTATGAGCACGTAAACACACCATTACGTTCAAACGTCTGCTTGAGTAATTGTTTCGCCAAAGTTCTCAGTTACTTTGAGACAATTTTTATGTCAAGTTGTCTAGTTTTGAACATTTAATTATTACAATTTATCATTTTTCCTTATAGTCCCATTTTTTTGTGTCCAGAGGGTGTGAGAGGAGGAAAAAATTAGGTAGTAATAACTTGGGTATTACAATTTCGTTGATTATTCTCAAAAAAATCTCATCATCCTTTATCCTCGTTTTCCAGGGTAATAACCCAGCGGTGGTAGTCATATTGGGCTATTCTACTTCCATTAATATTGGACCGTTGGAGCCTTTCATAATCACATTTAAAGCTGCTCCTGCTCTTCCATAAAATCCAGGATTCCTCTCCGCAGATTGCCATAGGTATCCATAAAAATCGGCTGCAAGTTCAGTTAAACCGGGACTTATTCAAGAACAGAAATAGAACACTTCAGGAGCTCAGTTTTTTTATTAATTGAAAATAGTACGTCGGAAAATTTGTTTTTACAAAATATGCGCCGGGAATTTCGTTCCAAAATACGACAAAAATTTTGGCAAACATTCGAAATAAATATGTTCCTATTCTAAGGCGCTAATCTAGTTTGAAAAATACGTTTTTCAGTAGAAAAACAATTCGACGTAACAATGGCCAGACTTAGACGTACGTTTAACAAAAAAGGGAATGTTCTGACTGTATCCTCGTTCTAACGTTTCGGCTATTTAACGATCAATAAAAAGTATCACATTTCCCTCTAGACTGAGAAATAATGTACTAACGCGACTTACGACTGGAAAAAAATATTGCAGACAATGAATATTGCTTGTTCAACTTGTGAAATGGTCATCGTAGCTAGTAAATTATGCTGAAAATGCCCTCTCATATTTAGAGGTTAGGTTAGGTTCCAGTTTAACTTCTTCGATTCTTCCTATTGGATATTGGAAGATGTTAAGTCCAAAAGAGTATCGTTTACTCCTCGTCCCATCATCGGTAATGATACATCTGTGATTTTTTTTCAATCTCACGAGCGGAACACAACTTTAATGCACCGTTTATGTGCAAAAAAAAGTTTGTGTTTTCAAAAAAAAAAGAGAAAAATTAATATAAATTTAAAAAAAAACATGAGCGGACTCTGTAAAAATATTCAATTGTTAATAGCTTCGATTCTCTGTTCTTCACCGAGAGAAAATAATTAGTGCGGCGCGTTGAATCGCAAATCCAACCAAAACGGCTGAACGCTTTACAAACTATGAACTAGAAGGCTATGTTCGATCGTTCGAAGTTATTTTCTTGTAGGAAGACAAACGGAAAAAATGTATCTTGCTGCTTTGCGATTTGACCCCGTAAAAGCAAAGCAGACGGTTAGCGAAATTATTGTCGGGGCCCGTTGGATCGCTGACGAGATAATAAAACTAACAGTATTTTTCCAAAATCCATCAACCGGTCGGACGAAAACGGTCACAGGTCAGCAGGGAAGAGCAAATGGTCAGCGCTGGATGTAGGCGCTGGAGATGATTTTCCCGACCCGGAATCGCTCGTGAAGAACTCTTCCTCCTCGCAGCCGTTCGAATGAAGACATTGGGCTCCACCTGGTGAATTAAATGTATGAGGATGACAAACTGTGCAGAATTTTCGATCAGTCAACTGTGACTCTGTATACTTACAGTGTCAATATGGGATCAAACGTTTGATGGTGAGAGAGATTCGGCTTTATTGCATGATTTTGAGTAAGGGCTTCAGAACCAACCGTAAAAAAAAAACGCTGATAATGATTGTACAGCGGTTTATTATTCCTCCGCTTTAATCTATGGAGACTTTCCGCAGATTAATAGACTGTCCATACTACCCACTTGAGATGGAAATTATTCCCAACATAAGTGAACGTTCCAACCGAAAACGCTGCAAATGATTGTACAGAGGTTTATTATTCCTTTGCTTCAATAATGATGTGAGAAGATAAAAGATAAAGAAAGAAGGTAAGGAAAGATAAAATAGATAAAGATCGAAAGAAATTGATAAAGAAAGATAAATGAGATAAAGAAAGATAAAATAGATAAGATAAAAGAAGACACATTCGTGATAGTAATTATTCCGAATATTTGTAAATGTTCCCACCAAACAGCAGATTGGTAACTAGAAGGGAAAACTCCGTAGCGACTATTGTAATTTCAATCATTTTTACTTTTCTTAATTTCCAAATTAAAAGCTAATTTTTTGCCTAACGGTACAGCTTTGACGACCATTCCAAAGAAGACAGTAGCTCCTAGGACTCTTGAGTTATACTCTCATGACAAAGTTCTGAAAATCTCCCAAATTCAACACAAAAGCTGCGATAAATCGAGAACCAATAAAGCTATCGACCCCGCGATGGTCTCATTCGATTCAGCGTCCAAAAATCTATGGAAATTGAGACCAAATACACATTTTTCTGAAAAACCCTAGAAAATTCTAGAAAAAAAATATAAAAAAATAGAAAAATTTTCTCCTCCTCAAAACCCCCCAAAAGTACCCTTAAAATTGAGCTAGCAACGTGGTCCAAGAATTAGGCCGTCGTCCGAGATTGATTTTTGGTGAAAATTTCAAGAACGTAGCTATTATAGTGTTGGCCGGACAGACAGAATTGTCTACGTTTTGGGGGAGTTTTCCCCCCAAAAGGGGAGACCTGGCAACACTGCTCTGTGCCCAGGCTTTTAATAAGCCCAAATGGCGAAAAAGCTCAAATGGGTAACTACCGAGAAAAAAAACGTCGCTTTCAATTCACAATCCAACTAGGTCTATTAGACTCGAGCAATAACAGTTGAAAGATGCAGTTCAGAGAGATAAATGAAATTCCTTGGCCTGTATCCTAACATTAAATTTAAAATTCTGATCAACAAATTTTAATCATCAACGAAATCAACAATTTTTTTTCGATTGAGGAAATGATTTATGATGTGTATAAATTTGTTATTTTAAACTTGTAATTTTAATATTTATAGCGACGTAATATTTACTATGCAAAAATTTTAGAGTGAAATTTCCTTGAAAACCACAATTCCCTCGACACTAATTTCATTATTATTATTTATTTTAAATTAAAATTCAGGCATTTCACAACGCTGCCTTGGAAAACAAACCTTACAATCCAGACAATCAGGGTTAAAAAATTCGAATAAAAATCGACCAATCGAATATTATATTTCAAATTTTAAGAGAGTTCGCCGAAATCGGATTGATGTACAAAAATGATTTTTTTCCCTCGCGTGCCTTTACAATTGAGAAACGATTAATTTAGCACGATTTTCGAGACGATCAAAAGACACAATACATTGCCTTTGCGTTTCTTCGCAAATATTTACGCATATACAAGGCATCTTATATTCGAAACAGAAATTTGGCAAATTCGCTGTTCGAAATTTAGAAGTAACAGTTGATTGCGAGCGCCAAAGCGATTACTACCTTTCTGTTAAATTAACGTAACGACGAAATATTGCAGAGAGCTTATAACGCTAAATATCCATGAATGCGAGGATATTTTTTCATCGGTTAGAACTAAAAAGGAGCGTTTTTTTCGAGTAAATAAATAAACGTTTCCAACAGCCGTCCGAATCTTAGCCCGATTACGTGCTGAGCTAGTGAAAAAGAACTGATAGTGATGCGAATTGCGAAATAGATGACTTGGAGAGCACAACGTGTAATCAAATGACAATTGTCCTTTGAATCAGTGTTTAACTGGAGAATATATTCAAAATGATGGTAAAAGTAGGGGGAAATTGGAAAAATTATACTACAGGGTGCGCCAGAGAAACTTATTTGAAAAAATTCCTGCTCAATGAGTTGGGAGGGTAGCGAGAGGGGGCGCATCTGGAGGGGGAAGTTCCCAAGTTTGTTTCTTCCTCCAGTCAGTTGACATCTTGCTCTGGTCTTGTGAGCAGCTCAAGCGCTTCTTTTCTACCGGGGTCACTCACTTGTTGCACTCGCTTTGAAATTCCTCCTCAGACTCGTTCCTGGCCGTGATTCGATTCTGTCGTGGGTTAACTCATTTCGGGAGTGTGGAAGTGTCGCTAAACCCAGAAATGGACTTCAACGGACCATCAGAACTCCGGAAAATAAACTCTGGAAGGCGATAGCTGACCAGTGGCGGGGGAGGGAACTCTATGAGTTCCCAGCGTGTGAGTTACGTGTGCATACAATAACTCGAGAGACCGGCCTGCATAGCCGGGAGTGCGAGCTGGGACACACAACTCAACCCATAGCGCTTCGGCAAATGGGTACTTCTTCGGAAGGCTAGTCTCCAGAAATGGAGATGGAACCCCTGCGGCTTGCCGTAGGGGAGGAGGTTAAGAACATGAGGTTCAGGCACTCCTTAAACCAGCCATGCTTGCATGGAGGGCTCGAAAAGTTCGGCTCGCAAACACGCAGCTGCTATGGGAATTTCTGAAACCACTGTTCGACGAATTCTCCATGAAAACCTTCACATTCATCTCTATAAATCGGCTGTTGTGCAAGAATTAACTGAACGCGATTTTGTTGCACGTCAAAATGCATGTGAAATGCTGGTTGACAACCTGCTGAAGACGCGGTCGTTTTTTTGGGTGACGAGGCTCACTTCCACATTTCCGGCTGGAAGCTGTCCAGCGGGGATGGAATTTTCAACGTTACAACCGTTGGTCTACCTCGTGAAATATATTCGAAGCTGGAAAATAATCCCCAAGCCGGTAATGGCACAAGAAATACCCCCTCTTGAACTGGACAAATCAGGTGCACATCTGTACCCAGAACTTTTTGTTGGAAAGCAGAAAAATTGGTAAGAAATCTTGGCCTACAGAGGATCCAAGGGTGATTTATTAATAATAAAAGATATTAATAAATTGCAGAGATCCTACACATTGAACTAAGGGGCAAAAAATCTTCAGATGGCTTTTGAAAGCCACGTTCCAAGTTGAGGATTACAACACAAGGAGTCTCTAAAGACAAAAATCCTCCAAGGTTCTTCAGTAACCCTCTTCATCGATCAGTTCCCTTTCATTGGCTCCATGAGTAAACGGTCTAAGTAAATTAAAGTAGTGCCAAATAATAATAGCTAGATTAACATAAATATATGATAAGTAGACTGTCAAGTCGCTGAAACATCTTTTTTGATTATGGATCCAATCGAACCGAAAACAACAGGTAACTAAATAAATGGCATCGAATATTGTCATGGACCCAGAATTTGTCAACTCGTTCAACCTAAAATGGCATGTGCATCCTCATATTGCCAAGAAGCTGACCCAAAAAATGCCGCTTTCTCCCAGGCAATCATTCAATTTCCTTCCTCTTGTCATGCAAGTCTTCTGCTCTATGTGATCTTCCAAATGTTTTCCCTCGTTCCCACCCATTTTCACCAAAAACTATCGCCAGAAATAATGAAAAACGGATGCTCGCTTCTCCAAGATAAAATAAACGTAGGCTCACCACACCCAGTGTTGCCAAGTCTCCCCTTTTCGGGGGAAAACTCACTCAAAACAAAGACAAAATAACTCTTTTCCCTAAATCCTCCCCCATTTTCAAGTTTGCTTTCTTTTTCCTTTTTTTAATGTGAAATGTGGAAAAAATGAAAATTTGGAAACTAAGTGATTTTTTTATAGTTGACATGCTGACAAGTTGAGCAATGATTTTTATATTTATGCTATATGAGGGCCCCAACTTCTCTTGATAGTAAAGTTTTCATACAAACATGTAACCTGCTTTGCCTATAAATATACAAAGATGGCGTCTATGTGTTTTACCATGTAAGCATAATTGAAACTGCAAGAATACTTTTTTTCTGAAATTTAATTTTTCAGGTTTCCTGGTGATTCTGATTCTATTCAAATTTTTATACCTTATGTATTTCAATTTATTTCTTCATAATTGATTATACCGTGCCCTTCCCTCTCTTTAAAGTAATTTTTTGTTGAATCTGCAAGTTGTTGCATGCATTTCAAATAAGACAAAATTGCTCAACCGGCATTTGCCCAATTGATAATTTTATATTAATGGGTCTGTGTATTTTTCCCCTTTTTAAAAAAAAAAGAAAAAAAAGACCAATTTTCCCCTTTTTCTGATCGATGTTTCCCCAAAATCTCCGCTTGAGACCTGGCAACACTGACTGCACCATCTATAGGAGAGAGACTATACTGACAGTTTTACCCTTCATTACCAGAAGCGGCTAAGTCCGATTGCTAAAAGCTCCATCTCTACGTATCGTCAATGAGGGTTTTTTATATGACTGAATATGACCTCATTTCCGCCTGCAAGATGCTCCTAAATTGCTCGACCAGGCCAAAATAAAAACCGAGAATTTTGATACTGCACCAATTTTGATATTGCATCCGTTCCAATAAGCAACCAGCTTGTTCTAATCGAAACAACAAAAGAGCCGGCACAAAATGCAAGATCTAGTCGAATCCATAATATTGGACGATCATCATTGCTGTTCGCTGAGTAGAAGCAGCGCAATATTCGGTTAATAGAGTGCAATGACAATATGAACAGCGCTGCCAAAAAAGAACCATCCTCAACGGTTGAAAAACAACACATTGGTTATACTTCCCTTGAAAAATATTGATCGATAAAATGCAATGCTTGTCAGTCCACTAAAATTGCTCAATTTTCCAATACACCGAGGATGTTCTAAGCGCTAAGTTTGCCATAAATATATTAAAATCAGAATTGTAAGAAATTCGTCCAACAAAACCATTATACAGAGAAAATTTCGTTTTCATCTTTGTACGTATGCCCTACATTGCACAATTCGAAAAAATTCTAGGCATTATTGCTTAAAACGCTACTACTTCGAACATTGAGCAGAAGTATGACAATTATTTTGATATTTACGCCAACGCTAATTATCCCATAGCGAATTGAACACTATAATGAAAAGTTCTCAACTAGATTGTTATAAATAAACGTCGAATGTACAGTGTATTATATACAAGACAGTCAACACGGATACAACTTAAGCACAAGCACGTTATATGAGAAAAATACACTAAGCACATAGATTTTGACCGGTCGTCGATCGATATTTATTCGGTGTTGATGAAATTCGAAACAGTACATGTGTGTATCTTAGATTGGAAGGGTTCCAAGCAGTTCTAACCTTGCTCCATCTCCGGGTGAGAGGAGAAATAATTTTATCAAGGTTCCTCTGTATAAAAACAGCAGAACTCGTTATAATGGTACTTCAGAATCCAGCCGGAGTTTTTTGCAGCTGTGAAAACCTGATTTTGAAAGTAACAACACTGTGTAATCCAAAATCAAATAGATTTCATAATTAGATGATTGCACGGGTAAGAAAATCGGCGTTTTTATGAGATTTATAGAAGATCTATAGCTTGACTAAATGGTGAGACAGAAGAGCGACAAGAAGAAGAACAAACACCGACTTTTAGAAGTAGAATCAACCGCCGCTAGAGCGCTCTGACCATAAATCATGGTCTGGCCCTAGCTTCTCTTCAGTGAAACTATGAATAGCCTATGAGACAGCAAAAATGCACAGTATAAGGTTTTCCATCACAGTTACCGCTGAGATTTCCCGTTTTTAAGCACCTTCAATTTTCATTCAACTTAGCCCTTAGTGAGTCAGTTTTCATTTCATTATAAAAATGCAAAGCAAAATTGTCAATTTTTAAATATTAATATAACAAATGAACTACTTCATTTTTTCACAAGGCCTGAAGCAATATTTAATTGATAGCTTATCCTTTAACACAAAGGCTGGTAAGTAGTGAAAATTCATTTAAAATTTTTCTCGCGACAGTTGAAAGGAGTAATGTGAAAATAGGTTAGGTCTAAAAGATGCCCTTACAAAATTATGTATGGCTCCTAATGAGAGAAATTCTTTTCAAGCAAAAACAACAACGTGGAACCATCAATAAAAACTAAAAGACAACTGATGGTTCTAGGTAGTAGAAAACCTCGAGAAATGGCCAACATCATAGGCATGCAATTTTGTCTCAGAGTTAATCCATATACAATTAGAGAGCTCAACTCATCAACACCGAAAAATACGATTCAACGTGATTACAATATTTCATCACACCGATTAGCACAGAGAGGCTTATACTAGTCAGAAATTAAATCCATAGCTCACGATAATGCCACCTTTACTACAATGTTATTGACAACGAAATTTTTTTAAATACTTTTTTAAATATTGTTTTTACTCATTTTTTCCAAGTCGTTTTCATTATGTACATTTTTTTTCAAAATTTTTTCCCACTTTTCAGTCATTGCAATAATAAAATGGCGGATGATAAAATTGACGATCTAAGAGTCGCCATTTGCATGTGGAGAGTTCCCGAAATCCGAATTGAATTCGAATTTGGCTCTTAGTAGAGCACGTGTGCCATGATCCCGGCGACGATAGTTTCGAAAAACAAGTAACATCATCTGCGCTTGCGTTTCTGCTTTTTGACTTTTTTCCCAGGCTCAGCAACCGTCGATACGGAAGTTTCTTTATCGCCCGAATCCTCCGTTTTCTCTTCAGTGTTGCTCGAACTCGATTCGCCTACTTGTTCAATTTTCGGCTCTTCGAAGTCCTCCTTGCTCGACTCGAAAGCGACCGAGTCAACTTCAGGAACTTCGTCGTTGCACGACTCGTACACCGAGTCGCGGTCTTCGCCGCTTCCGTGAGGCTTTGCTGCGGGCTCCTTTTCGTTTTTCACAACGCTGCTCCAAGATTTGGCTTCGGAAAAATTTCCGTTTGGGTCCGATTGGCGTTTTTTCGTCTCGGTGAAGGACTCGATCGAGCTGTCCGACTTCTTTTCGGAGCAAGTGTCGTAGTCGGATTTTTCCGCTGCGTCCAACGTCCCTTCAGATTTACTTTTGGTCCTCAGTTTAACATCCGGTGTCGGCGACTCTATTTCATCATTTTTCTTCCCTTTTTTCCTTTTGATTTGTTTCGGCGGATTCGACGCAGTCTTTTCCACCGATTGGTCGACAGCTTCGTCGCTCGAATCCGTGTCCGGTTTGACTTCGGCTTTCGACGGCGACGGTGATTTCTTTTTTATTTCTTCCAAAGACTCGGCCGATTTGAGTTTTTTTGTCCTCTCGCGTCGGCCCCGTTTCGAATCAATAAGATCCGCCTCGCTTTGCGAAGATGTCTCGTGGTTCGATGTGGTCGACGTTGACGCTCCTTTCGTACGACTTTCAGCCGTATCGACAGTTTCTGAGGAAGAATCTGCATCAGGTTTCTCAACCAACGAACAATCAAGGCTCCCCGGCTTGTTTTTCAGTTTGTTCTGCCTCCTTCGCTCGACCAATTCCAAGGTGTCAGGTATTTCACTCGAAGTTGTAACAATTTTTGCAACAGCTGCACTGTAAGCGAATGGAGCTTCGAGCGGTTTTGGAAAAATGTTTACCGTTTCGGGCGTCGGTTCTTCCAATAGACTCAATTGAGGGGCTGGAGGCAGTTCAGATTTTTCACTATCGCAAGAAGTAGAAGAAACTTCCTCTTTAGTAGTTTCGCATTCGATTTTGTACTCTTTCCTTTTGGACTTATTTTTACCAGCGTTTCTCAACTTTTTCACCGGCTGCCCGCCCGGTTTTTTGACCGCTTCAATTGATTCGTCCTGAACTACTTTCTCAGGCAAACTATCCGGCTGCAGAGAGTCATCTATTTTATAGACGGTTTCCTCTTCTACAAGAATATCACTAACTTGCTCGGTTTCGAGGCGAACTTCGTTTTCGTTAACTTCACTTTTGATATCCGTAAAACTAGTGTCACGCGATATGTTCACAGCAGTGATCGGCTCGCTGTTCGATTCTGAATCGTTAGGCGTCTCTTCGGGAGCGTCAATATCCCCGCAAGAGTGGTCACCTCTGTCGCAAGAAAAATCGATCAACGAGCTTGGTTCTGCTGGCTCTACCTCATCAGCAAGGGTGATCGACGGCTCGAACAAAATAGTGTCCACTTCAAGACCAGGCAAAGGATTTGGTTCAACAGAGATATTGAGCTCATGCAGCGAAGCTGTCAATGGCTCTAATGGCAGAAGAGTCAGATTACCATCGACTGATGCGTTTCTGAGCAGATCAAAGGATTCGGACACAAAGCTAGCCGGTTCTTCTAGATCGCAGCTCAACGTGGCAACCTCAGCGTCAGCGTTGTCAGAATCTCTGATGTCACTCGAACTGGAAACGGACATCAACTGGATCGGATCGAGAGGATTTTGATTGATTTTTCTAGGAGCTGCCTTCGGCACGTCAGGTGACCGTACAAAAGGAATTTGACTACCAACATCAGCGGAATCGTCTTCCAAAGGAGCGAAAGTGGAAGGCGGAGGAGGAGGTTTACCCTTAGGTTTATCTCCCAACGAGTGCTTCTTCTTCCTAGTTTTCCCTTTGGTTTTGGTCTCCCCTGCCATGACCTTTGACAAGATCAGGGAGCTCGAAGGACGCCCGGTGTCTTCCATAACCTCTAAAAAAGGATCCGGAAGTTCAGGTTCGTTAAGAGGAGCAGGTACATAAGGAGGACTTCCCGACTCCATCAGTTGATTAACGACGCAGGGTACGCAAGGTAGCGCTAGGTTCAAATAGTCCACTGGAAGCCCTTCGCCTCGAGAAGTTGTTGGTTGATTCGGAAGCGTCGGCTGACTATGGCGAGATGAAGACGGTCGGTCCAGCGACGGATGGAGAACTTGCGCAGGCAGAATGAACTGAAGCGGGGGCGGTGTACTGCCGTCCGTCGGAAGGGTGATAACGGTGCCAAGAGGGTTCACTTGACGTTCGAGCAGGGCAGCCCTCATCTTACCACCACCCCCCACGACACCACCTACTCGAAAGAAAACAGAGAGTCACTTAACCAGCAATTCACCTGACCCCTAATCGGATCAGTGATATTATCAAATTCAATAGCAAACAATGTCATTTTTTTGTTTTTCAAAAGAAATAAAAATTGAGCAGAAATTGAAAAAACGCGACACACACCTTGGGGTCAAAATGATGCATTTCAACCGCTAAATGGAAAGCCATGCAATGCAATCAACAGCAGTATGTACATCGATTTTTGGTTAACGCAGTGAAATAGCCTCGTCTCAGCGTCAAGGTCAGATTGGAATTAGCGAGCCAAACCGAAGTGAAATATTAATGAAAGGCTTATTTTTTATGAAAATGTAGAACATGCCTGTGAAATTTTGTCAACGCGAAGTTGGTTCAATAATAAGAAGCAAAGAGCTAAAAAGGGAGGATTGATGATAAATGAAATAGAGTGAAAACTGAAGTTTGTGCTCGGGGAAAAGAGTGAATCGAAACGGCCATCACCACGATGAGATAATATTCAGACGAATTTACAAAAACCAACGAATATCACTACTGATTTCATTTACAAAAGAAGGACAATACGGAAAAATTAAAAAAAAAAAAAAAAATCAGGGAGTGATACTGAGTACAAAAGATGTGTGCCGCTAGACTGAAGAAAAATTATTTTGTCAAGTGCTGGCTAGTAAACGTGACTCTATGTCTCCTTAAAAACACGCACATAAAATAAAAAAGGAAAAAAACAGGAACCACATAATTTACAATTCGAGTAGAACTGAAAGCCACTAACGTTAACATGAAGCTTTTCTAAGCCAAACGGAATGAACTTGAGAGGCAAATGTAGTTTAAAATGAACTCAAGTGAACTTAAGTTTAACTAAGGCGCTAAAAAATGCTAAAAGGAAAGGCGTATACACATCTGATGTTACGTGAGGGATGGATTTTTTTACTGGTAATAAAAAAACATGCTTGTAGCGTAGCAGCCAACACCGACGAACATAACAGGATACAGATGCTCCGTTCTTGAACGTTATCAAAAATGATTTACGCACACAGTAACAAAATTTTCCAAAAAGTTCACCAGTCTAGCTCGACTGTTTGATTTATTTGTCTACTTTATCACCTTGCAAAGAACGAAATAAATCGAATCCGAGCATTTATCAAAATTTATTTTCAACGATTTTTGGTAAAGTGGCGAGGAAAATGGCGTCGAACAATGAACCAGAAATAGATACGAATAGATAATAGACACGAATTCTATACGTTTCTTTAAAGAGCAGGCCAACAGATACCAAGCAGTTACTGTTTGGTGTAGGAATCCAAACTAAGATTGCTAGGTTAGTCAAGGATGAGGTAGGATTAGGATCCTCAACTTGTTCGTTGGTCTTTAACGTCATCGCTCAGCACAGCGAGAGATTTTGTCGCATCAACGCCAGTCAGAAGCGTTGAACTGTGCAGTCAGCAAGCCAGTGTTCCCTATCAACACGGCTACTTCTATTGACAACGTCGCTATAAAATTCGCCTATTTTATCTATTCGATATTCAACAATCCATGAGTAGAAGACTGCGTCATTTACAAGCCTATAAGTTTCTATTGACTGAAGGTTTCTTTTCGTTTTCGTAGCCACAGGCCAAAAAGAGGCAGTGCTGCATTACAAGTGGCGTGTTCACTTGCCACCGCCGGGCGGACTCTATATTGATTTCGAGGAGACTGTCCTCACCGACCTGGATTAGGGGATTTTCTGGGACGAGCTTCAGCCGACGTCTTCTACCTATTTTCGCCGCTAGGATAAATAATTATTATCACAACTCCTAGATTTCGTCGAGCTCAAATTCTAGGAGGTAAAATCCTGGCCAGGTAGTAATATTTGTGTGCGTTCGGAAGAGGAGCTATTATTCTACCTTTGTTGTTGTTTTGTTGCATCGATCATTCTTCGTTGTTGTGGTTGAGGGGGAGAAAACCATGTCGACTTGTTCTCCTGTTTTTTAATATTAGCCTGCCAAGCACTTTCGCCTCTTCGGGCATCATCAGGGCTTCGTAGTACTGCAAGGATACCTTGTAATGGTACTACGAAGCCCTGATGATGCCCAAAGAGGCGAAAGTGCTTGGCAGGCTAATATTAAAAACAGGAGAACAAGTCGACATGGTTTTCTCCCCCTCAACCACAACAACGAAGAACGAAAAAGCGACAAAGCTACAACAAAGAGACAAATAGTTTCATTCAAATATAAACTTGTATTGGCACGTCCCAGTCTGCTCAAAGAATTCCGACCCAACTTTCCTACAATGATTCAGGAAATTCATTTTCGCACTCCCCACAATCCGCAGTTTTTTGGCTATTGCTGCAGAAAACCTTAATCGAATAACTAATTGAGCTGTTTTCAAAAAGTTCCACAATAAACTGTAATATTCTGGAGCGTATGATTTAGCTCAGACTCGTCTCCCATCTAGTATTTTTAGCCAACGTTTCTACAGACGCCGTTTCATTGAAATTTGGTTCTTATCTAAACGGAGAAAATATGTGTGAATGAAAAAACTCAACTAGGAAAAAGTCAAAAGGTGCTCTGGAGCCGAACTGAAAAGCTCGTGTACATGAACAGAGGAAAATTGCATATAAATCGGAACGTCGATAAGTGAGACGCCTTACACAAGCCTCAGTACGCATTCAACTGGTACACAATGCATCGTACGATCGTATGTGTTCACGGTATTTATAAAATTATAAAATACATTTATGTACAAGGTAGAAATGATATTAGCTCACCGGAATTATGCGGAGCGGTTTCCAACATTGCATCGGCGAGGTCCTCTCGAAGGCGAGATTCACCGTGGACCATGTCTTCAGCACTGCTGCTGTACCCTGTCAAGCTGGGAGTCTCCAATGAACTTCCTGAACAGAATTATATTGAGCATGTACTAAATTATAGATGTGATAAACAATGAGTTTGGAACAGACTTCTTCCGATGTTGAGACAGGGGAATTTCTGACCGTTGCCTTGCGTGATGACAAATACAGTTATACAATCTTCTATTCATCAATATTGATGCCCATTGGAAAACAAATGGAATCTTATTGGGCCTTAAACTCGAGTCGAAAAGAATTTTCCATGCTCAAAGGGCCAATTTTTGCTTGTTATAACAGACAAATTAACTTAAATTAAAATATACATACATATAATAATATATAATAACAAATAAACATAATAATTAATTACGTTTAAATTAATATAAATTCTGATACGATAACTCAACTCCCTAAAAAGGTCAATGACTAGGCTGGCATACCTGCACTACCTTCAATAAGGAGGTACGGCTTATGGGCAGTATGAGGCATGTTGACTGGGTTTGAGCGGACCGAATTGGTCATTCCGGGCTCGTATTCTTCCTCAGATCTATAATCAGAACAAATACTACTGATACAGCGAAGCAGTTTTACTCGAAGAGGAGGAAGTAAGTCTTCTCAAAGTAGAAATTGTAAAGAATAATTTGAGAAGAAATTTTACCCAGTTGGAAGCGGGTCGACTGGTTTGAATGTGAATTGCGGGCCCATCCACAGTCGCCGATGCGGGCCAGTGTGCGTAATAATTTCAACCTGCGATAAAAAAGTCTTTATAAACACTCTACCATGGCTATATCAATTTCTGTTCCTACAAACTGATGAGATTTCGCCTTCACAACTTAATTTCTTACCTGCGATAGCCAGCGGTCTTCAGGCGGTGGTGTTGAATCGAAAGAAGGTAACTTTCCACAAATGAGAAGAGGGTTATTTACAGGCAGAGGGGGTTGCATGTTACTGCTG
Organism: Tupiocoris notatus; assembly: GCA_037159825.1. Classification (NCBI taxonomy): domain Eukaryota; kingdom Metazoa; phylum Arthropoda; class Insecta; order Hemiptera; family Miridae; genus Tupiocoris; species Tupiocoris notatus. The sequence goes on from JASJUZ010000052.1 coordinate 430,740, forward strand.
TACAGGGGCTTCATCAGGCACCATTCGGCTTTAGCATCAACACCCAATTCAATTCCAGTGTCGTAACTGACTTTGTCCTTAGGAACACCTAAAAACAGAGTTCGGTTATTCAGTCGAGCACTTTGTGAAAGGAAATTGAGAGATTTTTCAGGATGGATACATACCAGGCAAACACTTGGGTTCGAGATCGTACTGTATAAGCGTTCCAGTAGATGAGATCACAAAGAGAGACTCGACGATTCCACGCCTGCCTCGAGATCGTCCAGGTAGCCAGGCTCTTGGAGCTCCGAAGATTGCGGCCAGTGGCGATTCTTCAGAGAGAGGAACCTTCCGAAGCTGGGCCAGGGCACTGAGAGTAGTCGGATGAGGGTATGGCGGCAAACGAGGAGTCAGAGGCTGACTTGGAGCTTCCAGAAGTGGACTACCACGGCCATCGCTGAGTCCTGCACTCCGCTCGAACCTGGACACGAATTTGCACCAAGTCAATAGTCTGCCAAAGTTTGACAGAGATTCTTGGAAAAATTCTCAACGGCGAATCTATTTTAACAGATTCAGACTTGAGAGAAATTGAAGTTCAAAACCATTCGACTCCACCTGAGAACAATGTTATTTTATCTTCGTTTTTGGGTAGTCGCTTCATATCTTCTTGGTTTTGAAGTTTGCGGGGGAGAAAAACTGGGCAACTCATTCTCCTTTTTCTTTATTGCCCAGGTGCTACAAAGCCCTGATGATGCCCGAAGGGGCGAAAGTGCTCGGCGGGCAATAAAGAAAAAGGAGAATGAGTTGCCCAGTTTTTCTCCCCCGCAAACTTCAAAACCAATGTTATTTCAGTAGTCGCATTATTCTTGTAGCCGTGTTGAGGAGGAGGTTCTTAGCAATTCAGTACCTCCATGATGATTATTACCTGCCAAGCGGAGTTCACCTTATCTGCCTCATCCCTTAAACAGTGGTGGGAGTTCCGCTAAGTAGACAACCGTTCTGATATCCATCAACCCTATCCGTAATGCGCAAAACAGACGAAATTGAAGCTGCGCTGAAGTCAGCAAGGATGAAGGACGTTGATATCTCCTTATCACGCCTATCGTCCCTCATGTTCGCTCTCAAATATTTTTCAACTCAAATAATAACAGAAGGCCGAACGAATGACGGAGCTCATGTGAATCCTGCTTAACTTATATTCAATCAGATCACTCTGAGCACGCACGAAGGAGCCACAGTGATCGGCCAGGCAAAACAAATTCTGTAGAATCACTCACCAAGTTAATCTCCCCCTCAACTCTGCTACAAGAATAATGTGACCACTATGAGAAGGAAAAAAAAATTATTTTAGATAATAGCGCGATGTAAAATTAATACATGAGTGGTTACATGGTTCCAAAATTATCATATACTGTAAAATTTTAGCCAACTAATTTTTTCTTTATATCCTGGCACAATAGGTAATTGTATATATTTGAATAGATATTTAAGGTTAAGGGTGCTTTAACACATTGCTAAAGCTGCTTTCATCAAGATTTTTATAATGCGAGAAATGTAAATTTGTGACGTTGTCACAAAGAATTCATCTAACAAAAAGATATACCAAGTTCATACAGGTTACCTTAATATTATTACTGATTTATAAGAAGTCTCAAATCAATGAACGAACCTTGACAACCGGTTGACGACATTTGGGGTCGTGTGGGTGCGGACGGTAACTGGACCACCGTACGGCGTGATTGGGAAAACGTGGGTTGTCCCTCGAACAGAACTGATGGCTACCCAGCGGGAATCACGTGAAACAGTGATGTCCTGGACACGAGCCGTCGTTTCACCCCTAAAACCCAAAGAAAAAGTGCTAATAAATTAGAGGAAGTCGGGTTAAAAAAAAAGAGAAACAGTAGAAACAAGTATATTCAAACGTAATTATAACAAAAAATATCACCAGAATATTCAATATCGGCTCGTTTGGTTTAGATTTTTGTAAGAAATTGAATGTCCAACGGTCAAGATAAGTTTCATTTTCATCAAAATGGAAAAAGCGACTCGGTCTTAATAGGGAAAACATTGCCTACCTGTGGAGAATGTAAAGATGGTGAACGGCAGCAAGTTGCGACGCTACGGGATGAGGTTGAATTCGAAAGACGTGGAAACGATGACCGTGCTTGTCAGCCGTGACAAGCAGCATTCCAGACGCGTCAAACGCCATGGCAACAACTGGGCCAACATGAGCCACAAAATGTGCAACTATGTTGTCAGAATCGTCTTCTTTGGACACTTTGGTCTGCAAATGGGGGCGAATAAAATTAATGGAAACTTTTTACTTCAAAAATAGGAATTCTAATTAATACTATAACGAATGTTCACCTCAATGTCCACAACAGTGACTATGCCTGGTTGAGAGGAATTGTTGTTGGATGGAGGTGGGATGTTACCGGTCAGGCTGCCTCCTAGATCCCGCAAACCTTTTCCAAGCGATCTGAAAGACAATTTCTAGTTAGTAAAAATGTAGTATGCAGCAAGTTTAATTCCCAGCCTAGCCTAAAAACAATATAAGTTTTTGCTTCTACGTAAGACTTTGGCATAAAGCTGTATCTAGGGAGTTAAGTTCAGATGCTAACCTAATACATGGAGCTTTCCAACCTCAGAAGTCAAGTCAAGTCATCAACGGTTTGTTAAGTTTCGGGATGTTGCAATAACAGTGAAGTATCAGTAGCCAGTATCATATTAAGGTACTCTGGATTCCAGAGGGACATATTTTAATTAAAAAATTACTGTTTTTTTTAACGGTGGTAAAATGCATGATGGTATTAAAATTATTAAATATAAAATAGAATGAAAACAATTTTTTTTTCTTTTTCTTCTCTTTTTTTTCTGCAGAAAGAAATTTTTTTCTTTTTCTTTTCCTTGTCGTCGCATTTTTTTCTGTCCAGGGGATGGTTTGTTGTCCACTTTCTATCAACCCATGTTCCTATTTTATCATTCTCAAAATTTTTTGATACATTCTTTTAAAAAATTTCTAGTGATAATTAAACTGTGATAACTTTTCTCTAAATATAAACCTCTCAACTTATGACAAAGGAGACCAGGCAGACAAGATGTGTTTAATTAAAACCAAGTAACTGAGCCGACTTCGCTGTGGACCCTATGGCTCCACGTCGCCCTGAGGATGCTCAAACGGTAGAATTATTCGGCCAGCAAAAAAGGAATCGGAGAATGTGTCGCCTGGTTTTTCTCCCCCTCACACCCTCTGGACTTCAATTATTTTTTATTTGAAAAATAACAATAAGAGATGGGGGAAGGGGATCTGAGAGAGGGTATCAGTACTGTTAGCAATCTGAACGAAAATAGTACCTAGTACCTAGTTTAGGGCTTCTTCACTGGTCTATCAAATAAAAGTTGCCTAAATAAAAGTGCTGGATGCGAAGCAGCGGTCAGTAGAAGTCGATTAGGAAGAATAAGAAAAGATACTTAAAACAGTAGGAAACTATACTTGTTAATAGCTTCTACACCCGTCGAATCATCGATGCCATTGTATCCCTAGATACAAGTTCATGGCGATCAAATTGTCTTAATAAAATTTATTGTGCTTCTTGCATTCAACCTGAACCGTGTCATCAATTTCACAAATCATATTAGGTATTTCCTAAAGTTACATGATTATTGTTCATTCATATTGTCGTCATCATTCACAATAAAATTGATTAGGTGGTTATTGTTGGTTTCCCAGTTTAGGTAGTGATCCATGCATTGCCTAGTGAACCTTCAAGGTCGCATACCCCTTTTCCTATTTTAACCTCTGTGATATCAAACGTCATTTTACAAGCGTTTCTTGTCGGACGTAAGTGGCATGCAAAAACTCTATTTTACTCTATTTTTTTTTTTTAACTCTGGAAATTATTCCATTAAAACTAACGACTTACTTGACAGCATGAATCGCAGTAGCGGTATAAGATTGTGCGCCATCCCCTTCGCAACCGCCTGAACTCCGGTTCCATGTGGTCAGGCGTTTCTCCGAATAAGCGAGCCATCTGTTGAATACAAATTCATGATTTTACCTGATAAGAAAGAAATTGAATACTTAATCGAAATAGATAATCAGACTATCAGCATTACCTCTGGCCAAGAGCTACAGGATTAGCGCAGATACCAGGACTAGGGTAGCATGTTGTGACCGTCAAACGATCTTCGAGCGTCGTAACGTCGAAAACAGCAATTTTCTCAACAAAGGTGATAACTACGCTCTTCTTGTTGCAGAGAATGTCACAAATCGGCGATTTAAATTTGATAGTTTTGATCTGAGCGAGAACAAACGAAAATCTGTATCATCTCACAACATTCAATGCAGCTATTGGACAAACTAATTGTACACGTATTGATAAAAATACTCACAACATCACCGCTTTTAAGAGAGACGAAGTTGACAGTGCAATACTGAGGTCCAGGGCCGGCGCTGTCTACTATGGCAACCAGAGGCCGTTTGCTGGCAAAGGGGTCCGCTTTGTCCTGAGGACAATGGAGAAGCCTGAGCACGCGCACAGTTCCAAGCGACCAAGTTAGCACTTCTGTCGCTTCGCCGCTTCCAGCAATGCTCCATACCTGAGAAAATTGAATTGGAAAATGAAATAGGAATTGAGACAATTGAAGTAATACAATTTTGAAATTTGACACTTCACACTAGGACTGCAAACCCTCACCAAAGGCAAAATTAAAAGGGAAATGAACAGGCAGAAGGTAGTGTTTCGTAGAATGACTTATCAGTAAATAACATAACAAATTCCTAGGCAAAGAGGTACATTTTTAATTATTAAAAATTTTTTAAAAATCCTTTTATTATTACAATTTTTTTACATTATCATGAATTTAGTATCTTATCAAAAGCTTTAATGTCGCCTATAAAAGCTTAGATAAACCAAGAACCGTTGTGCAGTCGATTTTGTCACGGTCTCGTTCGATTCAGAGCTCAGAAGTTAGAATCAAACTTCCCTTGAAAACAGGACAAGGAAAACTACAAAATAAGAATAATAACTGTCTGGAACGTTTGAGTTCAAAGAACAAAACGAAGAGATCAAGATGAAGAAATTGGTGGTCTCGCGATGGAAATTACTCTGAAAGGAAACAAAAAATCGCAATAGGTAATCCAAGGGAATATCTTCAATTTTATTAGTTAGATCAAAGTAACTTTCCAAACGATAGCAATAAAATTTTTACAATTAACTTTCATCGCAGAATAGCAAGATCAATTAGAGCAGATGAATCACACGATAGCAGCCTAGCCTTTCCACGCATAATATTCACGGCCGTCACGATCCCAAGCTGTCTGGCATTGACGTCGGAATTACAACGACCGCTTTTAACATCTCATTTCAACGATAGAACGAAGAAAACGTTTAGCGGAATTGATGCTCTGAGACAATAAGATAGCGGAGAGCAAGAGTGTTTCAATTGCAACAAACAATGGGAATCTTATAAGTTGTTATTGTTTAATTTAGTAGAGTAGATAAACTTAAAAAAAAGGAAGCCAAATTGGAATGAAAGAAGAGGAAAAATAAAACACTCTCAAAATCGAATGTTTGATGATGAGAGCTCGAAACAATCATTGCCAGTTATCGGTGTAAAGTTTTATTGACTCAATCGATTGAACGTACTTTCGTCATTTCCTTCAAGCATTGCGTCATTCTATTCAAATCACAATTTTCCAAAATTCAGAGCTAGAGCTCATCACCATGGTAATCAATTTTCAATATGATAGTAAATGGATCAAATTATTGGAAGGCTGAATGAAGCGCTTGTCAATCGATCAACTCAATCTTAAGTGAGAAAAATCAAAGCTCTCCCATCAAATTACTATTATCAATCCTAAATCATATAGGTAACAACTGTGGCACCGTTGGAAAATTGAAGATGATTGAAAAATGTTCTGCCTGCTCCTTCTAGCAGACTTTTTCTCATCGTAGAAACAATGATTTTCAACTCTTATCAGAGCGATCTGCCTTGTTAACTAAATACATAAACATGGATCTGGCAACATTGTCTCGAGCTTACGTGGAGCTTTTAGTGCCACAATAAAACGATGATCGGAATTTACTGTTCAAATACGAAACATCCGACTACATCCTAAATGTAATGTAACACCATATTTGTTATATTTACATTCAAAATAAATTTTCAAAATAACCATAGCATTTTCATTTTCATAAAAATGGAAACAATCGGCACTCGTCTTATGAACAATTTCAACTTTCTGACGGCAACACGACGGTAAAATCCAACATTTTTTCCAAGTATTTTATTTATGTCGGTTGCGTCAATTTTAATCGACGACTCGAGGGTGATATGAGCCTTATCTACGTTCCTGCCAGCGAAGATGCGATAGATGATTTGGCGCGGTTGAGTTATGAACAAGTAAATTCTCAATCGGGAAGGAAAGAACAGAGTGAAATATATAAACCTGTCTCTCACTAATATATCTCTATCATGTCATAACGATACCATCTAGTGAATTTGTTTAGAAGAAAATAATCCTACATTTTATGCAAAAATTACTACGGGAAACGTAAAGTTCGGAAATAGTGATTTAGGTTACCTATCAGGATATTACGTATAAAATCAATCAAGGCGCCTTTTGTTGTGGCCAATTTCTGGGTTCATTATCTTCCGATTAGAAAAAAAATTAATCCTGATATTTGTAACTCGATCAAAATTCAAGATAAACGGAAAAAATATCCTTAAATAAAGGGCGCTTAAGTTATGTCTGATGATATCTCTAACACTGAGGATCTAGAACTTGTGACGGGCCCCTATTTTCAAGAGTGAAACGGGCACAATTTTGAAGACGTTATAAGAAATTAAAGAATCTCAATTTTATCCTGTTTCAGCCATCTTTAACAGCCACAGTTCAAAGGTCAAATATTGAAAATGTATTTGTTTGCCAAGCAGATACTGACCTCAAAGCAGATGAAGCCTAAACCTTCTAAATCGCTATACGATGAGGAAAATGCATGACGAAAAACCTGTTTTGGCCCAATTTTTTTCTTTTTAATTTATAAACGAAATCAAAATGGTTAACAATTTTTTTTTTAAACGCATAACACACGTAAAATTATACCTAGCCCATAAGAAAGCAGTATAGTGGTCATTAATTGAACAAGAGGTAGAATAACCTGTGACTAGTAATAAAATTAATTTAGCATCCAATTAATAAATATTGAACAGCAATTATGAGCACACGAAATCTCACGAAATATTCTATCGAACAGATTTCCGTGCTACAAAAATTCCCCAGAAAAACCTAAACTTGCTCATTTATTCAAGTACATTTTACAAGGGCGATTTCATGTTTTCTTCAACCCAAGCGTTAAATTCGACGTACATTCCTTTTGACGAATTTTCGCCAATTTATATCAATCGGTCCAATTGATTACCTGAGCTCCGGTTCCGTAGCCAAGCACAAGCAGCAGAGGTGGGGTCGTGTCACTTTCGCACTCGGCGATTTGGGGGTAATTTTCAGGGTCATTGTAATCGGCTGATTCGAATCTGGCCCAAACTATCTGCTGCTCTCGCGCTTCCCCTGGCAAAACGCTCGAATACGCCTGCGGAAAAAAATTGCACACAGTGAACGCGACGGAAAAGGTTAGAAATCGTAGACGAGACGAGGGAAAAAGGCGGAGGAAACGCAAAATAAAAACGCTGCAAATGATTGTACAGCGGTTTATTATTCCTTCGCTTCAATAATGATTTAAGAAGACTATCCATTTGTGATAAAATCCGAACATTTGTGAACGTTCCCACCGAAAAACAGATTGGTAACTATCGGGGAAATTCCGTAGCAACTATTGTAATTTTAATCATTTTTATTTTTCTTAATTTCCTAATGAAAAGCCAAATTTTTCTGCCAAACGGTACAGCTGGAGTGTTTGACGACCATTCCAATGAGTATAGAACGAATTTTATAGCTCCATGAATTCTCGAGTAAGACCCTCATGTCAAATATCTGAAAATCTCCCAAATTCGACACAAAAGATGCGGTAACTCGAGAACCAATTACCAGAAAATACCAATTGTCTCGTCCTCAAAAACCCCTTAAAATTGAGATAGCAATTTGGCTAAAGAATTGAGCCATTGTCAGGCCATGATTGATTTTTCATGACAATTTCAAGATTTTACCTCATATAGTTTTGTCAGAAAACCTATCCAATCGACCCCGCGATGGTCTCGATCGATTCAGCGTCCAAAAATCTATTGAATTTGATACCCAATACGCATTTTTCTGAAAACCCTTGGAAAATATGAATTTTCTCCCCCCCCCCCCCAAAATACCCTTAATTTCGAGCTAGCGATCTGGTTCAAGAATTGGGCCGTCGTAGGATCGAAATTGATTCTTGGTGAAAATTTCAAGAATTTAGCTATAATAGTTTGGGCGGAAAAGTGTTGACGGAGGACAGAATTTTTTTATTGGATATTCGTATTCTACATGCCTTGAAACGCAAAACAACAAATTTTGAGGGGGGTCCAAAAAAAATTTTTTTTTCCTTGGGCGATTACAGTGGTTTATTATTGAATAATAAACCAAAATGACAACCGAAGGACAAAGTGAGGTCGTTCAACTAACGGAACCGTTGCAAGCACAAAGGAACTGCATTGCAATTATCCGTGCGACCCAGTTAGAATTTTTAGCGAATACTATTCACCTGTGGGACGACTTCGTGGATGTATCCAGCGACCGATTTAATGAGAGATGGATCGGAAATCGGCTGCGGTAAAACTGTATGTCCGAGGAACGCCTGCTTCGATTGTTTTCGAGTAGTCTCAGCTGACATTTTGAACGTTGACTACCTCTTATCAAACGTTTTCCGTCGTGCGACAATTTTCCAAAAAATTACATTATCCTCTCGATAATCATCGGGAAACCTTCGAGGGTCGAGCGCGAGAGGGAAAAAAATCGAACGGAAAGTTCGCGTTGACCTTCGAGCGAAAACGCTTTGTGTTTCGAATAAACAAAACGCAATTTGGCGAAGGCAAAAAAGAGCAAGCCGAGCAGTAAACAAAGGAGCCAATACCTACGCGACGTTTTACATCGAATCCGCGGTTTTTCTCAGATAAATCGCAAGAGAATCGCCCGCGAAACGCGGATAACTATAAACTAGAAAAAAATGTACAAAGATCGAGGCTAGAACCGAGCTAGAGGACGAATTTTAACTAAGACGCAAATATACTGTCATTGCAACATTTCACTTGACAGCCAGCTGTTCCCGTCATTACATCACTGAACTGCTCGAGTCAAAACGCTTCCATCGCTTTTGAAAACTTTATTATAACCGCTTTTAACGATTGAAATACGCGCAAAACGCGGGCGATAAATTTGAAAATTATTATTTCTACGTTTTAGAATTTTTCCCCGCAATTATTATTCGAGATTTATTGAAGCTGGAAAATTGAAGAGTCTGGTAATGAATCAGCTGACGCTTGTAAACACTTCAGTGCGCGCGCAGAAATCAAACGACTTTATTGAATTCGAGCTGTTTTGATTCTCGAGTGGCAGGTGGTTCGTTGGTCGGAAAATGTTAATAAATAATTCCGAAAATTTATATTTTTACATACGGGATTCTATGTTCTAAGCTGAAACTGTGGTTATATTTTGTTTTTCACCGTTGGTAGCGCGTGGACTATTTTCTTGCCTGTAAGTTAAATACCAGACTCGTTTTCAATTTATTTTATTTGGCGCCGGGCACTTTCATCCCTTCGGACTCATCAGGGCTTTGCAGAACCATTGCCCTCTTTACCCAACTAAGGAAGACGCTGTGGTTCGTCGCATACCCATTTGATTCGACGTGGGGTTGAGAGAGACATTATTGGCCACGTTATCTCATTTTGCATTTCTATATTTCTAGCGCTTTCGCCACTCTGGGCCTCTTCGGGAAACATTTTCTGTGTAAATTTTTTTTAAAAATAGGTCCTGGTCGGTAAAAAAAAAACTTTTATACAGAAGATATTTCCTTTTTAAGAATAGGTCCTGTAGGTAAAAAAAAAAAAAATTAATTAAATTAAATAAATAAAAAACTTTTATACAGAAGATGTCTCCTGAAGAGGCCCAGAGTGGCGAAAGCGCTAGAAATATAGAAATGCAAAATGAGTTAACGTCGCCAATAATGTCTCAACCTCAACCCCACGTCGAACTAAGGATGATGTAATAGAACCATCCAAAAACAAATTATAGTGACGTTTTGTAACTGGGCGAGCCCTTCAAATCAAAATATTTACAACAATTCAACCTTGTTCATGTGATCCTGTCGTAGGTAGGTGACGAGCAGCAAGCTCCCCGACTATACCCCAGTTCCCAGTGGGTTGTTAGATTTGTTTGGACCTGGGATGTGACTATTCATCTACTCTTATTTCAACTAGATTTATTATAGAATGATGAGAAAAAAAAAAGAATTATTACAGTTTTCCCACGGCAGTTGCCTATGATACACAAATAGGTACTCACGTCCAAGTTCGCGCAACAATAGGTCACAGTTAACAGCCCAAGTCGAATATCAATCAGGGGTCCGCTTACAAGTCCGCTTACAGGTCCGAACAGGTGAACAGGTCTCGGCGAAGACGACACAGTCCAGAGTCCACCGATCCGATCGATTCGTATCGATACGATGTTGGTTCGATGCCGGTTCCCCGTCGGTCGAATCGAAGTACACCGGTTCGATAACAATCCCACTCGACCGATCGATCGCCCGGGTAACCGGTCCAATTATCGATTCACTATATTCTATATCCAGTCCAATGATCGATTCACTATAACCGGTCCAATCACGCGCGTACCGTTCCGAAATATGTTCGCTACTCCAGAATTCCGTCGGTCGGGTCGAAGTACACCACCGCTCGGTTACGTTCAATTCGCTTGTTAACTAATCGATCAATATCGGTCTGCTCGATCTAACCCGCACACGAATCCGTCGGTCTTCTTTGAACTCTTAACTCATTCTCCCCTGTCGCTTTTACGCCGCTTCGGACCATCAGAAAAGTAGGGGAAGCGGCTAAGGTAGGCCTCCGGACAGCGGCCCAAGTGTTCTCGTTACAGTATTTTTATTTTTTTTCAAACTTGGCTAACTCTTACCAATCGTTTGCTCAATTTTGGTTTATTTTATATTTCAGTCTAGAAATAATGCAGTACTTAGATGTTAAGGAAGCAGTAGAATCAGAACGATCCTGTTGGTTGTGTTTCCGAAAGATATCAGACGATTTTTCGACTTTATTTATATATGGATTGCATAACCTCGGAATAATCGAATTGTCATGAAGAATTGTTTTGCATTCGTATAGAAATTTTTATTTTTGCATGCATTTCAAATAAGACAAAATTGTTCAACCGGAGTTTGCCCAATTGATAATATTATCTTAATGGCTCTGTATATTTCTCCCCTTTTTTGTTAAAAAAGACCTATTTTCCCATTTTTCTGATTGAGGTTTCCCCCTTGAGACTTGGCAACACTGGCTCATTCTCAGATGTTCTGCGAACAGTTAAAGTTGTTTATCAGTGTTGTCACGGAAGTGACAGTGACGGTCAATGTTGTCACGGCCCTTCCTGTTCGTTACTGTTATTTTTTCAACAGTTAACCCTAGAATGGCACCGTGTTTTTTCCCAACGTTAACCGCACCGTGGGGTGGATTCCACCCCATTTTTTCAAGAGCGTAAAAAAAATATATTCGTCTGTATATTCATCGTATTTTAATTTTTAGGTGGTATTTCAGATCCTAAGGATTGAGGAAAAAAAGAAAACATTAAAAAAACTATGTATAACTTTATTAAACTTTGAAAAACTTGAACGAACGCGTAAAATTTTTTTTCTTTTAGAACATTTTCGTATTGATCAAAAATATCTCTTGGAGTTGTTCCAGTAACGAAAGAACATAAATTATCAAAAACTAGAGATGTCACACTATTAGGAGAAAAAAGAATTGTGTCAAAATTTGAACTTGGGACTTCTGTAGGGCACTACGAACATGATGCACATTTCCAAGCGCTGTGGTCGCTTCTGATGGGGTTTTCACACTGGATGCACTCCATTTTAGTTTTTCCGTCTTTTCCTCGATCACAGAAGTCGCATCGAACTTGCTTCGCCAAGTAATGAGGGGCATCTTGATCAGCAGAGCGTTGGTTATCCGCTGAATTTTCGCCGAAAATGGAGACCAACGACATTCGAAGTGACCACGCATGCAGTGAAAGAATCTTTTTTGCGTCTCCTTGAGAGCCAGGCTTGCTAGAAACTATGTTCCTCATTTTTTTTACATCCTTTATTAGAGGGAACAGTTTTTTTCCAATGATAGCCTTTTTTTCCAGTGATGATTTCAGCTTTCCTTACCTCGTCATCTTCAAAGTCACTAGCTTCCCCACCTCCTCCAGCAGCAGTTCCTCTTCCTCCAGAGACTCCAATATCTTCCGAATTTTTTCAGGCCCATAATATTTTCGTTGCCTAGCCATCATAGTACAAAACCGACCAAAAAACACTCGGAAATTACCTAGGAAAAACGGGAAGATTTGCGAAAAATTTATCGGATAACCGCACCGTGGGGTGGAATCCACCCCAAAGTAACTTGATGAACTGTCTCTTCAAAATCTGACGCATGGCTGACTTCAAAAAAGGCATGACAGGGTTAGCAGAACCTTTCCGCGTTTATACATGTTCATTAGATTAGAAGGAAACTCCTAGAAACAGCATGGATATCAAAACAAAAGGCGCTGGGGTGGAATCCACCCCACGATGCAGTTCTAGGGTTAAAATTAACAGTTTTAGTTCTTCTGCGAACGTTGATCAACGTTTTCCCAAAGTAGCAGAAACGAACTCTTGCGAAGAACTATTACGTCCCCAATGAAGTTGCCAAAGGACAGAAAGGTTCAGAGTCCAGAAGCAATATCAGACAGTCTTCAACTGGACCTCATCCAAAGCCCCTTCCTCGTCCTCTTTCTCGTCTAAAGACCTTTATTGTCCTTTCAAGATAAATTTGGAGAAGCTTTCTGCAGAATTGATACATATGTGTCCTAAATGTAATAATTAATGAGTCTTCCTTGTTTTTGCAGAGTATCCGAGTGAACCCTGCAAGCGTAATAATTGACGATCTGATCTGTTTTATAAGTAATCATCTCTTCATTCTTGAGTCGAGCAATTCTGCAAGTCGAGTGCCATTTTACAACATGGAATTACTCCTTTTATTGCTAACGGTTCCTGCGATATTTGGCAGTTCTGCAGAAAACTTGAAAAACGTCGTCCTCGTGATATTTGATGACTTGAGGCCAGCTTTGGGATGCTACGGTGACAAAAATGCAGTCACTCCGAATATCGATCTCATTGCGAAGGATGGAATCGTCTTTAAGAAAGCTTATGCCCAGGTGAGTGAATGGGAAGAGCATATTATTAACCCTAGAACTGGAACCACAAGTAGATTTTACATGTTGAGTGGAATTGCGACGCTGCTGCTCACTGTAGGCTCTACTGAACCTATCTCCTCAGAGGATCCTCAGCCTGCACACGGGCACTCCAAATTCTATTCTTTAGGTGCTCGTTCGGTCGCCTGGTTTTTCTCCCCGTCGCACACCCTGGACATAAAAAAATGTGACGACTAGGAAAATATGAGTTTGGTATTGGTTTGAAGCTCTGAGGGCTATTCATCCTCTACAGACGATGAATAATTGTTTCAGTAGCCACCTAAGTATCGATTGCAAAATCCTCTAGTTGGAATTTCCTTGCAGTATTCCACAAGGTGCTCTAGTCGCTGAACTTGTTCGATCTTTTTGCAGCAAGCGCTTTGCGCACCATCTAGAAATTCTATGCTCACGAGTCGTAGGCCGGACACGCTACATCTTTATGACTTCTATAGCTATTGGAGATCGTTTGCTGGGAATTTCACAACGTTGCCGCAATATTTCAAAGAAAGTAACTACCATACGAAATCAATAGGAAAGGTATTTCATCCAGGTAAGAAGAAGCTCGGCTCTTTGTTTGCATGGTGCTACAGGTTTTTTTTTACACCTTCCTCCGCAGGAATATATTTCTGACCCGTAGTCTGAATTTCTACTGTATCATTCCATCTAGAGTTTGAATCTGTACTACGTCCTTTTTCCCATTTTCAGGAGAGAGCAGTAACTTTTCTGACGACCAACCCTACAGTTGGTCCGAAGCCCCTTTCCACCCGAGCACAGAAATTTATAAAAACGCCGAAGTTTGTTTCTCAGATGAGGAGCCCTTTGTTCCTCACAAAAATGTCGTCTGCCCTGTACGACTTTCTTCACAGCCAGGTGGTTCTTTGCCTGATATTGAAAGCACGCATGAAGCCGTCAAGTTTCTCCGGCAGACTAAAACTTCGCCAAAGCCGTTTTTCCTCGCTGTTGGTTATCACAAGCCTCACCTGCCTCTCAAGTACCCTCAACACTTCAATGGTATGGAAAGCGTAGAATTTTTATTATTTTTATCGCCCATCTATTTATATAAGAAAAATTATACAATGTAAGATGCAGCTGTTATCAGAAGTGCAGGAATTATTCCAATGTCAATATTATGGAATTTCTTCTGTTTCTTAGACTATCATGAACTTCATAGAGTTATCCTGCCGACGCACCAAAACAAACCCCCTGGAATGCCTGATATTGCATGGAATCCTTGGACCGATCTCAGAGAACGTTATGACATTGAAAAATTAAATCTGAGTTTCCCATACGAGCGTATTTCTGGTGAGAATATAATTATTCGCAGTGGCGTTGTCAGTTTTGGAAGGAGAGAGTCTGAATCCATTTTATTTTGTTGCAGAGTAATCTGCTGATTTAAACTCCAAATAGGAACGTTTTCTGTTTTAGCCCTCAGTAGTCAATTTTTTCTGCACCATCTGTTACTGAACCTCTTCCATTTTTTATTATATTTCTCAACTTCGCACCACTGGTGTCCTTGACCAGCTGCATGATTGATTGAGCATTTTTCCGGTTTATACAGGGTGCGGCATAAAGGACGGACGATTTTTAAAAAATCATAAAATCGGCAATTTTTATTGCAAAACAAATAGATTCGACTTTGTAATTGAATAGCATTTTCGAAAGTTAAGTGTTGAAAATCACGTCATTCAAGTGGTGTCCATTGTTGGTGATGCACTGCTGTAGGCGTTCTTGGAAGTTTGCAAAAACTCTCGTTCCGAGTTGACCGTAACAGAATTTCAATTAACGTCTTCAAAGAAATAAGGGCCGTTGACGCAAGTTTGGGTTACAGCGCACCAAGCTGTCACTTTTGGGCTGTGCAGAGGTCTTTCATATAATTGTCGCGGATTTTCAGTAGCCCAATAACGACGATTCGTTATTTCTGACAAAACTGTCGTAAGCGAAAACCCGGTGCTCAACAGTCCACGGCTCCATGGTTTCAACTAACAAAAATGCTAGGACCTCACGAATTGAGACACGCTCCTCTCATATGTCGGCGTAGTAGGGGAGGAGTACTAGCCATTCCAAAAGCGTCCGTCCTTTATGCCGCACCCTGTAGTTGAGCGCTTTCTAACTTTTTGTTACCAGACGAGACCACCAAATTGATACGACGCAGTTACTATGCTTCTGTTACCTATGCTGATTCGCTTCTTGGTGAAATCGTTAAAGAACTCAAGGCTTCTGGATCGTATGATGATACTGTCATCGCTCTCCTTGGAGACCATGGTATGTTTCCTGTCTTTGAGGTCTAATTTTGTTGAAAATTTATGAGTTATGAATCCTATATTAATCTGTTATACCTCGACACTAATAGAGATATGGTACGCTTGGTTTCATGAGGCTAATGAAAGAATTTATCCTTACCGAGTTCCTAGCCATGTATTTTTTTTTTTACTTGCCTTGTTACAAATACACCATTCGCCATTGATCTCATGGTACTCTTTGCTTTCATAGCACGTTTTGCTTTAGTCGGACCATATATACTCACGTTCTTTTCATTTGAAAATTGGAGCAAGTGATAATTCACTTTCAAATCGTTTGCATTAGTAGAAGTCAGCTCGCAAGATGAAAATCGGCTAATGATTTGGGTAAGCTGTTCCAAGCAATGATTTTAGACCAATCCCTCTTCCAGAGAAAGAGAAAGGGGATCCCCAAGGAATAATTTGGTTATTTGTAACGATTTAGCTGCAACTATGCCTACATAACTGAGGAAACTACACTGTAAATCTCTCAAACGTTTCCTCTATAATCTTGACATTTATGGCACTACACTGAGCCATACCAAATAATTACGGTTTTATTGGACGTTTTCCCCGCACTGAAACTTTTTACTTTCAAATGATGTTGTTGATCCGTCCTTTGCAAAATCATCTCTTCTGGGAGAAAATAACAGCTTTGGTACTCTTCAGTTTCCCTCCCTATTTAGCTTTGGCAGTTTCCATTCACGTTTCTGCTAGCATTGATTTTCGTGGGGAAAGAACGTGCATGTATGTCCAGCTATTGGGATCTGTAGTGATACCAATGTTTACAGACATATAATCTACACACTTTTGAGCCAAGTTTGTATACAGCATACAATCCGTATTGTTTTGATCTGATAAGATCTGGAAAATTATTTTACAAGCCCTGGCAATTCTGAATCAAAGCATGAATTTTCTTCTCTAGGTGGTCGCATTATTTCTTTCTGCATGTTGAGGGGGAGAATAACGAGGCGACCTCTTCTCCATTTTTGGCCCTCCTTATAGGGCCATAGGTACCCTTGGTCCTATAATGCCCTGAAGAAGCCCGAACGGGCGAAAGTACTTGGCTGAATTAAAAGAAAGAAAAAATGGAGAAGAGGTCGCCTCGTTATTCTCCCCCTCAACCTGCAGAAAGCATGAATTGAAGTGCACCAAAAAATAACTGCCAAGTTTGCAAATTATTATAAACATTATAATAATAGTTGGATATAGTATAGTTATTTTGTTGCAGGTTGGGCCTTGGGAGAAAACGGAGAGTGGTCAAAGTATAATAATTACGAGGTCCAAACTCGAGTCCCATTGATAATCCGTCCTCCCACCAAAAACCTCATAATTCAACCAGGCGTTAGAAATGATGTCGTCGAGCTCTTGGACGTTTTTCCGACTTTAGCCTTCTTGGCTGGTCTTCCTGCCGTTCCATCTTGCGGTGATAAACGTACAGATCTACAGCTCTGCACTGAAGGGCAGAATATTTTGATGGGACACAAAGTAAGTCTGCGTGTCACTAAAGCGAAAAAGCTATTTTCTCTTCTGATGTAAGATGAATTTAGCTAACATTATCTGGCCGATTAACCCTTTCTCCCCGGAACGTTCCCGACCACTGTGAACCCCCTACCGAAGGATTTTTCAGTCTGCCGGCCGCTTGCTCTCTGTCTTCCTCTCTTATTTTCGCCCACTTTCACTCAACATTATTTCTCAACTGAATTATTTTTGAGTTTGAGTTATTTTGAGTTTGAGCCTTTAGGCGTCTGTCGGGGAGAAAGGGTTAATGAAGCTGAGCCAGAAAGCGCCGAACATATTTCACTCTTGCGGAATAAGGGAACAACTCGAAAAAGCTGATTTTCAGAAAATCGCCATCAAAGTTTTGCTCTTTCACAAATCGCCATGTCTTCATAGGAACGTGTTCAACGGTGATGAATTTTCACCTCTGAATAGGCAATCCCACCTTACAATACGAACATTAATGCTATTAGTTGAGTAATACTATAGTTCTGAGCTGGTCAGAGGATACGGGAATAAAAAATGTATCGCACAAGATATTGGGTATGACTGAATATATTATACAATAGAAAAATAAAGGTTACATTCCTGTTTGTAAATAAAGTGTCCTTGACCAGATGTCTTGGTTGCCTATAACATCCCTCCCCGCTAAGAAATGTGAAATTCCCCCAAAAATTAAATGAATGAACTGATAGAAATATTTACTTTCGATTAGTTTACATCCTCTGGAAAACGGATAGGTTTTTACTTCCATGTTTACGTAGTAAATGGAAGTATTGAGATCGTCTGAAAAGTCGAATTCGGAACCGAGGTCCTGATGGAAGAAATTTTCATAGTAGTATACTCAGAAACACTTTCTGAACAAGTGTCTGTGTGTCTGTCTGTCTGTGGTCACAAACTGACATAAATCGCCATATCTCCCTGAAAAATGGATGAAACCCTATGAAATTTTAAGGGAATGTTCTCCCAGTGATTGTGCAAAATTAGGTTTTTCCGGATTTTGAATTACACACAGTACTTCCGAGATATAAGCGTTCAAAGTTTTTTATGTTTCGATTTTTACAGGCTATGAGAGTCAATATTTTTCTACGTTTGAGGGCTTGAAATGTCGGTTATGGCAAGCAGAAAACACTAGATTTTTTGTATAGTGGGTCACATACAATGCCTCCACGTTATGAGCGTTTTTCACGATTTCACTAGTGCATGTTTTGTATTTTAATTTTTACAGGCCGCAAAACTCAATGTATTTGAACGTTCAAGGTCTTAAAATGATGGGGTCGGCAATTGAATGATGCCTGATTTTTATCAAATTGGTCACATGCAGTACTTCCGCGTTATTTGCACATTTGCTACATTTTGATTTTTATAGACCACAAAAATGAATATATTTGAACGCTGGAGGACTTAAAATTTTTCTATATGACAGTTGAATATCGCTTGATTTTTATTATTGGGTTCACATGCAGTACCTCCTCGTAAAACGCATTTTCAGTTATTTTAATTGTATTTTTTGGGTCTCTTTGCTTTAAATGTGACCAACTTTGACCTCGTTTACAAAACTTGTTTTGCATAGTTTGGATAACACACAGTACTTCCGCAATATGCCATTTTCTAACTTTTGAGATCTTAATAGACCGCAATAGTGAAGATACATTAGACTTTAAATTTTCTATATGACAGCTGAATATTGCTTGATTTTTATTATTGGGGTCACCTGCAGTACCTCTTCGTAAAACGAATTTTCAGTTATTTTATTAAGTGTTATTGTACTTTTAGGGTCTCTTTGCTATAAATATGACCAACTTTGACCTCGTTCACAAAACTTGTTTTGTATGGTTTGGGTAACACACAGTACTTCCGCCGTACCCCGTTTTTAAGCTTTTGAGATTTTTATAGACCACAAGAGTGAATATACTTTAGACTTTGAATTTTTCTATATGACAGCTGAATATCGCTTGATTTTTATTATTGGTGTCACATGCAGTACTTCCTCGTAAAACGCATTTTCAGTTATCGTGCTTTTTGGGGCTCTTTGCTATATATTTGACCAACTCTGAACACGTTCACAGAACTTGTTTTGTATAGCTTGGATAACACACAGTACTTCCGCCGTATGCCGTTTTTTTGCATTAGAGATTTTTATAGACCACAAGAGTGAATATACTTTAGACTTTAAATTTTTCTTTATGACAGTTGAATTTTGCTTGATTTTTATTATCGGGGTCACATGCAGTACTTCCTCGTTACACGCAATTTCAGTTATTTCATTCTAGCGCTTTTGTAACTTTCGGGTCTCTTTGCTTTAAATATGACCAACAACGACCATGTTTTGTTTTGTTTTGGTCTCATACCGTACTTCCGCCCTACGCCGTTTATCGCTGTTGAGCTTTCTACAGGGTGCAAAAATCAATATATTTGACGCTATAGGTATTAAATATTTGTAATGGCGAGTGAATGACGCCTGATCTTTACCGCTAGGGTCACACGCCGTACATCCATGCTATCCAGTAGTTTTTTCGATCAGAAATATTCACATTAGCCAAAAGTCAATATAGTTGAACGTTTGAAAGGACGTGAAATGTTATCTATGGCGGGTGAATGACGATAGATTTTTATCATTAAAGTCGCCGTATACCATTATACTTCCGCTATTTTTGGGTCTCCTGGCTCGTTTTTCAATAACAGCTGTTGCAAATTAACGTTTCGGCCTTCGTACGATTTTCTCGATTTTATAATTGGTTATACTATTTACCGACTCAAACATGGAAGTACTGTGTGATCTATGCACACCACTGGTTTTACTTTTCGCTGAGCGCGAACTTTTACGTGTTCTGGAGTTTCCAAAGTTTGAGTCGATGCTGGAGTTATGGGACATTGGGGGTCCGCAGCCTCAAGGTTTTTGTCGTGATCATGACTTGTTCCTTCGTTAGAATGGGTTTTAACTTCTTCATTTCCTCCTTGGTCGGCTGTTCTAGTTTTTTTCTGGCTGGCATGAACACTTATTGACCTCAATACTATTTTTCCCGACTTAAAACGTCGTTTGCTCCTCTTCCGTGAAAATCCCTATTATCTTCTAATGAGCTTTCCATCGTTTTCAGAAACGCTCGGCCTTTTCTCAGTACCCCAGGCCTAGTAAACATCCTTCCTCCAACAGCGACAAGCCGAAACTAAAGGACATTCAATACATGGGCTATTCTATCCGTACAAGCCGATTCCGTTACACTGAGTATGTGAGTTTCAAAAATTTTACTCCAAACTGGTCGGAACTTGTCGCAGCCGAACTTTTCGACCATATGAAAGATATTGATGAATATGTTAACCTTGCCGAGGATCCTGACTACCGGCAAATAAGGGATTTCTTGAAAGACGAGCTGCACGACCAAGGAAGTTAAAGGTTAGTAGACGTAGCACGAGAAACTTGATAGAAAAATTAATAGTTTTCAAAAAATTTTATCGGTGTAATTTTTTTACTTTATTCACTATAGCAATGTGGAAAAGAAAGAATGCTTTAAGATTTGTGTTTTTACTGTTATCCATCATCATTAGCGAACCGAAGATGTTTCTAAAAGATGTTTCCGTAAGCGACTTCTTGTTCGAATAATTTCATACGTTGCAACGATTGCACGCGCAATGAGAATTGTTTTCTTTATTTGTGAAGGCGTTCCAGAAATTCGCTGCTCGATACTAGACAAAACAAAATCATCAGTGAATCGAGAACATGAGAAAAAATAATCATAACCTTAAATGACGTGACTATTTCGATATGTTTAAATTTTTTTTTTACTCTTTAGATCTATTTCTGTTTTTGCCCTTTATATAATTCGAGTCGCTATATTTATAGGAAGATGCTGGCCAAATTTTTTTGCATTCTCGTTACAATCTAGGCGTTTCTGCAAGCTGATCAAGTGTTCATGATTAACATTGTATTCGGACGACCGAAAAAGATTTAGACGACATTTTTTTTTTTCAAAAACGGCACACAGGGAAAAATTTCTATAAAAATCATTTCCAGAAGGAATTGCTTACTCTTTTGAGAATATCCCTCTCTGGAAACGGCATTAGCGTTGTGCTGTTGATATGCTGCTGGCGAATTTTTTTATCTCTGGCATAATGCTTCGCCTGCAACGTAAGGAAAATTATTCGGATTTCTCACCATTGCCAAGCGGGTAAATCAAATTAGTTCAAGCGGGAGATTAATTAGCAGCTTTGAAAGTTTTGGCGATATATTTGTCAATGAAATATTATAAAACCCAGAATCAATCGCTCAATGAGTGTTGGTCCCGACCAATTAGGTACTTAGTTCTCCGGTACGCTGCTCTGATCGCTGCACGTACTGAACGCTTCAGCTCTGATACCTCCGTGCTCAGGAGATGTGGACGTACGCGAATATGTTAAGATCTATAGGGGTATTCATGGTCGGTGTCGAGAGATCGGGTTGTCGAGAAATCGAGATGTCGAGAACCGCGCGCACCATGAAGATCCTCTCAGTGAAGCCCGTATCGAGATCGAGAAATGGACTCATCTATTAAGGCCTCCATGGCCGAATACAAACCAAATGAATTTGGTTTCTGCCTATTCGGTGACAATTCCATTCGTTTTTGGTAACACAAATCATGAAGATCACGAACGATAAAAATAAAATAATGGATAAAAATCGGAATCAGAGGAAAGATTTGTCAAATAGCCGTCGTTTCGCGTTGTTGTTTACATCGACATTTGGCGGGAACGCCGAATCCAATGAATTTAGTTTCTGCCTATTAGGTGACAATTTCCATTCGTTTTTGGTAACCCAAAACTCACGAACGCGAAATAACGGATAAAAATCGGAATCAGAGGAAAGATTCGTCGAATAGCCGCCGTTTCGCGTTGTTGTTTACATCGAATTTGGCGGGAACGCCGAATCTCGACTTCTCGACGGATTTCTTGACGCTTTTTTGGATCGAATTCGATTTCTTGATCGAGATGTGAAACGGCGTACTGCGCATGTCCAGTCGAGAAAGTTTCCATGGCAACCTTATCAATCTCGACTTTCTCGACGTCTCGACACCGACCATGAATACCCCTTATATAATGGGAATTATTATCGGTTCGGACGAACGGTCTAATGCAAAGAGAATTATTGTTCTTAATTATGTATCATAATCTAGTACTATTGGACAAGTCCTGCTTCTGGCCTACCACCGAGTTCGGATGGGCAACCCTGAGTCGGGGTGTAGTGGCAGCAGTGGGTTAAGCCGAGGCCGAGTGGGACGGAGCCCGTTGGGACAGTCTCCTAACGCCATCTTAGCGTATCTGTTCTGCTCTATTGCTCAGTATTGAGTCGTTGTGAATATCCATAGTTGAGAGTTCAATATATCAAGTTCAGAACGTTTTGTTCATTACAGTCCGTGCACATTGTATTTGACCGAACCAGTGCGCGTTTGCACAATTCAAGTACGTATGACGTAAGTACGTATATATACTTTACAATGAGTAGACTAGATGAAGTGATAGTATTACGTTACCAAATCCTCAATGTCCATCATGCTCTTCAAATAGTTGTGGTGAATAATTTCTGCTTCTCGGTCATTGAAGGAAAACGACGAACCGGTCGTTTTCATGCAGATCATGAATAAAAACGTATTGTCACACCTCGATGTTGGACTTAGGATCACTGAAAAAAGTTGAGGAAGCTTTCGTTTGATTTGTGTAGAGATAATTATTTAAAAAATATTGTCAACCTAAAAATCTTGTAACACCATACTTCAACAGCTGAGGCTTCCAATCTCAGTCGACTAAGAATCTGTATCAAAATTATAAATATTTTTCGTCAAGCTATTGACACAGTAATTGGATTCGTTTATATACCGCGTACTAAATGCTTGCACTTGTAGTAGGATTTCATCAAAATAAGTTTTCGCTTAGGGCTGTGAATTAGCGTGTCGATAATTTGAAAAAATTTGTCGTCATTCCACTTGAACGCCATTTTGTCGACAATCTACGAAACAAAAGTGCCCTTGATTTGATATTCTCTATTGAATTGACGTGTATTCCTTGTCATCGGGTTTTCAATTGAAATTACTCATCCTAGATTGAATAATATTCAACCGAATACTCACAATTCCGCTCTTTTTCAAACAGCAGTACGCAAAGCACTGGAACGGTGAAAGAATATTTCGTTATTAGGGGAAAATTATTTCTAACCTTTCCCACCGCGTGGAACCGAATTCAAAAACGTTGAAAATGATTGTACAGTGGTTTATTAGTCTTTTGCTTAATCCACTTGTTGTTGGTAACTAAGGGCAAACTCTGGAAAAATCAGCAACATTTTAAATATTTTCAATTTTATTCTAAATATTTATATTCAAATTAATTGTCTAATGATACAGCTGAAGAGTTTGACGAGCATCCTAGCGTTATAGCTTCTCAAATGATCTAATTATACCATCTTGCCAAATTTCTCTAAATCTCGGTCATTCTGCATCAGAGCTGTTTCAACTCGAGAGCTATTAAATCTATCGTTCCCGCTGTTGTCTCATTTGATTCAGCTTCTAAAAACTTATAGAAATTGATTCTAAACAAACCTTTATTTAAAAAAAAAAATTAAAAATTAAAAAATAATAAAAAATACAAATTTCTCCCCCCTTTTTTCATTTTATTTTTTTTTATGTTACAACCAAGCGAAGTTAAATTTTTTTCGACTGTGCCAAACATCAATAATTCAAGGAGAGTAAATGAAATAAAAATATCTCATTTTTTTATGAAGCACCTAAGTGAAAAAAATTCATCCTTTTTCCCATGAACATGGTCAATTGTGAACGAGTTAGAAGGTTCAATAATTTTATGCATAGATAAGAAGAATAAAGGAGTTATGAATAAATTAGATACAATAATAATAATATTATTGAGTTACAAAAGGAAGCGACAGAGAAATTAAATCGAACTTTCTTTTGAAATCGAGGTGCAAATATCTATGAGACTCACTCGAGTGCGGTGATCGGTTGGTTCCATAGTTTCAATATTGTGGACTGAAAATCGAACTTGATAAATATTTTCATTCATCTGCTATTGACGATTTTTTCATCGTAATTGGTATCCTACTTCTGTTAATCGTGCTTGGGCGAGAGGTTACCACGATCTCTGAATGAACTAATTTATTCTGTTAGTCCAAGCGCTTTCGCCAATACCGGCCTCACTAGGGATACAATTTTTGACTTGGTTAGTCATGTCCCCCATGTGTTGTCTTATTTACAGTTAATCAACTTGGCGTCTCTAGTTTAACCTCGCTTGAGACAATAGAGGAACGCTATTTTTTGAAGGAAAGAATCGCATGTTGAAATGTATAGAATTAACTTGCTCGGCGGTCACACTAGAACTGAAAATAATACATTTTTCGCTAAATATTATTTGATGGTAACATATCGCTGGCAACCTTGCATCGAATATTACAGACGACATGTCAGGTGGCCAAGAGCGTTGTCCAACTGGGCCAACAAAGTAAAAAACCGTGTTCCTGATGAGGTCTGTATTGGTGAAAGCGCTCGGACTTTGCAAATAAATGAATTCAATGAGAGCTCGAACATACCTTTCAGCCCCGAGAATGTTTTAACGTTAAAATATGCGCAGCAATAATGAAACCGCATTCAAATTAAAATCAACGACTCACTTAGTGTTTCCCAAGCAATCATTTGGCCTAGATTATCGTAACAGTCCGACACCTGGGATATGAATTCCATCAGAGCATTGCCAACGTCCTATGGAAAACAAGAAGCGGTTGTTAAAGAGAAATTAGAACTGGCACAAGAATTCCCAGTTGATCGAGGGAAAAGGTAATCGAAAACCTTCCGAACTTTTCCTGGTAGGTTTTTTTACTCAAGCAGGAAAATTTTGAATACTTGACTCGAGCAGAATTGTTGATTTTTGTTTTGGAATTGACATTTTGTTTTGGAATCTTCGAGATGGTACATTGCTCAAACATCTGGAGTTCCTTTTGACGAATCTTTGTAGCTTTTTGAGCTAGTGGTCACATGTTCGTCGAATGAAAGATGTCAGTCACAATATAACCCGAGGTCCTGCATTGATGACTGATGCGGACTGGGCGAAGGACGAGAGTGACTCAAAATTATACACTTTCGCCCATTCGGGCATCTTCAGGGCGACGTAGAGCCACAGCCTGGTTTTTCTCCCCATCACAAGCCCCGGGCATCAAGAAATGCGTCGAGAAGGAAAAGATAAAATTAATGTTACTAACCGAGCGACAGTAAAAGGAAGGCGCGGTGACAATCGCGATCAGCCATACACGAACATATAGCGATTCGCAATCCGCAAACATGCTGTCAAACGATACGTTCCTTCCACTGACCGAGGAATTCCTCGCATTTAATTTATACTTCCCGACCTAGAAACCAGGCGACGGCTTGTTGTCATTTTCCGCTAGGTTGCAGTGTATTTGTTACCAAGAAAGCAAAATCAATTTCCATAGATTTTGGACGCTGAATCGAATTGGACTATAGCGGGGTCTATAGCTTCATTGGTTCTCGAGTTATCGCTCCTTTAGTACTGAATTTGGGAGATTTTTTAGCATGAGGGTATTACTCGAGAGTTCTTGGAGGATAAAAATCGTCATATACTCGTTGGAATGCTCGTCGAACACTCTTAACTATACCGTAAGGCAAAAATTTTAGCTATTAATTTGAAATTAAGAAAAATAAAAATGATTAAAATGACAATAGTTGCTACGGTACCTTACCAGATTTTTTCTCTATATTTTACAAGAAGAAAAGGTGAAGAAAAATTGAGAATGGAGGAAGATTTAGGGGAAGGAGTTATTTTGTCTTAGTTTTGGGGAAGCTTTTCTCCCACAAAGGGGCGACCTACGCTTTCCTTACTATACCTTGAGCCTGAAGTTACAGGAATAACTCTATATATAATGAGGAGAAATCGATGAATATACATGTACAATTGCAGTAAAAGCAAGATACCTTTCAGCGTCAAATTGAAGCTATTCCGCGCCGTGTCGCGTATGGTGCGCAGGTCTGGGGCTTCCAGCCGTACAACCAGCTGGAAAGACTGCTGAAGTTTTTTGTTAAAAAAGCATGTCTACTGCCCATAACTACTCCGGACTACTTCATCTACCGCGAGCTTCGGCTGGAGAAAATGTTTCTGCACACCTTGACGTTGCATCTAGGGTACCTGAAGGTTGCAACCATGGATGAAAGTCGCCTGCCGAAACATATAGCGCGCGAAGTATGTAGGCTGAAGTGCGGTGGTTTGGAGAGTGGGAGCTTGGGAAAGGCATTTTGGCGAGCAAACTCAGCTTGGTGGTCTGGACGATGTTGTGAGGGAAGGGGAGCGACTCCTAGAATGAATGAGACTTGTGGAGTGGAACTCGGTGTCGGACGCGGCAAAAGGCTAGGCTAATCATAAGCCGTATGCGGCGCTTGATCACGATAGTACACGGTACATAGATGCAGAGGACTGCTGGTTCGTTAGTAATATTATGAGAGCTCGAGGTGAGATGATGGATCTCAATTGCTTGCCGGGGAGGAGGGATTGGGATTTCAATCACTCGATGTGCAATATGGCTGAAGAAGAACGAGCACTTTTTGGCCAGGTGCCGGGCCTTGGCCGAATATAGGGTGCGCTATTTGGGAAAGGCACATTTAGGCACAGCTGAGCTGATCGAGGTGTTGAATGGTAAGGGCTGGGAAGATCTAAATAGGTACATCAGGGATGCTAGCAGGTATAGAAAGGAATTAATTGAGGAATTTAATTATTGTTAGAAGAGAACTGTGAAGTGTTGGTCTTGAGAAATTGTTTTGTTTGTTCTTTACAATAGCACAGTTGAGCTATATTTTTCCAATGCTCATTTCACGTACCAAATTGTACCACTGGTAGACAGTATGAACCATGCCATATGAGGTGTTTTTTTTTTTTTGTTTTTTTTTTGTGGAATATGTATGAGTTGTTTGCTAAATAAACATAGTTTTCATTCATTCATTCACACGTATAATTGAAAAGAGCTCAAGATTCTATTGACCTGCAGCTTCTGCAGATTTCTTCAATGGGAACATTTTCGAAACAGAATTCGATTCAATATTCGTGCGAATTTCTACAAAAACCAGCTAAAATGAATAAACCGTAGGTTTGAGCTCGTTTTTTAATTCCGTAAATTTACAAAAATGGTGACACATTTTATGCACGCAAGATACACTATTTTTTAGTCGAAAAAATAGCTATGCAAAAACGCACCTACTAGCATTTCGACGCGAATTTATACAAAAGAACCAAACATATTTTTCCTCGCGAATGTGACAAATCAACGAACGTGCACGTTACCAATTAGTAAGGAAAACGACCCAAAACTCGGTCTAAAATTAGCAAATATCTAAGACGAGACGAATTGATAACGGCTGATTGATACTAATCGAAGTATCGCGTCGTCAACTTGGAGCGCTGCTCAATCGTCATCGGCTATTTGCTATTTGAACAGAAAACTGAAACAATGGAAAACAATTAAATTTCAACCAATTGTTTTAAAAAACAAATTACAAATGAGTATTTTAGTTATATGTATTTTCAGCTATAGACTATTTTCACTTTCGGCAGTTGAGAAGATGAGAATAAGTACAACATTCTCTCTTGCAAATCATTTATATTTTCTCCTCGAGCGCTTTCGCCTTTCAAGGCCTCTTCGGAGGAAATGATTCTGTAGGATAAGGAAACCATAGTTTTATTATTACTGCTTTAATTATTAAATAGCACATCTAGTCTAGAAATTATAAAGCCGAATGGTTCATCATTATGATTGGCAACATCAAGTTAGCTTACCGTTTAGTTAATAAATTGAGACCGTCATCTGAGTTCGTCACCTCTTGAATAGGATCGTCATTTATCTTCACGTCACATCAAGTTTACATTAAATCTTATTCTAGAGCTGAGTTAGAGGGGATAAAAAATATTTTATAAAAACTGACCAGGAAAAGATGCTGGAAATAATTGACTGGAACCTTCTACATCGTCATCATTCTAGTCAATCATTTACAGCATCTTTTTCGAGTCAAATTTTCTGTTTTTTTATCGATTTAAAAATGGAAATATTTTTCAACCCTTCTAACTCGACACTAGAATAAGATTTGATCTGGACTTGATGTGACCTGAAGATAAATGACGATTCTAATCAAGAGGTGACGAACTCAGATGACTGTTTAAATTTATTAACTAGACGAATTAAGTCTCCTGAAGAGGCCTTGAGAGGTGAAAGCGCTCGGGAAGAAAACATAAATTATATGCAAGAGAGAAGGTTGCACTTATTCTCTACTCAGTGTTGCCAGGTTTCCTCTTTTTGGGGGAAAACTCCACCAAAACGTAGGAACAATTACTCTTTTGCCTTCTCCCCAAATCCTCCCTCAATCTTTTTTTTCGCTCCCCTTTTATCTACTTCTTTTCTATAAAAAGTAAAAATTCCGATAATTGGTTTTTTTATTATTTATAACTTTTTTATTAGTGTTTTTTATTTGCTATTAATTTTCATATTTTTCATTTTTGCATTGTGAAAAGTAGTTTTAATTTACGCCGAAAAATTCCCATACTCAGCCGCCTGTTGGAAATTTTCACTAAAGAAATATCATGCAACAATTGTCAGGCTCCTCATTTTCGCTAGATATCGAACAATGTACAAAAATTTTACGATTCCCAGAAATTCTTCCAAGCAATACAAAATGATGTATTTTTTTGCACAACAAATCCCTTCACCCGCAATATTGATGAGCTGAGTCTATTTTATGTCACTACAATAACGCTTCACTCGAGCTAAAAATTCCCAAAGCTCCCTTTTTTTGTTTGAAAAAATACCCACTTTCCCCTTTTTCTTGTCGAGGTTCCCCCTAACCTGGCAACACTGTTACACCTCACCAAGCGACAGAGCTGCATGGACAAGCGACAATTGAAAATATTTTCACTTTATTACAGTCGTCCGTAGACGTCGAGGTTACCTGTATGGATAGCCGTGGGCTTTGGACCGAAAAATCGACAGTATGACAGAAAAGAAGACAGTCGTGATAAGAAGGCCGACTATGCTGAGGATTTGGCGCATCCTGACGTCGCCGCCTTTCCTCGAGCCCGCGTCGATCATCATAATCATGCCGATAACTATTGCGGCGTCTGGATTTAATAATTAAGGAAGACGACTAGCGTTCATTATTAAGCTTCGCATTCTAACAAGAGCCAGCAGCAGAAAAATTACTCATACTTAGTTATTTTTACTTGGATCAAGTTTGTGGGAAGCCCGATGATATAAAAATAACGTGAGCACAATCCAGCGATTTCCCAAGCCTCCTCAAGTCTCGCCTCTGGCAGAGTACTCGCCTCTAATAGGTGTAAATTGAAGCCATCCTATTAGAAAAGACTCCCTCATTTACCGTGGGCTTTGGACCGAAAAATCGACAGTATGACAGACATACAAGTTAATTGTACAGTAAAGGATACTCAGAACAATGACAATGTACGATTCCAAGACGAACTGGCCTTGAGAAGAGCCATGTATGTACGCAAGGCCGTTATTGGCCGTGTTATGGATGAAAGGCGGACCTCGGATGTGATTCCACATTTGTCCGGAGACCATGGCAAAGCAGAAGAACTGGAGACAATAAATCGACGGATATTTCACAGGCATGTACGATAATCATGAAATATAATGTAGGAGAAGAAATAAATCAGATTTAACGACTCACCACAGCGCTGATTCCCCACATAGATTTGTTGTACAGAAAATCCAAGTTGTTCCGCCGCATGTATAAAAAGCCAGCGACAAATACTCCGAGCATAATGAGAGCCAAAGAGCCGGAGTAATTCGGAGGGCGGAATACTCTTATCTGTTCGGAACAAATTTACTCAGCTGTTAAAATGAATTTTTTTTACATAGATCTAAAGCTCGACTTTCGCGATCGGTCCACCGAGAAGAGGTTTGAATGTGAGAATACTGCTGCAGTATCAATTTAGAAATTGAAAACCACAGTTTAAACATGTGGATGGAGTCGTTCCTATACTTTTGAAAACGAAAGTTCACTCCAAAGGGCTAAATCATTAGAGAATATGGAACATGTTTTCGTCGTCCCTGATCTGGTGTTCTTCACGGTCAAAAATAACTTTCAATTGAAATAGGGAATGGGAATATCCCGTACCGGGCCAACTCGACACAGAAGAGCATGTCAAAGTTATCGTTAACTTAGAGATTAGCTAACGATAACACAGTTCAACCCACAGTTGGTGAAATCCGCCATAAAAGAGAGTTGCAGCAAATCCCTAACCCAAACCCATGTATCGCAACTAGGGACGGTACGATACCAACTATATATCGGAGTATCGATACTTTTGTGTATCCGATATTTGTATCGATACTTTCTTTTCGATACTGTGTACCGATATTTCTGTTTAGATTCTTTTCCCTCGATATATCAGAAGTATCGATACATTTTGCCGATATATGTACATATTATTTAGAACTCTTGAAAAACCAAATGTTCAGCAGTCTAGCACCGAGCTGGTCCCGAACGTGCCGGATTATCGGACTTCTACTGTACCTGTAAAAATTATTTTTAAATTTGCGACAATATAGATTAACTTTTGGGACGATCAAAATAAATCGCGCATTTGAACTACACATCGACAGCAGTAAATTCCATAAATACCTGAACGTCCGTCCTCTCCGCGATCCACTTGGCGATCGATTCTGCCGCGAACCCGTTCCGCTGAATATCGAACGTGTCCGTCGATTTTGGCTTTCCTTTCGGCGGAAAATGGACAAAGACAGGCGCCGCGTGCAATCTCAACTGCAGAAATAGAAAGAAAAAAGTTATAATGGAGAGAGAAAAAAACTACGATCCTGTCATAAGCAGGATTATGATTACCATTTGAAAAACATCGGCGCCTTCGTCGAAATCGACCATAGCGAAGAAGAGTTTGTTCGAATAAGTTTGAGAATACCGAAAAGAATTCGCGACAACTTGGAACTCGTCGTTGGCGTGTCTGAAAAAGAATAATAAAATGCCAAAGTGAATAGGTCTGTGACGAAAATAAAATAAATTGTCACGGCAAGGAAAAAGAGCGACTTATTTTGGAAAATTCATATTCTCGACCCTTGGAGTTCGCCTCTTCAGGCCTCCCTGGTCAAAAAATCAGCTAACCTACTTTCTACATAGTCCTCACTCGCTAAACGAACCTGCAGACGGCGCATTGTCGCTGAGGAGCCATCGCTGTGAACATGACGACAACCGAGTAGTTCCGAGGTGTCGCTTTGACGAAATCTTTGAATTTGACGCCGTTAAACCTGAGAACGGCTTTTTTCAGGTTCATTTCCGTCAGCTGCTGCACCCTTTCGGCCAAGCTCTGTGAAACGATGAGAAAAACAAGAGTGAAAGGGATGTAAAGTATTTTTTCGGGACAAAATAAAATCAATAAATGATGAAGCGAATGTTGCGTTCGTTGAATGCAGTACTCTAAGTTTTTTAATTATTTCTAATAATTATTTACAGCACAAAATTCTGAAAACATTGAACTTCTGGTTCTGAGTTTTAATGCAAAATTCGTTGGGGAGTATAAATCACCCTGAATTTTATAATTATCCGCTTCAAGGTTACTCGAAGAGGGATGTGACAGAATAACAATCAACATGGACGGGAAAACAATTCTCACTACAGTAGAGTATGAATTTTTCGACATTCTACAAAACAATGAAAATTAATTTCCGTGGATTGTGAGTGACTGAGCCGACTTGGCTGTAGACCCCCCCCCTGTGGCTCCATGTAAGTACTTTAAGAATCTTCTACCCTTCAAAACGATCCAACACCTCCATGATTACAAAAAAATACTGAACGCTACATACTTAGGTCGCCCTGATGCCCGAACGGACGAAAGTAATCCGTCAGAAAATAAATAATCAGAGAATGAGTCGCCTGGTTTCTCTCCCGCTCACAATCCACGGACATCAAAAAATGCGACGTCAAGAAAGAGAAAAATAAAAATTTAGCGTCTCTCGGTTCCAGTTCTTTTGCAACAAATAACCCAGAGTGAAAATAACGTTCAATATAAGGATGCACCTACAATAAACGTTTTTTTCCATGCGCCGGTACCACGAAACCATCACAAAGTCTTCTTCATCAGTACTTAAACTGTTCGATTTTTTTACGAGGGATATCCAGAAAGTAAGGTTAAAAAATTGGACTACAGGAACTTGTGCGCGAGATGGGTTCCGAAAATGTTGACTCCAGAACATCACCAAAATCGTGTTTTGGCTGCATGTGAATTTCTTCAGGGTTATGAAATGGAGGGGGAAGCATACCTTGACTCAATAGTGACTGGGGACGAGACTTGGGTGTGTCACTATACCCCAGAATCAAAAAGGCAGTCCCAGCAATGGCGCCACACCCATTCCCCATCTGCAAAAAAGTTCAAAGTCCAGTTCTCAGAGCGAAAAATCATGGCATCGGTGTTTTGGGACCGAAAAGGGTTGTTGTTGGTGGATTTTATG
Organism: Tupiocoris notatus; assembly: GCA_037159825.1. NCBI lineage: Eukaryota > Metazoa > Arthropoda > Insecta > Hemiptera > Miridae > Tupiocoris > Tupiocoris notatus. The sequence goes on from JASJUZ010000052.1 coordinate 463,417, forward strand.
GCCAGAGGGACAACCATCAATGCTGACGCATATTGCGAAACCCTTAGAAAATTTGAGAACAGCATAAAAAAAAAAAAAACAGGAGGAAGGAGATGCTAAGTGTGGTGTGTCTCTACTTCACGACAACGCCCTACCCCACACCGCTCGTGTGACCGAAGCCCTGCTTGCATCCTTTGGATGGGATATTGTGACCCACGTACCATATTCTCCGGACCTTGCGCCCTCAGATTTTCATCTTTTCACTAAATTGAAAGAGTTCTTGGGTGGAAAACGTTTTTCTAACCACGAGGAGGTGATGGAGACTGTCAAGAATTGGCTTTCAAAGGTGGAGCAAAGCTTATAAGACGAGGGTATACAAAAGCTGATGCCGAGGCTGAAAAATAAACATATATTTTGGAACATACCCTGTAAATTTGGTTAAAATATATGCACTTTTCGATTTTTGGCGGCAGTTGTAACCTTATTTTCTGGATATCCCTCGTACGTTCGGAGTTTAATAATGCAGAGGAGCTCAGTCCTGGTCGCGAGATGCGAACCAGTATCACACAAGACGAGGATGACGCGAATCTCTCGAGGAGTCAACGATCGACCCTTAGTACATTTTTAGTTTTTGAAAACTGAAACGTAGGAGTTTTGGTTACTTTGTTGAATCATACGTTTCTTATGGTCATCCACTAGAGGACGGCGGACTGAGTTACCACTAGCAACATGATTTTACAAAGTAACGAAAACACCTACGTTTTCAAAAAAACACGAAATTCACCAGAACTTACCTTTAACCAACAAACCTATAATTCGTAAATACATTTCGGACACCCGAAGACGTTTGTTTTTGCTGATAATTTCAACAAAGCCCTTCAAACACCGAAATGCGGAATTTTTCTTACCTGAATCGGCAATCGTGCAGAAACTAGAATCAAATGACTTACCTTCGATTTTGTTTGGCCATTGCACGTATTTAGGCAAACGAAGCAAAATAATAGGATCGCAATAAAATAATATGCGGATCTCATGTTGAAAACTAACTATTGATATTATCCGGCGTTCGTTGGCAAAATGATCGATAAACGTCAACACGTACGCACAACAAATGCGACACGTAGTTGATAACGAAAAACGAAAGCCAATGGCCGCCGTTGTTGTCGTGGAAGACGTTTTAGTTAAATAATCTCAGTGCGAGACAGAAAACTGGAATTTCGCAAGGGTTGAGAGGCTTGTTGAGAATCATATATATAATATTATATAAATATCGCCTCCTCGTTTGGAACGGGGAGTACCGCCGAATCGTAACAATCGTCGTCCGTCGACATGATCGCCCAGTACGGGAAGAATAATCAGACCGCTTGATTTAGTCTTGTATTCGTTTAACTGAGAATGAAAAATGAAATAAGATAAGTCGCGCACAAAAAAAAAAACACTCGCCAGTCTCGCCACATTTCGCGTTTTTAGCCGCACTGTTTTCTCCTGCTGCCGTCATGCCGGCCCTTTTCGAGATGTCGTGACAGACATAATCATTCTCCGACATATAAAATTTGGAAATGGCGAAAAAGTGTGGATGAAATGCAGCAGGATCCTAATAAAATACGAGAGGATTTTTACGTGATCGTCTGAAAAGTCGAATTTGGAATTGGATCCTGTTGGAAGAAATTGTTATAGTACTCTACTCAGTTAGGAAAAGAGGGGAGAACAAACTTGTGATTTGGGTCGGCGGCGAAACACAATCGTTGAAACATCTAGAGTACAGGTTTGTCATTTACATTAGTTTGAAAATATTGCGCTGGAATTATTAAATTTCTTATTCCATAATATTAATCCCTAATATTAACATTGATCCCTCCAGCTGACCACAGTGTCCAGGCAGTGGAAACTCGATCGTTGGGACTACTTTCCTCACTATAGAAGCAACACTGAACAACTTCGCGAGCTTATGGACTTTGATGTCTGTTGAATGGTCTACTCATTCCCTTGCCTGAGTGCCTGTGTTTGTGTTGCGTTCCGCCTGCTGACCCTGACCCTAACTCACCGATTCATTATTTTTCTTGCTTTGTTCTAATATAGTTTGTGCTAGACTTTTTGTGTGCGATTTTTGAATTCGGTTATATCGGTTTTATTCCTACGATCGTTTCTATAATTCTATATCTGTATATTCAACTGGAGTTTACTGAAAAGGTAATTATCTGAATCTTGATGTTCAAAGATGAATGTCCATGATTTACGGCTTAAATATTTACGGCATTTTTAAAAGGGGAAAACCGTCGCGAGGTAATAGTAAGAAAAATCTAATTTTCTTGAAAGTTTTTCAAATGACGAAAATATAGCATGAAACTCCTGTGACCTATAAATAATTTCTGGGAGAATATTAATGGTAAGTCATTTTGAAAATTTATTTCATATCAGAAGGATTATAAAGTGGATTTTAAGGATTTTTGCTTCGATGTTTACATACTAAATGGAAGTATTCTGATCATCTGAAAAGTCGAATTTGGATTAAAAACCTTTGCGTTGAAAACCTCCACTAATTTATTCGAATGGGCGCGTGAAAGTAGAAACTGAAAAATGCGTTTGACGAGGAAGTACTGCATGAGTGCATGTTACCCCAATAATAAAAATCAAGCGATATTCAGCTGTCATGTATAGAAAAATTTCAAGTCCCCCAGCGTTCAAATATATTCATTTTTGCGGTCTATAAAAATCAAAATGTACCCAATATGCAAATAACGCGGAAGTACTGTATGTGACCCGCTTGATAAAAATCAGGCAGCCTTCAATCGCCGACCCCAACATTTTAAGACCTTGAACGTTCAAATACATTGAGTTTTGCGGCCTGTAAAAATCAAAATACGAAACATGCACTAGTGAAATCGTGAAAAAGGCTCATAACGTGGAGGCACTTTATGTGACCCAATATACGAAAAATCTGGTGTTTTCTGCTTGCCATAACCGACATTTCAAGCACTCAAACGTAGAAAAATATTGACTCTTAGAGCGTGTAGAAATTAATACAGAAAAAACTCAGTACCCTTATATCTCAAATGCACAGGATGTTTTTAAAATTTCGAAAAAAAAAACCTAATTTGTGATCATTTACTAGGAAATAATTTCCTGTCGTTGAATTTCATTTATTTTTCAGGACGATATGGCCATTTGTGTCATTTTGAGACCACAGACAGACACTTGCTCAGAAAGGGATTCTGAGTATAGTACCATGAAAATTTCTTCCAACAGGACCTCGGTTCCAAATTCGACTTTTCAGACGATCTCAATACTTCCATTTACTGTGTAAACATGGAAGTAAAAATATTATTCTGACTCCTTTAACTTCATTGCTCGGTTGAAAGAGCTCACGTGGCTAGTACAGCCACGTGATTACTGCAGCACGTGATTCTCTTGCCCCCAGTCGGCGTCGGGTTCTTACGTCAGACGCTGTATTCTCTTTACAGATCCGCTGTCAGTCGACTGTCGCTCTTCCGTTTGAATCAACTCCGTCTGACAGCGGCTGTAATTATTCCAAACAAAAAGGTCAGTACAAATACGTAGTTTTTATTCAGATTTTCCGGGGTTTTGAGATTCGGACAATTTACATTTTCCTTTTTATTTATTATTTAATAAAAAACGCTGCAAATCATGGTACAGTGGTTTATTATTCCTTTGCTTCAATAATTATTTAAGAAGATTCTTGATACAATTCATACAGTTCAATTCTTGAACCATCTTGCTAGCTCAATTTTAAGGGTGTTTTTGGGGGGTTTTGAGGGGGAGAAAATTCACATTTTCCAGGGTTTTCAGAAAAATCTGTACGTGGTATCAAATTCTATAGATTTTTGGACGCTGAATCGAATGAGACCATCGCCGGGTCGATAGCTTCATTGGTTCTCGAGTTATCACAGCTTTTGTGTCGAATTTGGGAGATTTTCAGATAATTGACATGAGGGTATAAATAGCTCGAGAGTTCTTGGAGCTATAACAATCTTTCTATACTCATTGGAATTGTCGTCAAACACTCTCCAGCTGTATCGTTAGGCAATAAGTTTAGCTTTTAATTAGGAAATTAAGAAAAATAAAAATTATTCAAATTACAATCGTTGCTACGGAGTTTTTCCCTATAGTCACCATCTGTTTTTCGGTGGGAACGTTCACAAATGTTCGGATTAATTAAAATAAAAAATGGATAGTCTTCTTAAATCATTATTGAAGCAAAGGAATAATAAATCACTCTACAATCATTTGCAGATTTTTTATATTTTTTTTTTTATGGATATTCGGATTTTGCGGGGGGCTAGAAAATTTTTTTTGGGACATTACAATGGTTTATTATTGAATAATAAACCCAAAACCATTGTAATCGCCTGAGAGAAAAAATGTCAAATCCCACCTGAAAATTTAATGCTTTACGCTCCAAAGCATGTAGAATTCCTATTTAAAATGCTGTCCTTCAGCCGTCGACACTTTTTTGTCAAAACTAAATTTTTGAAATGCTCACCAAAAGTCAATTCTGGTCTGACAATGGCTCATTTCTTTAACCAAATCGCCACCTCAGTTTAATGGTATTGTGGTGCGGTTTTGAGGTGCGGAAAATGAGTATTTCCAACGTTTTCATCTCAATCTTCCGTTTCACGATTCTTGAAATCATTTCCATGAAGAAAGCTCCTCCAATGTGCACAGCGCCTAATTAATTAAATGGAAAACGTCTCACCCCTCATTTCGACTTCGCAGATGGAAAGTTCTGGCGAGGAAAGGCGACCCACTGTCCACTGGTTCAGACATGGCCTTCGCCTTCATGACAATCCTGCTCTTCTTGAAGCGATAGAGAACTGTTCGGAATTTTACGCCGTCTACATCTTCGATGGGCACACTTCAGGTACAAAATGAATATTGATTTGAAATTTGGTGTAGAGTAATTATTGGATTTTTTGTGTATGGAGGGGGAAAGTTGTATAAATGTCGATTACTGGGGGTTGTGAGGTGGAGAAAAACCAGGCGACTCATTCTCCAATTCTTTATTAGCTGGCCGAGCACTTTAGTGGACCCTATGGCTCCACGTCGCCCTGAGGATGCCCGAATGGGCGAAAGTGCTCGGCCAGCTAATAATGAATTGGAGAATGAGTCGCCTGGTTTTCCTCCACCTCACAACCCCCAGACATCAACAAATGCGACGAGAAGGAAAAGAATGACGATTCGTTTGTGACTAATTAACAAATTTGAACGAGAACGTGGATTGCGATTTAGCAATCACCGGGAAGACAAAGAAAAGAAAACCACCGCGTAACACAAATGAGTCACGAGTTCTTGTTGGTTACTATTTACTAAATGTTCCTGAGAGTTCTCGATTGTGGACATAAAAGGATTCATTAGGGGTATTCATGGTCGGTGTCGAGAAAGTCGAGATTGATAAGGTTGCCATGGAAACTTTCTCGACCGGACATGCGCAGTACTTCATTTCACATCTCGATCGAGAAATCGAATTCAATCCAAAAAACTAGGAGATTCGGCGTTCCCGCCAAATTCGATGTAAACAACAACGCAAAACGACGCCTATTCAACGAATCTTTCCTCAGATTCCGATTTATATCCGTTATTTTATTTTTATCGTTCGTGATGTTCATGATTTGTGTGTTGAATAATTTTTACATCTTGAGAGTAGCCCAAACACATAATTTAATTTTTTAATTTTTTATATTTCATTGACGGCGTTAACAATTATTTTTTTTTTATGCACCAGGAACCAGCCACGTCGGTTACAACAGGATGAAATTCCTACTAGAAAGTCTCAACGATCTAGACTTGCAACTGAAACGCCACGGAGGAAGGTTACACATGTTCAAGGGTGAACCGTGTTCAGTTTTCCGCCGGCTTTGGAAAGAAATCGGAATAAGCAAAATCTGCTTCGAACAAGTTCGTAACAATGCAACACGTTGTCTTATTGGAGGAGATACTTTTGGACTAATTGGATTGTATTGTATCAGGATTGCGAACCTATATGGAGAGATAGAGACCAAGCGATAACAAACTTGTGTCAAGAGTTGGATATTGAATGTGTTGAACGTGTGTCGCATACGCTGTGGGATCCGAAATTGGTGATCAAGACCAACGGCGGCATGCCTCCGCTGACCTATCAGATGTTCCTGGTGAGCATGAATTCCTTGCAGGCTGAAGACAAATATCTTTTGTTGGTTGAGTCGTCGCATCTCTCATCGTACTGGGTTGGTGAGGGGGAGAAGAACCAGGCGACATGTTCTCCGATTTTTTATTTACTGGCCGAGTACTTTCGCCCCTTCGGGCATCCTCAGGGCGATGTGGAACCATAGGTTACCGGGCTGTGGTAACCTATGGTTCCACATCGCCCTGAGGATGCCCGAAGGGGCGAAAGTACTCGGCCAGTAAATAAAAAATCGGAGAACATGTCGCCTGGTTCTTCTCCCCCTCACCAACCCAGTACGAAATATTTTTTGGTGTTCAGGGAAGAAAATAAGGCGAGCGATTCTATGATCAATGTCCGTTTGATGTGAATTGTGCCTGAAGAGGATGACCATAAGGGCAAATTCGCTTGGCCTCGTCAGAATGATGTCTCGGAAAATTATATTATTATGTTGGCTCATTATTTGTTGGAACTGTGTCGATGTGATTTTCCAGCATGTTACATCTGTAATTGGAACACCGCCGAGGCCATGTTCCTACCCGGATTTCAGCAAGGTTAAATTTGGCGCTTTACCACCTTCCGTTGCTGAGGAACTGAATGTAAGCCTGAAATTATTTAGAACCTTAAACTAGAAGGGGGAAAGGTTGAATTTTGATCTAAATAACAGTCTGATCTCCTGTATAAATCTATATACATAAATCTTATGAGTAAAATATTCTGTACCAGTAAAATGTGTTTGTAGTTGCCAGCGAATCTGAGGAAATTGCTAATTTTGAAAAGAAAAATATGCAGACAAATAAATAAAATAAAATAATTTTGTCTAAAAATATTTATAAATATAATAAATTATAATAACAAACAATGAAATTCGAATTATTAAAATATTAATTCAGCATTGATTACAACCAAGCACCTTAACGCGTTCAAACGAAGTCTTCTGCATAATAAAACAATCTATTCACACAAATGTTGACATTAAAAATCACGTTTAACGTCCAACTTTCAAGCATTCAAAAACCGATTTTTTTTTTTTTTCTTTTATCACATGCAAATTACGAAAATACATCTTGGTAAGATAAAACTTCCCTGAAAATGTCAGATTTTCATCGGTATTGAGAGAAGAGTAAAATATCGTTAACTGATCGGTTAAAAAAAATTGCTGCGGGCTTGAATATTTCGTGAAAAATTGTTTGATTTCGATTTGGCTCAAATTGTATAGGTGTATATCAATAATATATGCTCCATTATTTGTTTCTTTCGCACTAAATTAATGAAAATAATGTTTAAAATAGAAAAAAAGACGTATGTTTTTGTCTATATTCCACCAATATTGTTGATACCTCACAAACGGTTGAAAAATGGATAGGTACATTACATGGGAAAAATGTGGACAGTTAAATTACCTCTTTTGGTATATTCAAACATCTGCATTGACAGTATTTTGTTAAAGTTATCCACTATGCGAGTTACACATCTTGGAAAAATTGAAGTTGTTCGATTATATGGCTACACTATCGTGCTTCAGGTGCTGAACTCGACCCCGGTTCCAGAAAATTTCGGATTGGAAAAAGAAAAGGGGAACAAACTTGTGATTTGGGTCGGTGGTGAAACACGGGCATTGAAACATCTCGAATCTCGAGTACAGGTTTGTAATTTACATTACTTTGAACATATTGCATTATTCAATCATATAAATCCAACGCAATAGTGAAAAATCCAATTTTCTTGAAAGTTCTTCAAACGACGAAAATATAGCATGAAACTATTGTGACCTGTAAATAATTTCTGAGGGAATATTAATGGTAAGTAATTTCAAAAATGTATTTCATATATCAGAAGGATTATAAAGTTGATTTTAAGGATTTTTACTTCCATGTTTACATAGTAAATTGAAGTATTGTGATCGTCTGACTAGTCGAATTTGCAACGGAGGTCCTGTTGGAAGACATTTTCATAGTACTGTACTCGGAATCACTTTCTGAACAAATGTCCATGCGTCTGTGGTTCAAAAGTGACATAAATCGCCATATCTCTCTGAAAAATGAACGAAACCCAATGAAATTGGATCCAAGGTAGACGAAGTGCTGTACTGCTTCAAACTTATAATCACCGATCGTAAGGTTGGCATTGGTGCATCTTCTACGGGATGTGGATGCAGACAGAACCATGTATTAGGTTTTATTTTCATTAATTTTTAGCCCCATTCTGCTCCTTTCTGTCTCAATTATGCCGAAAGCCTTTCTTAGCGTGGGCTGACTTTTTGCCAAAATAACGATGTCATCAGCATAAGCACAGATCTGCCACGACTTATTCAGTACACTGCCTTTCTTTAGAGCTTTCTTGAGTGCTCTAAACCAGGCGACGCATTCTCCCATTCTTTGTTGGCTGGCCGAGCACTTTCGCCCGTTCGGGCATCTTCAGGGCGACTTGGAGCCATAGGGTCCACACCCCCAAGGCTGCTCGGCTTGACACGGCCACACACTTGCGCGGCACGGGATCGTTTCCTTTCAAAAATCATTTGCGTTAGTGGTCGTTAGCTCACTCCATGGTAAATGGTAGATGATTCATGACAGGATTCGTAGAAGACTGCTACTAAATTTGTGACCACTTAGTACCTCTGGCGAGGAAACATGAAAAAGTTCGTTAAGGTTTCACCTGACCGATCATCTTGAAATTCCGAGCATAACAATGCGCCACGCCAAATGACAGGTTTATAGAACGGATTTCCCTATACCTCGGCCAGCCAATAAAGAATCGGAGAATGAGTTCCTTGGTTTTTCTCCTCTCACACTTTCTGGATATCAAAAAATGCGACGACGAGGAAACGGTTAATAATATTGTAATCGATTGATTTCAGGCTGAAAAGGAAGCTTTCGGCCAGCGGATTCTTTTGACAAACCAAACGCAACCGAATTTGGTCGAGTCTCCTACTAGTCAAAGTGCGGCTCTAAGATTCGGATGTTTGTCTATCAGAAGGTGAAGCATTGTTTTCTACCTTGCTTGGAAAATGCTTTGTTTCAAATATTTAGCGAGGGTTAGAATTTTCTCAGACATTCTCAGTGGTTTATTGGATAAACGACCATTGACTATCGAAGAAAGTCTATTAAATTTTCTAATATATCAAGCTTTCGAGTCGCTTATTTTCTATCGATATTTATGTTGGTAATTGCAGCAGCGGTAACTTTGTGGAACTCCATCATGTTTGAGGTTGATGAATAAAAAAACTGGCTTCAGTTCCACAACTATATTTTTCTCCTCTCAGCGATCGATTTCGACCTTACTAGGCCATCTTCAGGCAAGCTTCATTTTCAACATCTATATTAGGTGCTCTCACATTCATGGCCTAGTAAGGTTGAAATCGATCGCTGAGAGGAGAAAAATATAGTCGTGGAACTGAAGCCGGTTTTTTATTCATCAACCTCAAAAATTTCTAACAATATTGAAAATCGATTTCAATTAGAAGTCTAATGGTCGGCTATAAATTGAGTTCCTCCTTGTTCTAGCAACAGCAAATGTGAATTCATTCTAGATTCTACTGGACAATCATTGACACGTTCAAAGCAGTGTTCGCAGACCTTCCAATGTCGTCGCAATCAATAACAGGACAGTTGATTTGGCGCGAATATTTTTACACCATGTCGGTGGATAATCCGTTCTACGCTCAGATCGAAAGCAATCCAATTTGCCTTAAGATCGACTGGCTTAGTAGAACGCATCCGACATACCAGAAGAAATTTGACAGTTGGAAAAACGGCATGACTGGCTACCCGTTCATCGATGCTGTAATGCGTCAATTGCTGTCTGTAAGTAAAATCTTTTTCAAAGTACAAGGGATATCCAGAAAGTAAGTTTACACGTCCCCTGAAGGGCACAGGGAATTTTTTTCGTTATGAGTGGCAAACCGGCTTGAAGAGGAATTGTAACGGTCAAAATAAGCGCAACCCTGTGTCAGTCAATATTCTCATCAATAAAATTGAACAGTTCAAGTCATGATGATCTGTGATGGTTTTGTGGTACTGGTGCTTGAAAAAAATAAACGTAGATTACGGGCGCATCCTTATATTGAGCGTTATTTTCACTCTAGTTTATTTCTTGCAAAATAACTAGAACAGACACTGAATTTTTATTTTTCTCTTTCTTGACGTCGCATTTTTTTTATCTCTGTGGCTTATTAGGGGGAGAGAAACCAGGCAACTCATTCTCCGACTGTTTATTTTCTGGCTGAGTGTCGTTTTCGGCTGTTTCGTCCGTTCGGGCATCATCAGGGCGACCTAAGTACGAGGGATAGACAGAAAGTAAGGTTACAAGTCCCTTGAAGGGCAAAGGGAATTTTTTTCTGTTATGAGTGCCAGTGTCAGTCAGTTGAGAAATGGCGTCGCAGGAGCAGTTTCCGTCAACCTCAGAAGGTGCTGTTCCCTCCACCTACCGCCGATGCAAGATTCGGTCAGTCATCAATTTCCCGACTAAGCGTCACGAATCTGCTTCCAAAATCCATCGTCAGCTTGTAGGCACTTACGGACCTGAGGTAATGCCACGTCAACATGTTTTCAAGTAGGTTAGACTTTTTAAAGTTGGTTGCACGGAAACTCACGACAGCAGTGGAAGGCCGTCTCTTATTTCAGAAGACCTTCTGCAGCAAGTGAACGAACAAATGTGCGGTGATCGTCAAGTGACCATTGACACTCATCATGAAATGTTCCCACACATCTCGCGAAGCCTTATGGGTGAAATTGTTTAGGAAAAATTGGACTACAGGAAGTTCCGAAAATGTTGACTCCAGAACATCACCAAAATCGTGTTTTGGCTGCACGTGAATTTCTTCAGCGTTATGAAATGGAGGGGGAAGCATACCTTAAATCTAATAAGTCACGTCAATTCGTTGACGCTTTGTTTTGTCGACGAAGACGTGCATCTGAACTGAAACGGAGGTAGTCAAAAATTTAAACAAGGTAGGTTGATGGCCTAGTTATGGAAAAAATAAATAAATAGATAAATTACCCGACCGTTCCTTTGCTCGATGTTTCATCATCTTTCACTCTTGGATTTTTGGACGCTGAATCGAATAAGACCATTATAAATAGTCGATAGTTTTAAGGGTTATCAAATTATCACATCTTGTCGAATTTTTGAGGTTTTCCAAAATTCGGCATGAAGGTATTACGAACCTGTTCATAATTGGTTGAGATAGACAGTGAAATCGGAAGAAGAACGCGTTACGAGTTAATTTTATTCATTCCTGTTTGGTTTATTAGAGACAAATTGTTCATCTCGCTTGCTATGCCAAGGATATAATTCATCAAAAAAAAAAAAAAAGAATGTTCCCTTATTTCCTGTGGTTTGGAAATCTGGTGAAGTTGAAACAAAGGGCCAATCGTCTTGAGCTAGCGTATCACACCTACTTAGCAATTCGTTTCCTAAATTTGCAGGAAGGCTGGGTTAACCATGTAGCTCGGAATGCTGTCGCATGTTTCCTGACGCGGGGTGACCTGTGGATCAGCTGGGAAGACGGACTGGACCATTTTCTCAAGTATCTTCTGGACGCAGATTGGTCCGTTTGCGCTGGCAATTGGATGTACGTGTCAAGTTCTGCTTTCGAGCAGCTTCTAGACTGTTCCTACTGCATCTGTCCAGTCAGCTTTGGCCGCCGTTTGGATCCTAGCGGGGAATATGTGAAGTAAGTTTTACCATGTGAGTTAACAGCGATTCCTCGCAGGAAACTCAAGGTTTAAGGACAAATTTTTTAGAGAAATGCCACACATCTCGTTTTGGTTTAATATTCAATAGTAAACCATTCTGATCCGAGAAAAAAAATCCTACCATGGAATCAGGAGTTCAAAGGTACAACATCACCTGAGAATCACGGCTCTGACGCTCTGACCGAGCTTCGCCAGCCGTCAGAACAAAAATCGTCCAACATCAGCGTGCGGAAGAATTAGCCAGCTTCTGCGTTGGAGTGGGTTTGGGGGAAAAGACTTCGGGGACAATCACTAGTTCGTAATGAAAATTCTAAATTGCTTGGGGATTTAGTATTAGGGTTTTGCATAATATATTAAAGTTTGTGCGATTGTTCTTGTTTTAAATTTCCCCAAACGTCTCCAGAAATTTGCCAGGCGAAGGAAAAAAGGTGGTTCACCCTCGCTTGGTACGGCTTAGAGGATAAGTGGACGGCCAAGTTAGAAGGTGAACCTAGAGCAAATCTTACCCTGACAAGAACCTTCATTCGTTTGCACTCACGTAAATATTTGTCATAGGCGGTACGTGCATGAAGTCAGAAACCTCCCCTTGGAATACGTATTTGAGCCTTGGTCCGCTCCGATTGATGTGCAGGTGTCTTCCAAATGCATCATTGGTCAAGACTATCCTGAACGTATTGTTGACCACAATGAAGCCTCGACCGTAAACAGTGCTGTAAGTCAACTTCTTATTTATAAAAAAATAAAAATTGTCATTTGAGCTGCAACGTGAAATATGTCGAAATGTTTTCTGCTGATAAAACGCGCTTCAAAGGAAGCTCTCCATCTCAAACTAGCTATCGATATGGGAGTACCTCAAGATAAAATAACCATCTATAATGACAAGCTGCTCAGCATATGCAAATCTGGTGGTCAACTCGAGATCCGGCGTAGCCATAAACTCAACTTCGTGAGGGAAATCGTAGAACAAGGGGACATCGAGCTGAAGTATGTCAGTACCCAAAACATGACAGCAGACCTTCTGCCGTATGGTGGAACTAATTTCACCAATTGATCGTGCGCAAAAATTTACATAAAGAACCGCCTTTAACTCAGAACATGACTTTTTTCATGTTGCAGCTTAACCTTTACGGCTTACAAGCTTTTCGGCTGTAATAATAGCCAATTATTGTTGCAGAAAATGGAAGCTGTGAGACACCGTTTGGTCAACAAGATTCCCCACTGTTGTCCGTCAAACACGGAAGAAATCTTGCAATTCATGTGGCTCCCGCCAGAACTGCATGACCATGTTGGTGACAATGTCGACATCAACTGAAGGCGGACGTCAACCGTGTTCGAACGAAAGAGGGGCCGAGCGTAAACAAGTTTTTTTCTTGGGTGTTTTTTTGTGTGTAAACTACGCAGGGAAAAAGTCAAAATTGCGAGCCCACTCGATTGTAAAACAGGCAACGAATTTGGCGTATATATAGTAACGATCCCTAAGTTCCTACATATTGACACAATATTTGTCCCCTAGAAGTAGACCAATTAAAAGCACATGGTGGCGTGTGTAGATCTCATTGTACTTCTAAGTTCAAGTATAGGCATGATAGAAAATCAAAATAACTTAATGAAGCATAGGCTGTAGTGATTTGCAGAATGATTTTTTTTAACCGAAAAAAAATTGAATCCTAATTGTGTCAATAAAATTAAATTAATTCACTTTGGATAATTTATTAATAGACTTCTCCTGTTGTACTCTCATATCGGACGGTGTTTTCTTTTTAGAAGAGATTATGGAAAAAAGGGAAAAACGAGAGAAAGGATAAATGATTCGAGTACACGTATTGTTGTTATAATTCTTTTTATTTTTAAGCGTTCCTAGGACAATAGTGATTTGATTAGTTTCAACTAACGGTGGCCCATTGGAAATATTGCGTCAAATACAAGATCCCAGCTTTAATATTCCACTTGAATACACCAAGAGCCGTAATGTTTGCTTTACGTAATTATGCACGTTCAGCAATTTGTTTGTTTTTTTAAATCATTTTACGATCGCCTACTTTTTTTTTATTTTTGTTCAACAAGAAAATTACAACGTTACAATCTTCTGCATGGTTTACAATGTCCATAATACGTTACGAAGTGAGAAAAGGGAGCACACAGTGGGATCAAATTTATCATCTACGTTGAACTCTTTACGTTAAATTAATTTTTCCCCCATCGTTCAAATCGGTTTTTTTTTCTCGAATATTTGCCGTGGGCGAAAATTGCCTTGTGTAATCCGAACCGTTTAGTACGATAAGTTCGGCATTATGAGGTATATTAAAAGTGAGGAGAGACTAGTAGAGCACGCTCAAGCAATATTGAAAAAATTCTCACCGACAAAAGGAAAACGGCTTGTCTTTTATATTGTTTATTTTAAAAGCAGCTGTTTTTCACCAATTTCACTATTTTCTTAGACTTCGAAATCGATCTGTTATGCGTTTCTGCCAGCAGCGTCGATTTAATCGAGCGAAATCCGCGAATACAATTTCCAACAGAAAAAAAATATTATTTCGTCCCCGTTCGAAAATCGGAAAAGTCGAAGAAAATACATTCCGGCTGCAAAAGTAAAACTTAACGCAACAACAACAAACTCAGCAAGTCCTGAATACTAAGGTTTCCTCTAAATGTTTTCTCAAAGACAAATACAGGGAGAGACTCGAACACGCGTAGTGAATTAGTAGCAGAAAGCGTCCGCAATTGCCGATATTGGAAATTCAAAATGGCCGAGGTGAACAAGAGATAAATAGCACAACTGTGCGATTCAGAAGGTTTGAAAATCACTATAGAAGGCTGTGGATTTCTGAATATTAAGGAATCCTAAGCAGCGATTGGCTTGACGTGAAGCCGACCTGAAAATAATTATCGATCAAAATGGGAATGAAGGAAATTGATTTTTCGCATTCCTATGATTTAAAAAAGAAATAAATAAATAGAATAAAATATTAACGCTCTGTATTGAGTAAAAAAAATTAATAAACCCCGCAAGTCACTTTAAATAACTTTCTTCGCCATTTTGAAGTCGGCTAAAAATGCAAACAAGCCAATTAAACGCTGAAAAATGGCACAAAAATATTCTAATCGGCGACTGAAAAATTCGGCAGCGTGAAAAATAATTTTTCAACCATTGCATTAAGCAAAATTTTGCGGACGCTTTTGAACAAATAAAAAAACACTATTATCGTTTATTTTATTCGATTACGAAAGGCATCACTACGATTTTTACTCCAAACCCTGATTAATCACATTGAAATAGGATAAGATGCAAAAAGTGACAAAGACAAAACCTAGACCATTCAAATACCGCTAGTTTCGAAAAGATGAGTCTCTCTAATACGCTCGTACGTATTTATGCACTTTTTCGTTCGCCAAATTGCGTCCAAGTAACGACAGAAGGTAAGGACATCTGGATTCGTAAAGATTGCAAACTATAGACCGTTTTATATTCGCAGGAAACATTTCCCTCCGAGCGAAGACATTTTTGACACAGAAGTAAATTAAGCTATAGAAATATTTTGAATTGGGAAACGAGTCGGCTTGTATTTATTGAATTTCCACTTGCGATCGAATCAAAGAACCAATGTTGGTAACCTCTGCTGCAGTAAATAGCCGAGCTTGGAAGCTTTCGATGGTAATAGCTAACTAAAGTTGTGATAATTTTTTTCGAGTTATGCCATTGAACGTTATTATTCGAGAGAAAATCCTTTGAGCTCCTTGAATGAGGGAACTATGAGCGCATTTCAATTGTAACCTCTCCGTAAGTCGTGAGCATCTTATGAACAAAGCGAATCATTATGATATACAATCGCTTTTTTCCTGAGGGATAGAACACGTAAATCTAAAGAAAAGAAAAAAAAGCCCTCATGTAAAACATGACTTTTGGCAACCAGTTGCAAAAACGTTATTGCACGTCACTTGATTATCAACAGTTTGACCAACTGTTCACTTTAGTCGCTGTTCTTGACAATAAAACGCAGCGATCACCGAAAGCTTCCAAACTTCTGTTGCACAAACAGCAAAGTATACAAATAACACTTCGGTCCATAGTTTGCAAAATGTACCAATTTTCAGACGAGAAAATGTTACTCAAATCTCAACTACTCGCGTGTGGAAAAATTCCGTTCATAAACTTACAAAAAAAATATATTACTAATAAAAAATCCCGTTACACAACAAAAATTGCCAATAAAACGTAAAATGATTTGAAAATTAAAGGAAAAACCGATCGGAGCAAACGTCGGAAATGATCTGCCCGAAGAACGAATAATGAGAAAGAAAAAAAAAATTCATCAATTTTATCAAACTTAAAAAGTAATTATTCTCCTAACAATATAATCAGGCACTGGCCTATAGAGGAAATAGACCCAAACGACAATAACCATAGATTACAACAATGCAAATTCATCATCAAATAATTGTAATAGTTTCACCTAGAAAAAAAACAAACAACGTAATGGGATAAGAAAGAT
Source organism: Tupiocoris notatus (assembly GCA_037159825.1). Lineage (NCBI taxonomy): Eukaryota > Metazoa > Arthropoda > Insecta > Hemiptera > Miridae > Tupiocoris > Tupiocoris notatus. The sequence goes on from JASJUZ010000052.1 coordinate 479,739, forward strand.
GTCTACGTTCAAAAACTAAGCCTAGATACGAGTACGTCAAAAATGCATTAAATCCCATGAGCATTACAGAAAGAGTATTAACGCGAAAAATTGGTGTACAAAAGTTTTCTTTACTTTTTTTAATTATTATATCAGTGTAATAATTTCTTCAATTGGCACTAATTTTTTTTTCTTCTATTATTAAACTCTCACCTTGATCAAAATCGTTCTTTCCCATTGGTAAAACGAAGCGTACATCTGAACGAAAACAGTTTTTCGCTCGCTATATAAAATTGGTGCGGTGTACGAAGAGATCATTTATTTCTACGCTAAAATACTTTAAACGAAAACCCTCGAGTGTGAATAAAAAAAGAAAAATAATACAGCGTTGCACCCTCCACCGGCGAACACGGAAAAGCGTTAAGTGAATAGAAAACACAGAGGAAATGCAATTTTTTCCCTTTATACATTGTGATATTTATGTGTAAGTTGGCACCAACATGCCGCACTTGCCAAATTACTACAGGTTAGAATAGTTTGCTTCACCCGCTCACTAATAAACAACTTTAAAAGAACTGGACGCAGAAGTGAGATTTTTTCCAAAGATTCCGATATTGCTCCTTCTGCTCATTTGTCAAAGAGCGACAGTAAAGAGGTAAAACGAATCAGTATACCCAGCAGCGTTTCAATAGGAATTTCACCAATCTTGGTGAGATGTTCACTGGTAAAAGCCTTGAGATAATAAGCAGTTGAACGGCTACAAGATTTAATAAGCGTAGAAGGATAATAATTTTCAGCTATATTGATACTTAGGCCGTACACACAACGGGCAAAGTAGTTGACGCGATACTTATGGTGGATTTAAAAGAAAGTTGGTTTTAGCCATAGAGTTAGCTGTACAGGACACGCCAAGAAGCAATGCTACTAAGGCTACCAACTCAAATTCTTTGGTAAAACCACCTTTAGAGATTTAGTAGGTGGTTATCCAGAGGGCTAAGCTGCGGGTGAGAACTGTAAAATACGCGCAAGAACCGTCTTACGAATACTCCCGGTTTTTTAGCGACTTCCTGTAACCTCTGGGCTTCCCATACTCAATGCATCTGGTCCGAGTTGCTCTTCTCTGGTAAACAGCCGTTATAATCATTGAAAGACCGGTGGCAAACAGAAGTTAGCATCATGAGATGCTTGCTCTACCAGGAAAATAAGGACAGGACCCATTCCATCTAACCTTACTATAACTCTCGATCCGAATCTCCACGTTTGGAATCACATGCAACGTGCAGAGCTCGTTGAGGATCGTAACGTTCGAGCGTCTCATGATTTTCTATACTATATTAAATTTGTTGTAGTTTTAATAAATTCTGCGACGCTTGAAAGCATGGAATGTCTTCCATTTACGTCTCAAAGTATGTAGGAATACGCAAAGGGCTATCACTTTGTATTCCCTTGAACCCCTCATGTAATAAAGGATGCTGTGTATAATCATATGAATTTTATCTGCACGCGTTTAATATGAGGTTCGGGGAGGAAGAGAAATAATCAAAATTATTAAGCTACTCCCTCCAAAAATATAAATGGAAGGATGCTACCGAACATGGTGAACCGACTGATGAATCGACCCTGTCTGCGGAGACTAGCAGCTCGAAACAAACAGATTGCACGATAAGTCAAATTCACCCGTGTGTGTAATGCCATATAGTTCATATGCTGCAAAAGCGGGCATGCTGCGATGAGACGGAGCAATCGCTAATACTCAATGCGATGCCGATCTGGTAAAATAGAGGAGGATGCAATCTCTGGAGAAAATGCTCAGCGTTTCACCAGATGGAGTTAAACCCAACAGCTTTTTGAATCATGATCTCGATCGTCCTTTGCGCATCACTGGCGAACCGACTGTTTCATACCGAATCAATGATTGCGGCTTAGATTTGTCCACAGTTCATAGGCATTTGAACTCTGTGTGGAACAATTACTTTTGAAATCGCCAAATCGGTGTAGATCTGAACATTTTTGCAGTCCCGCTACATAGCGGTTTGGTGCTATATGTTCTGAGGGCGCGCATCGGTCGCTCAAGTTTTCCTCATGCGGAAGGGGTGACGAGGGACTTACAAGTGAAAAATAGGTAGCCATACACAATAAGCAAATCAACCTCAAGTTAGAGAAACGGTTGAGAAAAAAATTGTATAACATGAATATTTTCTTCGCAACAATACAAATGCACAACGGACAGAATTCATTATCAAAAGCGGAAAGCGCCTTGGGCACGATTAGTTTTCAATTGAAAATTGCAAAGAAAAGTGCAACCAGGCGTCATACCAGACCAGATTGTTACAGGTGCGCTAGAATTGCCAACTATTTAATTCCACTTGTGTAAAACTGCAATACAGGAGGTGCAACGCTGTGGTTCACTATTTATAGTCATCCTGTAACAAACTTGCAAAAACCCGATTCACGAAGAAAATCGGAGGAAAAGATAAATCAATACGCAGGGGAGCGAAAAGGCTAAAAAGAAAAAAAAAGAAGAAGCGTTTGGTAATAATCTAAGGTAAAAACTGAAAGGTTATTCGAAACGGTAACCCAAAAGGAAAAAAAACAAACGAACTTAAAATCGACCAAAAACTAATCAAAACCACCTTTGTGTTTTTTTATAAAATGGAATTAAAGAACTCATAAACCTATACCAACCGAGGTAGGTGTGTGTTTGTTAAGTGTGTGCAGGCGCGAAAAATCGGCCTCGAATTGGAGCACGCAAAAACGGGAATTCTCACAAAACGATACTTTCTGTTGAAAACTAAATTAAACATTCGGCGTCAAGCCGACATTAGTATCAAGTTGAGAAGTCGAAGCGCTGGCGGCGGAACGAACCAAGATACAGTAGCAACAGGCGGCAGCATTATACGACTGGGCTGAAATATCGGTTGCTGGAATTGCTGAAACGTCTGCTGCTGCTGAGGTGGATTCTAAGAGCGCTGGTGAAGAGGAACGCCCAACGAATCCGAAGCTGATTGCGCCTGGTGGCCATTTGTGGAGCTAGATGCGTCACCGCGACAGATCGGGCATGTCCTGTTCGACTGTGTGAAGAAGAGAAAATACGATTGCGTTTTAGTATTATTTCAACGATTTGGGCTGAAATTGATAATAGGTAACAACACATTGTTTACTGAAAATCAAATTTTCTCATAAAAACTCAAAACCGTCAAGAGGAACTGAGAAAAAACCCACAACTCAACTTCATTAACCTTTTCCTTTTGACGTCGATTAAACCAGTGACTTCTACAACTGGATGAATCACATAGATCAAATACTTAGGTCTACTTGATGTAGATATTTAAGAAATCCCTCAACATTTATAAGACAAAAAACTCCCGTTTCAATTAATTGGGACAATATCTGACAGCATAAAATATTAAATGTGTACAACAAGAGTATTTCTCCCCGTCGACGTTTGGAAAGTTTCTTTAAGGGCCAGGATAGACTGGGACACTCTTGCCAAGAAAAATACAATTTTAGCAGTTGGAGCAATGAATGAGCTATCACTTCCTTGCTCCATGAGAATGTGGTTTGGTTAAAATTGAAGGGAAACAGTTCAATCCTAAATAATCCGATAAATCAAGTTAAAAAAAGCTTTCTCGTTTTTCGATAATCTTTCAGCATCTGGAATAATGAAACAATTCACAATATTACCCATTTTAGCACTAGAACAGAACTTATTTTTGTTATTTATAATTTTTTATTTATATTTTTGTTATTATATTTGTTATTTGTGCCAGTGAATTGAAAAATGATAAACCTCTATTGCTTCTGGTCAAAAGTCGCCGCACAAACCTCCCAATTTGGAACTTACCATGTACAGCATAATAGCCAAACAGATCAGAAAGGTGTTTGAATTTCTATCGAGCCATGACCCCTATAAATTTTAGCATACGATAACAGGATCGATTTTAAATCCGTTAAAACTGTTCAATGAAAATTATTTTACGGTAATTAGTTTTCCAAGGATAATATTTGGATTAAATGAAAATTGGGGCTCGTGGCTAAATATCAGCCGGTTCCAAAGTTCGCACGCTGCAGATCTTGCCAGGTTGTATCAAACATCTGTAGATATATAAACACTAGGATCAACTTTCATACACATAGACACACTTTTTTCATATTCTTATCATCAATTTACATTGGCTAATTTATTTCAAGCTCAACTTGTGAAATAATTTTTCGATGAGCTAGGAATCAACCCATTCAAGCGACGGGGATTGGGAGTTCTAAGAACTGAGGCAATATCCGAGCACAGCTTTCTCTTCATTTTGAATTCTGATGTCTTTTTAGAATTCAAATGTTAATTTGGGGGATAAATAAGTAGGAAATATCGAGCTATTACAACCGACTGGAGCGCTTTGAAGCGGACGATTTCCCACAGGTTAATCCGCTCCTGGTAGCTCCGGAGTCCGCCAGTGAAGCTGGCATTCCAACGGTAGAACTAGGGTGGTCCGAGCACCGACTATATTACAGCTGCTCGTGACTCCAAAATACAGGTGAGAAACGTGAGAACTAACCTTTAACCATTTATCGACGCATTTCGCGTGGAATTGGTGGGTGCAAGGAAGGCCACGTAGGACTTGCTTCATTTCGAAATCGCACATGCACACGACGCAGGAGGTCTGCTCTGATTCGCTTACTTCACCAGCCCATCTGCAATAAAAGATTGTACAGACGTTTGAAATACTGCAACGTTCAGACCGCAGAATACTTCACTTCTTTTGTGACATCAGATCTATGAATTTATTGGACAACTTTGAATGACATTGTTTTGTGGTAGGTGAAGACCCAAATTATTGACACATTATTGAAAAATGCATTTTATCTCATTGCGTTTTGATACTTGAAAATATATTTCTCTTTTCAAAAATTTTTTTAAAGGCTAATATTTCCTAAGCAAATTGGACTGATAAATTTTGTAATTTGAGTCAGTTCAAATTTTAGTAAGAAATTGAGAAAAAAAATGTCGCCATTATTGACATGAAAAATTAGTTAGTGTCAGCTAAAAGATACAATTATTGACATCAAATTAACTATGAAAAAAGTATTATTACGTACGCCAGGTACCTACATGTTAAAGGTATTTTAGTTGCACTAACTCTTCACCGTTACAAATCAGAGGAACTAAAAGTACAAGTGACAAATCACATTAAAAAAAAAGTTTCTAAAGTCTTCATGAGTAATAAATAATCGTAATTTTCCAAGAAAATATTCAGGGAAAATCTTAATTCGATGAGGATACTTAATAAACTCAATTAATCCTCAAAGGTTACGGAATAAAATTGACACGAGCGTCAATGCCTGGAAAATTAGAAGAAAAGAAAATTAAATAATCGGTTTGGGAATCAGTTATTGACACTCCCTATTAAATAGCTATTAATATAATTTTGGACTGAAAAGGCATAATTTGCACTCAATGGGAAGTGGCTAAGTGTTTGACAAGAGAAAGGGATTATACAAAGATAAAGCGAAATTTTTCTACAAAGTCTCTCATCTCCTTAACGTGAAGTTTAACCAAAAGATGGTTGACAACTGACAGGAAAACGCCGTTTTGTTGATGCTATCTTTTTACAGCTGACAATGAAAAAATATCCCTGTCAGGTTAAACTGAGAATTGGCGTCAATTTTAAATTGCGAGACAGCTCTTGACACTTTTTCAAGTTGAAGAAGCAACTGTCAATATTATAACTAGCGCAGTGTCAATAATTGGGGTCTTGAGTTGATTTCTGAAGGACAAGAGACTGCGGATAATCTAGAGATAAACTTATCGACAATCGGTTTCGCTCACTTGTACGAGGGAAGGCGGTCGATTTCGACTTTGCTGAGACCTCGCGGTTTAGCTTCGCCAAGACGTTCAGCCAGGCTCAACAGATCTTCGTAATTCTCTGGCAGAAGACTGTCGCTCCTTTCGAACTCTTGAGTCAACTGTCGGTGGCCGAACAGAGCGCTAGAACAGACAGAAGATAATTTAAAATTCGTTTGAAACCAAGTTCAGCTCCAATTAACCTTGTTGAGCACTTTCATTGACGAGAACGATTGAATTTTCCCCTTGTAATTGAAAATGGTGCTCAAAAAACCTCAAAAATTCGCAAAACCAATCATGTATTTTGGTACACTTTCTTCTCTCCATGCCATATCAAAATACGATGAAAAAGTTGAGCTAAACCCTTGTAGAAATATTATGAACAAAATAAAAATGAAATTAAGCAATTTTTCTAGATGTTTTAAGCTTTCCAAATCAAAAATGGTTTTTTTTCACAAAAATCCCGTTTTTCCGGATTTCTCCAAATCTGGGGCCGACAATGGATTGATGCAATTTTAAAAATTATGGATCCTACATGAATAGTTACAAACAGAAAAAAAAACTCAAAACCGATTCAAACAGGGTCGTAAGAATGATGTAGGTTAAACCATAATTAGTCAAAATCAGGAAACTTACAAGACGTAGAGCCATCCAGGAATGGTGCCAGAGGAACGCCTCATTCTAGTGCTCGGCCTCCGAGGGAGCTGCAATATAAGCAAACGTGTCACGTTTTAATGGAACATAATAAACGTTGGCGTAGATGGATCGCTTTCTGTTTGGATCTTCAAGAATGTGATCGACAATAAATTCAGGATTCGAATTCAAGCAAGACTTGCTACGCTTTTTAGTAAGAAGTAAACACGGGATGACACAGGGAGCTCAAAACAATCAGTAGTTGAAGTCTATCTCTAGTCTATCTCATCGCTGTAGGGTTAACAAAGAACACTACTCGTACGTAAATGAACACGTATCTAGTTAGGTGTACGGGTTGTCTTATGAATGAGTCTCAGTTTCAATTAAGCTTGAGTATAGTTACTTCAACGTAAACCCTATTTTCCAGGGGAAAATGTGTTAGGACGGAAACAGTCCTGATAATTAAGCAAGGTAAAAAAAAGCAAAAGAATCGGATTATAGAGATTATAGATTTTTATGCGACTTAATTCGAAACCCATTGTTGTAATAAAGGAAAAACGCTGCAAAAATTATAGTACAGTGGTTTATTATTCCTTTGCTTCAATTATGATTTAAGAAGACTATCCCGAACAATTGTGAACGTTTCCACCAGACAACTGATCGGTAACTATACTAGTAACAAGTATCCCACGCGTCGTACTTAAGCAGGGTTCACAGGACTCACATCGTCAACTGATATACTAAATAACTGATGAGAAAGGTTTAAGAAATGCTCTTCCATTGCTATCAACAATTGCAAGGTGCCGAGAGCAGATCCGTCAACGCATGAAAATATTTAATATAAGTAATCGGACGCGTTTGAATCTGCAGCTAAAACAACCCTACCTCGAAATCTTGGCTGCCAATCAGAAAATAGAACGCATTGGCGCAAAAGCATTAACGCATTCGACAGAAGCCTGTGAACCTTTAGTGTTAATTGTTTAAAAATAGCTATATTTTTATGGATTTTTTTCCTCCAGAGTAAAAGTCCTTGTACAAAGCTCTACATAACAATCGCATCGTTGCATGATGCAACTTTGGCGCAATATTTACATCTTGATGTGAATATTAGGAGATAATCGGGTTTAAAGTTAACCGGTATTTACTATATATCTTCAGTGAATGTCTTAAAGCCGGTAAAAGCTAGAGAATAAATCACCAAGTCCTTATTCCCTCCAAAACAAGAATTCAATGTTACATACCTCAGAGACAAAGAAGCCGCCGGGCAAATGCAGCGGCAACGTTGGCAGACTGATAGTCGTCGTGGACGGTGCCGGAGGCGGTGGAGGTGGAGGCGGCGGTGTACGTAGATGATGGTGCGTATGGTGGTGATCATGGTGAACGTGGTGATTGTGGTGATGCCCGTGGTGCCTCAGGTGTTCGAATTGATGGTGGTGAGGGGGTGCCATGTGGTGCTCGTGGTGGTGTGGTGGAGCCATGTGATGCTCATGATGGTGCAAATCTGGCACGTAACTCGGCGCAGGCGGAGCAGCAATCTGAGCATGCGCATGGTGGTATTGCACATGAGCCATCGGAGGAGGAATACTACTTGTTGAAGTACTAGACCCTGCGAATAAAAAGTGATTTGAAGACACTTTCTAGAAAATTTAAAAATATTCAAATTATAATCATCAAGGCCGACAGAATTTTTCATCATGTAAATAAAGTGAATTTGAGAGCTCTTGGGTTCTTAAATGTTACAGGTCTTTGGAAAAAGATCTGTACTTTAATTGTTACGTACATTTACAATTTTTTTGGTGAGCTTTTCTGAATGCGAGGCTATGATATTTAAGGGTCAGCCATGTGGCCAGTGCTCGCCTTAACAACAACTACCAGCCATGATCACCACAAACTAATAATTATTTCACCAAACGTACCTAGTGCTACAATGATCATAACTGTACCGAAAATGTTGCCAAAACTTGTCAGTGGCTATTCGATCATTTCTTCAACAAAGGTATATTTTCCCACTTCGACTATCGCTGTCAAACTCTTACATTTCTTTACAAATTGACAGACCAAAATTAAAATACCATCCGACAAAACATGAAAATTTCTCACGTTTTGAAATGTTTGATACGCATTAACACTGCTTATGATTTCAGAAAGAACGTTGTGGTCCCGACCAATTAGGTATTTAATTCTCGGGTTCGTCGCTCTGATCGCTGCCCGTACTGAACGCTTCTGCTCATACCTAAATGTTCAGGAGATGTGGGCGGACTCGAATATGTTAGATCTATAGTGGGAATTATCGGTTCGGACGAACCGTCAAATGCAAATTGAATTATTGTTCTTAATCAGTAATGATAATTATAGTACTATTGGACAAGTCCTGCACCTGGCCTACTGCCGAGTTCCAATGGGCAACCCTGAGTAGAGGTGTAGTGGCAGCAGTGGGTTTAGCCGAGTGGGACCGTTCGGACAGTCTCATAACGCCATCTTAGCGACTCTGTACAGTTCAATTGCTCAGTATTGTAGACGTTTTTAACGTCCATAAGTTGAGTTTCAATATAATATCTTGGTTTTCGTTTTTGGGTTGTCGCTTCATATCTTCATATAATATCTTGTTTCGAACGTTTTGTTCATTACAGTCCGTGTAATGATTAGACCGAACCAGTACGCGTTTGTAGATTTCAAGTACGTACGATGTTACACCCTCTCTCTCATGTATCACCTAAATTAAATGATAGAAGGCTCTCCGGTGAGGAAGAAAGGGTTACATTGAGAAAACATGGTTCTTGGGAAATCTCGGTTTTTTAAGCTTTCCCAAAATTACACTCTCTAGCCTGTGGCACTCAATTGCAAATAGTTTCATCCACTTCTTTCTTCTTATGCCAATTATAATGTAGTTGCCATTGAGATGCTAAAAAATATTGATATAAATCAAAATGCGCGTATTTGATATCTTTATCAGTGTATCAGTTGTTGAGCGGAGAACAAGATATCTACAGACGTGGTGGTCACTGAAGTGGGGCTGGTAGTTTATCATTATTATCGTTTATCATATTGTGTGTACCAAAATTATCAGCAAAAGCTGTAGTTTTATTTTTCTTCTTTTTTTTATTACTGTACATTTTTTTATTAATGGTTAGTAGTCAATATACAAACCGTTTGTAAGAAGGGGAATCCTTGGAGGGGAAATGCTAACTACGGATGCAAGAGTAGTTGCGGCTGGAGGTGGAGCAGCTGGGTGATGGTGGTGCGAATGCGCATGGTGGTGAATATGCGGCGCAGGCGGTGCAACCGGTTGAGGAGTTGGAACTGGAGCTGGAGCGACTGGAGCCTGTTGCACGGAGGGAGCGCTGCTGCAGTACAGCGCAGCCGGGTGCAAAGTTGAACCAGCACCAGCCGAATAGAGACTCAGCGGTGGTGGCACAGACATCGGCACCTAAATAATAAACGATGGTATATATAGTGATGGTTGAAGAAAAACTATTCTTGTAATTGATCAAATTGATATTTTATCAATCATATGGCGTTTGCAGGTTTTTTTTATTTTAATTTTCTTGATTGGTAAAGCTCTTTGAAAAACGGAAACCACATCGAAATCGAGGGAACTGTAATAAGCATTACAGCTTCTGGAGAGAAACCTCAGTGAAAATCAAATCCCAACGACGAAAACGTCAATCTTGAATGGCCCATCATCGAATGCCAAATCAAATTGGCATTAAAAATAATGGAAAAGCCGTAAAGCCGTAAAAATGCTGTAAAACACCAAACAAGCTATTTGGAAATTTACTTTGGACCAGTTTCATTTTTCTTCAGAGATTTCAAATCAGCCCATCTTTTGGTTTATTATTATAATAAATGTAACACAGTCAACAGTTAGTTGTCTGGGTTAGTTAGTGATAACGTTGGAAATTCTTAGTCAATTCTAGAAAACAATAACAAATAAAGATTCATTCTAAGGCTTTTGATCAAAGTGGTCGTAATATTTTCTTAGGCCTTCTACAATAAACCATTGTAATTGCCCAAAAAAAGATTGTTTAACCCCTGAACATTTGATGTTTAAGTTTCAAGGCATGCAGAATTTATGATGTCGAATAAAAATCCGTCCGTTCGTTCAGAAATTAGCCACGATGGTATAATTCGAGAGGTTTTGGAGCTAAAGAAATCGTCCAATACTATATAGAATGGCCGTCAAACACTACAGCTGCACCGTTATGCGAAAAAATTTAGCTTTTAATTTGGAAACTATGGAAAATAAAAATTATTAAAATTATCATAGTTGCTAGAGTTTTCCCTTATAGTTGCCACTTAGTTGGTAGAAGGAAACGTTCTCAAATGATCTGGAGAGTAGATTGTCTTCTTGAATCATAATTGAAGCAAAGGAATAATAAACTACTGTAAAATAATTTGAAGCGTTTTCTTTTATGTTTTCCACCATGCAGGATCAAATAAATTTACAAATAGTGGCCCTTCTTTGCTTGCTGTGCCATAAACGTTTGAGGAAAAAAACGCCAATTTTCAGACCTACACAAACTCATTGTCACTGGTCAATAAAATTATTATATGAAGTAAGTATAATTGCAATCTCACTTGAGGAAAAGGGTCCATGACAAGCGTTGGAGGCGGATGGGACGATGTGGGGTGGGCAAATGGTGGATGTGAAGATGTTGTATGTGGATGCATCCTGGGAGGCTCCGGAGCCCAGTCACGATGGTATCTGGGTCTCCTTAACGATCCGCTGCTGCCAGTACAGTCACTAAGGGGAAAAATCAACGCACTGTAAATTCCTGTTATACACAGGGCGCAAAGAAGTTTTGCCCCATCAGATCATTGCTATTGGTTGCTGAGGCCCTCCAATCGTCTCATATTTATTTATAACATAACACCACCATAGGTCAATAAACAAAAAAAAAAAAAAAAACACAGTAGCCTCACTATATATACATAGAATCAAGCTACAAAAAAAAAAAAATCAAGCTCCTATGAATCAGACACAGAGGGGTTAACCTGCTGGGGGAGACGGTGGAGAGTAAAAAGGGTATGAGGGAACATCGATACCAACGATATATCGCAGTATGGATACTTTTTCGGTATCGACACCGATATTTGAATCGATACTTTCTTTTCGATACTGGGTACCGATATTTTTGTTTCGATTCTTTTCCCTCAATACGAGTATCGATACTTTTTGCCGATATATGAACATATTATTTGGTACTCTTAAAAAGCAAAATACAGCGAATTATTAGAAAACTAAAATAGTTTCTTTGCCACACTCCCTTGACCCCGCAGGTATGAGATCGATTGAAACAATATATAGCTTCAGTCCCACTCCTTCCCCCAATGACATTTTTTATAACTTGCAACCTCAATAACCTTCCCTTCTTTGTTGTTAGCTTGGTACCTGATAGTTTTGGATTTTATGTTTCCAGCAAGATTTGTTTACTGTTTTTTCTAAAATAGCATCTAGTTAAAAAAAATGAAATAAAACAAAATTTCTTCAAATAAATCGTAAAATTAAATAAAAATGGCAAAAAAGCAGACAATCAACAGCAATTCAGAACTAATGATGGCCCAGCACACTTTCTTTAACTTGGCTTTGAATATGTGCTCAGTTTTTGGATCTTCGAATTCAATTTTACTTGAAGAATATCGATGGTATCAATACTTTTGACTGATATATCGGAGTATCGACACGTTTCAAATTATTGGTATCGAAAAATATCGAGTATCGACACTTTATGAAAAGTATAGTATCGAAAAAATATCAATACTACTCCCAACCGTCTCTAATCATGATACAGCATAATGCAGAGAAATCACTAAATATTCCTCGCCTCGACCAATCTACACATCTAATACAATAATAAACAATGAAAATACACACTTGTTAGTCCTGATGGGCTGACGCTGGTTTCTTCTTGGCTCCCATGGGCTCTGATGGTGAGCTGGCAACGGAAGGCCATGCTGCGAGTGACCTTGGGCTCCTTGAACGATGCGACGCCTCTTACGACTTGGGCTTTCGCTCTGCAATACAATCGACCAGAATGAGTAAAAAAATGTCCAAAGTCTGTTTTACTAGATAAGTAACTGGAAACTTTTTGGGATCGTAATCCAATGAATGTATGTTCCATTGTTAGTGGCTCTTCATTCTGGAACGAGAGCTTTTGAACCTCCTAGCATTTGTCATTCGATGGGATGAGCCTCACACATCACCTGAGCTCCATAAAAATATAAATCAAGTAGGCTGAACACACTTGAGCTCAGTACTGTTTCGACAAACAAGATTACTGAATTTACAAAAATAAGCGATAACATTATTTTTCTAATATTAATTTATTGAACAACTAACCTTGCGGTTGGCTTCATCAGCGTTGTTCCTGAGAAAAGAAGCCTGCCCGCTCGGGTGAGGATTGTTATTTCTCATATCTGAAAAAAATAAGCTCCCTAGAAAGACAGGAATTTAAGGAAATAAGAGGGAATTAAGGCAACTCCCTCGGATTCTATCTAAAGAAATGTGAGCCGAATAATTCATCGCTCGATTCTACAAATTTTTAATAGTACACACAACAATTACCTGCGTGAGGTGCTGGCGGTGGAGGATGACGGTTGTCCATTGGCACAGTGGAAACGGAAGGGAACGACTGAGCTGGGGGCAAGTGTCGGTGGCGGTGATTGTGGTGTAGCTGGTGGTGATTGGGACGATAGCGCTGCAGGTGGTGAGGCGCGCTTACCAGGGACACCGAACTATCCACAATGGCCGGGCTCCGAAGAATCTAAACGAAAGGCAAGATTATAATAAAATTAAAAACCTGTCAATTTTGTCCTTGTTTTTCTTGACAATCCCGAAAATGCATTCCCTTCGGCACTTCGGTACATTATTATAATTCAGAGAAGTTATAAGGAAAATGTTGAATACAAATTATTTAATCTCAATAGCGCAAAATTAAACATCGCAAGATTCAGTCACTTTTATAGATTCAATGGCAATTTATTTTCAATCAAGGATTTAATCGCTATATCTGGGGAAGGGTGAAATAAAATTAATAAACAGACTTCTGAAGGAACATGTTTACAAACCAACCTGAGGTCTGTGGGGCGGTAAGAGGAGGAGAGGCGGCGGAGGCTGGCGCATCTGCTCTGGGACCACGCGTGAGATCAGCGTTCCGGCTGTTGGTGACGCTTTTTGAAATGAAATATCTCTGCGAACAAACGGAAAACGAACATATTGAATCGCGATAATTCTAAAGACTAGGGCACAATTTTACAGAGATGAAATGAAGGACAAATGGAACGATTGCGCAGTTATTATAAGATCTGCTATACTTCCCATCTCGGAATAAATTAAAATCGGTCAACAGACCGAAAAACTAACACATGGTAACAAGTGGTAAACATATATTCGACTTTAAATATATTTTTTCCACATACAGGGTTAAACGGGGTTATCTGCTCTCAGCAACTAGCATAGATAGAAGGGAAAGAGCATCATTGGTTAAGTGGTTTATTATTCAATAATAAACCATTGTAATCGCCCAAGAAAAAATTGTTCTAAACCCCTCAAAATTTGATGACGTCTCAAGGTATGTAGAATCCGAATATTGGTCTGAAAACTCGATAATTTTTAGAGCTGTAAAAATTGTTCTATACTGGTTGGGATGCTCGTCAAACACATTTTTCAACTGTACCGTCAGGCGAAAAATTGAGCCTTAAATTGGAAAATCGATGGAAATAAAAATAATTAAAACGGCCAAAATGATAAAAATTCACACGTGTTACGACAAGTTATCAGCTGACAATTTGAGTTGATTATTGTTTATGAAATTCTGATGGTCAGAGCTGACGAGTCCACTCTATGTTTAGCAGGAACGCAAAACGCATCAACGCATGCCTGTGAGCCCTGGTTTAATTTAACAACTCTAGCGCAATGAAAAAGTTTGTTCGATAAGGGCTAAAAATTTTACTGGATGGAGCCATTTCATCGACCAAGTAATGAACATGCTGATGAAATCGGACAAAGCTATACAAACGGGCACGATAGACCTTTATTTATTTCGTAGAACGGGCATAACACCCAAGTATTACAAAGAAATTAAACAATATATGCTATCGCGGCGCCAAAAAGTTGAAAAAATAAAAGCTGACTATTGAGTAATAAATAACGTAAGGAAAAATAAAAATGGGCTCAAAATCAGTACGTGGGAGAAGAAAACAAATTTGATTGTAGGTAATTGTGTGATGAATAAGTCTATTTCTGGCTGGGTTTGACATTACTTGAATATAAAGGATCTACCCTAATGAAAAGTTTGTAGTAAACTTAGTTGCTTCTTTATATGTACAATCGCCAAAACTTATGTAATTGGGCCTGTAACGTGTTATAATAAAAAATAAAAATTTTACATCACACATAAATTATTATATCAGCAGATCAATATTTTTAGAATTAGTGAACTGAATAAATTTCGAACCATGGTGAGGGAGCTTTTAAGGAGTAACAACGCGTCATGGAGGCCTCCGCTTGGAAGTTCAACGATCGGCTTCTAGATTGCCCAACCCTAGCGACAGTAAACAACTGCCAACAGCTAGAAAATTCAATTCCTCAAACTCGACTTTCGTGCAGCTTACACAGTCGATAATAATGTAAAAGTCGGAAGTTTAAGAGCGATTTATTCACTAGAATTGTTGACGATTAAACTTGCGTTTCATTAACAAGATCTGCTGGTAGCTTTAGCCTTTGTTTTCGGTCTATTCGGTTTGGAATCGGGTTCGAGAATTTTTATTCGCGGAGTTCTAGAGTACCGAGTAATTTTACTGGCCACTGGGCGTTCTTGGTTGTTGCATACAACATTAAAAAAAAATTTAACACGAGCAGTCGACTCTCCGTCAACTATTAAAATTTATTTTATACAATAATATTATCATTTATTCATTTTATAACCAGTGATGTGCACGAGCAGCCTACTCGCAATCGGTACAAAAAACGCTGCAAATGATTGTACAGTGGTTTATTATTATTTCGCTTCAATATTGATTTAAGAAGACTATCCATTTGTCATTTTAAATATTCCGAACATTTGTGAACGTTCCCACCGAAAAACAGATGGTAACTATAGGGGAAAACTCCGTAGCAACTATTGTAATTTTAATCATTTTTATTTTGCTTTATTTTCCTAATTAAAAGCTAAACTTATTGCCTAACGGTACAGCTGGAGAGAGTGTTTGACGACCATTCCAATGAGTATAGAACGATTTTTATAGCTCCGAGAACTCTCGAGTTATACCCTCATGTCAAATTTCTGAAAATCTCCCAAATTTTTCACAAAAGCTGTGATAACTCGAGAACCAGTAAAGCTATCGACCCGGCGATGGTCTCATTCGATTCAGCGTCCAAAAATCTATATAATTTCATACCACGTACACATTTTTCTGAAAAACCTTGGAAAATATTAATTTTCTCCCCCTCAAAACCCCCTAAAAATACCCTTAAAATTAAGCTAGCAATTTGGTTCAAGAATTGGGCCGTCGTAGGACCGAGATTGATTTTTGACGAAAATTTCAAATTTTTAGCTCTTACAGTTTGGCCGGAAAACTGCTAACGGCGTACGGCGGACGGACAGAATTTTTTTTATTGGATATTCGGATTCTACATGCCTTGAAACGTAAAACGTAACGTAGGGGGGGTTAGAAATTTTTTTTCTTGGGCGATTACTATGGTTTATTATTGATAATAAACCAAAAAAATTTAAAGAAAACTATGGATGAAAATGAGTTATTGCAGATAAAAGGTTTGTTCCTAACCGCTTTTCGATTTATTTTTCCCAAATTTTTACTCACAACGATATAAGGCTCACCGACAAAGAGCATTGACACAGTTTAGTAACTAACTTCAACGTTAATCACCTATCAATTCACGTTAAATTATGCATAATACAGCTATATAATTCAGCAACGACGAGGGCGATAGACCGAACACAGGGATGCAGATCGATACGCTGCCCAGCGCAGAGGAAGACTATCAACTTAGGCCATAGCCGAACCGTAGGAAGGCTGGGCATACATTAGCATAGCCCCAGCCAGTTGATGCCAAGATAAGAAAACCTCCATGGTGGCACGAAAATTGGGAAACTCCACCAACAGAGTTCGTTCATGATAATATTTGCATAGGTTCAACGGACCAAATCCAACCGCTACTAAGGGGAACATCCAATAGAATTGAAACGAAGTTTCGACGAGAAACTATCGAATTCTGCTCGGTTAAAATTTTTTTATTAGCATCGCAGTACCAACGAAACACACTAAGCTGAGTAAGCTTTTGTTTACCAGCAATTAACTAATGGAACCAACACCGATGGATGAGAAAGGCCTTATCTACTTGGAACGAAATTAATAAGCGTTGAAGTATAATAAATAACGGTTCGCTTAAAATTTAAATCATTCCATGAAGGAAAAAAGAATCCCAAAAGATGATAGTCCATAAAAGTCCTTAAATTTGTTCGCAGTATATATAAACAGTACAAAAATGCTGTTTCTGTATAGTTTAAAATTCTTTATTTTTTCCATTTCAATTTTTTTCTCAAAAGAAAATATTTACGCTGTAGCCTACACATGAAAACAATAGAATCCTTCAGATAATGAGCACAAGTTAGAAAAAATGCCAACTTTTCGAGCCAAATCTTTCAAGTCGGTGGTGAAAAATGAACACGTTCACGTGAATAATCCACGACTACCTGGAAACGTTTGGAATTATTGCCACCGATTGTAGCTTTAGAAGGTCCCAAAATTACCTGGAATCGACAGAATGAGAGCTCGCCAAAAGCAGGTGAACAACGCGAGGGGAATAGAGCCACACAGCAAAACCTAGTGATGCATCACTCGCAGTTTTTCACAATGAGATATTTTACTGCCATGATGTGCTGTGAAATTCCCAAGGGTCTGCGAGTGTCCGTTTTTTATGGAAAAAATTGACAAAACTCGTCACTTTACGTGAAAAATCAATCAAATACAAAGCAATTTCGAGGCAATATATTCTCACAATCGGTATCCAAAATCAGCCGCCATTGTATTTTGGATAACACGCAGTATCTCCGAGTTAGAGCGTTGATTTCGTTCTATTTCGATTGTAAATCGCTTGGGGGAACAATCTTTTGAAAGACTTTCAAAATGTTCGATAGGGCGAGTAGGTGGCAGCTGATTTTTAGCGTTTGGGTCACACAATATACTTCAGAGCTAGAATTTTCAGCCATTTTCTAGTATTTTCCTCATTTTTTTTTCTATTTTGATTTTAATATATTAGCAAAAATATTCAACAAAAAATCAACATATCGGTTTAATATTTTATCATAAACCTATGTAACCGCTCACGAATTTTTCTCTCTAAAATCCCCCTCAAAACTCGATATTTCACGTTCCAAGACACGTAGAATCCGAATATCCAATAGAGAAAAAATCCGCCGTCAACAATTTTCTGAAGAAACTACAGTATGAAATTTTTACCAAAAATTAATCTTGCTATGACAATAGCTCAATTATTTAGCCGAACCGCTACCTCAATTTTACGAGTATTTTTAGGGGTTCAAAGGGGGAGACTCAATTTTCAACGGTTTTTTGAAACAGAGGTGTGTTTGAGATACAATTATATCGATTTTTGACGCTCAACGAACGGGAACACAGCGGAGTCGATAGCCTTAATGGTTCTAGATTTATTGTACTTTTTATGTGAAATTTTCGATATTTTGTGATGTTTGGCAAGATGGATTTGAGCATTTGTGGAGCTATAAAACTCGTTCTATACGCTTTGGAAAGCTAGTCAAACACTCTCCAGCTGTATCGTTAGGCAGTTGATTTCATTCTAGATTAAGTACCTATGTGGGAAGAATAAAAATATTATAAATTACGATAGTTGTTACCGATGAGTAGATGGAAACATTCTTAAGGGTTTGTATTATGTTTTATGTTACGATTACGTTTGTAAAGTGAAAACGCTACAAGGTTTTAAACTAGGACTTTCCAAATCATGATTGTAACAAAGGAATAATAAACCAGTGTACAACAATTAGCAGCGTTTTATAATGCTTATGATCTTGAAATGTATATTATGACGAGTGATTTTGGTTTATTATTCAATAAAAAACCATTGTAATCGCCCAAGAAAAAAACAATTGCTAACCCCCCTCAAAATTTGATGTTTTACGTTTCAAGGCATGTAGAATCCGAATATCCAATAAAAAAAATTCTGTCCGTCCGCCGTCAACACTTTTCCGGCCAAACTATAATCCCTACACTCTTGAAATTTTCACCAAAAATCAATCTCGGTCCTACGACTCGCAGCTTTTGTGCCGAATTTGGGAGATTTTCGGAAATTCGACATGAGAGTATAATTCGAGAGTTCTTGGAGCTATAACAATCGTTCTATACTCATTGGAATGGTCGTCAAACACTCTCCAGCTGTATCGTTAGGCAATAAGTTTAGCTTTTAATTAGGAAATTAAGAAAAATAAAAATGTCTTCTTAAATGTCTTCTCTTCTTAAATCATTATTGAAGCGAAGGAATAATTAACCACTGTATAATCATTTGCTGCTTTTTATTGCTCGTCACACACATATTTTCGCGCGAAATGACCCCATTTCAGAAAACTAGTCTTCTATTAGCTCACACACCATACATCGTATTCTTTCTGTTATTTCGTAGAATAATAGTCTCTTTTTCAATCACCAGTCATGTTTGGAACTAATACCTCCACCCTTTAATAAATTGACTTTCTTACACGCGTAATTTTATCAATGCAAATTTCTTTTATGTACTTAATTCAATAAGTGTATAATTTTTTTTTTTTTTATGGTCAAACAAGTCCATTCCGTAGCAAATTTAACTCGTATCGATAAACCGAGAGAGAACCAGTAGAAAATGTTACGCAGCTGGTATAATAAACATTAAGAATGTTTTTCGTGTTGACGACAGCTTGCCTTAGTTAGTTAGCAACACGAAGTCAAAATTGATATCTACGGTTTCATAATATCCACAGTAGGAAAACTGACCCTTAAAGCGTGACTCGTTTTTAAAAAAATGCGCGAATAAAATTTTAATAAAAAACTTTGTTTGCTGGTAATACCAGCATATATACCAGCATTATATTTAATTTAATATTTAATTTAAATATATTATATTTCATTATTTTGAAAAGTTTACTGGACATGAGAGATATTCACCACACTAAAATCAAACCCATGGATTTTAAATTAGTCTCTGAGATCCGAAATCTAAACTGAAAGTTACCCAAACTGCTTGCGTGAAACCCGGAAAATATATTCTAGATGTCAACGGAATATTTACGCATTTAAGAGGCGATTATTTTAAACACCGAATATTATATGCTACTAACATCGTCTGGCAGATGATGGTACTCGGCCAAAAGCGGGGGATTCGACATCGTGAAACCCTTGACAATGTTCCAGAGAAGAACAACGGCAAGGGCGAACGAGCCGAGAGGGAGAAAAAGGAACGAGCACGGCTGTTTTGTAGAAGGCGAAGGACATCGCCAGCATAGCCTGCTAGAAAGGAAGCGAGCACTTTACTGGTGGAAACAGGTGGCCCAACCTAACGAACGCTAACATCCAACCGCTGACAAAATGCGAACGCGCTTGCACCAAAATTGTATAAACCGGGAAATTAAAATAATATAAAACGTGAACAAATACAAGATGCAATCGTTAAAAGGGTAGAACCAAATTCACCGAAGGATCGAAGATTCGATCACGGATCACCCTGACACTGCTATCACTAATGTGCATTGATACGTACTACGTCTGGTAACGTAAATCTAATTACTGAAACTCGAGGTTCGAAATTAAATTGCGCCGACGATGCGCAAAGCGAAGGTTTGCACAGGCAGATTACCGTGTAAACTTCTATGCAATATTCACATTCGACAAGAAATTCAAAGCGAGGAGGAAAAAAGTCGAGAGAAGTGGGGGGCCTCACCTAGGGGCTTATCCCTCGGAGCCGACGCAGTCGAACGAAATCGTCACGGTTTTCTTCAATTTCACGAGAACATGTCGTCCTTCGAATGTACAACACGAACTAACGAACACAAATTCGACCCAAGTGCGCGATATTTCGGGCGAACGGAGCCCGATTGGAACAGAAAACCCGAAATGGCTGGACGGACCACCCTGTTCGCGACGGACCAAACACAGACGGCGGAGACGGAGTCTCCTGTCGACCAGACAAAAGCGAACCTGACTGAGGAACGGAGGGGTGCGCTAGTGTGGGGTGGCGGTTTCGGGCTCGAAAGTCTAGGCGAAACGCGGATGCTAACTCCACGGCTGACTAAATATGCGAACGAGAAAATTGACCGGGCGATGATTTCAATTTTACTGGCGTATTTGAAAGAATTCGAATTTTGAAAAAATCAACCTCGATGGCGCTTTGCGGATTTCGGATTCTAATTCGTTTCGGTCGCTTTTGATGAAAGCAGATCAATGAGAAGTGAAGCTGACTCACTCGCAAATGATTCTCTAGCGTTGTTTTTTATTACGCAGTCCAACAACGCGAGAAATTGTGATTTGTCGAAAATAATAAAGAATTTACAAACTATCGGTATGGCTTTGCGGCGAGAGCGGGTTGCCAAGGCAGCCAAGGGTGAGCGAAGAGAAGTTCCTTAGGAGGGGGCTTCCTTGATTTCCCAAGGTCTCCGATGAAATTCACAACCCTTCGAACGGAGGGTGCGTTGCCGTGGCGAAAATGACGAGCTCCACTGGTCCGCCTTGAGATCTGAGAAGCGGGAAAATAGAGCGAATAATCAGTTTCGTCATGAGTCAAATAGTAATCTGTTCCTTTTGTTTTATTATTAATAATTAACAATTGTAATCGCACAAAAAAAAGTCTAAGCCCCATCAAAAATTTGATTTTTTACGTTTTAAAGCATGTAGAATCCGAATATCCAATAAAAACGATAAAACGATTCTACAGTGGTTTATTATTCCTTCGCTTCAGTAATAATCCAAGAAGACTATCCATTTCTGATTGTAATTATTCAGAACATGGTGTGAACGCTCCAACCGAAAAACATATTGGTAACTAATGGGGAAAATCCCGTAGCGACTATTGTAATTTTAATCATTTTTATTCGTCTTAATTTCCTAATTAAAAGCTAAACTTCAGTCTAAAATCTATAGAAATTGAAACAAAATACACCTTTTCTGAAAACCGTAGGAAAATACGAATTTTCTTCTCCCTCATAACCACCCAAAAAATACCCCGTAAAATTGAGCTAGCAAGTTCGATTTTTGGTGAAAATTTCAAGAATTTAGCTATTATAGTTTGGCCGGGAAACTGCTAACGGCGTACGGCGGAAGGGCAGAATTTTTTAAAATTTATATTCGGTATCTACATGCTTTGAAACGTAAAACATCAAATTTTGAGGGGGTTATAAAAAAAAATTTCTTGGGCGATTTATTATTGAATAATAAACCAAAATTCTGTCTCAAAAATCAATCTCGATCCTACGACGGCTCAATTCTTGAACCAACTTGCTAGCTCAATTTTATGGGTATTTTGGGGGGGGGGGGGGAGAAAATTCATATTTTCCAGGGCGTTTCAGAAAAATGTGTACGTGGTATCAAATTATATAGATTTTTGGACGCTGAATCGAATGAGACCATCGCGGGGTCAATAGCTTTATTGGTTCTCGAGTTATCGCAGCTTTTGTGCCAAGTTGGGGAGATTTTCAGAACTTTGACATGAGTGTATAACTTGAGAGTTCTTGGAGCTATAAAAATCGTTCTATACTCATTGGAATACTACACTTTGATCTTAGCCAAAAGGCCGAGCAAGAAGTCTGAGTTTGTGAGAAGCTTGGAAGCCGCAGCTCGCGGAATGGACTTGGAGAGGGCCATGAGTTCGTCTTACAATCAAACGCCGAGGAACGTGAAAATCCTGGAGGGATCACATGCAAGCTACCTTGAAAAGGAACTTCCGTTCTACTCCAAACGGGCACTAGTACAGGTGAGGCTGGCTGGCGTTGGATTCTGCCGTATTTCCTGGGAGGGTCTGACGCACATGTTTTCAAGCATGGATGCATGCCAAGTGTGCAACTTGGGCTCTCCAGATACCCTTGTCCATTTGATGGCAGTGTGCCCCGTCTTTTCTGCTCAGCGATCGAGGCGTCTGGGACAACCAACACTTTCTCAATGAAGAACTGTCGAGCGTACTCCACCTTGAACAACCCCTAAGTTTTTAAGAAACACCCTTAAATTACGAATGTGCGCTATTTCTGGGGGAGCTTTAATTTGATATTGTTTGATTTTCAACTTATTTTCAGAACCTTCTACCATTTATAACCAGCGTTCGTTTTTTTCCTGCTCCTGCTGTTCTCTGTTTTATAACTTTGTACTTACATTAGTTTAGATCACAGAAATAGATCTTTATTTTATGTGCAAGCCAACCTTGTAAAGGCCGTATCGCATTATACAAATAAACCATCTATCTATCTATACTCTATAGTATCTATCTATCTATCTATCTATCTACTCATTGGAATGGTCGTCAAACATTCTCTCCAGCTGTTTCGTTAGGCAATAAGTTTAGCTCTTAATTAGGAAATTAAGAAAAATTAAAATGATTAAAATTACAATAGTTGCTACGGAATTTTCACCGATAGTTACCCATCTGTTTTTCTGTTGTGGTTTGTCGCGTCTCCATTAGATTCGACGTGGGGTTGAGGTAGAGACAATAGATGCGACGTTATCTCATATTTTGTTTTTATGTCTCTTCTAGCGCTTTCGCCGCTCTGGGCCTCTTCAGGAAACATCTGTCAATTAGTAGCTATTATTGATATTTCTTATAAACTGAGACAGCACACTATGATCACATTAGCAGTTAGGAGTCAATAAGTAATTTGTTGAGTATAAATATTGTGAATACCTTCTGTATAAAAGTTTTTAAAAAATAAGGCCCAGTAATAGCTCCACAAGGTTGGGATTGTCATGAATCTAAAACGTTTAAAAAGTTAACAGTTAAGCATTTAGATCTTATTTACAACAGAGAAATGGTAACTTATTGGGTACTTACTGGGAATATTTTTAGAACACTTCCGCTTTTTAAACCTAGAGTCTAATAAATTAAAATAAATAGGGGACTAGATTTAAATGCAGGGGTGACTAGAAAGGGGCGAATTTAACATTAAATACGACCGAGCTTATGACCGATGAATTTGGCCATTTATGGCGAGGAGGTTGATAATCGTATGAAGAGAGTTGATATTTCTCGTGATAAAACACTAATTGAAACAACATTATCAAAAATTGTTCAACCATTGTGTCTAAAATCAGGCGTTTTCTATTTTTAAATTTAGCATCGTTCGAACAACGATTTCTGGTAACAATTTGGCGACAGATTTTTCAAACTTCAATAATAATACTTTCGGCTCCGTAAATTCCAATGTAACGGTCACTGATGACCCTTGAGCGCTCTTGGATCTCAAGAAGCGATTTTGCCGGTCATGGCCAGCGAGAAAGCCCTTGAGAGTTTGAGGTCTATTTAAAAGGCCCTGACGAATAAAAGAAAAACCTCACGACGGGTTCCCCTAAGGGAATACCATCTGAAAAGGAAAAAGACGTCGAACTCCCCCCAGCTGTGCCCTGAGAACATTGCGGCTGAAGTTTGGTGGGGATATTTTGAATGCTGAGCCTTGAGCTTGTGTGTGAATGTTGGAACGTATGAGTTATCGTGGGCTGCTTTTAAAGGGGGAACCCAGCTTGGATGGCCTTCGTGCGTAGAAAAAGGGGCCTGCCGATCGGAGAGCTAGAATTGAACATCGCGAATGTTTGTCGCGAGAAATTTGAGCTTCGGAAGAGATTGGAAAATATAGGCAGCGAATTTCGTGCGTAATTTTCTTGGGAGAGATTCCCTTCGCAGGTGATACAGTGATGTGTCGTAATATTATGCAAGTTTTTGTTATTAATAAATAAAAAAACCCTCTCCCGCCTTTTTCACATTTATTTTACCTGCTAGCCACCAAACTAAGAAATCATCCCTTACTATAAAAATTACCTTCTTCTCGTCGCATTAATTTACTCATTTGTTAATTGCAAGAGGAAAAATTTCCATATTTTTTATACAAAACATCTTGCCCAAGTATCACAAGGATGCAGCCCTGATAATGCTCGAATGGGCGAAAGAGCTCGCCGTAACAAAATAAATGTGGACCAACGGTCGCCTTGTGCATCTCTAATAGTTGTAAAGACAATTGAACAATAGTTCGCTCAACATAGCAAAAGTAGTCGGATAGAGGACGCTGGAGATCACGGCAGCCGTCGTCCTCAGCCTCTACGGGTCTTTTCTCTTTCTCTTACGAGAATGCACTATCTTTATCTCTTTTTTTTCAAAAACACGACAAGTAATCAGACACTTGGGCTCCAGACTCGAGGATGGAGGTACCAGCATTACAAAGAAGACGCTCTCCAGCCCGAAGAATCCTCGAGTTGCAGGTTTTTAGTTCCCTTCGACGGTTATTTTGTTCATCCTTTCATTTCCAGGGAAATTCCCAGATTTAGACCACTAGCCGATTCATGCTTAGGTTGGCATTCGCTCGGGCTAGATCAAAAATCGGATAAATTGGTTGAATCTCTTCCGTATCGCTAGCGAAATAAAATGTTGAATGTTTTTATTTATTTTTATCGGTGAATTTGCGTTGATTGCATAAATAAAATCGTGGATACATTTCTAAAGCCGCTATTTCCGAGTGAAATCGAAATCTTGAGAAAAAAAAATAATTGAAGAAGGAATCATTCAGAGATGTGCGATCAAAATGTAGACACTGATAAGCCCTGTTTCGCCACGCAGTGTCTACCTTCCATTTTTTTTTTTTTTTTTTTTTCATTAATTTAACAATTGAAATAAATATCAAAGCTACTATATTTCTGATCACAAAATACATAAATAAAAGAATAATGAAGCGGAAATTAATTCTCCATATGGGCACAGCCCGTGTTGGAGAATGAGCGAGTGAGCGAAAACACAAAAAAAAAATCTAATTATTACAAATTACATGGGTATTTTAATCATTTCTTCTCAGTGTCCTCTCCTTAAGGTAATATATTTCCAATAAGCCCTTCACTTCGCTAAATTTACGAACAGTCTTCTCAATCAACGCAGATCTCATCGCCGGCGGAAAACCGTTAAATGCTAGCTCTCCTCTATAGGGGAAAAGTTCTGCGCTGCAGTAGTTCTATGTTTAGGCAACACATTCCACCAACCACTCACGCTACTGCTTCTCTGTTCTATCCCTAGGCTAGAAAACTGGTGACGTAGGCAACGTGGTAGCTCGGAACTCTCCCAGATTTAAACCATTTTTCGAACTCTACAACTTCACGAGAGTCTGTAATCTTTAAAAAATACGATTTCATACCTTTAAGCTATCATTTGGTTATAAGCGTTGAATGTACTGGGGAAATAAAAATTTTAGGGTGAGGGGGAAATGAACACGGCGACTCTTTCTCCTTTATTTTTTCCTTTCCTTCCTTCCTTTTTTTTTTACTATTATATATTGTCAGCACTCTTTAAATCTCTTTGGCACTGTGCTCGCCTACGATTTTTCTTTTTTGATTTTTTTTTCCTTGTCTACATTTATGTAAATTGGGCTCAAGCCCGTACAATAAATAAATAAATAAATTTTGTCTTTTATTTGACGAGCTCTTTCGCCCATTCGGGCATCTTCAAGGTTGCCTAATTCAATAAGTCACAAATCGTGCGGTTTAATTTTCAGTTGCTGTTATTATTTTTTCAATTATTAAGGTCCATCGAGTATCTATGACTGAGTCTCGCGTTGAAAATCGAGTCTTACCCCGTCGTCCTATTTATTCAGTTAAAATTCATATTCATACACATTTTTGTTCAAGCGATAGAAATGCATTTTAATCCAACTTAACGCCTTAAAAGTTCATAAACTCCAGACTCCGTTACCTGATTGATCTAAGTAAGTATAAAATAATAATAGCAACTGATAATCAACCCCGTACCTCTAATATGATAAATATACGACACTGAAGATGCCCGTATGGGCGAAAGATTTCGGCAAATAGTGGAAAAAAAATGGAAAAAGAGACCGTATTTATCCCCTCGCCGCAAAAATTACCTAGAAAATGCGACGAATAGAAGAAAAATAAAACGATGCGAATTCCCTCGAATTCAAGAAACCTTAAAAAATAACAGTTCTAAACTACGTTCCTTTCTGCAGGTTGAGGGGGAGAATAACGAGACGACCTCTTCTCCATTTTCTCCTTTTTATTACGCCGAGTACTTTCGCCCTGTGATCCTAACAGGACTGTGAAGAAAAGGTGAAATTAGCGAACGCCAGGCTCGGCCATAGGTACCCTTGGTCCTATGTAAGTGTTAAATTATGTACGATCAAATAATGTTAAAACCTCTACCTCCCTAACAGTTGCTTACAAATTTGTAATAGAATGCCCTGAAGAAGCCCGAACGGGCGAAAGTACTCGGCGTAATAAAAAGAAGAAAAATGGAGAAGAGGTCGTCTCGTTATTCACCCCCTCAACCTGCATAAAGAAGTGATACGACCACCTGGAGAAGACTACACTGCGTTGTAGTTTGGTCGCATCGATCATTCTTCGTTGTTGGGGTTGAGGGGGAGAAAACCAAGGGTGCCTTGTTCTCTTGTTCTTGGCCGTTTATACCTTGTAATGGTGCTACGCAGCCCTGACGATGCCCGAAGGGGCGAAAGTGCTAGGCAGGCTGAAAATAAACAGGAGAACAAGTCGCCTTGTTTTTCTCCCCCTCAACCCCAACAAATTAGGAGTTCTAAACTAGTTTCCGTATTTTGTGCCCGTTATAGAAGCATCGCGGCAAAAGGCATTGTAGAAGTGACGTCATTGCTGTTCGAAATTGCTACCTCCGCACTCCGAACGTAATATGAGAGCGGTGAGAATGTGTCGGTCGGCAAACTGAGGCCGCTACTGGGAAGTTACCATCTACGCCCGCAAGACTTCCTTGGCGTGCATCGGATTGCATAACTCCGACCCCTTCTAGACCGTGAAACCTTTATGAAGCAACATGCTTTCATAGTACGGTCGCCTCTCAAGGCGGACAAAGGGCGATTTTTCTTTGAAAAACTGAAACAATCGTAGAGCGCAAAATTTTATAACTTCAATGTTTGGGCGTGTAATTATCCTAAAGGAATGACTAAGTAATTTTAAAACCACGAATGTAGCTGATCGATAAGGAAGGAGTCGTCGATTAATTCTGGTATTAATAAACCGTTGTAATCGCCCAAGAAAAATAAACGTTACAAATGAATTTTATTATCCCTTCGATTCAGTAATGAGTATAGAACGATTTTTATAGCTCGAAGAACTCTCACGCTATACCCTCGTGCCAAATTTCTGAAAATATATACCAAATTCGATACGAAAGCTGCGATAAACAATAAAGCTATCGACCCCGCGATGGCCTCGTTCGTTCAGCATTCAAAAATCTATAGAAATTGATACCAAATACACCTTTTTCTAGAAAACCTTGGAAAATATGAATTTTCTGCCCCTCAAAAATGCCCTCAAAATTGAGGTAGCGATTTGGCTAAAGACTTGAGCCGTTGTCAGACCAAGATTGATTTTTGGCGAAAATGTCATGAATTTAGCTTTTATATTTTCGTCAGAAAAGTGTTGACAGCATACGGCGGACGGACCTAATTTTTTTAATTGGACATTCGGATTCTACATGCCTTGAAACGAATATATCAATATTGGCCTGACAATGGGTCACTTCTTTAATCGAATCGCTAGTCCAATTTTACGGTTATTTTTTTAAGGTTTTGAGGGGGAGAAAATAGGAATATTAAACCACCGTAGACTCATTTGCAGCGTTTTTTATGCTGTCCACAAATACGTTGGTGTGGTTAATTCTTCGCTAGGACTTCTCATCATAGTCTTGTAATGATTTAAGAACATTATTTAAAAATACGGCCAAAAAAGTATTAAGTTTCGTTTCAATGAATACCAAACTTTCAGCTTATCGATTTGACACAAATTTGAACAGTGTAAGTTTACAAACGATGAAAAATCCGTTAGAAAGTAATTGGTCTCAAACGCAGATCCACGAAAACCTGAATTGCTCGCTCATTTTGATGCAAGAAACAGATTTGAGGACTGGATTTGAGTTTGAGGACTTTCAAATGGAAGAATGATTATATTTTTTCTCGACGTGTTCGCAAACGGTGCTCGAAAAAGCTTTAAAAAAAATTGTATCACCTTTTCGTTATATTTTTCTTTTCATGCCATATCTTAATTGAGCTAGGCCTTAGCTCTTAGTGAAGCTAGACCCTCCTAGGTAGGTAAATTATTAACAAAATGATGTCAAAAACAATAAAATTGAGCAATTTTTCCGCACGTTATAAGCTCGCAGTCAAAAGTTGCTGTTATCGAGAAAATCACGCTTTCCCGCATTTCTCCAATTATGTGGCCGCAATTACTGGATGGATTGGTTTTAAATAATTATGCGACTTACGAGGTTAGTCACCCTTTGAAACAAAAAAAAAAAAAAAAAAAAAAAAATGAACAGGAAGCAATCCGAACGGAATTACAGGGGCTGATCGGAAGCGGACAACATACCGAAAAAATCCGCAATTTAAATGAACGTATTTAGAGGATTTGATTTGCCTAAACCAACTCGTCATCGCACTAAGTTAATTTCCTGCTCTATTAACGAAGACAACTGCTACTGCAGTCAATCGTACTCGAAATCCTACGAATAACTCAAAGCTGACATCAATTTACTGCCCACGTTTCCTCAAAAAAAAAAAAAAAAAATTAATTAATTAATTAAAAAAATACTATAAAAATAAAATAAATAAATAAATTATCCTCAACTATTCAGAAGTTCTTCTTTTTAAAAACTTATACCCACTTTCGAGATAAATTTCCATAAATATTGCCTATGAAGCATTTTTCACAAACACTACGAAGAATTCTACGAACAATTTCGGTCCCACAACAAATCTATTCGGAGGATGCAGGCGTAATTTTGTGAGCCTCTCGCTCGTGCTGGGGGAGAGGGAATGTTTTGTTGTCAAGGCCCCTTCTCTTCACCAATTCATGCTCCCCTAATGCTACCGGAACGTTCACATTGATCCGGACCGTAGAAAAGTCCAAATGCCGGACCTGTATTCGAGCTCGATTGTAAAGTAACGTGCTATTATTTGGCTGAAATATGATACTAATACAGGGTGAACATTGATCAAGCAGATAGTGAGCGTCAGACTCCCAGATCAGAAGGGTTCAAATCTTCAGAATCGGGTGCTCAGGATCATCACGGGAGCCCCCTGGTACGTGAGGAACCAAAACCTCCACCGTGACCTGGACGTCCCTGAGGTCAGCATTGTCCTCCGTGAGACATGCACCAGGCACCGTAGCTCGCTGCTTGCCCACACAAACGACTACCTTCGAACCATGGGTGAGAACCCGCCACCCCCAAGGGCCAGAAGACGGCTGAAACGAAAAGGCATTCGGACCTTGCTGATGACTGAACACTGTGACCACCGTACTGCACTGTTGATCCTCATTTCTTTCTTCTCCTTGTGTTAGCGATATTCTGTGATAATAATTAAGCGAGGCACACCACTAGGTGTCACCTCACAACATGTTTCTCGTTCCAATGTATCCTAAATTATGTATTGTTCGCCTAACTGTAATGTATACGATACAATAAAGTTACCATTATTTATTAAAAAAAAAAAATAAATAAATAAAAAAAAATAAAAATAAAAAAAAATTGATCCGGACCGTAGAAAAGTCCAAATACCGGACCTGTATTTGAGCACGATTAAAAGTAACGAGCTATTATTTGGCTGAAATAATGATACTAATACTTACAGGTTGAAAATTTATCAAGCAGATAATGAGATTGGCAAGACTTACATACCAAGAGTGAAAGCCTAATTAACATCAGAAACAAAAAACGTTTGAAATTATTGTACAGCGGTTTTAAATATTTCTTCGCTTCAATTTTCAAGAGGTGAAGAAAATTTCTAGAATTCAGTATTTTATGCTTTCGTCAGAAAAGTATTGACGGCATAAGGCGTTTGGCGGACGGGCAGAATTTTGGTATATTATAATAATATACCAAATAATCCCAATAATATTGATTTAGTAAAAAAAAAAAAAAATTAACCATCCCAAAATTTGATTTTTGCGTTTCAAGGCATGTAGAATACAAATTTCCAATAAAATAAAACGCTGCAAATGATAGCACAGTGGTTTATTATTCCTTCGCTTCAATAATGATATAAGAACACTATCCATTTGTAATATCTGATATAATATGATTCTGTCCGTAGCCTAAATTTTTGAAGTTTTCATCAAAAATTAATCTTGGCCGGACAATTGCTCCATGTTGCAACCAAGTCGGTACCTCAAATTTAAGGGGAATTTTCGACGGGTGTCGAGGAGTAAAAAAATACTCCTCCTAAAAAGTATTTGGTATCAATTTGAAAAAATCATCAGTGAAGTGTTTAATTTTTGTATATTTTACGGAATAAATCTTCTTTTCATTTTCATTTTCATTTCTATGGATTTTTGGACAAGAGGTCGATAGCTTTATTGGTTCTCGAGTTATCGCAGCTTTTGTGTTGAAGCTGAGAGATTTTCTGATACTTAGCATTGGGGTATAACTCGAGAGCTCTTGGGGCTATAAAAATGGTTCTATACTCGTAGAAATGCTCGACAAACACTGTCTTTAGTTGTACCGTTAAAATTAAGTTTTTTATTTAGAAATTAAGAAATAAAAATTGTTAAAATTACAATAGTTGCTCCGGCGTTTTCCCCCATAGTTACAAATCTGTTGATTTATTTTTCGGTGGGAACGTTCACAAATGTTAGGAATAATTACTATCGCAAATGGATAATCCTTAAATCCTCATTGAAGCGAAGGAATAATAAACCACTGTACAATTATTTGCAGCGTTTTTTTTTATTTGCCGAAATCTTTCGCCCATTCGGGCATCTTCAAGGCGACCTAGCGTGACACGTCACAATTCGTGTATATCACATTGGGTTATCAAATGTTGGTGTTATTATTTTTAATTACTTAGGTCCGTCGAGTATCTATGAACAACGAGTCTGGCTTTTGCAAATCAAGTCTTACCCCGTCGTCCTATTTATACAGTTAAAATTCATATTCGTACACATTTTTATTCAAGTGATAGAAATGCATTTTAATCCAACTTAACGCCTTAAAAGTTCAATACGATTGTACAATAATTTTTTTTTCTCCCCCTATAAATATTAAAACAGTTTAACATTGATATAAAAATAATATTTATATATTCTGACAAAAAATAAAAGCAAAAGACCCTCTTCTATATTCAACATTAAACCCAGAAACTAGCTCTGACTCGCCTTCTGCAAAATCAAAAGGAGCACGATTTGTCTCAGCCAAACAACAACTAAATCAACAAAAAAAAAGAGGAAAAGAAAAAAATAAATATTTATAGGGGGGGGGGCAGCGTGTTTTATCGTATATTTGGATTTTACATGCCTTGAAACGCAAAAAATAAAATTTCGAGGGGGTCAAATACATTTTTTTTCTTGGGCGTTTATTAAATAATAATTATTTATTACAATAGAAAAACCAATATGGAGAAAGAGTCACCGTGTTTATCGCACCCTTTCTCTTTGCCCTCACTCCAACTATTACGTGGAAAATGCGACATTTAGAGGTCAGCTTCTTGGAATATACAGCTTCATCACAGCCGCATCTGTGTGAACCGAGCGCATCCCTTCTTGCCACTCTTCTCGTTTTGCACACGAACGCAGCCCCGCGTAAACGACGATCGACTACTAGCGCAGCCGTGTTTTCCTCGCTCGGTCACGTGACGGAGCCATTCTGCTCTCCCATTGGCCATCGGTAGGGAACTCTCCAGTCGATTCGGTCTCTCGTCCCCTTCCAGTCATCGACCAGTTGGTTACGTGCTTACTAGCCCGTTCGTTATATCGTACATCGATTTTTCACAGAATCGATAACGCTGTTCGATTTAAATTTCATAATACGAGGTTTTTCCTATTATAAAACATTTTTTTTACAGCTTGTCATTCTTCGTTAATTAGAATGCTGTGAGGAGTCTTCACACTCAACTTTCATTCTCCATTAAACTGTACAACTTTTTTAATATAAGGAAACTGAGAGCTTCTGATATTCCCGTAGATTTCTCATCTGGATTTAGGATAATATGGGAAATTACCGTGTTCATTAATATTCCTCCATTCAGTTCCGAGCAGAATACCTCTTCAATTTCAAATTTTAATGCAGCTCTACCAAATGACCGACCGTTTGAAGGCCACAATAAATCGAATTTCAAACAAATCGCAACCAGAACGGCTCGATATTGCTCATTTTAGCAGTTGCCAATTTTAATTGAAATTTCACATCATCGAAAATCGTTCGCAATATCGAACTCGAATCGCGTCGGAATAATCGATCTACGCACAATCGATACTCCCCACTCCCGGAACTCAAGGACGCACTCGCTCACGGAAACGCAAGCCACAGCCCCGTTGTGCGACTCAGTTTTGAAAGTTGATAGAAGCGAAGCGCAGAGCTGCTGGCCTGTGGAGCTGTGTAGTGAACTGAGAAGGAGAACTGTGATATTGTACACGTCCAGGAAGACGTACACCTGAACAATCATCGATTGCGTTCTCTATTTCGGGATACTGCGTTTCCTCGCCGAGTCAAGGCCGTTTAGACTTCAAGTTTTTCGTTTTTAGGCCTAAAATTCGATTCGCGAAGAGGACTTTGGCTGAACGAAGGCGCCTGGTAACTCGACGTTGCCCCAAGCTTGCAAGGTCGGAGCTTACTGCGCAGTTAGCGGCGGCCATATTGCGTGAGTGAAAACCCTTATTTTATTTTTCTCTCTTCTCGTCCCGTTCGTTCGTTTCCTCGTCGAATCGAAACTATCTATCTTTATCGATTCATGTGCGAATATTCGCTTTCGCTCGCCGTTGTTCGCTCTTCGTCGCGAATTTATTAATGGTAAACAAAACGTGAAATCTCATCGCTCGCTGCTTTTGGCCCTGTTCCAAAGGCCGATAGAATTTTTGCAGCTTTCGCGTCATTCGTTCGATCCCTTAATCTTATTAGTACTAATCTTTTTATTTCACGTGTTGAGTTCGTTCGTGTTTTTGTTGACCAAGCGTTTTTCCTACGTCCTACCGTTTAATTGGCTTTATGGAATCTCGACAAATTGATTTTCGCTGTATAAAACGCTAATCTTTTATTGAACTTGGTCATAATTTTTTTTGAATAATGCTCAATTTAAAAAAAAAAATAATATAACAATAATAGGTACGGTTGAATAATAAAATAATACAACAATAACAAATAATCAGTACTTACTTAATACTATTTTTTTTTTGTGAATAATGCTCAATTTTGAATAAAAAATAATATACCTAACAATAATACAGTTAAATAATAAATAAAATAATACTACAATAACGAACAATAATAAAATAAAAATACAATAGTAATCATTCCGTACAATTAAATAGTAATAATAGGTAATTGAAATATCAATAAACTATTTTTTACGCGTTGAGTTCCGGCATGTTTTTTATTAAACTTAATAATGAATTTACAACAAAAAAAATGTAAAACGTAATAAACATTAATTATAAAATATATATTTATAAAATAATAACTAATAAGTACCTAACGATTAGTTAAAATAAAATATTTACATGATAATAAACAATAACAAATTTAAATGATTGATATTCGATTAATTAATTATTTTTAATTGCAATAACATAATAATAGTTTGAAAAATTATATTTTATTAAACACAAGTTTTTTTTTTTTTTTTTTTTCAATGATGACCCATATATTGTAATTGCCCAAGAAAAAAAATGATCTAACCTCCTAAAATTAGATGTTTTACGTTTCAAAGCATGTAGAATCCGAATATCCAATTAAAAAAAAAAAAAAAAAAAAAACACTTTTCCCGGCCAAACTATGAAAAGCTAAATTTTTGATTTTCATTGATAGATGATCATTTTATTTGATTTCATCATAAATCAATCATGGTCCTACGACGGCCCAATTCTTGAACCACATTGCTAGCTCAATTTTAAGGGTATTTTTGTGGTGGTTTTGAGAGGGAGAAAATTCATATTTTCCAAGATTTTTCAGGAAAAGGTGTATTTTTGTGTATATATCTATAGATTTTTGGACGCTGGATCGAAAT
The DNA here is from genome assembly GCA_037159825.1 of Tupiocoris notatus. Taxonomy (NCBI): domain Eukaryota; kingdom Metazoa; phylum Arthropoda; class Insecta; order Hemiptera; family Miridae; genus Tupiocoris; species Tupiocoris notatus. The sequence continues at coordinate 514,422 of JASJUZ010000052.1, forward strand.
AAAAATAGCGGGGTCGTTAGCTTTATTGGTTCTCGAGTTATCGCAGGTTTTGTGCTGGATTTGGGAGATTTTCAGAAATTTGGCATGAGGGTATAACTCCAGTGTTCTTGGAGCTATAAAAGTCGTTCTATACTCATTGGAATGGTGGTCTAACACTCCAGCTGTACCGTTAGGCAAAAAATTCAGCTTTTAAAAATTAGGAAAAATAAAAATGATTAAAATTACTACTTACCTATTGTTGCTACGGAGTTTCCCCCTACAACTACCAACTTTCTATAGTTTAATTGGATTTAGCATTTATTAAACCTCGATTGATTGATTTCGTGCTCAATAAAACGCCAATAATCTTTTAATAAACGTGATAATAAATTAACAAAATTTTAAAATATAATAAAATGAAAGTACCTAAATTGAAAAAAAAGTTGAAATAAATTTCCACATATTAGTCTAAAAAAAAATCCACCCGTTATTTGTGCGTTTTATTTGCTCTCGCAAACGTGATCGCTCGTTATACGATACTTTTTCGTTTTTACTCGATTGTCACGAACCTGAAGCCGAGTTTGGCGAATGAACGTGCTTCGCTCGAAAATGAATTAATCTTCGGTGCACGTTAATTTGAGCGTGCGCGATAAAAGAATTCAGGACAGGCACGTTTTTACGAAAATCCTTAGCAAATTCATTTCTGACGCGTTTCGTCGACTTAATCGAATCTCTAGTTTATGCAAGTTCGCTCTTTTTGAATCACGAGAAAATGAAATTAATTCAGCGCAATGAAAACCGAATAAATCATGATAATATAATAAAGTAATAATACTAGTGTAATAACATATTAATAGTTCGAAACGTAATAATAATTTACCAAAAAATAATTTCCAAGTTCAATAAGTTCGCTCTGAATCATGAGAAAAAGATAAAAACCCAAAAAAGTAATTCATGATAGTATACTAACGTAATAATTAGGTATATATTATTATAATAATAACAGTGTAATAATAACATAGTAAAAATAAGTAACCTACTATCAATAATAATAATAATTTCATAATAAGTAAATTCAGCGTAATGAAAACTGTAAAAATAATTCAAAATATTATGAACACATCATGGTAACGTAATAATAATACAGTAGGTAATAGCATTATAAAAATGATTTCTAGTATCGATAAGTTCGCTCTTTTTGAATTACGAGAAAATGAAAATAATTCAGCGCAATAAAAGTCGAAAAAAGAGAAAAATAAAAAAAAACTTTTTAAAAAAAAAATAAAACCGACTTCAAAAAGTTTGTCCATAAAATACACTCTGAAAAGGAAAAAATAACAAAAATGTCCCAACTTCGCAGCAACTCATTCGCCAACTACACATTTTAAGGACTACTTTACTACTCGTATTGACCTGACCACTTCCTGATTGATTGGATCACCTTCCCTAATAATATAAAAATTACTATTTCTCATTTCCCAAATGATTAAAAGATTTTCCTTTCACCTCTGAATTGCCTCCAGATTGATCATCCTTTGGAGTCGGCGCCTCTCTTATATTGTATTGGAGAAGCCTATAGATTCCGAATTACCAGTAGTATGAATATAAATATCATGAGTTTTCACGATTCATGAACAGAGCAAATCAGCATTTATGAGAACTGATTATTAACAATATCGATTTGAAGGTGACTATTCACGCCTTTTCCTGAAAACCATTTCAGATTTCTCTAAGAATCTTTACGTCCAGACCCAGACTTATTACCTGGCACCTACTAATTTATCGTAAATTCATATTTATTTGTAACCATCGGGTAGTCATTTTGCCAGAGAGGCGCCGACTCCAAAAGATGATCAATCTGGAGGCAATTCAGAGGTGAAAGGAAAATCTTTTAATCATTTGGGAAATGAGAAATAGTAATTTTTATATTATTAGGGAAGGTGATCCAATCAATCAGGAAGTGGTCAGGTCAATACGAGTAGTAAAGTAGTCCTTAAAATGTGTAGTTGGCGAATGAGTTGCTGCGAAGTTGGGACATTTTTGTTATTTTTTCCTTTTCAGAGTGTATTTTATGGACAAACTTTTTGAAGTCGGTTTTATTTTTTTTTTAAAAAGTTTTTTTTTATTTTTCTCTTTTTAGTGACTTACAATTATGGACAGCTCTCTTTACAGAATTTTCCCAAGCTTTCATTATTGTGTTCTTGTCACTTACAACTAACCGTCCAAACTCAATTCATAAGTCCGTTGAACGTTGAAGTTCTAAAGTATAATGATTACCTAACTATTTTCAATGTTATTATGTTGATTGAGAGTGAGTTTGAACGTTTGGAATAATCCATCCACTGATTTGGGTCTCTTGGTCAACATACCGGATACTTTGATCCCATTGATACACCTTACAAAACTCAAATAATTGTCTACACCATTGCTGGTTACTGAATTGCACCAATTCACTCGTTCTTTATTTCTCTAACGATAATAGAGTGATGATTTCCTGAAGCGTATCCGCATTCACACTGAATGAGAGAATCCGAACCAAATTTCAGAAATTCGCCAATCGTTTGTGCAATAAAATGAAGTTATTTGGCCTTCAAAACCATGTTATTTATTGAAAATTTAACGCTGAATTCAAATCTTCTAACGAGAATGCTATGACTAACGTAGTTTTTTTTTCTACAAGCATAAATAGTCCAAAAAACGTGATTTTGAAACAAATTTTCTAGAAATACGGCCTAAAAAGTATCTACTTTTAGTCCAATCAATACCAAATTTGAATCACGTAAACTAGACTCAAATTTGAACAATTTAAGTTTAAAAACTATGGACAGTTTTCGTTTGGAAGTTATGAGGTCTCAAACACAGGTCCATCAAAACATCGATTGCTCCCTTGTTATGACACCTAAACTTGATTTTTTACCATCGTTAGAAAGCTCTAGATAAGTGCTTTCAAGTGCAATAGTGTTCATCATTTTTTTTTTTGACGTGGTTGGGAACGGTGCTCGAAAAACCTCAAAAAAGTGATAATCGGCATCACGTTTTTTTTTACACTTTCTTCTCTACACGCTATATTAGAATGCCGAACGAAAATTTGAAGCTAGGCCCTCGTAGGCAGATAAATTATGAACAAAATGACACCAGAAACAAAACAATCGAGCAAGTATTCTAGATGTTATAAGCTTGCAAAGTCAAAACTTCCTTTTTTCGCGAAAATCACGTTTTCCGGCGTTTCTCCGCGTCTGGGGACGTAACTACTGGATGGACTCAATTGAAAAAATTATGGGACCTACCTGGATAGTAACCCTTTCAAACAAAAAAAAAATTAACCCGATCGGACGTACAGGTGCTGAACGCCGGTGGACAACACATACCGAAAAAAAAAAAAAAAAAAAAAAAAAAAAAAAAAATAAAAATAAAAAAATCCCGCTAGACGACCATAGTAACCTCCTCCTTGTTTGAAGTCGGTTAAAAATAAATCATTGTAATATAATAACGTATTGCTCGTAGTACGTTATAATAATGTAATAATATTAACAAAATAATAAATAACTTCTGCTCAATATAAGCGAAAAAATAATTGAAAATAATATGATAATATAATAACGTAACTCTAATTTATTTATTTATTTACGGAAATACGGCCTTAAAAGTATCCACTTTTAGTCCTATCAATACCAAATTTGGATCACGTAAACTTGACTCAAATTTGAACAATTTAAGTTTACAAACTATGAAAAAACAGTTTTAGTTTAGAAGTTATGAAGTGTCAAACATAGGTCCATAAAAACAAAGATTGCTCCCTTATTATGCCACCTAAAATTGATTTTTTACCATCGTTGGAAAGCTCTTGCTAACTACTTTCAAGTGCAATAGTGTTCATATTTTTTTCTCGACGTGGTTGGGAACGGTGCTCGAAAAACCTCAAAAAAGTGAAAATCGGCATCACGTTTTTTGTCACACTTTCTTCTCTACACACCATATCAGATTGTTGAACAAAAATTGAAGCTAGGCTCTCGTAGGCAGATAAATAATGAACAAATTGACATAAAAAACGAAACAATCGAGCGATTATTCTAGAAATTATAAGCTTGCAAAGTCAAAACTTCCTCTCTTCGCGAAAATCACGTTTTCCGGCATTTCCCCGGTGTCTGCATTATAATAATAAAATAACAATAGTATATTAATAAATAATGAAAATATTTTTCAGATTCAATAAGTTCGCTTTTTGTTTTAATCATGAGAAAATTTGAATAATTTCTCGTAGGTTCTAGAAACCGAATAAATAATTCATTCGACGTTTAACGAGAGCGTGTTCGGATTATCTTGTTTTCCGTGATACGAAAAGAGACCTCTTGTTCATTTTTAACGGAAACGACGACCGGAAAATTATATAACCGCGCTCTGCAACAGTTGACTCTTATCTGTCGAGCTAATGGTTGCCATTTCCTTTTGTCTTTTCCACACGTTTGCCCGTTGTACTGATAAGGGATTTAAAAAAAAAAAAAAACACAAAAAAAAAACAAACAAACACAAAACAAAAAAACAAAAAAAAAAACGCTTTTTTGAATACATTCTACGGCCTTCCCTAGCAATATTATATCAATTTCTTTTGTTGTTCAGTAGCCAGTTCGTGCCTGTTAAATTACCTCTGTCGTGTGGTTTCCGAAGGACAAATCTATTTTATTATTTTCTGTCTCAATTACTTGATGGGTCCATTTGAGTTAAACGGTGGTCGCACAATATATTACATAATTTGTAATAGGGCTTGTCCCGTTCATGTAAATAAATAATTAAACAATAAACCGTTGTAATCGCCCAAGAAGAAAAATTGTCCAACCCCCTCAAAACTTGATGTTTTCCGTTTCAAGCATATAGAATCCGAATATCCAGTAAAAAAAATTCTGTCCGTCCGCCATCAACACTTCTGACGAAACTATAAGAGCTCAATTCTTGAAATTATCACCAAAAATCAATCTTGGTCTGACAATGGCTCAATTCTTTAGCCAAATAGCTAGCTCAGCTTTAAGGGTATTTTTGGGGGGTTTTGAGGGGGAGAAAATTCGTATTTTCCAAGGTTTTTCAGAAAATTTGTGTATTCGGTATCAATTTCTATAGTTTTTTGGACGCTGAATCGAATGAGACCATCGCGGGGTCGATAGCCCTAAAAGTTCTCGAGTTATCGCTGTTTTTTTTATTTTTTTATTTATTGAATTGGGGAGATTTTCATAAATTTGGCATGGTGGTATAACTCGAGAGTTCTTGGAGCTATAAAAATCTTTCTATACTCGTTTGAAAGGTCGTCAATCACTCTTCAGCTGTTAGAGGAAATAATTAATACTCTTTTTAAATCATTATTGAAGTGAAGATATATAAATCACTGGATTTATATTCCTTCGCTTTATTTACTTCGCATTTTGCTGCGTTTTTTCTTTTTTTTTACTCTGATTTTTAGTGAGGCTTTCGTCGTCCGTTTTGTAAGCTCTAGTTTCTGTCTAAACACTGTTTACTATTCAATTGCCAACTACGGCTCCACGCTTTCAATGCTCTCGTTCAAGAGCCGAGAGCGCAATAAAGCGTGCGAGGGGAAGGAGCTCCATTAGCTCTTGAACTCTATGATTTCAAACGGGCTCCATGCGGCGCTTCCAAGCTTTAAATGCTCTCGCTCTAGAGCGTAGAATTTCGATCTAAGAGCCTTCTGTGGCTTAAGGAGCCGTTAGAAAAAAGAATGACCTAGAAAAATAATATTCTTTTCTCTCTTCAAAAATCGAAAGTTTTAAAGCGGGATTGAGGCAGCTGTAAAATTTTCGAATCTATCTTCGTTCAACACTTGACAGACACATCGTCGGTTTCTATTTCGTGAATGAATGAATAGAATGAGAATGAATTTATTCCGAGTTTAAGGCATTAATATTTACAAAGGGTCGCACAGTGGAATATACCCCAGTACCATAAGAGAAATCTCTTGTGCGGACTGGGAGCGTTGCTCAGCAGTTTTGCATCTTATATTTCAAAAACATGTAAAGAGCGAGAAAAAATCAATTAGGAAAACCTCTTGACAGAACTGACAGTCAGAAATTATGAAGAAAAAACGCTGCAAATGATTGTACAGTGGTTTATTATTCCTTCGCTTCAATATTGTTTAGAAAGACTATCCATTTGTGATAGTAATTATTTCGAACATTTCGGAACAATCCCACCGAAAAACAGATTGTAACTATGGGGGAAAACTCCGTAGCAACTATTGTAATTTTATTCAATTTTATTTTTCTTAATTTCCTAATTAAAAACTAAATTTTTTGCCTAACGGTACAGCTGGAGAGAGCGTTTCACGACCATTCCAATGAGTATAGAACGATTTTTATAGCTCCAAGAACTCTCGAGTTATACCCTCATGTCAAATTTCTGAAAATCTCCCAAATTCGGCACAAAAGCTGTGATAACTCGAGAACCAATGGAGCTATCGACCCCGCGATGGTCTCATTCGATTCAGCGTCAAAAAATCTATATAATTTGATACCTCGTACACATTTTCCTGAAAAACCGTGGAAAATATGAATTTTCTCCCCCTCATAACCCCCCAAAAATACCCTTAAAATTGAGCTAGAAAGTTGGTTCGAGAATTGGGCCGTCGTAGGACCGAGATTGATTTTTGGTGAACATTTCAAGAATGTAGCTATTATGGTTTGGCCGGAAAAGTGTTGACGGCGTACGGCGTACGGCGGACAGGCAGAATTTTTTTTATTGGATATTCGGATTCTACATGCCTTGAAACGTAAAACATCAAATTTTGAGGGGGGGTTATAAAATTTTTTTTCTTGGGCGATTACAATGGTTTATTATTGAATAATAAACCAAAAACAACTACAAAAGTTTACAGAAGTGGTTGTTACACATCAGAAAATATAGTGCGCTAGTGGTCTTCTATTATTTAGTTACATAAATGCTTCGTGTTCAACTTGGCAGAATTTTCGACTCCTTCTCCCGTCTGGAACTTTTGTCGATGGAATTCATATAGATTTTCAGCTCTTTCGAATAAATTTCCGTTTGGCTTCTCTATCTCCACGATTTTACCTGTTTGTTGCAGATGTTGCGTCCCAGATGTCGGCTATTCAGCGTATGCCGTCCGATTCTCCATCTCCTTCTCGAACCCGTGACAGACTGTCCTGATACGAATTATCACCGGATGAGTTGAACTGTTCGAGCGGTTCGTGAATTCTCAATTTTAGTGTGATATGTTCAAGTGCCACGCCGAATCCACCGTTTTGTGATTTAGCCACGAACGAAATTACTGTCGTCGTCGAGTGCCGCGCAATCCGAAAAACGAACAGTACCGAGCGTACACAGCACAACAGAAAACTGTGATTTTTTTTATGTCCGGTATTAAAAAACGTCACCAGGGAATCGCATACCCCCGACGTTGATCTCCGATCGAAAATATCTTTCGTCTTTTTACCCTTTCGAACGCTCGCGATTCGAAAATGACCAACAGCAGCAGCAGTGTGCAAATTTTCGAAAAAAGCCCTTCGCCCGGCGCTAAAGTCCGCGGCCGCAAGACCAACCGCCGCGGCGTGACGTCACCGCCTCGCGAAAGTTCGTGCAGGCAAGCCGCCCTCGGCGTCAATTTCGGCGGCGTTTTCTACCAAAACGGCGACTGCCAGCCGCTGCCTACGTCGCCCGTATGCGGAGCATCGGCGACCCGTCACTACGCCGGCTTCACCGAGCCGCCATCTCCAGCCACGCTGCCCCCTCCGCCTGTCCACTGGACCAGGGCGAACGCCGTCCAATCGATAGCCGTTGCTTAAACCTGACAACACTTCTTGAAAATCCGACCGTTCCGAATTTCTTCACCGAAAAAATTTATTTACGAAAAAATAGCCTACGTCAGGCTAGAAATATCTCATTTCAGGCCTACGAAATCAAAACCGCTGTGATCTTAGTCGAAGTCGAAAAAGTTCACGTTTTTTTCTCTTCGACCGTAGACGAATAAATCGTATCAAAATGTCGCGAGTGTTGGTTGAAAGCGCTCGTAGGAAATCCGATGTTTCGCAATATTTCGTCGATAAATAATCTCACCTCTTACGAAATTCAACCCCTCAAGAAAACCTTCGACTGCGTCCAATCGAAATTCGTCGACAATGATATATCCGTGTTATAAACGCTCAATTTTCGTCTTGGTCTGAGAAAAAAAAAACGTCGAATCTGCTTTTGAATATTCCTTCTGATAATTCGCACCTTTTCAGATCCGGCGATTGCTCAAAATACTGTTAATATTCGTTTTTCGATATGGACAGTGGCAAAATCCAAATTAATGCACAACACCGAAACAGATCTGTCGAATAAAATAGTCGTAATGCGGTACTCTACGTGGCAATTAGTTGTAAGCGAGAGAATAATTATTGTTTTAGTTTCCAAGCAAGGGGAAGTTGATTCTTGTGATTTTTTTTCTACAAAAAAAAAATGCGAAATTCGCGGAAATGCTTCGGAATGAAACTGCCAAATCTATTTCTCACCGTGTACATTTTTAAAATACTAATAGTTGAATTGTATTGAATAGTAATTTGTTTCCAGTTGAAAAAAATCGCCGTTTTTAAAAAATCATGAAAAAAATCGATCCGTTCCGAAGTTTTATTCCGATCGCTTTCTTCCGAATCGCAATTTTCCTATCACGTCGAGTGAGCAAGTACAAAAAAAGAATCCACTTCTTCTGACAAGCTGTTCTCAAAACGCTTGGGATACGATAAGCGTAGAATTTAAGCACTTTTTAAAAACGGGTCCCGCGCGTCGAAAAATGGGACGACCGCGTTGAATTTCTTTTCTGTTTTCTCTTGAGGGAATGGCATTTTTTCGCCTCAGGATTAATCTCCTTACGGTTTCTAGTCAGATAGAAAAGGAAAGGGAAAAATCGTCATTGCCGAAATCTTATCGTTTTTATTCGCTTGTCAAATGACGTCGTCGATTAAAGGGAAACAGAGAAAGGAATCGCGCGATGAAACGATCGAGAGGAGAAAAACGTTTCATCGCCTAACGTATTAAGGTGATACTTATTAATTAGATCATTAGCTCTACTCGTATTGATGACAAAAAAAAATCATAGTATTGTTAAGACGAGAAAAATTATTTTATATACATACCTGTGATGTTACACCTATAATTATGTGATTTTGGGCTGAGCAAAAAGGAATTGATAATGAATTTTTGTCAGTCCAGGGCCGACTTTTTCGTTTCCTATTTTTTTTTCGTTTCTCCTCCTCGCTTTAAATTTTTTCTATATACGAAGAAAGAGAATTATAATAACGACACAAAAAAGCGTTTGAGGTTTCTTGACAAATTGCTCGACCCTTCCTGAGCTTGTGAGCGTAGTCATCAGTTTTATCGCAAAAAAAAAAATCTGTCAGCCGGCGGATTTATTTTTAGTGCAATAATATTGATATTCGCAAAATTATTATCTGGTGCTCCGTTTTTTTCCCAGTAGTTCAAAAATATTCGACCAAGGTCGAAATCGGCTCCAACGGGTTTTTAATATTTTTCAACACGATCAATTCTTCTTGGCCGCTATTTGCATTTTTTTAACTCTATTTCTTCATCTAAAATAAATAAATTATAATAATAAATTCCTTAAATCTACTAAAATATTCCACTTCAGGTTTTTTTCTTTATTTTCACACGTTGAATTGCCATACTTTGAACCGGGCGGCTTTTTCTCTTCTTCCCCATTTATTTCGCCGAGCGCTTTCGCCCATTCGGGCGTCGAAGTTCTACGCGAATCGTGCGACTCTGAAGAAACAGGTTTACAGATAAATCCCGGTAATTATTCTTACTCGAAGCCCGTTGGTAAAATCGCTTTAAAGAACTTTCAGCTTGCCACCTTGAAAATCCCTGCAGAATTTTCATCCGGGTCGAAATCGCTTGTCTATTCGTTGTAAAAATTCCAATTCTAGAGTTGAAAATCCGAGTTTATTAAATAATTGATAAAAACAAATTTATAACGCGGTTAAATTAATGACTACGCTGCTGTTTGAGTATTATTCACCGCCAGAAACGGAAGGGAGACTGAACTGCTGCGCCAAAAGCCACCAAAAAAAAAATTTTACCCACTTTTGGACATCAAAGATCTCTCAACGCTTATTATTTCAATTCGGATCCCCCCCTCGTTAATTTTAACGAACGAAAGTATTGGCTGTACATAAATTGTAGGTTGGTATGTGTTTAATTGTTGGTTTATTTTCGATTTTCACGTTCCTCTCTGCGAGATGCGAAAAAACGCGATGTCAAATGTGTCTATCTGTGCTTTAAATAGTTCTAAGGTCTGGGCGAAAATGATGGACTGTTATTGGAGTGTTCTCGATGCGCGCGAAAAAATCGCGAGAGAAGGAAAAAAACTATTTCGCGCGGTGCGCGCTCTGTCGACGATTTGTGTATTCGCGACCGTAAATATCGATATATTGTTGGCCCGTTTTGCCTCTTATGTATCTGTCTACGGGAGCACGAATCGATGGAGTTTTGTTTTCGCAATTATCAAAAGAAAGACTGAATCTTCGATGAGAATGTTATCATTCCAATGTCCGTTCGTGCGACTGGCGCTTCCATCGCTCGTTTCTAACGGGACGACGCGATAGAATAAGTTTTCCGAGCGGTTTTCGATTTTACATCGCCAACACCGATTCGCACATTTACAAAAAAAAAAAAAAATTTTTTTTTGTCTCGAACGATTTTCCCTTGGAGGAAATTTCGCCGGTTCTCCTACTTATCTCTCGTAACCGAATGTTTTATCGACCGATTGAACCTTCATTTTAGTTTTACCTTTACATTTACTTCTGTGACCTGCATGTACCTTATCTGGCCGAATGTTCGGTGTCTTCCAAAGAGAGAAAGTTGAAGAGAAAGCGAGAGAGAGAGAGAGAGGACGGCGGCCATTGTGTCGCCATGTTTGCTCTGTTGCTGTCATTAAAGAAAAAGAAATTTTTTTTTTGCAATAATTGGATTTTTTTTCAAAATCGTCTTCAATTCTATCTGCTTCTAAATTCTAAACTACCCTGATGATATTTTTCAAGAAAAATGATATTTCTGAAATTCTCTCTCTCTCTCGCTATCATATCTATAAATGATATTATATTTTTTCTGAAAATGAAGCCGCATATTCATTGATCTCACTGCTTTTCTGTTTACCATTTGCTCTGTATTGTCTCCGAATATCTGAAAAAAAAATTGTTCATAGTTTGATTTTCGTAACGGAAAATATTGATGTGTAAGCTTACCGATCAATCCATTCCCAACTATTTCGATGTAACTTAGTTTGCAATTGTTTCAAAACGCCCGTTTTTCCAATGCCATTGGAATATCTCCCCTGCTCCTTTTTAGTCTAGTCCATAAGAGCAAAGATGAATGTCAAGACAGTTTTATTTGTTTATCTAGTTTCATAAAAGAGACTATTGTGTTCAAAAAACATTACGAGAAAAAAAAAATTGTAAAAAAAAAACAACAAAAAAAACAAAAAAAAATTGACCTTCCCCAAGTTTTCCTTCGATCCCTTAAACCTTAATTTCCTTTCATAGTGCTCTACACCTCGGATTACCCACCTCGATCCCATCCTTAACATCCTTCCCTTCCCCACACAAAATCGTCTGAACAGTAAAGGGAATCAGTCGCCTCAGGCGCAATTTTTTCTCCACAGGTTTTTCTCTTCCAGGTTCGATGGAGTAATGTCGATGTCCAGGTAAGGTTTAGCAATAAAGTACGGAGAATATTACATTTTTTCCGAATTCGAGAAAACAAGAAATTCCTTTGGGAAAAAATTATGGTACCAAAGAAATTATCGTTGGTGAAATTGATAAGGAAATATTAAACGATACTTGATGAAACACGCAGCTCTCCTGACGTTGAATCAATTCCAATTATTATTGAATAAATAAATTTATTAATAAATATTAATTTGATTGAATCAATTAATAAATATTAGTTTGATTGAATAATACAACTAGTTGATATTCATCTGATTGAATTTTTAAATTAATTAATAGGTATTAATTTGACTGAATAATTACATTAATAAATAAATATTAATTTGATTGAATAAAACATTAGTTATAAATATTAATTTGATTGAATAATACAATTAGTTCTAAATATTAATTTGAATAATAAAATTAGTTATAAATATTAATCTGACTGAATTTTTAAATTAATTAATAAATATTAATTTGGTTGAATAATGAAAATAAAGAAATATTAATTTGATTGATTAATAAATAGTGATTTGGTTGATTAATAAATATTGGTTTGGTTGAATAAGGACATTAATAAATATGATTTTGATTGAATAATAAAATTAACGAATATTAATTTGATTAAATAAATAATAAAATTAGAAAATATTAATTTGATTGAATAAATAATAAAATGTAACAAAATATTAATTTGATTGAATAAATAATAAAATATAACAAAATCTTAATTTGATTGAATAAATAATAAAATATAACAAATATTAATTTTTAAAAAATGTTATTTTACTTATTATTTTATATTATTAATGTTTGAAAATGCTGACGATGGAAGGCCAGGAATGTTCAGTTAATTATTCAACAATAGACCAGTGTTATCGCTTACGGAAAAAATTTTAAACTCCCCCGCTCAAAATTTTATTTTTTATGTCTCAAGGCGCTTAGAATCCGAATATTTATCTAATAAGAGAAAAATTGTCCATCCGCCGTCAACATTTCTGAGGAAAATATACTAGCTAAGTGAACTATATTGGCTATTTTTGCTAAAACTTACAATAGCTAAACCATATTATTTATATTAGGAATAAATTTATATTAGCTAAATTCTTTAAAATTTTCCCCAAAAATCAATCTTGGCCACACAACGGCCCAATTCTTTAAATCGCTAGCTCAATTTGAAGGGTATTTTTCGAGAGATTTGAAGCGGGGGTTGCGCATTTTCCGAGTTTTTTAAAATATGAGCGAGTTTGATATCACTTTATATAGATTTTTCAAATGAGAGACTATATAGTCGAAATTTTGAGGTATTTGGCATGGCTCGAAACTTTCTAGAGCTATAAAAATCGTTCTACACTCGTTGAACACTATTTAGCTGTATTTTTCGGCAATTAATTTCACTTTATACAATCGAGAAAAATTATGATTTATTTAAAATTACGACAGTTGTCAAGGAAATCGCTCTTAGTTAACGCGGAAAATTTTCAACTGAACTCTGAAGTGATTGAAGAGTTTTAGAGAATTTCTAGTATTTTGAAAACGTAGGAGCTTATTTGGTCGATTTATTAAATCATGTTTCTTACGGTGACCGCTAGATACTTAATTTTACAAACTAACCAAAACTTCTACGTTGAAGTTTTCGGAAAACAAAAAAACGCAATAAAACTGACTAATTCAACTAGCGTATGGTCTTTACGAATCATTGAATCAGAGGAATAATATCTTATGGCTACCCTCGGTAATTCCAACTTCAGTTTATTTTTGTTTTTGTTGGGTATTGATAAACCGCGCTTCTCTGCTTACACGTTGCGTTCAATTATTGTTTTCTTCTAAATAAATTAGTAATTATCCGGCCTATCGAGTTAATTCCTAATAGTTTTATATTTCGACTAAAAATTATTATTTAATTTTTATTATTTATTAATTATTTATTGCTTTCCAAGCACTTAGTTTCAATTTAATAATTTTCATTTTTCGAACATCTGGTCTCCAAATTCAAATTTTCTTAGTAATAAAAATCCTTAATAAATTCAGTCTTGTTCATGCTCTCAACGGAGTCAATCATTTATAATATTTAATCAAGTTCATACTGCTGAGCACCAAGCCAAAATCTTATTTGCAGCGATTGTCCTAGGAAAGCCAATTTTTCAAAAATGTCCCGGTCTCGAAAATTTCCATAATCTGACTATTTTCGTATAGGAAGATATTTCAAGTTGTTTCGGAACAGGAGAGAGCGGAGAACGGCTTCTGAGTTCTGGTTTCAATATCAGCAAGGCTGGCCATCCCTGGCGTAGTAGTCTTGGCGAGGGGCCGAAGAGAAAGCTGTAGCTTGGCCGAGTATGCGTCGCAACGCAGAAACGCCAGTTTCACAACAGCGCTGGAAACCCCTCCTCTGGCTGAGGTCTTCCACTAATAGACTCGACTATACTCGAATAGAGATAGCAAACTTAGAGATTGAATGGACAGTAGCTTTAGAAAAAAATAAAAATATTTCTTTAATTTTCAGCGAAGAAATATTAAATTAAATTAAAATAATAATAATAAAATATTAAAATTAAACCGCTGTACAATAATTTTAAACAGTTTTTTTTCTGAGGTTCCTAATTAAAAGCTAAATTTTTCGCCTGACGGTACAGCTGGAGAGAGTGTTTGACGACCATTCCAATGAGTATAGAACGATTTTTATAGCTCCAAGAATTCTCGAGTTATACCCTCATGTCAAATCTCTGAAAATCTCCCAAATTCGATACAAAAGCTGTGATAACTCGAGAACCAATAAAGCTATCGACCCGGCGATGGTCTCATTCGTTCAGCGTCCAAAAATCTATATAATTTGATACCACGTACACCTTTTTATGAAAAACCGTGGAAAATAAGAACTTTCTCCCCCTCAAAACCCCCCAAAAATACCCTTAAAATTGAGCTAGCAAGTTGGTTCAAGAATTGGGCCGTCGTGGGACCGAGATTCATTTTTGGTGAAAATTTCAAGAATTTAGCTATTATGGTTTGGCCGGAAAAGTGTTGACGGCGGACAGACAGAATTTTTTTTATTGGATATTCGGATTCTACATGCCTTGAAACGTTAAACATCAAATTTTGAGGGGGGTTATTAAATTTTTTTTCTTGGGCGATTACAATGGTTTATTATTGATTAATAAACCAAAAAAAATCTGTTCGTCCGCCGTCAACACTTTTCTGATAAGACTGTAAAAGAAAAATTCTTGAATTTTTCACCAAAAATCAATTATGGACCTCAATAATCCTTTAGCCAAATCGCTAGCTCAATTTCAATGGTATTTTTGGGGTTTGAGGAGAAAATTCCTATTTTCCAACGTTTTTCAGAAAAAGGTGTATTTGGTATCAATTTCTGTTGATTTTTGGACGCTGAATACGAATGCGCATACTGAATAGAATGAGACCATCGCGGGGTCGATAGCTTTATTGGTTCTCGAGTTACCGCCGATTTTATGTCGAATTTGAGAGATTTTCAGAAATTTGGTATTTCGAGAGCCAAATACAGCCAGCTTTTCTTTTTTTGGAACTCGAGAGTTCTTGTATCGGACTAAAACAGATTTTTTTGGACAACGACGTTTCAATCCCGATTTTTTTTATAGAAGCTCCGTCTTTTTTCGGGTATAAAAAACATCCCTAGTACACTACATTTTCTATTAGTTTCCTGAATCGAAAATGGAAGATCTGAGTGATCTAAAATACCATTCATTTTACGGGCAATTTTTCACCAGATAAACGAGAGAGGAGTTCAATAGTTTGAACAATAATTAAACTTTATTATTTAGGTATCGTGGTTTTTCATACAAAAACCGTTCTCCTTCGAACGGCAATTTTTTCTCACATGGTCACAGGATACAAAACGTTCGTATGAATTTAGACGAGAACGCACTACCTACAAATGTACATAACAATCACATTTAGCATAATCTAAGCGCAGACAGTTCGAGGACATTCGTTTGAAGCGCGATTTATTCAACGTCGAAGGTTGGGTGATTTCAAGCTAGGTAGAACAGCGGAGAATTTTATTTTACAAGAATAAGAATTAAAAAAAAAACAAAAAAAAAAACCAGCAATAATAATGAATGGAAAAAAATAAGAAATTACTGATGAAAATAAATAAATAAATACAATTGCGATGCTAACAATTCTGCGTATTACCCGTGTCTATTTATTCTGCTCCGTTTCTTGCCAATTTTTCAACTAAAAAGGAGAATCGCGATCGAATTAAGGCCGAATTCGTTACTGAGAGGAACATTTGGAAAAATCTTTCGATTTTTCGCTCGGAAGAACGTTCATAATCTCAGCTAAAAACCGACGTCGAAAAATCCTCTCATGGAATAGGAAACTTTCTAGTCAAATAGGAAATTTTTTGTGTAATTCAGCTGAACGATTAAAATCATCGATAGCCATTTGATTTATAACCGAAATCTGGTTATCATTAGAAGCATTCAAATGGCGGTTGGTCGATTGCAATAACAATCGTATTCCTAATGAAAATGAGCATTTATACGAATTTTCGAATTCACAATCGGTTGGGTCACCTACGACTCAAACATCCGAGTACATTGCGATCTGTACATAATTTTTCTGCTAAAAAGAAAAAAAAACTTTAATTTTTTTTTTTTTCAGAAAATAAAGAATACATTTTTTCTTTTTTTTTTTCTTCTAAGAATAAAATACGATACACCGGAGTATTGATACTTAACTGTCGACACTGGGTACCGATATTTTAGTTTCTTTCCCTCGATATATCGGAAGTATCGATTTTACCGATACATGAACATATTATTTGGTACTCCTGAAAAAGCAAAATACAGCCAATTTACTGTGCGGTTACTAAATTTTTTTTTTACACCAGAGTTCTTGTCCACAATGCCACCCCAAGTAATATGTGGAAGTACTATAATAAAAAAGACCAAGGAGGCAGTGCGTAACCAATGTCTGAAACATATGGAATCGATATAAAATTAAATTTTTCTAAAATGAACTACAAAAACGGTACCATCAGTTTAGCTAAGCCTAATCATTGTCTCGTTCTCAGTAAATGAAATAACAATTTTTTCAGACAATAAACACGTACTTTCTGAATTGTGCCTTCTTCGAAATCTTGTGGTAACCGAATGGAAAAGAGAACTACGGCCGCAGATCGCATCGGAAGGTCGAAAAATTAAGGAACGCCGAAAGGCGTCCATTGGGACCGTGGAAACAGAAGAGACAAACGCCTAAAGCCATCTGTAGGGGAGGGGGGCTCAACACGTTGCTTTTCAAACGCCTTCAGGCGTTTTTTGGGGGGGAAGGGGTTAAGGCCTCTATGGCCGAATACAAATCGAATGAATTTGGTTTCCAATGCGATTCCATTCGTTTTTGGTAAAAACCGTATAAGTTTGAAACGAGTTTAACTAACGCACAGTTGGTGATGGTTTGGTACAAAAGCACACTGTTAAAGAGACAGAGAAAAATTTATAGGTATCTACAGCAACTACTCAACAGAAGAATTACTTTGAACAAACCCCAACCGATTGTTTGTATTTTTTTGTAGAAACAAATCCACCTCTTTTTCGGGCCAGCGATAAATTACTACATTCAAGCGGCCTTTAATACTCGACATCACGGACGCTAAATAAAATAACGGATGAAAATTGGAATCTGAGGAAAGATTCGTCGAATGGCCGTCGTTTCGCGTTGTTGTTTACATCGACATTTGGCACGAACGCCGAATCTCGTCAGATTTCTCGAGGCATTTTTTGGATCGAATTCAATTTCTCGATCGAGATGTGAAATGAAGGACTGCGCATGTCCGGTCGAGTTAGTTTCCATGGCAACCTTATCAATCTCGACTTTCTCGACGTCGACCATGAATACCTCTAATGTAAACAAGCCATATTCAGCACTATAGGAAAAAATAGCAACAGAAAGAATCTGAATCTCTTGAAATTCAACTGACGTCAACTGCCTGCATCGTACAATTCAGCAATACATTACAACCACGAATTAAAATTAAAAAAAAAAAAGTTCGCAAAGCATTCGAATAGTTCTACCATTTTCGACGTTAGCAATTGAAAAAATTCTACGTATACATATGATACATTGTAAATTGCAGTATTCCTTCTTGAATCAACGCAAATCAAATAAGTCTCGAGGATATATATACAATAAAAGCCGAACGTTGAACACTGAATTTCCTAAAACGAAAGAGGCTTTACCGTTAATAAACCATGGCAAGTGTAGCGTTAATTTCTACGTATTGACAGCATCGAACGTTCATTGGTAGGTTGAACGATCGTAAAACAGCTACGCTTAAGAATCGACCTATTAAACAGTTTGTACATTTTCCTCCTCGATTTACAAATGTTTTGCTAAGAAATTGAGTAACGTCGTTTCGTAATGTTTCGAAGCGTCCAGGCTGCGCAGGCTGTGTCGTTCGCAAGGGTAGACCTGCGAAAGAAACACGTATAATTCTAGGGATCTATTTCATCTCGGAAATGACCAAAAGTGTGGGCCAATGATAAGCTCAAAATGTCCTAATAATGAGAAACAAACATGGGAATTTTGTTAATTTTTGCCCAAATTGCAATTATCAGGCTTTAAAAAAAAAAAAAAAAAAAAAAAAAAAAAAAAAAAAAAAAAAAAAAAACAGCTGCTGCAAATGATTGTACGGTTGTTTATTATTCCTTCGCTTCAATAATGGTTTAGGGGAGACCATAATATAGATACAATAAATACAATTTGGGCAAAATTGTTTTTTAATGACGCATTATATAATTTCTATTTTTCTAATTTTTTATTCCTACCTGAAGCTGGTAAGGTTTTCCTTTCCTGACAAGCTGAGTGATGAGCGACGACGTATGCGTGAAATGGACGTTATCGTCGACGAGACCATGAACGATTAATAAACGTCCTTCTCTGAAAAAAAGAGGTAACTCACTGAGCACGGCTTTTGAATCGGGCGTTTTGTTATTTCTTTTGGAGGATAAAATGTTATTTTCAAGCGTCGATTATTGAATTCTACAAAATTTAAAAAAAAATATATATATATGCTATCTATAGATTTTTCTCAAATGTTTGAGTAATTGGGGCCTGTTTCTAAACACACTCTTCACTCGGCAAATCGCGAACCGATTTCTGATCCTTGAGATGAGAACTCTTCCAAATATAAGTAGCGAAATGACTAGTGTCAAAATGAGGAGTTCTACTCTTTATTACCCTTATCTATTCACGCGAACCCCAGTTCACATGATTTTAACTTCGACGCTGACGTCATTTTACGACGAATCATTAAAAGGGAAGTATTGATAAGTAGTTTGATATCTTATCTATCAAAATGTCACTCTCGGAGCACCATTTGGGGAAAAGCAAATTACCTTCAGTTAGAAGGTGAAAAAAAAACATGATGAGCGGGAAAAGGTAAATTTTTTACTTCATGATTAACAATTTTAGAAGAAGGGGAGGAATGTGAACAAAACCTGGCACCATACTGAAGAAGCCTTAAAGAAACAGTAAATTCGACTTTCTAGCTGAAGAAGTCACACACATGGAATGCAACCCTGATTATACAGACGTACGCCTTCAACATGGACGAGCCCCACTGGTTGAAAGAGTTGAACAGCATGAGCTTGAGCCAACTACCAATGAAAGCTCACCAGAAAATGAAAACAACTGATACTTCATAGGACACATCTCAGACGCATAGATCAATTGAACATCAAGAATATTCTTCATCATCAAAACTTCAACAACTCCTACGAGAAGATCTACGCGGGAAAGAAGACCTACGTCCAGATTAAACTCCAATTCCTTAAGAGGAGTGAATGTAATGAATCTAAGGAACCAAACCTTTCTATAGAAATGGAAATGTTTGTGTGGAAATCGAATAATTATCCGACTCTAATTTTATCCATTTCAATTGAGTAACAATTTTGTTAATTACAGCCATATATTCTTCGGTAAATGACTTTAGTTACATATCTAAATAGGTAGCCCTGAAGATGCCCGAATGGGCGAAAGATTTCAGCCAATAAAGAAAAGAATGGAGCAAGAGTTGCTAAGTTCATCTCCCCTGTACCTCAGCAATCAAGTGGAAAAAGCTACAAACGAAGAATAGTTTCAAAGGATGAACTAACATTATTATGAGGAAAGCAAGTCGTCCAATCGTCTCCGCACAACAACTATAAATGTCCGGGGGTTGTGAGGGGGAGAAAAACCAAGCGACTCATTCTCCGATTCTTTATCACTTCAAGAAATCATCAAGAAATGCGACGAGAAGGAAAAGAAACTATAAATTGATCTACTTTTACATTTAGAGTAGGATGAACGAACTACAGAAATTCCTAATTTCTTTCTCTAATCATGCGTCCAAGGGGAGAAAAATCACACTTAGCTCCAATTTTTCACCCTTTCGACCATAGGAGCGTCGTGACTGTACAGTAAAAGTCGAACGAAACAGCTTACTCATTGGGAAATTGGTTGACGTAATTAAGTATGGATCCAGCCTTATAGCCTTGAGGGTTAGCGTTGGGCAAGTCCATGTATCTCTCTGTGTAGCCTGTATCATACAGAGCCCAATTCGTCACTGGAGCTCCAGCAACTGCTACCTGCAAATATATAACTTAATTAGATTAGAATTTCCCAAGAAAAGTTCTATTTGTTACTCAAGGACAATTCAACTAAAGCCAAAATTCATCTTCGCTTGAGCATATTGACGCAAGAAAGAGAGATATAGAGCAACGCATTCTGAGGAGTATTCATTCTTTCATATTTTTCATACATAGCCTAAATTTAATGAATCTTTCATTAGAGCTATAACCTTGTTATTTTACAGAAAAAAATCAATTCACACACACAAAAAAAAAAAAAAAAAAAAAACACTTTCATACTGTCTTATAACAGGATGAAAAAATTAAGGGAAACTTTTTGTCTGCGGAGAGATTGTTGCTTTTTTATTTAACTGTTAATCTGCAAACAGTGTAACTGTTTTTTTTTCTTGTCAACATGTTAATTTAAACAGTTAACCAGAAAACACCCAAATCTATCGGCAATGGTAACCTCAAATAGAAAAGGGAAATATTTTCTATCCTACAGATTGGTAATAAACAGTAAGTATTCTATAATATTGAATGTAATTGAGTTCTCCTCTGTACCTTCATGACTGATATACATATTGCTAGCCAAATATTTACCTTGAAGACGTCCGGATACTGAGCGATTCCCATGAGACTAAGGTATCCTCCGTAAGACCATCCAAAAATAGCCACTCTGGACATGTCAATAAGGCCGATCTCATTAGACAGCCACATGAGCATTTCGATCTGATCATCCAATTCAACTGTGCCCTGCGTTGCAAAGAGAAAAGATTAGTTTACATTTCAAGTAAAACGATTATCATGGCAACAGGCTCAGAGCTCCAGAAATTCACTCCCTGCACATTGATCATTATTTTTTCAAGGTAGAAGTATCAAGGAGAGATGAAGCAATCCCCACAGAAACATCCTTCCTTAATAAGAAAAAGGCTTCCTTCCTTCATCCGTTTTTGCTCGCGGAGCGTAACAATATGCTGTTCACTGAGAGTGTCTGATAGTTGCAGAGTAAGCTTGCTTCCAGGGCACTCTGATGGGCGTCTTTGTTGCTGTCATTGACTTGCTGCCACTCAAACGCAAATTGCAACACACGGAACACAGCTCAGCACTGAATCAATCTTGAGCTACTGCAAGAACTGCACAATTTCAAGTCCTGGCTTTCCTTGAAGTTTTTTTTTTTCTCTCTCTCTCCAGGGTTGTCAGTGAAGCAGTCCATCAATCTCATCATTTCAAATGACAGATCTCACAAATGTCGACATAATCGAATCCTGTATTTAACATTCTTCTATAAATTGGCGTTCAAGAGGTTGATTTTATTTTCATTAGAGAAGCATATCCCATTCATTAAACTGTTATAACCACAGAAAACTTTATTTTAAATTTATAACCCCTTCACTGTTTAATTTTGGTTTCATATTCAATAATGAACCATTGTAATTATCTAAGAAAAAAAAATTTTTTTTTCTCAATAAAACAATACAAATGGTATAAAATTAGTGGAAGGTGTATTTGGTAGACATTTCTATAGATTCTTAGAACCTGAATCGAATAAGCATCGCGGGATCAGTAGCTTAGACAGTTCTCAAGTTAACGCAGCTTTATGTTGAATTGTTGAGTTTTTGAAGAATTTACCAGAATAATATAACTTGAGACTTTTTAGAGCTATAAAAATCGTTCTAAACTCGTTAGAACGCTCGCCAAACACTCTCTTGACTTTACAGTTAGGCGAATAATTTTACTTTTATATTTGAAAATTCAGAAAAAAATAAATAAAACTAACATACAGCAGTCCCTCTATAATCGGGCCCTGCGCTAGTCGAAAGGGTGGGGTCTTGCATGTTTCGCCGCTAGACGTGAACAAAACCAATAACCTATCTCAACTCAGTGTTATTTCACGCTTCCTTCAAAAATATTTGATTGAAAATATGTACGTACGTACGTTCAAATATGTTACGATATCAGAGCTATTTTTTTCTGCTAAATGTATTTTTTTTTCTTCAAAAATCCACTAATCCGGCACTGCCATTGTCCGATATTTGCCGGACTAGCGAGGGACTACTGTAGTTGGTACGGAGTTTTCCCGTTTAATCACCAATCTGTAGTTAGGTAGAAATGATCGCAAATGTTCGAAATAGTTATTATCACGAATAATAAACCACTGTACAATCATTCCTAATGATGTTAGAGTCTGAAGGTTTCAAAGATGATTTCCACAAGAAACATCCTCCTTAGGGATTTCCCTTACAGCAGATCAGCAACAAGTCTGAAATTGTACAACCTCGTCACGTATCTGGGCAAAGAGAGAAATAGTAATTACGACGCTTGGTAGAATGAGCTGGAAGCAAGCTACTTTCACAACTCAGACGCTCCTTCAGGACAGCAATATAACCAAGAGAAATCTTGATTCATCTGATAAAACCATACAACACGTCGTTCCTTGAATGCAGTGAATTCATTTGCGAAAATACGCGAACCATGCAGAACAAGCGTTGAACATATTTCTCAACTACGAGTAAATTGAATACAATGCATTGAAAAATAAGACACACACAAACCATTCGGTTTTTGATGTGCGACTCAAACTGGACGCCGCGATTATAGGATCCACGAGAGTCAATAGAGACGACACAGTAGCCTTGGGAAGCGAGAAGGTGCATCCGCAAATATCTCATATCCTGTAAACAAACTTGTATGAGAAACGTTTACTATCGAATTGCAAGGAGTTTATTATATCTATTATAAGAGTCTATTAATTCGATGGAGAGAGAAAAACCTTAAAAGTGTTGGTGACGATCTGAACTTCAGGTCCTCCGTACACGTTCAGGACCGTTGGATATTTTGCACTAGACACGGCGCTGTGCGGCCGGAACACCATTGCGTATAAGACGTCGCCTGACGAGATTTCATGACTGTATATCTCTGGGAAGCCTATCGGTTGTTCAGGTACAGCTGGAAGTAAAAGTGAGCATGTTAAAATACACTATTCTACCCGATAACTCGAAATATGTTCAATGTCGAGTCCTCCGACAGCTCTCGACATCCCTGGTTGAGATTCAGATAAGAAAAGCCCTTTCTAACCTTGAGGTTCGACAAGGTGACCGATTGGGGTGAGCGTGACGCCTTCGACGGTCGAGTCTGCGTGATCGATCCGGAAGACTATACAGGCTGGGGGACTACTGACACTAGAATAAGTTGCCACGACGATCGTGCAATCCTGAAAATAGATAACAAGTTTGAGGAAAAATAGTTTCACAATAACCGATCGAGGCGTGGTATAGTTTTAAGGGAGGCATAAAATTCTCGGATTCTGTATCTCTTTATGCTTCAAGTAAAACTGCGGACTTGAATAAAACTGCCGAATAATATATTATACATTATTTCCATTATAAATGTATTAAAATATATAAATAATAATTAAAAATTTTATTTAAAATCCATACAATTTATGAAAATACAACCAACTTTTGGACTCGTGCCCTCAGGTCGACCTGTTCTGCGGCAGCATCACGGCCATCAAGTCGGCTTTGCTCCGAACAGCCTGATACTTGTCTAACTTTCGTTCCATGACCACAGACTAATTTTTTTCACTTTTTTATTTTATTTTATTTTTTTGCAAGCAAGCATCTCATATCATTATTTTGTTTAATTTTTTTTTGAAGTAGGTACGACCATCGGCCAGATTTATGTTAAGTTTGTAAATTGAGCAGTTAATTGCTTGTACCAAATAAATAAATAAACTACATAAATCTCAAATTGAACTTTTCTGTGGTATATAAGCAATCCATAAATGTAACATAATTTTACCCGGTTAATATCAACAGTGTAAGAGGAACCGGTGTGGGTGAGAAGGCGTATCTGTTCAGGAGCCTCTAACGAAACAACATATAGATGACGTTCTAATGGCGAGTCTTTGAGTCCGATGAAATAAACCAACGAGTGAACTGTATCCACCCAAAGGCCTTCGTCAACAACTGGCCAGTCGCCAGATGTTAGAGGAACGCTTGAAACCTGTCGCCACCGGACTGGAAAAAGAGTAACCGAAATGTACATTTTTCATACAAAAGTGAAAAACTTATTTGAATGTTGTTAATTCAAACATACCATCAGTATTCTCATGAACGCCATTCGAATGAGAACTACCCAATTGGGCGGTGACTAAATGCAAGTGACGAAAGCCAGTTTCTTCGGTGGACCATATGTATGAGATTTTACCGCTTTCCGCTCCGGGAAATATGTGTAACGAATCTGAAACCTACGACAAAAACGGGTGAGAATTCATCGCAAGAACTACAAGTTTTCAATGTAATTAGGGCGAAGATTGTGGTCGTGCAAACAAAAGTGGCGTCCTTAAGCTACGTCATGTGGAATGGGGTATTAACCATGATTTTTTAATGTCCGTGGATTGTGAGGGGGAGAGAAACCAGGCGACTCATTCCCCAATTGTTTATTTTCTGGCCGAGTACTTTCGCCCGTTCGGGCATCATCAGGGCGACGTGGAGCCATAGGGTCCACGAACATAAAAAAAATGTGACGTCAAGAAAGATAATGATTTTTTAATTTATTATCCGATAATTAACCATTGTAATCGCCCGAGAAATTTTTTTCTATCTTCAACAAAATGTTATGTTTTACGTCAAGGCATGTAGAATCCGAATATCCAATAAAAAAAAAATTCTTTCTGTCCGACGTCAACACTTTTTTGACAAAACTATAAAAGTTAAATTCTTGAAATTTTCACCAAAAATCAATTTTGCCCTGAAAACGGATCGATTCTTTAACCAAATCGCTACCTCAATTTTAAAAATATTTTGAAGGGGGAAAATCGAGAAAAATTCGTTTTTCAGATTAGGTGTATTTGGTAGATTTCTATCGATTTTTGGACACTGAATCGAATGAGACCATCGCAGGGTAGATAGCTGTAATGGTTCAGGAATTATCGCAGCGTTTGTGTTGAATTTGGGAGATTTTCAAAAATTTTGCAGAAGGGTATAACTCGAGAGTTCTTGAAGCTATAAAAATCGTTCTATACTCGTCGTCAAACACTCTCCATAAGAATTATTTAATTTTTAATTTGAAAATCAAAAACAATAAAAATGATTAAAATTACAATATTAACGAATGCCAAATCGTGTTCTTTATTTAACGAATTGATAGGCTAGAGCCTGACCATCGGTCCCAAGCACTTTAGCGGTGCTTGATAACTCTACTATCAAAAGTCGGTGTCTTGACTTGATCCCCCCCTTTTCATATCTTCATTAATCCGTTTTAATTTATATTGTTGTCCAAAAAATCTCAGCAAAAACCTTCAACTATCATTAGAAATACCTAAAGGAAAATGCTAGCTTTGGTCGCATCTTCAAGGGAAATAACGTTAAATACCGGTTGAACTTGACATGAAGATCAGAAATTAATTGAATAACACGCGTTAATCGAAATTGAACCAATTCAAAAATTCTGAACCATGACTGATTGCCCAAATATTAAAAGAAAAAAAAACGGAAGAAAAGAATTCAATACCAGTCAACTGGACAAGTAAATAAGAATTCAACTGTGTAACTTATAAATACACAAATACGATAACAATAACAGAAGACTACCAAAATAAGATGAGAAAATTACAGCACAAGATGGAAATCAACGTGAACAATCGTGAAAAAAATTATTTGTCTTTCACGCAAATTGAGTTGTTCGAGTTCTATTGGACCCCGCGATGTTCTCATTTGATTGAGCGTCCAAAAATCTATAGAAATTGATACCAAAAATACACCTTTGTCTGAAAAAGTTCGAAAATACGAATGTACCCTCTCAAAACGTATGTAGCAATTTGGTTATAGAAGTGAGCCATTGTCAGACCAAGACTGATTTTAGGTGAACATTTTCAGAATTTAGCTTTTACAGTTTTGTCAGAAAAGTGTTGACGGCGAACAGAGAGAACTGCCTTGAAACGTAAGCCATCAAATTTTGAAGGGGTTAGAAAATTTTCTTTGTTGAGCGATTAAAATGGTTTATTATTGAATAGTAAACCAAAAGAAAGAAAAATACGACTCACGTTAATCCAAACATCGGACGTTTGTCGTCCAATTACATAGACTGGCGGAGACAACGGTTCATCTTGCTTGTCATTGAACCTGTGTATTACATACGATTATTAGTCACAAATTATAAATTGGAAATCCTCGTTTAAAATGTATAAAAACTTACCTGAACACATTTGGCGGTGGTTCGACAAAATTTTCTAACGAAATAAGAATAAGTTCAAGGCGTTGTTGTTTTCTATCTAGTAGCTGCACCCAAACGCTAGAAACGCAAGTAAATATAAATTATACTCCGATTTAGAGACATTCGTTTCAACGTGGGCTCAAATATTTCAACTTACTGATCAGAATCAGGCGTCCAGCCGGCCCGCACGACATACTCCATCCAAGGAAACATGTGCGATAGCGGGTGCAATGTTTCCAGCGCTCGAGTCCTTTGAAGTTCATTGTCTTTCACGTGCAGCTCCATCATTTTCAAATTCGACTTAGAGTTGGGCGATCCGGCTCGAGGAAATCTTCAAAATCATTTGAAAATGATTAGGACATTCGTGGAAAATTGAGAATTGAATTGAAAAAAAAAAAAAAAAAACCCCGCTACACATCCCGAACATTTATAAATGTTTCCACCTAACAGATTGGTTGGTAAATGTAATAGGAAACTCCATAGCAACTATATAACTTCAATAATTCTTATTTTTCTTATAAATCTAGTTAGAAGTTAAATTATTCACCTAACGGCAGAGAGTGTTTAACGACCATTCCAACGAGTATGGAATGTTTTTATTGCCCGAGAAAGTCTCGAGTTATTCCATCTAGCCTAATTTCTGAAAATCTTGAACTTGACACACGAAGACTTTTTTGTGAGCGATTAGGATGGTATATTATTGAATAAAATTAATGATAGATCAGAATAGGTAGCTTTCGGAAGGCTGGTTTCACTTTAAAAAAGTAAAATGTATCAAATAAGAAATACAAGTCAATAAAAAAATACGGTTATCAAGAGACACCTTTCAAAACACCTTTCAAGGAAGACAAATCAATTTACTATAACGAAAACGAGGAAGAGTAACTCGAACCCAAATAAATACGAACATAAATTAAAAATCCCAATTGGAGTTTAACTATGCTCGGTGTGAAAATGCGATGGCAAAAACGGCAGGTAAAAATAAGACGAGGAGTACACACTCAAACAATATAACAACATTAATCACAAAAAATCCATCATTTTTCTTCATGGCGATTAAAAACAAATTCCGGTTGAAACGATCATTGAGGTTTTATCTCAACAGGCCTTAACTGAAGTTGAAAGGGGTTAAGCAGGGTTCTCAGGCAGTCATTGAATAGCAACGGTTGAAACCGATGATTTTTTTCGGGTTAAAAAATGCTGAAACCAACCCTATAATTATTCCTGACTGTGGGCGCTGCAACTGACCACGTTTGATAGCTGTCGGTTGGGCCCTGTTGATGACGAGGGAACCAACTAACTACCAAACGCTTTAAATTCAAGAATTTATCGAGACTTCCTCGGGGGAAGTCCCTTCGCAAAAATATTGCGAACTTGGCCAAGCTCAGAAGCTATTGGTTGCAAACGGGCCGACCTAGCAGGGAGGTGGCGCTGTGCGTATCATCCGAACCTGTCGAGAAGGTAGCGGTAGCGAATTTGAATCAATCTTTTGTCATTTCTCAAGAAGATAGTGGGTGTTCCCCACACTGACAAGAGGTGTTAAAAATGTTGTTGCGTACTTTCAAAAATATAGTGTCAAAAATGTCAACACCTACAGATCAAAAGTGTTTGTAGTATCGGAAGAACTTATAATCACCTGTATTGCTCCACTTCGGAAAACAGGAGCGAGGTAGAAGATGGGAACGTGTATACCTTGACTTCCGAGTCGTCAACTTCTTCATACAACAATCTATAGATTCCATCTATAAGAAAGTCAAACTCAATTTAGAATACGCTAGGCATGGATTGAAATGTTATGAATGAAGCTCTGGATTCCTATGTACCAAAGCAGAGTTCACAACCGTCCGTCGAATTGCGTTGATGCGTTTAGCGTCACAGCCTTAGGCCTTCGCTTTGCGTAGATTATTGAGATCAAGAGGGCAAATCAAATCATCTCAAATCAAATGGGTGGACAAGTCCCCGCAATGTTTTGCCGGATCCAACGCATCAACGCTTGACGTAGGCCTGTGAACCCTGCTTAACAGATAGAAAGTTCCTACTACAGACAGAAAAAGTCTAAAGAAGTCACAAGACGTCTAAAGAAGTCAATCAATCAGGAGAAAGGAGGAGAGGCTGATGGGACTCCTGAAGACGATGGAAAAGGTTGTAGGCCACCTTCACAGGGAGACACTTGAAACTATGCCACTCACACAGGTCCACCAAGCATAACTGAAAGATAAATTAAAGGAAACTGCTCTTTTCGAGGTATTTTTCTTGATTGATCAAGCCCTAAATAATAAGGAAACGGCCTTATGCTGCTATATATGAACATACAGGGTGCGGCATGAAGGAGAGACGATTTTTAAAAAATCATAAAATCTGCAATTTTTATTGTAAAAAAAATTTATTTACAGATTCGACTTTGTAACTGAATAGCATTTTCGAAAGTTAAGTGTGGAAAATCACGTCATTCAAGTGGTGTCCAATGTTGGTGATGCATTGCTGGAGGCGTTCTTGGAAGTTTGCAAAAACTCTTGTTCCGAGTTGACGGTAACAGCATTTCCATTAACGTCTTCAAAGAAATAAGGGCCGATGACGCAAGTTTGGGATACAGCGCACCAAACTGTCACTTTTGGGCTGTGCAGAGGTCTTTCGTGTAATTGTTAGGATTTTCAGTAGCCCCATAACGACAATTTGATATTTCTGAATCGGTGCGGTGCTCAACAGTCCAGGGCTCCATGGTTTCAACTAAAAAAAAATGCAAGGACCTCACGAATCGAGAGGAACCCTCCTCTCATAAGTCGGCGTAGTAGGGGAGGAGTACTAGCCATTTCAAAAGCGTCCGCCCTTTATGCCGCACCCTGTACAAGGGTTCTTTTGATAATACCTCCTCGTCGCTACCCAGCTGGGGCCAGCTAATAAAGAATTGGAGAATGAGTCGCCTGGTTTTCTTCACCTCACAACCCCCGGAGATCAAGAAATGCGACGAGAAGGAAAAGGTTAATGTTTTTTGTAAAAAAAGCATGCCGTTTGCCTATGAAGTTACCTTTCGACTGGGGTTGCCACCAGAAGCCTTCATATCGAGAGAACTCCTCTTGAATAACATAAGAGGGCGTACCGCATGATAAAGGATCGTCCGCCAAATTCCGAGTGCCCCGATGAGCGTATGTCAATCGTTCGGACGTACCTGGAATGAAATTATTTGAAAAGCGATGATAGAAATAGGTTGTCTCATGAGTTTTGAGGTCTCTGGTCAGAAATTTAGGGAAGAAGTAGAGAACACGACCATGCCAAATTTCTGAAAATCTCCCAAATTCAATACAAAAGCTGCGATAACTCGAAAACCAATAAAGCTATCGACCCCGCGATGGTCTCATTCGATTCAGCGCCCAAAAAATCTATAGAGATTAATACCAGCTACACCTTTTTCTGAAAAAGAAAAAAAATCGAATTTTCTCCCCGTCAAAACTCTCTAAAACATCCTTAAAATTGAGCTAGCGATTTAGTTGAAGAATTGAGCCATTGTCAGGCCAAGATTGATTTTTGGTGAAAATGTCAAGAATTTAGCTAATACAGTTTCGTCAGAAAAGTGTTGACGGCAGACGGACAGAATTATTTTAATTGAATATTCGGGTTCTACATGCCTTGAAACGTAAAACATCAAATTTTGAGGGGGATTACAATGGTTCATTATTTTGAATAATAAACCAAAACCTTTAGATTCAGCTCATTTTACAGCATGAGATGAAATATATCGAAAGCATAGTCATACCAGATGCTTCATGAGATAGCCAAATGTCGCAGTTTGACACATATGCAACTAGGTCAGGGTTCGAAGGGCAAATTTCTGGTGTCAACTTAGCTCCAACAGTCCCTGTTCGCAACTCGGACGGAAAAAGTGTTCCATTCTGTAAAAAAAAAAATTGATTAAAAAGCGTAAATACTCTATGCGTCAGCGGTGGCAACCGTAAAGTAGGAAAATATACACCTACCCGCTGCGGGCTATCGACACACTGGTAGAGTGAGCCGCCAGCAGGGAAGACGATTTTCCCCGATGGAGCGTGAAGCTCGTAGGAGGTGATTCCCAATGCTGTTAGTCTCTTTCTCTCAAGAAGTAGGAGTTCTTCCCTGGACGACCTAAAATCGAAGTTCCAGTTAAAACGGGGCCCAAACGAGCAGAGAACTTAGGCGAATTGACATAGAGGCGTATCTAGGAAATGAGAGTTTTGAGATATTATTTACAATAAAGTCTCGGAAAAATCACTTGACGACGATTTTGGAATGGAAATCAGCTGTTTGAAGTGTGGTTGCCTCTTGTTGGCAGTTGTAGGTAATCGGACGACATGTTTAATTCCACAGCATTTCCATAGTAGTTCTGCCCATTTGTCAGAGCACCATTATTGGTGTCATTTCAGGTAATACTAGGGAAGATTCTACTTTCCACCGGCTTAGTTATTCAACTGACTGACACGGGGTTGGGCTTATTCCGACCGTTACAAACCCCTCTACAAGCAGGTGCCACTCATAACAAAATAAAATTCCCTGTGCCCTTTAGGGGACTTGTAACCTTACTTTCTGGATATTCCTCGTATATTCAACTATCTCCATTTCACTTTCGATGCACTTCACCGTCAACGAGACAAAGCGTCAACAACATGACGTGACTTGTAAAGCCCGTATCACACGACAGACACTTCTCCCCAACAGCCCCCAAACCGGCACGTCGACATGGACGCGGTTGAGAGAGGGGCGAACGGATCAGCCAATCAGAGTGGCTCGAGTTGTACTCGGCTCTCCCACCAACTGCAACGTACAAAAGATCTCTCGGAGGAATCTTTTTGCTGTGCCGGCGTAACGGGGGGAAGTGTCTGTCGTGTGATACAGCCATAAGATTGAAAACTACGTACCCTCAACGAATGAGGTTAGCATATGGGCTACACGCCCTAGATATCTTCCTTATGCCAACATTTGACGTTAGTGGCTTGCAAAAACTCAAGGCAAGCGACAAGGCAACGAGTAATCGATAAATGAAAAGAAAACTTAAATCATACCCAATCACAGGTGGGTCAGATTTGAAGCTAAATTCAAGTAGTTGCTGCCAATGCAGCTTCCCGAGTGCTCTTGTGTCTTCACCGGGAATTTCAGCATAGTGGAGAGTCGTCTCCCAACCATTGGCAAGTGTACCTATAACAAAACGGTGATATTTATACTCTTTATTTAACCATCTGACCTCTATTGGTTGAATTATTATAATTGTTTACCAAGAAAGAAGATACGAATCGTGCCATCGGGTAACGTGCGAAATGAGACTGCAGAAGGAACAATAGCGGATATGGCGGAGAGTTGCCTTCTGTAAGAAAATAATTCCAAGGGTGAATCAACAGAAAACCTTCAAGCCTTGCCTTGGATTACACGCAAGAAATGATACCTAGTTCAACTCGAGAAGCTAGGCTGATAAATTAATTTTAAAAAATCAACAATAGGTTACCTTATTTCGCAAAGGGATTCTTTCAGTTCTGACCAAGTTTTACCGTGAGCCGAACTTGAGCTAAATGTACTGGAGGTTCCGTTGCTTCCCTCCTCGGAGCCATCCTCCATCTCACACGTCCAACAACTCCTGGCGACAATAAGATTATTTTATAGATATTGTGTTAATATACCTCGCTTGTTGTGAGGTTAGAGAACAGCTACGACTCGCTATCCGATTCTTTATATTAGTGCCACGATCTTTCGGTTTAGGGAATCTTAGTTGGTATCTATGAATTTTTTCAAACTGAGCCTTGAAGATGCTCGAATGGGAGAAAGATCTTGGCAGAAACATGAAAAAATCGGAAAATCCATACTGTACACGTCGAATTGGACTGTTAATTTTTTTATTTGTTATTCAATAATAAACCATCGAGATCGCTCTAATTTTCTAACCCCCTTGCAAAATTTAATTTTTTACGTTACAAGGTAGGTAGAATTTCAGTAAATATTTCTGTCCGTCTGTCGTCCGCACTTTACTGACAAAACTATAAAACATATTTGAAGTTTTCACCAAACAATCAATCTTGTCATGAAAACGGTTCAATTCTGTAGCTTAATTGCTACCTCAATTTTAAGGGTATTCTTGGAGATTTTAAAGGAAGAAAATAAAATTCATATTTTCACCGGCTTTTTGGACAAAGGTGTGTTTGAAATAAATTAATATAGGTTTTTTGACGCAGAATCAAGTGAGACCATAGTTTAATGAGTCGATAGTTCTAATGATTCTCGAGTTATCGCAGCTTTTGTGTGTGTCATACTCGAAATTTCGGCATATACTTTAGAGAGTTATAGAACCTATACTCGTTGAAATGCTCGTAAAACACTCTCTGAAGCTGTATCGTTAGGCAAATATGAACAAAGTCAAGTTCCTTTTAATTAGATAATTAAGGAGCATAAAATAATTTGAATTGCAATAGTTTCCTCTTATAGTTATACCAATCTGTTGTTAGGTGGAAACGTTCACACATTTTCTAAATAATTACAGTCACAAATGGAAGCTCTTCTTAAACCATAGTAGAAGCAAAGGAATAACAAACCGCTGTACATTTATTTGTAGCGTTTATAAATTGAAATGCGCAACCATTTTCCATTATTTCTGATGAATGTTGGAGGTTATAGCCCAGATTATTCATTTAACTTAAAAAAAAAATACTAATAAATATTTATGTAACTTGAAAAAATAAAAAATACAGCCTTGTAATTTATTTATAATTTGGCTGCGTGGCTCGGCGGATTTGAACTTGTTTAACTTTTATGAAATAAGTAACTCCGTTGAGAGAACGAACACGAATGAATTTATTAAGAATTTTGGTTACTAAGAAAATTTGAATTTGGAGACCAGATGTTCGAAAAATGAAAATTATAAAACGGAAACTAAGTGATTTGAAACTAATAATTTTGAGTCGAAATATAAAACGAAAATAAATTGAAGCGAACATTAACGAGGGTAGCCATAATAAAATTTCCAAAACAAATATTTTCAGACCTACTGGGATGTAGTTTTTCGATTGCAGCAGAGGACAAATTTTTTCTTCATGAACTCAATCAGCGATAGAAAACGAATGGCTACGCAGCAGAAAACGTGAATTGTCCCCATATCAATACAAGAATTTACTATTTCCAAAACAACCGCAGGACACCTATTTTTTTTAAAAAGCAGTTTGTATTTATAAGAAGCTCAAGGTTTTTATAAATGGGTAGAGTTTTAGGATTTCAGCAATTAAGCAAACAGAGCATATAATAGTTATTTACAGAAGTTCTTCACAGGATATGTTCAATGGTCAGGTGGACAAAATCAGAGGGCGAAATAGTAGGAGCTCACCTAAGATAGCCTCAATCCATTGTTTTCACGCGATAACGAGCCAGGTCACAAATGGAAGTACAGAGGTTCACTTTATTCCAAGGTACCAACACACGATTCACCTCATCAGGCCCTCACTAACCGTGAGTATATTTACAACTCAATATGATAAAAAATATTAACAATAAACGATGCTGACGAGATATAATTTACGCGAAGTAATTTTACACTTCAAGAACCGAAGCACAAGCGGTTTCAGAAGAAAATTCAACATACAGGTGATTGAAAATTGATCGTCCGGAGAATGAGACACTTGGTTTTTTTCTACTCGTCGCCACCAAATAGCAGCTAAGTGAAACATAAAATTTCGACAAAAAACCTGTCTCTTCCTTGAAGCAAAAAAAAAAAAAAAATAAATAAATAATAATAATAATAGGTAATAAAAAATAAATAAATAAAAACATACCTTTTGATCCCTTCTGTAAATGTATCAAGCCAAAAAGATGTAATGTTTCTCAACATCATCAATTTAACCATCTTGGATCTGAATTTTAAAAAACTTGCTAGCTGAGCATCGGCCACTCATTTGGAATTGAATGAGAAAATACGACTGAGAAAAGTGCATAAATATAAGGAAATAGGTTCGAAAATTTTTACTCGGATTTTTTTTTCAAACAATTCGATTTTCTTATCTTTTACAGCCGAATGAAAGCTGGCGATTAGCATAGCTAATCAGCTCTAACTATAATCATTTCGCCTTTCTCAATTCGATCGACTGACATTGTTAGAGCAACGGTACACAATACATTATATAATATTGGACAAACTACTACCTACGCAACCCTACAATTCAATAACATGATAGATGCACAGTTTCGATTTGTTTTGACTAGCACAGACCCAGAAGAGAAACTAGGTTGAATTTGTAATAACCACGGCGAGAGTTATCCGACCGATGGAATAAAGAATTTCATCAACAGAGAGAATAATTATGTGCCCTTCGGCTCTTGACCAGCCAACTCCTTCATGAGCGGTATTTTTCAACAGGATCATTATTTTTGTCCAAATTTACTATTACAGGATTTTCCTTAGATGACTAGACTCGACAAACCAGATGACCCCATTTAATTCAGTTTTTTCCCCATATAAAACGCAAAACGCGTTCAAAACGGACCACGAATAGTAGTACAATTTTTGTACACAAATCGCGAAAAAACACTATCGTTGAATCATTTGACGACTGTGAAATAGATTATCCTAAAGTCGGCGTTAGCATGAAGAATTTACCAACCAGTTATCCGAAATTCCAATTAAATTATGCAAATATGGCAGAATAATGAAAAGGAAGCAACACTGGTACAATAATATGCAACTTTCTCTCGGTAATGAGATTGAGGTTATAAGGTGGGCGGTCGTGGAACGATACAATAAAAAACCCAATCCTTACTGAGCGTATTACGTATTTTTTAAAAATTCCGCAACGTTCGTAGCCTGAGAAATTAAATCCAATTCACTTACAAAGCTGATCCAAATTTCGTCGGATGCTGAGATTTGTCTTCGTTCGGAGAAGAATCTCTTCGAAATCGGAGCTCGGTAAAATCGTCTCGAGCGCACCAGTTATTAATTCGTAAAGGAAATACGAACAAAAGGAAAGCGGACAAACTGGCGAAAATGGGAAGATAATCGAAATCCCAATGATAGCCGGGTTCGAAATCGAAATAAAATACGGACGAATCGAAAGTAAAATTAGAAATTTGGAGAAATTCCGCTATGACCGACGTCGTCTTGGACAGAGGAGAGCAACAGAGAGTATTGAAGAGGTAAACGGACTGTAGTGATCAGTGATCTAGCTCTAACCTTAAGCAGGTTACGTTCGCTTAGTACTGGTAACAATGGACGAGGTATCGTAGAGAGCGCTGATGTAGCCTACAATGAACTTGAGTACACATAATTATTGTTCATTTCATTTTTGATGTTGACTATTTATTCGATTATTTTCCAAATTGCTCAATTTCTGTTTCAGTTTTATGTTGTACTTTTGTTTTATAATATTTATATGTTATCTTGAATTTTACACCAACAAATAATATATTTTCACTTAATTTCATCGGTGTGCAAGCAGATTTTAATTTAAATGAATCGAAGAAATATTGAACAAATTTGAAGAAAAAGTTGGAAATAAAAAGTTGGAAAATTGGGGTATAAGTAATTTTGGCAACACTGTTCACTGTTGGGAAGTTCAAGTTCAATTCGTTATTGAATGATTGCCGCGTTAATTCTACGTCCTTTCTTTTGTTATCCTTCTGTTTCTATGTAATAACGTTTTTTTTTTTTTTTTACCCATTATTGATTCAATATCCAATTTTTCAACCACTCTTGGTATTGGAAGTATTTCTATGGTTATGCTTGTTTTCGATCGATATTGCGGACTTCCGATTTTCTCGAACACTCAAATGAAACAATTAAATTATTTTAATATCAAATTTTTATATATTTATGTTGGAATATTGGAATAAATTAATATTGCCATTCAAACGTTTTACTCACCGCGTTCTTCAGAATACACCGCTTTGACTCTTGACGCATCATACAACGGTAGAGAAGGAACAAGGAAGTAGTTCCTTCTCGGGCAGAGTCTCTTGGCAAAGATGAGACAGTGTTGCCACTATTTAATTGTCCCTCCGGGATGTTGAATTGTCCGTCTTCCAACAATATAGAAAACTCCCGTTAGCTGTTGAATTGATAAAATTGGGAGAAATTATCGAGATGTCTATAATATCAGAATCTGAATATCGATAATAAAATATCAACTTTAGGAACCAAAACATCGATAGTTGATATTTCTGCTTTCGATATCTCATCCTGTACTTTTCTACTATAATATGAGCTTGACAGTCTTATAAATCGTTTAAGACTTGAAATTTTACAAACAGCTTAGAACGATTAAATTATTCTAGTCCATTCAACTTCAAATTCAGCACAATCGATAGTCGATGAATCGATAGTTCGAAAAGCAACCAATTAACCGTATGAAATAATCGATTGATTCGCCTAACCATGCATTGATATCGATTCCTCGCAAAAGTAATCGATAGATTCGATTAATCGATATAAATCCGAGTTACTGTCAGCTGGACTTTCCGACTCGATCCCAATCAGTCTAATCATTTTCTCGACGAAGAGCACGTCAGATCGAGTCGTGTTTTTGATTTCTTGTTCAAGTTTGTTAGCTCGTCGTCGTTCGTTTAGTTTGAACGGGGTTTCCTCTTTTTATGAAAATCTTTCGGTGTTTGTCCGTTATTCGACTATTTTTCGTCTGTGATAATATGACGTTTCGCGAGTTTCATCCAGTGAGCTGATAAAGGTGAATCGTTCTAGGGCGTGATAAAACTACGTTATAATCGAATATTGGCGATCTTACGAATGTGTTCTTACCTAGTTGTATAGCGATTCTTTCTGTAAGTATTTCGCATGCAACAGTTGTGCTTTCCGTAGTCCTAATTTTTGTGCAGGGTCTGTGTAAATATTTACTTATTGCATAATCTGTGCTCGACGTTTACGATGATCCTGATAACTTGAGATCTATAACGTCTGCTCTTCGCAATTTATCGGCCAATTTAAACCACGTTGGAGCTGAAATTATTATTTTGCCGTCGCCTTTGAAAATTACTAGATCGCTCAAGCCGCTGCTCGTAATTGAAACATAAGTAGCTATGCAACTAAATGAAATTTAAGTCTACTTCTTTCTATCTATAGGTATTTTGAGCTAATCGTCTTGATCGAAGTAGTTATGCGATTTTGGGACTGCTTTTAGTGGAATCTATGAAGTGTTCTTTTATGCGCAAACCCTTGAGATCAGTCTTTTGAGCCATTATTAGAATACATTTTTAAAGTGGATCTATGCTGGTAAAACTTGTTCTCCATGTTTACTAACGATTCGCTGAAAATATTGGATGACAGGATAGAAATGCCTTTTAAGACGCTTCTGATTCTAACTGATTACGTAACCATATCCGTTGGAAAACGTGTGACTAATAAACTCGTTTTGCTCGACTTAAAGCGCGCATATTCTGGTGTATTTGCATTTCAAGCAAACGAATCAGCTTTTGGCCTCATATTTTGTTTTCGCCTCAACTATTATTTCGTTTATTATTTGATCCGAAAGAACTGATAGGGCACAAAAAAAAAAAAAAAAAAAAAAAAAAAAAACGAATTTAAACAGAATTTTGAATCGTTGAATCAACTTGCCGATGTCGCTTTCATATTGCTGCTATATCTCCAAAAATTAATCTTGGAATTCGCGATTTATCGAGCTATTCTACAAAACCGCTTTAAAAACCAACGGTTTCCTTAACATCGGTTATGGAATAGATTTGTACATTCGAATTTCCGTAATTATTGTTGGAAAAAGTTATTGAGCGGTTAGAAATCCTGCAATTCATGGTAACTAACGTGGTTTGAGACAGTTCTAAAAGAAATTTTTTTTTCATAGACGAGGAATTCAGTGAAGCCTTAGTTTTTTCAATCGATCAATAGAATTAGAATGTACTCTGCTGAAAAGGTGCTCATGGTGCGTCCTATCCGTAAATAATGCGTGCTAGGCAATAGGATTAGTTAATTTTAGAACAACGCTCTGCTAAAAGAAGAAAGAAAATTTAAAAAATCCGAAAAAAAATAAAACCGACTTCAAAAATATTTGCCTATAAAATAAACTCTGAAAAGGAAAAAATAGCACAAAAATGTCCCAAATTTGCAGCAACTCATTCGCCAACTGCACATTTTAAAGTTTACTTAAAAAAAAAATAAATAAAAAAATATAAAAATTACTATTTCTCATTTCCCAAATGATTAAAAGACTTTCCTTTCACCTCTGAATCGCCTCCAGATTGATCATTTTTTGGAGTCGGCGCCTCTCTGGCAAAATGACCCTTATAGGCAGATAAATTATGAACAAATTGGCATTAAAAACAAAACAATGGAGCAATTTTTCTAGAAGCTATAAGCTTGCCAAGTCAAAACGTCCTCTATTCGCGAAAATCACGTTTTCCGGCATTTCTCCCCGTCTGGGGACGTAACTACTGGAAGGACTCAATCGAAAAAATTATGGGACCTACCTGGGTAGTAAGAAAAAATAATAAAATTAAAAAAAAAACACCGCAAGTCAACCATAGTAACCTCCACCTTTTGAAGTCGGTTAATAAGCCAGCAAATTAGAAAACATTGGACCTAATATAGTTTTCCATCTTGGTATCTTTAAATCGCATCAGTCCATTTTCTGCTTATAGAAATATTGTCAGATATTTTTTATCGGAAATCTTGTTTTTAGAAGATTCGTCTACCGTATGTCGCCGCTTGTCCGCAATTTGAATTTTTACCCGAAGTGATCGAAGAAAGCGCAACTGTTGAGTGCAATTAATCGAAGCTTTATCATCGCATGTGCCGACAATCGTCACGTCTTCATCGCGTCGGGAACCTTTGGAAGGTGGCGAAACGGTGTTCGTGCGTTAGTTGAAAAAAGTGAAGTCATTGGAACAGGAGGAGGAAAGTAGAGTGGGAACAATGGCCGAGGACGAGGGTGAGCCATTGTTGAGTGGGGAAGATCGGTCTGGAGGCAGTGATTTGGAAGATTCAACAGCTGTTGACTCCGTTGCTGCTCACTTGTCGGACGATTTGAACGGATACGACATTGCCAGCGATCTAATCTCACCAGCAGCAGGTAGGTACGGGCCAGATGTGCTCAGATCATGAAAACTAATTTACGTTGAAAATCGCATTCATAATGTAGTCAGAAACGGCGAAAGCTCGATTGAGGGATTTATAATGTCAAAAATTTCCATGTTATTCAGATAATCGTTCACAAAAAAAATTTCTGTGCGTGAAACTTAAGCTGCTATTTGTTTGATGAAGAGTTCATGGTTTAAGAAATTACAGCCTGCCAAATTTATTGTATTTCTGAACTTTTTTCGCCTCTTGGGGCATCTTCAAAATATTGTAGGATCATGCATGCCTATGCCTTGGTTGAAAATAGAGGCCCACAGAAGCGAAAGTGCACTGGAACGCTCCCAGAAGAAATTCGATGAAAGAACCGCACTGTGAATTCCCCTCTAGTACCACAATCGCTGTCCATTTTCTGGGACGATCCCGGATTGCACTACGCGATCTACCATTGAATCTGCCGTTTCATAGTTGAAATTTAAGTCATTGTCGTTGACAAATCGTTCTACATCGCCTACACTTTTTCTGTGTAGGAGCACTCAGCGACTTGACACGATCGTCAAGCCCGCCTTCCATTGTGCCGGAAGTAACGTTCGTCTCCGGCTCTAACGGCTGCAACGGAAACTCGGCTAATTCCCAGTCGTCCATTGTTGGATCCGAACGAGAACCTCTACTCTCTAGAATGGAACCATCAGCCAATCATTTTCCCGGTTAGTTTTCAAAATTCGATGACTCTGTTTCACATTTATTTAAACGACACCTATAAACAACTGGCTGCAGAGACAGTTTTGAGTGTCACGTTTGAGGAAGTCTTGGCTTTACTATGTGGATTTGCAATTGGACAACCATCTCCTCTTTTATATATGGCATGTTTATGCTTTCTGTTCTTTTTTCTGCTAATAGCACCTGTCGCTCTTTTGGTTTGTAAACACAAGCTTCTTGCACCTATTCACAAACTCAGCTTGGTCAATTCAAAGCTGTGTTTGCTGTCTCATGTTCCTTTCATTTGGAAAAGCTTAAAATTATAGGTTAGCGGCTGTCAAGCAGCAAGCTAGTCCCCCAAAACTTGGAGTATCCACAAATGAATACAGAATCGCCATCATACAAAAGTTTGACTGCACTGAATTTGTTTTGACTGCAAAATTTGGGATACTTAATGTGGATTTTTACAAAGATTGGATTATTATCAGCCTTAGAGTTAGCTCTGTTGTTAGGATAGAGTTAGGATTGGGTCAATTATTGATCTCGGTTAAAATCTTTTGGCTTACCCTAGTTTCAATAGATGAAAAACGGACTTATTAAATATGGGCAGATAGACTTATTAAACTAAATTACTTATTAAATGTATTTTGATTGATTTTGTTGTAACTCGAAGAGACTTGGAGCCTTCCAAATTAGCTGTAATCGTTATGCCGCTCTGTCAATGACTTGGAATAATTATTCCATGAAAAATGAATCGTTACTCGGACGAATTGTTCAATGTCGTTCAGTTACTTTTATTACAATAACTGTCTTACTTGGTCTGAAAATTGACAACTGTTATGCGAAAATGCATGCGCGTCAATGGCAGACGCATTTCACATCTAACGATGACTAATCGTCATCACAAACGCCCATTTCGGATATGAATAGTGTTATCTCCTGAATCCTTCGCTCACTTTTATTATCGCCTTGAAAAATATGATCTTGTTTTCTGATGTATGGTTTATGAATTGTTTTAGAAAGATTTGAACAACCTTGATACCAACTTTCCGCTGAATGTTCACTTTTGCCAATCGGTCTTAGATGTGACTTGATTCCTTAAATGATCATTGATTGATTTCTTAATGAAATCGAACTCGTCAACTATTAAAATGATTTTTCTTTAAAACATAATTGTGATAACGTTGCACGTTGTATTGTACAAATATGATGATAATAATGTTGGAATTAGTGTTTCATAAATATGATAAAAACGACTTATAATATTAACGTAAAAAAATATCAGTTATTTTATACATCGTTGTTGAGATTGAGGGGGAGAAAACCATGGCGACTTGTTCTCCTGTTTTTTATTATTAGACGGCCAAGCACTTTCGCCTCTTCGGGCATCATCGTAGTACCATTACATTACAAGGTATCCACAGCCATCGAGCCGTCGAGACCGTGGATACCTTGTAATGGTACTACGAAGCCCTGATGATGCCCGAAGAGGTGAAAGTGCATAGGAGGCTAATAAAAAAAAAAAAAAAAAAAAACAGGAGAACAAGTCGCTATGGTTTTCTCCCCTTCAATCTCATCAACGGAGAATGATCGATGCGACAAAACAACAACGAAGTTATTTTATAGTTTTGAGCTCCGATTATAGGAGTCTTAATTTGACTGTTTTTAAATTATCCTAGTTCATCATTACAGTGTAAGTGTAGTCCAGTTTAGTTCATGACCTCAATGGTAATTTTCTCTTCTATTTTCTCTTTCTTCACTTGAAGGGCTTAATTAAAAAAAAAAAAATAATAATAAAATTAAAAAAACTGGAAATTACACAGTTTGAAAACTTTTGCCGTTTAAAAAATCTTTTTAATAAAAAATTTCGATTATTATAATTCAATTTTCGATAAAATCAAGTGTCGAAGAAAGATCCGATTGCTTTAATCGGAGTTGTGACTGTAAAATCCAACTCGAACTCTTGCGACCTCAGTTGCTATACCGCTTGCTATTCTTTGTGTCACGTTTAGATAAGATCTCCGTCTGATTAGTAACGCGGGATTACAACATTCCTTTCGGGTCGGGATTCGAGCCGCCGTGCAATTTCCACTTTTTGACACGGACCGAGAGCGACATTTCTCTTGACTTTCCCAACTTGTTCAACCTCGGATCGCTTTAATGGCATTTTCATGGCGTTTCAATCGAGTCTTTTCATACAAATGTTATGACGCGACTAAAGTTTTTTTTTTCTTTCTGGAACAAGTTTTTTTGCCAGTGTTCTGTCACATTGCTCATCATATCGATCAGTCGCTTCGTGAGATAAGATTTCAACGTTATTTTCCTCCCTGTTATTTTCCATTAGGATGAGATATCGAAAGAAAATGTCGATAATAATATCGAGGACCTAATATCGAGAACAATATTACATCGGCGTAAATGGTTGATATTCAATAATATCAAAGGTTCGGTATTGAAAATTAAAAGAGGAAGTGTGTTTCTTCTAGTAATTTTCGGGTAATCCAAAATACCGAAAAATAGTAATAATAATAATTGGAAAAAAATCGAAAATTAGCATTGAAAGTTAGTTGGGTCAAAAAGTTTTAGAGAAAAAAAGTATTAATGGAAGTAACATACATTTTTGAACAATTATTATTAAATTAGGTATGAGCATGTTTCATGTATTAGGCTCTAGAGATTTTTTTATTCCTAGGACGTTATGAAAGATAATTCCATGAATAAAACTTGTCTACAGGAAAAGACATCCTTTTAGCTATCAATCTATTCCAGCTTAAATATTGTTTTCTTAAACTTACACTCAAGGTTCAGCAAAATTTCTTCAATAATATATACTTTATAATTGGAAGTCACTAAAAAACAGTCACATATATTCTGAACAGCTTTTAGTTTCTAGATTATACCAATTCGATGTTTTTTTAAATTTTTTTTACCATATACATTCTTTGTTTGTTTCTGCATAATAAAGGTTGGATTTTTATCAATTTTAATTCATTTAAAAATCAGTTTATGTGTAATATATTAATTAAATCAAGAGTAGTAGGAACAGGTAGATGGCAGGAGTTACTTTTCTTAAATAAAACTTTGTGACTAGACTGCTAATAACCTTTCACTCCCTCCACTTCTTTAATAACTCCATGGTTTTACTTAGGTTTTTTCAAAATCAAATTTAACCCTTTTCTGATTTTGAAAAATCCCGTTATTGTGAAATAGCCCAGAATTTGAATCGATCTTAAAATATCAAATATCGAAACTAGAAATAGATATGTATTTAATTTATTTACATTTATGTATTTTCAAATCTTCGAAGGGTGCAAATCTTACGCACGGAACAGGGAAGCGCATTTCTGAGCGCGGAAATGGAATCGAAAAATTGAAGCGCTTGAAATTGACCTTGAATAGAAGTTCCAGTGTCCAGCTAGAAGCCGATTACGTAAATGCCTTCCCGCAGCTTTGGATTTCCAGCTGTGGAGCGTTATAAATAGATCCTATCTAGAAACAATATCAAGCCGCCCACTAATAGGATGATATGAATGAATCCGGGACAGTTTCTTCAATCATCTTCATCTAGGGTTGAATATGAGTTGAGATCTAACACAACGCTCTCAGCTGAAGATTCATCAAATAATTATTTCGGTTGACAATTTTTCACCGATTAAGA
Organism: Tupiocoris notatus; assembly: GCA_037159825.1. Lineage (NCBI taxonomy): Eukaryota > Metazoa > Arthropoda > Insecta > Hemiptera > Miridae > Tupiocoris > Tupiocoris notatus. Next base: position 558,303 of record JASJUZ010000052.1, read on the forward strand.
AAAGTAGGTAGATTTCATCAAATTGACCTATACATTATTTGAAACGAAACAAAAGCATTGAATTCCGTTTGGAATTTTTATTTTATTTGGAAATTTTATTTTATTTTTTTGGTTATTGGTTATTTATTGGTTTTATTTTTTTGGTTATTGATTTTTAAATTGCTTCTCAAGTAAAGTGTGAATTAAACGTGAAATGTGCTGAAAGGAAATAGCACAAACCTTGAACGCAGTGTTGCCAGGCCTCAAGTGGAGATTTGAGGGTAACTTCGACAAGAAAATGAGAAAAATAAATGGTCAAAAAATGGGAGGAGTAGACAAGGCATTTTGTGACGATGACCCAATTTTTTTGGTTTATTATTTAATAACACACCATTTTAAGCATGACTAAAAATTGACTAAACCCCTCAAAAAGTGATGTTTTACGTTTCAAGGCATGTACAATCCGAATATCCAATTAAAAAAATCTCTGACCTCCGATGTCGATACTTTTCTGACGAAACTGTAGCTGAAGTCTTGAAATTTTCACCAAAATGGATCTTGGTCTGTTAATGACTCAATTCTTCAACCAAATCGCTTCCTCAATATTAAGGGTATATTTTTGGGGGATTTTGAAGGGGGAGAAAGTTGGTATTTTTCAACTTTTTTCAGAAAAAAAATTTCAATAGATTTTCGGACGCTGAATCAAATGAGACCATTGCTGTGCCGATGGCTTTATTGGTTGTTGCGGAGCAGCACTATCCTTCTCCCTGTTACATTGTCGACTAATATTAAAGTTTTGACGAGTTTTGCTTATTTTTGCGCTCATAGATGATTCAGCGTTCACGGAGCTGATTCGACAAGCTGAAATCGCCATTGATAACGGTATCTTCCCCGAAAGGATATACCAAGGCTCTTCAGGCAGCTATTTTGTCAAAAATCCGCAAGGGGTAAGAGCTGATATTATTTTAACAATATGTATCATCAATTTTCTTATCAACGCTGGTAAATTCGTATGAATTCCCTTGCCATTTTGCAGACAATGTGATAATTGATTTTGAAACATTTCTATAGAAAATCATCGGAGTGTTCAAGCCCAAAGATGAGGAGCCTTACGGAAGATTGAACCCGAAATGGACCAAATGGATGCACAAATTGTGCTGCCCCTGCTGTTTTGGGAGGTCGTGCCTTGTACCCAACCAGGGCTACCTTTCAGAAGCCGGCGCTAGTCTTGTCGACCGTAAACTCGGATTGAAAGTTGTTCCTAAGACCAAGGTAGGTAAAAGTCACTTTCGGAACGCTTCTAAAATTGAAAATCATCATCTTCAGTTGAATAAATTTAACTATTCGAGCATTTGTGTGTGAACAGGTTGTGGAACTGGTTAGCACGACGTTCAACTACCCGCGAATCGCTCGAGGGACGTCCCAAGTGAAGAATGCTATCAACAATAAGTTCCCTAAAATCGGCAAACATTTCAATCGACTCGGTCTACGGCCGAAGGTATATTTTTCTGACCGATCCAGAGCAAATCTGCGTTGACCATATCTTACTTCAGACACTGCCCGATTGAACACTTATTTTGTTTTCTCTCTTTAAATTTCAACTCTCATGATGAACGGTTTTCTCCTTCTATAGGTTGGATCATTCCAGGAATTCGTCGAAGGGTTTAAAAACGCAGACTACTGGCTGCGGCGGTTCGATACAGAAACAATTCCAGCCTCAGTTGAGAAGAAATTCCAATCCCAATTCGAACGGTTGGTCATCCTCGATTATATAATTCGTAATACAGACAGAGGTAACGATAATTGGCTGATCAAGTACGAACCGCCTGTAATCCTCAGCCAGCCGCGCTCCCACGCGGAGCAAGAAATGCTCGCACCAAATGTAAGTTTCCCAACGTTTTGATAGAAGTTGAAATTATCCATTCCTGAGCTCTGGAATAGAACACATATTTCTTTGGCTTCCAGGAATGGGAAGTGGTCGGGAAGCCAGATATCACAATTGCCGCCATCGACAATGGCTTGGCCTTCCCGTTCAAACACCCCGACTCTTGGCGAGGTTATCCTTATCATTGGGCGTGGACGCCCATGGCTAAGGTAAGTGGAGGCTATATTGGTTCATCGATCATCCTTAAGTCTGATATTTTCATTGGTTTAAAAGAAGCTAGTACTCAACCACGTTTATACAGTCATGCGATCGCTACTTTAGTCCGTCTACAAGAGAGTTGGTGTTTTAGCGTTTTGGTTTATCATTCAATAAAAACTATTCTAATCGCTCATGAAAAATATTCTAACCTCCCTTCCAAATTTGATTTTTTACGTTTCAAGGTACAAGAAATCCCAATTTCGAATAAAAAAAAAATTCTGTCTTTCCACCCTAACACTTTTCTGGTGAAGCTATAAAAGCTACATACTTAGTTGAAATTTTCAGCAAAAATCAATTTTGGCCTGACAATGGACTCCAACCAAATCGCCCCTAGCTTTTCGTTAGACCTCATTTTGTACCGACATCAAGAGGAGGAAATAACATGCATTTTTCTCTTGTGGAATTCAAAGGAGAAATTCGAGTGACTTATTCTTCAATCTCTGTACTTCCACCAAGATCTTTTGCCAGTTCAGGCATCTTCAGGGCTTTTAAAAACCATAGGCGTAAGAATTAACCTTATTTTTCAGGTGCCCTTCTCTCAAGAGACAAAAGATTTAGTGCTGCCGCTTATCGAAGATTTGAACTTTGTTGAAGAACTTATCGATGATTTGAGGAACCTTTTCAAGGTAAGAAGGGGTGTAATTTGTCCGATTCACCAATCCTGATTCTCTCTTCACTTAAGATTTCCAATTCGTCAATTGTTTTTGTTTCACAGGCGGACAAAGGTTTCGACAGTCATATGTTCGAAAGGCAAATGGGAGTAATGCATGGGCAGATTCTCAACCTAAGAAAAGCCCTTCACGATAACCTCACTCCGATTCAACTAGTTCAGATGACTCCGATCATCATCAAACGGTTTGTACACAAGTTCGACTAATGTTCTGTATTTCTAGCAGGAATTCGTCATACAAGGGTGGACCCAAAATTAACCAGAACGGGACTAGCGTGGGAAATTGGAAGGGGAATTGTTTGCAATTCTCACTACAGCTTATGGGAATGCTATGGGGTAAACATAAGTTAACGAGTGGTTTTCCCATTTAAAAAAAAGGAGAAATAACGATCGAAGACCAACCTGAAATTATTTCAAAATTCAGTTGGAAACTCTAAAGTTATTTCAAAATTCAGTTGAAAAATCTAAAATCATTTCAAAATTCAGTTGAACAATACAAAATTATTTCAAAATTTAGTTGAAAATATAAACTTACCGCATGGTTCATTTGCAGATGCTCAGGCTGGGCTGGGACGACTTCGAATTTTCGCTCTTTCACGGAAAACACGTTCACCGAGAATGTTCAAAGCGATTCGCCGTTCTTCTCCTGGTGCTGATAAGGTGTCAGTGGTATTCGCTCACCATGGTCCCAATTGTTATGAAGATATTCAATTTTTTACGGCCGATGATGAATATTTTTTCGGGCGATCCGTTTAGCAATCGTCGGCCTTTTAAATTCGTTACTAATTTTGAATCTTTTTATTTTCGCGCGTTTTTGAGTAAAAATTATTAACTAATATGTACGGAGGGTACTGGAAATACGGAGATACCGTAGTTGAAAAAGCAGGGTCTCAAGTTCCGAACGTTTTCTCGCGTTATGTTTACCCCATCAACGTAAGACGCTAGTCAAACTATTGTCTGATATAAATCGTTGATCTTTTTTCTCTCCAATTCGTATTTATTTCCTCCGTTAGCGAAAAGCGAATATCTCGGGAATGCAAATGTACATTCCTGGTTTCTTTGTATATTCGGCGACCGTTCGGTTTCGTTACTGGGTTGACCTAATTCGAGGGCCGAACTCAAATGCTCATTATTAACCAAAGCTTTGTCAGACTGGGAAATATTTATCTGGTGTATGTTCTAGGGCTTCGTTTGACAGTCGACACGTTTTCAGGCAGTATCGTCCCTCTTGTATTATATAATCGCTCTGTTTATATTCTTTCATACTTTACAACTTTCATCTCCAATCTCCATTTTTGTTGTTTCTTTCCGCTTCTATATTTTACCGTTACTATTTTTTTCTCCTCGTGCTTAAAATTAACCCCTACTGCAATGCGAACTCGGATAATGCATTTTTTGGTTTACGCAACGCTAGTCATATTGATCAACCTGCGGTTTAGCGATTGAAAAATATTTGAATCAAGTCTCAATGCAAAACGAGTCTGAACAAATGGTCAAAATGCAATTCGAGAATTACAAACTATTGTCAATCGATTGCTATTCATTTAGATATTTGCAGGAAATTTTGAATCTGAACGCGGCCCGCGCTCCAATTTCAATGCCAAATATTTCAGTTTGGTTCGTTTTCAAACTCTGCGAATTTCCTTCGTTTCACACATTTTGCTGCCTATCGATGTCACATGTCTCTTTGAGATTGTCCGTTTTCACTGGTACCGTATTTTTGTTTTATGGGATTTTCAATATTCCCGCAGTTAAGGAAAGGATTCAAATTATCAAAAGCTCGAATGCGTTTTGGAATTGGATTTCTCAAGGGATGGAAACTCACATGATCCGGTCTCTGCGCGAAGCGGAAGAACTGATTCGAGTTAATGCTTTACGTAAGTTTGTGTCAATTTAGGGCGCAAAATCGTCGCTCCATTTGTCGTGCATTTAATAAGCAACGTTTAAATGAAATCAGCTTCATGCGTTGCATTCAGTATTTCCTCCCTTTACTATTAGATTTTATGAAATTTAATTGTCACTTGTAACATGCAATAATATTTAACATTTTTTGCGACTGAAAAAAAAACAAAAAAAAAAAGCTGTTCTCGATAATAGCCTATCAACAACGTTCAAGTAGCTGCAGAAGTGGCCTGAAGTTTCAACAGGAGTATTCACGGTCGGTGACGAGAAATCGAGATGTTGAGAACTGCGCAACATGATGATTCTCCTAGTGTTAAAGGTGTCTGATTTAGAAATCGACTAATCTATTAAGAGCTTCATGGTTTCCATATCTAATCAGCTGATTTAGCTGATAACAAAACCGTTGCCGCAATTTTCTGTCGTTTTGTGTGTCACCTCGAGTTTGGTTTACATTATTTTACTCAATTTCAAAAAGTTCCAAATTATCATGCCAAAAAAGTCAGAAAGAGATCGCAATTGATGACATCGTATTCCAAAATTCCAAACTCTCTAGAGGTTAATGTACCGAATAGAAATACAAATGAATAGATAACAAATAGTAGAACGATAAAAAACGAACGATTGGAAATTTAAGCGGAATCGGAAAGTGACGTGAAATATTCGTCTAAGAGTCGTTGTTTCACGATTGAATAATAGACGGACATGTTTTTCTTTACATTGGCATTGGCACAAATGCGAAGCTCGAGGCTTTTCAGGATTGAATTCAATTTCTTGATCGAGTTGTGAAATGAAGGACTGCGCATGTCTGGTCGAGTTAGTTTCCATGGCAACCTTATCAATCTCGACGTTACAACGGTGATCATGAATACCGGTATGACGATAATGAAAAACACGGCCACTAGACAAAAACGAACGCTAGATAAACAAAACAACAAAAATGGCGGCAACGGTTTTGTTATCAGCTACATCAGCTGATTAGATATGGTTACCATGAAGCTCTTAATAGATTAGTCGATTTCTCGATCTCGACACCTTCAACACTGGGAGGCAGTGTTGCCGGGGGAAAACTCGCGTAAAACCAAGGCAAAATAACTCTTTCCCTAAATCCTCCATAATCTCTTTTTTCCCTTGTATAATGTTGAAAAATTAAAAATTTGGAAAATAAATTATTTTTGATGGTAGACATGCTGATAAGTTGAGCGATAATTTTCATCTATGCCATTTGACTACTCCGAATTCTCTTGATAGTCGAGCGGACTCAAATGTAACCAGCTTTGCTTACACAACAATGGTGCAGACGTGTTTTACCATGTAAGCTTAATAAGAACTGCGAGATATATATTTTTTTAAAAGTTTGATTCTTCTGTTTTTATTATGATTCTGATTACGCATATTTTACGATTACGTGCGCATGCACCTTTGACACTGTTCTTCTTTACATAGTGTACGTAGAAAAAACCAAGTTTTTTTTTTAATTTTATTTATTTGGCTATTGGCAATGTCATTTCAATTGCTTTTTACCACAGGAATAGGTGATCTTTTGCTTGTACGCTAAATTTTCACGTAATATACAATCACGTGGACGTGCGCACTTGACGCGTATGTTACAATTTAGTGCGCGCGCGCTTGACGCGTATCATACAAGTTAATGCGCATACGCGTTTGACGCGTGTATGGCAATTTAACGCGCGCGCGCTTAACTTGTATTTTACAATTAACTGCGCGCGCGCTTAACTCGTATTTTACCAATTTATTACTGCTCGCACGCTTCATGTATTTTACCATTTAATTCGCGTGCGCCCTTGACGCGTATTTTACTATTGCGTGCACAGTTGAATTGTATTTTACAATCACGTACTCGTGCGCACCTGATGAGTATTTTACAATCACGTACGCCCGCGCACTTGGCGTACGCTCTCACGTACAAACGTTGAAAAAAACCCGCAAAAAACAAAAACTCTCTATTTACGCAGATTGAAAACTGTATTTTCTACAATTTTATTCAATTACGAACAATCCAATTTTTTCGTCCGCGCGTTTTATGTAGATTTTTTATTGATTTAGTTCGTCCAATTTTATCAACGCAGTCGCCATTTTCCATCCTTCGAGCTGACATAATTTCCTGTCTGATTCCAAAGCGCGTCGAGCTCTCTGTTAAAATCACCTTGATCGACTATGGTATTCATTCGGTGTACGAAAATTGACGAAATATATTTTATTTTTCAAATGTCGAAAGAATTTCGATTGTGGACGTTCCTTTGCGAGTCGTCGAAGAAGAAAATATTTTTGTATGTGTACACTACGTTTCGCGAAATCGTGCAATTTCCGCGTCTATTTTACCGATAGTTTGAACTATGTAAACGAAATAAGGTTCGTCCACAGACTGTTTTAAGGTAAGCTTTATTCAAATCGTTATCACTTGTACATGTATGTATAAAATAGTAAACGTCTCGTTTGGCATTTTGTTGTTTTTAATTGAAATACCAATTCGCTCTTCGGGATAATTGTGTGAGTTGAAATAGATTAGAATTCATTAGCCAAAAAAAAAAAAAAAGAATTTATAGCGGTTTATTAAAATAATTTAAGAATTCTCTATTCAAAAATTGTACCTTAAAGCCTGTCTAGCATTAACCCCAGAAGCAATCAATCGGCAAAACATTGCAAAAACATTTTTTCTACAGAAGAAATTATGAATCCCGCTAGTTTTTCAAGAAATGTATATAAGATGAAAATATTTGGCTCATTGCAGATGGTTCAGATGAACGTAATAAATTAATGAGCAGCGTATATAATGACATTTTGAAAGAATAAATGCTTGTAAAAAAGCACAGTAGAGGGTTCTTATTTAATTTAAAAGTTGGTGATAGAATCGAGCCATTGTCAGGCCAAGATCGATTGAAACGTACACAACAATTTACGTTACATCATTCATTATCTAAACACGGATTTTTCTACTGATTTTTCCGAAAACGTCGACTGAATTTTAGATCGATTTTACGTAGATTTTGTCGTCATCTTGAGAAAAAATTCTGATCTAGATTTTCAGCTTGTCCACTTCACTTTTTGCTTCATCTTGTTTCTTCCATTCTTTGCAAATCGTGCGAGTTGGCGGTTGCATAAAAATGAGAAATCAGGTTTGTTTCAATGTATTACATTATAATATATAATATGCTTTAGTGTTACGTGCTATGTCTGTCGACCGCAGTGCATTTTCTGCGACAAAGGCGCCGATTACGCATTCTCTGCGACAAAGGTGTCGATTACGCATTTTCTGCAACAAAGGCGCCGATTACGCATTTTCTGCGACAAAGGCGCCGATTACGCATTTTCTGCGACAAAGGCGCCGATTAAGCACTTTCTGCGACAATGGCGCCGATTACGCATTTTCTGCGACAAAGGCGCCGATCACGCATTTTCTGCCACAAAGGCGCCAATTATATTGGCACATTTCGCAGTGCAAGTTCATTCAATCGTCAGGCTACTAACATTTAACCAACATTTCATTTCCAACTATTATTTTCTCACTTTCGACTCTCTTCATCGGGTTCACCGAAATTGTACGAGAGACGCTGTACAATTTCTGTTCACAAAAACAACTTCCCATGTTATTAATTGTTTTCTTTGATTATTATTATTTTTTTTTTTTTAATTTTTCTCAGTTTTAAGTTTGTTCGAATTTCTTTGCGCGAAATTCTAAACTTGCACTGCATTTTGTACAGTCAGCATATCGTATAAAACTATTGTAGAATCCTAAAATTTCGGCCATTGCACGTAACATTCGTTAGATGATCTTAAGTTTTGTTACATTATAAATATTCAACGGGAATCTTTCCCTATATAGTTTTGGAAACAATTTCATCCCATCATTAACAATAGTAGACAAATTTGGTTGACAACTCTTATAAAGATAGTAAATTTTCATACGATATTTTTATTTTAATAACTCTCGTGTAATCAATATTCGAGTTATTCTCAGCGCACTTCAACGTAAAATCTCGATAGAATTTCAAGAAGTATTCCAATAATTCGGCACATGTATTTACACTACAGAATTCTCGGATTCGGTTTATTTATTTATTTATTTATTTTTTTTTTTTTGTTGGGATCGAGTACGAAATTGTTCGAATTTGAATTTTCGTGGTCATCTAATGGACGGATTGGGCAAATTGATTTTTTTCAACTTTCGAGTTTTATGAATGCCGTTTTCTCTGAAGCGAATCTCTTAGCCGGATAACCCTGAACAGTTATTATGAATTCGTATGGTTCCTTGAATATCAGCGAGAATTTCGTACTCTATTTTATTTTTTTGTAATAATTTTTTTAAAATACTTTTGAGAGCCTCAGTCGAAATCATTCGAGCTCTATTTTTTTTTTCGAGCTCTAAGAACGATGTTCCTAGCTTTATCCTCTTAGTAATGGCACATCTTCGAGTGTATCGACCCGCTGAAATTTTCCCTCCGAAGAAACACATCGTAGAAATAAATCGAGCGAATTCAATTACATTTTACGAAAGTGGAACCTCATTTTTTTCACATTTGGTTCACGTTTTTCCCGTCAAGTGCCGAAAGGTTGCCATCGATCGTGATAAAATCAAGTATATACAAAAATTGCAGTAAGATACTTAGATGTGTATGATAGTAAGGCTTACACGAGAATACGTCGACTTTTCATGCCAACGAATCATTGGAATTTTTCAATGTAGACACTACAATAGAGAAACGGAGGACGCGTGTTCGCCAGTTATTTTTACTTCCATGTTTACTTAGTAACTGGAAGTATTTTTTTACAAGGCTTAGCGGGAAGATAATATTATTTTTTCCACAATTTAAAAAAATGAAATAAATGAAAAGTCAATAATTTCTATTGAATCCCAGTGATTCCACTTTTGAACTGTCGTTATTTTAGCACCGAAAGAAATATATTATTAATTTTATTGAAAATAATGTTATTTTTTCCGCAATTTAAATAAATCGAATAAATTTAAAAAATTGATGAAAAGTCAATAATTTCAATTGAATCCCAGCGATTCCACTTTTGAACTGGTTTTTTCTTCAACTCGTACCAAGATTTGAGCGCATTTTTTCACCGCATAAAACCCTAAATGTTTTTTAATAAAGATGGATGACTGACCCTTGTTATAATAATATATTGTATTCTTCAATCGGGGCTAAACCTAACGATATTAAAAACGGCTTTCGGATTATATATTGTTATTTCCTTCTTCAGAGCTTAGAAATTACAATCCAATGGTCAATCTCGGAATTTGCAGTAATTGTCCATTTTTTATGAGCTTTTGCTGTTGCAGGAAGTCTCTTAGAGAAAGCTAACTCACAGTTTAAATTAATTATTTAAAATGATGATTTTCAATTAATTTATTTTGATTGCGCTCATCCCGAAAAAATTTAGCCACTTAAAACTAGAATTCTAATTTTGGATTTTTTTTATTGACTATAGTTGTATTCGAACGGTTTCTAGAAATTTGTCACGGACGAGTGCAATCAAATTTTAATGTTAGTTAGCTTTCCATAGCAATTTCCTGCTGCACAAAGCTTATAAGGAATGGACAATACTGCAAATTCCGACTATTGGATCGCAAAGTAATATCTAAGCTCTAAAGAAGGAAATATAAATATCCGATAGTTTTGAGAGAGACGTTTTTAATCTCGTTAGACCCTAACTCAGATTGCCAAATACAAAAAAAATGAATAAATAAAATAATAATAAAAAATTAATTTAAAAAGTTATTTATTATTTTTTTTTGTCAATTTTGGACGTTCATGAAAATTGAAAAATAGATACTTAGAACAAAAGGCGATTGAAAAAAATTTAAAAATCCTTATTTACAAGACTTTTTCAGTAGGTACGAAATATTCTCATTTATTTCGTGAATAATTCATGAAAATGCGAAGAAAATTGATACTTGAAACAAAAGGCGATTTAAAAAAAAATAAAGAAAAACCTTATTTACAAGACTTTTTCAGTACAAAATATTCTTATTTATTTCGTGAACGCGGAGGAAATTATTATAAAGCCTAGTTAACAAGTTACAATGAATAATATGGAAGTTTATAGAGGAGTGAAATTTTTGCGAACACGCTACCTCGTTCGTGAGAGATTCGACAGCCAACATTCCAAATAGACTACGGATATTTAATTTTACACATTATATAATATAAATATCGTGATGGACCCGTTCACATTTAAAGCTTCGTGTTCGATAAAGGATAGTCTATTGAAGTGCATGCGTTAAATTGTTTCGAGCTAATAGAAATCTTTGACACTGAAAGAATTCGACTTTTTCCTTGACGACTTCTAGCTATAAGGGCCGTAGTTATTCATAAGAATATCACAGATGAAAAGGCTTAATAAGTTCTGGTATAGTAAACGGCCGAAGCGGTGAAGGATTAGATAAAAAGCAACTATTTACTATGAAAATTAGCCATTGGGTCGGTGGGATGGAAGGTGGACACTCTACACTACATGGTGAGACTGGGATTGTAATTTCAGCAATTCTCACTCTCTCATACTTGCTGCTTCGATCGCGTTCGTCTTCACTCGAAGATCAATCCTTCGATATTTAGATAGGATGTCAATATCGCTTGGAAATAGTGTTTTAGGGATGTATAATACCTAATTCCAAAAAAAAAAAAATAAAATAAAATAAAAATAAAAAATAAAAATAATAATAGCAGAAGGGAGAGAGAGTTTGACGGCCGTTACATTGAGAGGGTTGGAGAGCTGCTGATTCAAATGAAAATATCATTTTAGCCCGCGAAGGGGGGGAATACTTTTTTTTTAAATCTTAATTTCACACGAATTCATGTAGAAATACCGAACAGTGAAATATAGCCGAATGGCAGAGTTTGGAGCTGCTCAGCCAAATAATAAATAAATTGCATTTTCAAGTTAGGGTAATGATTTGAACGCCAAACATCATTAATCCTTACTCCCAATATTTGATCTGAAATTTAAAAACGACTTCTGATTGACGAAATGCGGCTTGTGAGTATTCGGCTAATTCAGCAAAATCATGGGCATTTCTTTTTTATGCTCAACTTACTTTTCATTACTTCGATTTTACAGTATCAATTAACTAATAAAGCGCGCAGTAATTTATTCGGATGTGGACAAGCGGGTAAATCGGGGCAATGAATGGGGTTCATTTTTCAAAGGTAATTTTCAACTTTTCCCCACTCCTTGACTTTTCTCATCTGTTAATACGAGGGATATCCAGAAAGTAAGGCTACAAGTCCCCTGAAGGGCACAGGGAATTTTTTTCGTTACTTTTGGGTCCCCCTCGTACGTGAGAAATTTTTCTTCTAATTTTCTTAATAGATTCTCGACGCATGAAACGGATTTTGAACGTATTTTCTGGTCGAAATTCGACGGTCGATATTTTTCGGACGAGCCTAACGGTACCTTTTCGCCGAAAATTCGTCAAAAACGACAAAAAGCAGCCGAGCATAGAAGGAAAAATAGCCACGAATCAAATTAACCGACCAGATGACTAATTTAGCATCTGTTCAGACGATGGCATGAAATTACGTGAGCTTTATGTTTCTGCAGCGTCGCAAAGACAAAGTTAGATGGATTATTTTGAAAACGAAATCGTCAATTTCTTCCAGCCGGGCAAACCAATTGGAAATTCGTAATAACCTGTTGAGCCATTGAGAAATAGCAGCTATGTGGAAGAGCGATATAAAGACAATACTGGCGATAAAAAAGCTTACTCCCTAAAAATACATGTATTATGCATAGGGGTTTTTATTTACATATTTACCCTAATTTACGTTTTACATAATATGATGTCTATAATAATAGATAGGCAATAGCCTAATTTTTTGCACATGGACGAGTTCAGGAAGTATAAAATAGCGAAACCGGATACAAAATATTCCCCGAATGTCTCGAACAGCGATGAAAACAATTATGTAAAAAAAAAACTGTACACAACGTTACCAATTTTTATTTTCGGGTTTGAGCTGAATTCGAGAAACAAACGCTCCGCACGTATATTTTGGTCATTGCCGTGTTGTAAAGGAAACATTTCTTCGCTTATATGGAAATAAGATGAACCTATTTGTATAACTATTATTTTTTTTGTTCGGCTGTTGAATTCGACCGGAAATTTTCTGAAATGTCTCAAACGCGTAAAAATCATTAATTGGATAAGCGAATTTTTTCACTTTCTCGACGGTTATAAATTTAAAAAAAATATATAAGAAAGAAAAAATACAACAAATGCTAATTTTTTATTTGCTATTTGAGTTTGTCCGTGTCTAGCAGGACTGATGCGGTATAACATAGAAAGTACCTTTGTATACAGCTGAAAATTCTTGAGATTTTCTGTCTTTTTACCGGGTTTTTGTAGATAACTTCCAACCGGAGCATTCTATAGAAAAACTTACTGAACGGTAATTAAAGAGCGTTCAATTCCAAGTCGATCGGTTCCCTGAACAATATTTGACCAATTTATACGAGTGCGATCGGCGCTCAAAAATTTCGTACCTGCGGGGAAAATTGGAACCGGCAGATCGTGGAATTATGAGGAAAAATAACGGATTAATTATTCGATCCTTCAAAACCGGCCATGTCCGAAAGTTTCATGCGATGCTTGCATTTGAGACATCTCTCTGACAGTTGTCAGTTTTTCGTACGAAAAAAAATCATTGTTTATAATATCGAATATTTTCAGACGAGGAGCCGAACGGCTTGAACTAGAGAAGTTTCGAATTTCTTAGCAAAAAGATTTGACACGGAGAATTAGTGAACCGTGGGGCTCTTCGTTTGAAAGGAACATTTGCACAATGCTCGAAAAACGATTTGAAAATAAAAATTATACCTATCATAAATTCGCCAAATTTATTTCGAAAATTTACCGTCCGAGCGTAAAACATTTATTTTACAAAAAAATCTTCAACCAGCTTGTTTATTAAGTATGTACCAGTTTAGAAATGCTAGTTGGCTTGGCAGGTGAAAAGATCCGACGATCTGTTCACTTGACACCTTCAGTCGTCCAGCAAGAAGTGAAACAATGGAATTTTCGTATAAACACAGTCATCGATGAGCGATCGAGTATCACCTTTCGGATAATCGAGAGAAATGATTAATCAAAGCTCGCTCAAGTACAAAAAACTTTTGAAAAATAATTACAAATAGAAAATTTTTCATCTTGCATTTAAACTTTGTTAAAAAAAAAAATAATTACGACTAGGTACGTCGACCCAAAATTGCCAGTGAAGAAGCTCAAGTTTTCAAAAATAACGAACTTTTTTGGCAAAACGTGGTTTTCGCCCTTAATTTCAACAACTTTACAACTCTAAGTTTTCCAAGATTTGTAACTTGCAGAGTAGATAAGCCAAACAAAAAGTCGTCAATTCAGATGTTTGAATATACCAAAAGATAGGTAATTTAACTGTCCACATTTTCCCCATGTAATGTACCTATCCATTTGTCAACCGTTTATGAGGTTTTCAACAATATCAGTAGAATATACTCGAAAACATCACATTTTTCAACTTTAAACGTTCTTTTCATCTATTTAGTGAGAACGAAACAAAGAATGAACCATATATTATTGATACACACATTATCAACTATCATTATGCTGAATTTGAGCGAAATCTATTTCAAAAAATTTTCAGCGAAAAATCCAAGGGGTCCCCCTGCGATTTTTTTCAACCGAACAGTTAACGATTTTTTACTCCTCTCTCAATACAGATAAAAATCTGAAATTTTCAGGAAAGTTGTGTCTTACCAAGATGTATATTTGTGATTTTTTTCATTTCTCGGAAAAATCTGCAAGTGGTCCAAAAAAATCGGTTTTTGAAAGCTCGAAAATTGGACTTTAACCGTGATTTTCGGGGTCAAAATTAATGCGAATCAATTGTTTTATTATGCAGGAGTCTTCCTTTGAACGCCTTACACACGTACATAGCAAAAAATTTGGTGAAAAAAATTTAAACAGCGCCAGAGAAATTATTTTCCGTAAATCGCCTTTTTCATCGGCCGACATTTCGAGCTCGGTAAGAGTGAAAAATTAAATGTTCGTTTTCAACCGAATTTGAAAGCAATTCTTATAGGAAATTTAACGCTGATTCCGAATTTGACGTCAAAACGGCGAAAATTTGACGACAACTTCTAGTTTTTTATATTTTTAGTAATACACTACTTGTATGTTTTTCTACTTGGAAAATTCGTTGCAAATACTTACAGTACTGTTCAAATTTGATCAATTAATCATTTCTACAGGAAATTAGACGTGGGATTCGAATTTAAAGTGAAATCAATCAAATTCTAACGATTGCTAATACTTTTTGAATTTTTCCGATTTTCGTACTTTTGGAGTTTCAACTTCAGAATTTTTTTCGTCACGTTCGCGAATTTTGAAAAAATAGGTTTTGTGAAGGTAAATTGAGAAAATTTAATTTAGAATCGATTGAAAAAAAGGACAGTGATTATTATTTTGTTTTCGAGATATATTCCACTTTTAGGTAAAAAGCGTGTTTTGAGTTTTCTTCGATCGCGAATAGCTCCGCGGAGACAAAATGAAAAAATATGAAAATTTTGTCACGTTTTGCTTTTCCAATGAATTTCTCTCTCACTGCGCCTGCTTGGGAAAAATTGATTTTAAAGTGTTGGGAGATGAGAAATTTAACGCTCTTACCAACGGTATAATTATTTGAATTCACATCTGTAATCAAGAGGGCATTATAGCGGCTCTATTTGAAGTCGAAATCATGACAACAATTTTGAAAGTGTAAACAATTGAGGAAAGGAGTTGGTTAAAAAAAGTTATAGGACAAATTTGATCAGAAATTAGCTGTAGAAACCATTCCTGGCCGGAGGAGCACCTGTTTCCCTTACAACTTGTACAGGGAGGCGCCGCGGGTTCTCGTGTTTTTGAAACGGGTAGTAAGGCCGAACGGAGGGGATGACGGAGTCGCCGTGATGGCTGCGTGGTAGGGAGTTTCATTTCAGTAACAATGCCGACCTGGTCCGTGGAGCATCGTGTTTTCGCTGTAGAGCAATTTTTGCGAAATAACGAATCTATCATTGCAGTCACGCGCGGGGGAAATTACACCAGAAACCTCTCCACAGTGATAAAGTAACCGTTTGGTGTGGGGTTTCCAAGCTGGGAATCATCGGACCGTATTTTTTTGAAGATGAAAGGGGGCAGGCGATTACGATGAATTCTGTGGGTTATGGACGAACGATTGAAGAATTCATGATTCCACAACTCGAACAAAACGACTACGATGCAGATTCAATATGGTTTCAGCAAGATGGGGCAACTGCACACACGGCAAGAATATCCATGCAGGCTTTACGCACTCTGTTCCCAGGGCATCTCATTCCGCGTAACGGAGACATGGATTGGCCCCCCGCTCGCCGGACCTCACGGTTTGTGACCTCTTTTTATGGGGTTATTTGAAAGGGAAAGTGTACACCAATAAACCTCGCACCCTTCAGGAGTTAAAGGCTTCCAATGAGACTGAAATTCGAGCAATTCCAACCGATATGCTGGAGCGAGCAATGGGAAATGTGAAGGACCGACTCCAAGAATGCATCGCCCAAGAAGGAAGGCATTTGAAGGACATCATTTTTCATAATTGAATTTTTTTTTTTTCTCTTAAATAAGATCCCCTTGTTACTGAACATTTTAAAATTTATTTCAACCCGATACCTTCAACATTGACGATTTGACGACTGTTTCAAATTCACGAGGCATAGCTGCGCCACTCTGTATATATTTCACACTTCCAAAAGTCATCCTATATTTGGTTAAATCTAGCTCAAAAAACTGTGCGAGGAGGTATAATCAGCTTTGAGAGTTTCAACCAATTTTAATCTCGCTCCACTCGACTAATAGTACGTAAAGTTGACTGGAACCATTATGCCCGCATCAGTCTTCATCCCAGGGGCGGATCCAGAAATCATTTCTGGGGGGGGCTGGATCATGACCCACGTGGGAACGAATTTTCAGAAAGTACTCAGTTTCAATAGAAACCAAAAATATTTATTATTACCGAAAATATACCTTACTAAACACTGTATAATAGTTGCACTAGTGCAAGTAATTTACAAGTAATTTTCCAAAATATCTAGTGCAAAGCTTGAAGCTCTGGGGGGGGCTTCAGCCCCCTAGCCCCCCCCCTGGATCCGCCACTGCTTCATCCTAATTGAATTCACCTTCTTGCTAGATGATGCAGTGTTTGGCCAATGCTCATAGGATCAACTCTTCCGCTGAAAACCTTCAGCTTATTCCAACAGTAGATTTACCTGTCGACAATTGTATTTTCAAGACAAACAAGACTAACAATATACAAACACATAGGAATGGCACTCCGTTATCTAAACATTATGGTAGACATTGGACTTCTTTTACGAAGATATCCTTCTCGAGGTTTCTGATGTTTCATGAACTTTGGCCGGCGGAGGTGGCGCCCCTTGCGGGAGGGAGTCGAACTCTGACGAATTCCCTCGCATGGTCATGCTGCCTCGCTTATGCGATACAGAAGTTCTTCTGTGTTCGGTCGTTGAGTAGTTTTGTTGTGCGCTGTGCGCGTGCCCATGGCCATGGGCTGCTTCAACTGGAGCGCCTTGCTCCTGCCGACTTTTCCACGGCAGCAGGCAGCAGCGAACGACTGCCAAAGCAACGCCCACGACAAGCAGGAAAGCCCCGCTTCCCAAGAGCACATATCTAGAAAATAGAGAAAGAATATTAGATACAACTTCCGAGCCAGCCCTGGCAGCCGGTAGTTTGAAATTAGTTTGAAAATAGTCATCGCAATTTTAGAACGTTGCTTGGGCAGTTTTAGTGTTGTATCACTATAAAAAACAACTACCTTGTTCCAGGCCAGCCACTCGTTCCTCAGTGAACAGTTTTATGTTTACATTAACTTCATAAATTTAATAGAGTTCAGTTCTAATCTAACCATACACTGAGAATATTCTTATTCGAAATAAGTTTGATCTTCACATACCTAGTATATTTCCTTGAAATAAATAGCTAACACTAAACGGGCAGGACGAGCGGGTAGTGCGAAAGCTGCCCCAGGCAGCCAAGCGTTCCCCACACTAAGTGCATGTACGCAGGAGGAAAGTGTTGCCAATTGCCTTTCTGGAAATCCCCCAAACCGAGTCGAAAAATCCCCCAAACAGAAGAAAAAATCCCCTAACCCTGTAGAGCCACAAACAATATCCAGGAAAACGTAAATTTCACCTGATGTTGGGATTCATAAGAAATGTATACTGGCTGTTTCCAAAAAAGGAAAAAAACATGTTGAAATTGAAAAATTTGATAATTAATATTGTTCCAACTCTCAGAGTAAGTCTGAAAATCAACAAGTGTTCTTTGAGGTTTATCCAACTTCGGAACATGATCATGTTTTTGCACGACAACGAACCTCAGGTGACCAGGAGAGACAATCTTTATAGGAGAGCAAAGGCGTATCCAAGACACTCTTCTTTCTGCCACAACAGAAACAGCTGGAGTACCCTCCTTCAATGAGCTGAAGGGACCAGCAAAGCAGTTTATATAGGCCCCAGGCAGTTAGCTGGTAGGAGGGGCATCCCTGCAAAGCCCTCCCCCAGTGTTGCCAAGTAAGGGGATTTCTCCCTAGATCTAGGGGATTTTTTGCTGATTGGGGGAAAATTTAGAGGATTTTATTTTTACAATAGGATTTTTTAAGTGGGTTTTCAAAGAAATTAATGAGACTTCCTCATCTTGCTCAATGGGCTGACTTAATGTAGATCGTTGGGACTTGCTCAGCCCTATGCAGAGGCGACTATTTTGAATAATATATTTAACTGTAGTATGTCAGTTGTGGTATGACAGCGAGGAATATCCAATTTAAATACCTGTGTTGCGAAGCGTCTGCTCCCGGTTTAAGTTGGACCAGGCCAACGATGAGTAGGACAGCTCCAAGTAGCAATGATACCACGACTATATGGAGAACGGAGACCTGAAAGGAAACGATGCTATTTAATCGAAAAACTTTGCTTTATTGAGATCATCAAAATCAATTTAACGGTTCATTTTATTTTAATTCTCAAAAAAATTGCAACAGGCCCCAAAATTTTTTTTGTTTATTATTCAATAATAAATTAGGTAGGTATTGTAACTGCTCAAGAAAAAAAGTAACCCCCTCAAAATTGGATGTTTTACGTTTCAAGGCAGTTGATTCTTCAGTTTTTATCATGGTTCTGATTTCATATTATGCATTTGCGCTATTGGGATAGTAAATAGTTTTTCAAGTAACTAAAATATTTTATTATATATTAAAAAAAAATATACACCTCCAGGGAAGGTACCTTTTTCGTTTTTTGGTGTATTTTTTATATTTTTATTATATATTATTTTTCTTTTATTATATATTTGAAGTCCACGTTTACACCATATCAAGGTGAAATTTTGAGGTGAAATGAATACAAGGATTAAAAAAAAATTATTTATTTATCCCCTTGTTTTTTCTCAAAACACCCAATTTCCCCCTTTTCTAGTCAAGGTTTCCCCCAAATCTCCACTTGAGACCTGGCAACACTGCGTACGGTGCCGACTTTTCTACGTAAGAATACTGCAAGTGTTGTCATTAGCAAGTATTAACTCAATTTAATTATTAAAATAATGACTGATCCTTACGATGTAATAAAGTTTTAAAAAATTGGGGGCGCTAGAAAATAATTAGTTCTCGAAGTGGGCGGTAGAGAAAATAAGTTTTAGAACCTCTGATCGACAACATAAATTAGGATACCGTAATATGATTGGGCGATGGTTCGCTCGTAATAGATTCTTCACCGATCATCATTCAATTTTTCTGAAGCCCACCTCATATTTCTCGCTTCGCCCAGCTGAGGAATCGAATGCAATTTCAATGTCGTGTATTTGATCAACTTCTTCGAATCCAAAGCCTTTCTAATAAATCTAATACACATTTCGGGTGCATTTGGACGTACTTTTCCGCAGACGTATATTTCTGGCGGGAACTGGTGCGACGCGGGTGGCGACTGGAGCGGCGAAGGCGTTGCTGAACGCGAATGTGGACTCTGTAGGTAGAGGAGACTCGGCCGTTTGTTGCGCTTCTCCTGTCGGCGGCGCTCGTGGCGCACAGCAACCGCCGGCATTGCCCCGATCATCGCCGCTTCGTCTGTAAAATAATTTAATAATTTGTAAAAAAAAAAAATTGCAAATGATTTTACAGTGGTTTGTTATACTTTCGCTTCAATAATGATTTAAAAATATTCTCCATTTGTGATTGAAATTATGCCGAACATTAATGAACGTTCCCACCGAAAAACGGATAACTATCGGGGGAAACTCCGTAGCAACTATTGTAATTTTAATCATTTTTATTTTTCTTAATTTCCAAATTAAAATCTGAATTTTTTGCCTAAAGGTGCTTACAGACCAAATGTTAGTGGAAACAATTTATTGTAATTAACATAACATGTTGATAAAAATAATGTTTGTAACAAAATGAGATGATCTAGAAAATATGTTACCAACATTGTTGGCAACAATGTCGTCAACTTTTTTGTTGCGAACAATTCTTCCGTCTGTTTTATTTGGGTCTAGTTCTCTTAAGGCCTTTACAGACCGGACGATAATATTGTTGAAAACATTGTTATTAGCATTTTTCAGTAATTAGAGAGTTTTAGTGACTTTCGCGTTTTTTGAAAACTTAAACGTGGGAGATTTGGTTACTTTGTTAAATCATATGTCTCTAATGGTCACAACAATCCGCCATCCACAAGGCGGTAACCATAAGAAACGTATGATTTAATGAAGTAACCAATACTCCTACGTTTAAGTTTTCAAAAATTGCAAAATGCACTAAAACTCTCCACTTTCCTTTCACACCGAACGCAACATTGTTGGCAACTTGCTTGGGGAGGGGCAGGTCGCGAGCCAGTTTTGAGACACGGTGAAGACGGGAACCCCGAGCTTGTAGCGGACATGAAGCTCCATGGAGTGTGGGACAGAGTGAGGCCGGCGTTTTTTGATCATGACGCCGCCTCACATAATGCCCGCACCAGGAACGCAATCGCCGAATCCGCTGCCAGAGAAAAAGACACGAAATACGACCAGGCTGCGGAAGATAAGCGAGGATCATTCACGCCCCTCATTTGTTCCTGCGACGGAGCGTTACATCGTGAGTATGGGTGGACCTCCACTGGAAGCGTTTTGAGGGTGGACCTCCACTGGAAGCGTTTTGACGCGATGAAGCGACGACGCGATTACGTCCGTTTCGAGCGACAGATCCCATCGTAAAGAAGTGAATTGGGAGTCCTCCACTGCTCGCGATTTGAAGCGTCAGTTTGGCGCGAAACGGAGCGACGGGCGACGGATCCCATTTCGATGGGATCCGTCGCTCGTTTACGCGCGATGAGCCCCCGCTCTCCCGTCACCACCATCCTTAGCGCACCTAGCAATCGCTGTTCACTGTTCCTGTTCGCAATTCCTGTTCAATCCTGTTCTCACATTTTTGCAGTAGTTGTCTCTATCGACTCCGTTTTTTTTTCTTTTTGTCTCTGTCGACGTTTTTTTTTTCTTTTTGTCTCTATCGACGTTTTTTTTCTTTTCCTCGCCAAAAATGGATGTGGAAATTTTGATAGAGGCAGTAAGAGAACGTAGGTCATTGTGGGACATGAGAGACCCGAGGTACCACCATCGGGACGTACAAAGAAAACTTTGGGCTCAAGTTGCTCAACATATGAATCACAGCAGACTACGCGCGACTAAACGCCTCCAATGGAGGACCCTCCGTCGCCTCGTAACGCCTGCCTCGCCGCTTGTCGTCGCGCCTCTCATCGCGTCGCATCAAAACGCTTCCAGTGGAGGTTCAGGCTGAAGCGTCAGTTTGGCGCGAAACGGAGCGACGGGCGACGGATCCCATTTCGATGGGCTCCGTCGCTCGTTTACGCGCGATGAGCCCCCCGCTCTCCCGTCACCGCCATCCTTTCGCTGCGCACCTAGCAATCGCTGTTCACTGTTCCTGTTCGCAATTCCTGTTCAATCCTGTTCTCACATTTTTGCAGTAGTTGTCTCTATCGACTCTGTTTTTTTTCTTTTTGTCTCTGTCGACGTTTTTTTTCTTTTTGTCTCTATCGACGTTTTTTTTTCTTTTCCTCGCCAAAAATGGATGTGGAAATTTTGATTGAGGCAGTAAGAGAACGTAGGTCATTGTGGGCCCCCAAAATGTAGCTAAATGTTTCGGGGCTCATCCTGTAATAATTGAGAAACTTTTCGGGCTGCCTCTTCAAATCCAGGTGGAGATGGTGGTACTCGCCGAGGGTCCTCCGTTTTTCCAATATTGGGTGAACCCAATAGCGACGACTCGGTACCCACCGTCGCAAATTTAAATAGCTGCTCTCCAGAAAAAAAATATCCGACGCGTCCATGACAGGTCAGCAGACTACGCGCGACTAAACGCCTCCAATGGAGGACCCTCCGTCGCCTCGTAACGCCTGCCTCGCCGCTTGTCGTCGCGCCTCTCATCGCGTCGCATCAAAACGCTTCCAGTGGAGGCTTCCTATGGCGTATTTCAGAAACGGTTGGCGGACGTATTGTCAAGGAAGTGGGAGAAGGGAGAGGGGGAGTGTGGGAGAAGACGTACTCCTCGGTGATTGGGTGAGTAAGAGTGAAGACCCAAATGGCCATCATCCGCGCCGTCTCTATGCGGTTGAGAGGAGGAAGGAGCCCAATCAAATTCCTCGGTCTGGAAGATGTGGCAGGGCTTCCAGCTATTGAAGATTAATTTTTATTTATTTATTCAGTTTTCCCCAATCGATGCAACCGTCCTCCCATACTCGACCACCGTGTTAAATAAACATTGTTTAAAATTCTATAAAAAACAAAAAAAAAAAAAATTCGGGGGAGGAATTGTTACCTATTAACATTTTTCAAGTGCAGTAACAATGTTATTTACAATTCCTCGCCCGATGTTGATAACATTGTTGCCAACAATGTTGCGTTCGGTGTGAAAGAAAAGTTACTGAAAAATGCTAATAACAATGTTTTCAACAATATTATCGTCCGATCTGTAAAGGCCTTTACGGTATAGTTGAAGAGAGTGTTCGACGACCATTCCAATGAGTATAGAACGATTTTTATAGCTCCAAGAACTCTCGAGTTATACCCTCATGCCAAATTTCTGGAAATCTCCCAAATTCGACATAAAAGCTGCTATAACTTGAGAACCAATAAAGCTATCGACCCCGCGATGGTCTCATTCGATTCAGCGTCCAAAAATCCATAGAAATTGATACCAAATACACCGATCCTGACAAACCTTGGAAAATCTGAATTTTCTACCCCTCAAAACCCCCCAAAATACCCTTAAAATTGAGCTAGTGATGTGATACAAGAATTGGGCCGTTGTGAGGCCGTATGTTTGATGAAAATTTCAAGAATGTAGCTACGATAGTTTGGCCAGAAAACTCCTCACTTTCACTTCTCACATTTTGCCAGTCCGCACTTTTTGGAAACTACCTTTAAACCTTTTTCTTCTCCAGGTGGTCTCATTACTTCTTTTTGTAGGTTGAGGGGGAGAAAAACGAGGCGACCTCTTCTCCATTTTTTATTATTCAGCCGAGTACTTTCGCCCGTTCGGGCTTCTTCAGGGCATTATAGGACCAAGGGTACCCCTGAAGGGTATGTCCTGAAGAAGCCCGAACGGGCGAAAGTACTCGGCTGAATAATAAAAAGTGGAGAAGAGGTTACCTTTAAACCGTGGCAACTACGTAAATTTTAATGTTTTATTATTAGTTAACTAATTTATACATTTACTTAACAATAATAAATAATAATCAAAGGGAGACGAAATCAGCGACTTTTCCTCCGTAATCTTATTTTTATTCCGCCAGTATTTTTCGCCCCTACGGGCATCCTCAAAGCTGCGTCCATGAGGGGAAAATCGTCCAAGAAAAAAAAACAGAGCTAGAGTGTAACGTCATTTATTTCGAATGAAGCCAGTTATACAGAGAACACATTTCGTAATGTAATCCACATATTTCGACACATGATCAGCGGAGGCCGGGAATATACGATTATCAATACATCGTGTGCGTAGAAATAGTACAATAAAATATCAAAATCTACCAACGCGTTCGTTTCTGAGATGGAAAAAATTCTGTTCGTACTTGAATATAAAACCGCGAAGCATAAGTGCGATAACAGAAAATAATATAGAGCTCAAATAATTTTATACATCGTATCTCGTAAAGTTTAGATCGTCATCAGGATTTAAACATGATACAATCAACAGCGAATGCTAGAAACTGCACCATTAATAGGTCGAATTGTACCTTCGTTGACAAAAAATTCTTCAGTTGGAATCACGAATTTTCGTGATCTGAAAGATCTCCGCTAGCATTACCAACAATCAAAAACTTCATCACATTTTTAATCTTCATTTTGAACGGCTAGTCTGCTGAGCGAATAAGCCGAAAATTATAGAAACGGTTTGTTAGATTTACCTATTTGTAATAAAAATATTCCTCGATATAAAATACTGGAAGTTGAAGGTGCGCAAGGTCGTCGCATAGGTTCTAAGGATACGAGAACGATTAACAAGTATCGATTTTTAATCGATTCTGAATCGGATTCCAAGAATCGATTCTGAATCGGATTCCAAGAATCGATTCTGAATCGGTTTCAAAGAATCGATTCTTTTTAATAGTTTCACTTAAGTATCGATTTGTGCAAAAATCGGGTTTTAAGCGATTTTTCCTTGTTTGGGATCAAACTCAATCATTTAAAATAAACCAATCAAACTCAACCCATGGCGACAATCATAATCAGCAATAACCTTGCACTGAAACCCAAACGATTTTTTGAGAGTCGATTCTTTCAAGCCGATTCAGAATCAACTCAAAAAATCATCCCTCATTTTAAATAGGAGAAAGAAAATGTTTCAGAGAGAACAATAATTTTCAAAATTGGTTATAAACCCGATTTTTTTTTTAAAAACCCCAATTTTTTTTTTACAAAAATCGGAGGTTAAGTATCGATTTTCAATTTTATCCTATTAACTAAAATCGATTAAAAATCGATTTCTCACTAGGAAGAATAAATTATTAGAAAAATCGATTTTTCGCTAAGAAGTGATTTTTAGAAAAATCGATTGTGTACTTGAAAAACGGCGAATGAACTCGTCAGCAGACAATGAAACTAGCCGTACATTTAAATATTATTTTCCTTCGCTTAAAAACATTTTACAACCTGCGCGGGAAACGAAAGCGTCTCGAATAAAAGCAATTCAATAATTATCTCATAATAGTACTCAACCCGCAGATCATTTTCTTACAAAACATTATTTTCGGAACAATTCAGTCTTTACACAGGTAAGCAAAGAGAGAAAGGGTAAAGCATCATTTTGTATAACGAGTTACGATATCTCTTGCGCGTTAGACATTTATTTTGTTATCACATGATCGAAAAATTTGACGGGACGTAATTCAACTGATGAACTGTGCGAGAATCGAGTAAATGGAATCTAGATTGAAATATAATCGAACTACGAATTGTAATCGTTAGCTTTAAGCTACAATGTTCGTTAGATTTATTTAATACATAGTTCACCCTTTGTTTAGTTCATATTTCTGTTTACAGAGGATAGTCCTGTGTATAATTATTGTTTTTACAGAAGTTCCACCTTCGCTTAGTTAATATTTTTTTAAATATATTTTTTTTATAAAAGTTTCCCCATTGTTAAATCAATATTTCTACAGAAGTATTCGTTTTGCCGTAGAAATTAGAAATATTCAATTCACATCGCACTAAAGAAGCACCAGCTGGCGGAAACTGGTAAATATCCGTTTAAATAATAGCTAAAAAAAATCCTTTTTCTCATTTTCATCTATTTTTATTATGGTTGCGTTGTAGTAGCTCTAATGAAAATTATTCTTCGACTCGAATATCGTAAAAGGCTGAAGAAACGGAAAATTTTCCTTCTATCCGATGATTGTTTACAGGTACAAAAAGGCAAAATTCGTAATTTATTCACAGTAGACTTATATCGCAATGAAAAAGGCGAAATTTCCATTGAGTTCAATTCATATTTGGGCTATGTACAATGAAGGCTTTCAGATGCTTGTATATTTACATTTAATATCGATAAAGTCGTAAATTTTAATACGGTCCACTTCTCCAATACACGTAATTAGGTCTATCAGAGCCATCAATTGGATAACGTAATAATTGAGTGCTTCATTCAGGTATGAGTTCTAAACTTTTAACAACCTTATCAAATTATAATTCGATTTAAAAAAATAACCGGGTTCTCGTTTGCGCAACTGTATAATTGACTTTTCGCTCTTTCGTGTCCATCTTTTGAAAATTTACTAGAGAACAGGCTACGACGAGCTTTGGGATTCGAAAGCTAAGGTAGCATAGGTCATCAGTTGGGTAGATTGATAAAAATGTTGATAAAATGATGCTCTAATTGTACATATTTATGCACGATATGCGCAATTAAAGCATCACAATTATCCATGATCAAAGTGGTTTATTATTTTATCAAATACCATAATATAATAATATGAATATTATTGAAGCAGGTTACTATTTCCATTTACCAAAGCGACCGCCGGCTAACTGATTTTAGACGATTTTTCGTGAGAGTCGGAAAAACTAGTTTTCATAGTTACGATTGATACGGCGATGTTTTCCTAGGAGGCAGTTGCCAACAAGACGGTTGCCTAGGAGACGGGGACGACAGCTAAGACACAGTTATTCAGAGGAGGATTCCTAGGAGACCGTTTCTTGAGCAGTGTTGCCACAATGTGTGTATTTTGAGGGTAATTTTACTCCTCTCAACGAGGCACTCTTTCTACCCCTTCTCGGTCATAATTTTGCTTTTAATTCTAAATGGGGAAAAAAGCTGCATATGATCGTACTGTGGTTTATTATTACTTCTCTTCGATAGTGATTTCAGAAGACTATCCATTTGTGATAGCAAATTTCGAACATTTGTGAAAGTTCCCGCCGAAAAACAGATTGGGGAAAACTCAGTAGCAATTGTTGTAATTTCAATACATTTTTTCTTAATTTCCAAATTAAAACCTAATTTTTTGCCTAACAGTTCAGCTGTAAAATGTTTGACGACCATTCCAACGAGTATAGAACGGTTTTTATTGCTCCAAGAACTCTCGAGTTTTACTCTTCATGCAAAATTCGGAAAATCTCCCAAATTAAACTGATAACAGTTTTTGATGAACGTTGGAAAATACGACCACCAATACCCTTAAAATTGAGGAAACGATTTGTTAAAAGAATTGAGCCATTGTCAGACCAAGATTGGTTTTTGGTGAAAATTTCAAGAGCTTATCTTTTATAGTTTCGTCAGAAAAGTGTTGACGGCGAACGGACAGAATTTTTTTTAATTCGATATTCGGATTCTACATACCTTGAAACGTAAAACATCAAATTTTGAGGGGGCATTGATTTTTTATTATTGAATAATAAACCTAAAAGAATCATATAACTCCAACATCAATCATTCTCTTCACTAACTGATAATATCAGTCGATATACAGTCCAGCGATTCTCAACAAAAGAGCAAATATCGTCTCCTTAGTCTTTTGTTCCTAGAATAATCAAAATTATGACTTTCGGATTTGCCTCGAACCTTCCTCAAACGTGGCATCGGAAAAAATCCAGCACAGTTTCGTATTTTAGGTAACGTTCTGGGCTTAAACGTCGCCTTTTTTCATCACCGTGTGCTTTCCTATACAACATTCTCACTAGTAAGCCAAATGAAAAAAAAAAAAAAAAACTGCAAGCAACCCACGCTAAGTCTGTCCGGTAATAAGTCTATTGCTTCCACGCCGTTCGAGATTCGGCATTTTTTGAAGTTCCTGCATGCCAGAGCAAAGGAAACTTTCTGTTCTGAAAAATTTGGCGATTTTGACGCAAAACAAGGAATGTGGGAAACTTATTGTAGTTTTTTACGGACTGGAGGGTAACTCAATGAAGGAGCGTTGGCAACACTGTTCCCAAGAGGAGACGGTTGCCTTGGAAACGTTCGCCCCTAGGCAACCGTCTCCCAGGCGTCTGTTGCCTTGGAAACGTTAGCCTATGAGACAGTTTCTTATTAGACAGTCGCTCCAGGTAAATGAAAACCTTGAAACAGCCAAAATGTCAGTTAGCTGGTGTTGCTGTGAGGCGGCGATGCATTTTTACCTCATCACTTATTAAATCTCAGTGCGCTATCCTTAGCCTGGCACGGTGTACTCCAGTTCACCGAGGCCTTCAAAAATTGGTTTCTG
The DNA here is from genome assembly GCA_037159825.1 of Tupiocoris notatus. Taxonomy (NCBI): domain Eukaryota; kingdom Metazoa; phylum Arthropoda; class Insecta; order Hemiptera; family Miridae; genus Tupiocoris; species Tupiocoris notatus. Next base: position 586,268 of record JASJUZ010000052.1, read on the forward strand.
CTGCCCAACTAATGAATAATATTATTTGACGTTTAGAAAAAATTACTATGACGATATTTCCAACCGAATTTGCATCGTTTCGTTTTTAAATTAACTTATTCGTTCCAGCTTAGTGCATATAGCTAGTGGCATATAGCTTACAATTTCGCTTCTCAATTGTACTAAAAAAATGAGGGGGAAAAAACGATGAATTTGAAAACATAGTAAGCTTCAGTATTTTTTTGAAAAACGCATTCCTGTGAAATTCGACAAACAATAGCTCTATGTCAAGTTGTTCAATTCAGCTACTCGAAATCCTCTCCAATATTGAAATTTAACTGTAACTCATGATATTGAACCCACCGCTTACACCTTAATTTGTTTTGGAAGAATTATTATAATTTAGTTAACACCCTTACAAGTTAGCTGTTAATTTTTAAAAAATTTATTCGATACTTAGACTGGACAGTTAGTTGATGATATGTTGGAAGCGAAGAGTTAACACAATTTCGGAGGGCTACGTTACGATTTTAAATATGAAAAAAAAATTCTGCGCATTAAAACATGAAGGGCTCTCGTACTCAGGTTAGCCAATTAACGCTACATCCCAGATTAAACAAGCTGAAATATCTTATGAACGGGAAAGCGATAGGTAATAATAATTTTTCGAAATAAATTCAACTTTTTTTTCAAGCTGACTGTTTTATTGTTGTTTTTAAGAATTGAACGTCCCGCCTAGAAAGTTGGCCGCTCAAGTACAACAAGCGCTACTGAAATACGGCAATATATAGAATCAAAAATTATTTTTTAATATTTTTTCAAGTGATATTTTACAAAACGTATACTCATCTATTTGATAACCTTCAATTTTTCGATAATAATTCTTGGCCCGAAGCTGGTGAATGATATTTTCTTCTCTATGGTTTTGTATTTTTACAAAAATATGTTTTCTCATCTGAACGATTTCGCTAGTAAGCTAATATGGAACTGATTGTGTAAATAACTAATTTTACGGCAAAAGCGCAGCTAATCGACGGCTAGAACTATTTTGAAAATTCGAGAAAAGACTTAGAGAAGAGTGAGCAGCATAGAATGAAAGTTGATTCGATTTGAAAAATAAGCGTTCGATGGAGTTGTTTTTTCCCTTCAAAAATTTTCACATAGATAGAAAAGTAGTCAAAATCCACGGTAAACACGTATCAAAAAGCTTTCCATCTTAATAGTCAAATAGACACTTGGTGATGCCAAGGAAACATTATCGGCAAGAAATCACATAAGGATTTTTTTAACGAGCACCAACATCGAAGAGAAAAAATGAGAAGCTAACGCTCAACGAGTATTTCAATGTTTTTCTAGTATTTCAATGTTTTTGCCTAATGTGTAGCTTGAGAGATTTACATGTCATTTGATTCGTCGCGTGAACTAGAAATGAATGGCAATAAAAATTAGATTCATGAACTCTATGAGACAAATTAAATCCGGAAATATAGCCAAAATAGAGCAATGGTAGTGGACACGGAATCAGGCGGGTGAAACTTCTCACTCCAGTGTTGCCAGGTATCCCCTTTTTGAGGGAAAACTCCCCAAAAACCAAGAAAAAATTACTCTTTCACTTAAATCCTCCAGCAATCTCTTTTTTATTCACTTTATTTCTCGTAAAAAGTAAAAAAAAATTAAAATTTGGAAAATATGTGATTTTTAATAGTAGACATGCTGACAAGTTGAGTGATGATTTTCAAGTACCTATGCTATTTGCGAGTACCCCAACTTTTCTTGATAGTCGTGTGGGCACAAATGTAACCTGCGTTGCTTACGCAAAAATGGCGCAGAACTGTAAGAATATATTTTTTTTTTTAACTTTGGTTCCTCAGTTTTTATTATAATTCTGATTTCATTTGCATGTGCAAGATCGGGGTAGTAAATTAATTTTTTCAAGGAACCAAAATGTTTTATTAAATATTTGAAGCCGCATTAACGCCAAATCATGGTGATGTGTGAAGGTGAATTGAGTACGAGGATTTAAAAAAAGGAATAAAGGGCCCTGTATATTTCTCTCGTTTCTAAAAAAAAACCCATTTTCCCTTTTTTCAAGTCAAGGTTTCCCCCGAATCTTCACTTGAGACCTGGCAACACTGTCTCGCTCGCCCTTATACACTAGACCCTATCCTAAAAAGAAGGCGATCAAAATAAAAGTGATGGAATCAGAATCAAGATTTGAATATGTTAGAATAATTGAAATGAAGGAAGCAACTGAATATTTTTATCCTCACTTCAAACTCATGTTGTCCTGTTACAAATATCAATTCTTGCCCTGTTACCTAACTGTTACTACTTGTAGAAGCTATAACAGTTGGTCATCAGATGTACGAACAGTGAACTCTAACTGTAATTTTTTAAACAGTTAAAACTAACGATTTTTTTCTTGTGAATTTGAAGCAACGTTTTCCTGACGCAGGAGAAACGCCTGAATCATTCAATTATAGCGGCATTTACTTAAGAAAAAATATTTATAAAAAAATCGATGCTAATTCCTTATTAAATGCCTTGATCTTTGCAACGCTCAAAATTCATTGTTTTCATGAGAATACCGACAAAATCAGCTAGCAAATAATAATTCGATTTCGAATGCCAATTTACTCCCCGCAAGAGCATTCTCTGCTCTGTAGCATCTCGAGTCAGGCCAACGATCCCAACTTTGCTTCAGCTAGTGTTGAACCTCCAATGACTTCCAACAGCGAGAGGCCGATCGAACAAGCAGGATTCACTATCGAAAATGGTATCAAAATAGTCACCTCTGATGGCAGTTCGTTCAACTTAATCGACGCTACAATTACTTCTCGTAGAATTCGAGATTGTCGTAGTAGCGGGCGGTGATTAGCTCTCTTCCTTCTGGACTTGGAGAGCAACTGACGACCGGTTCAACTCCTCTGTAGCTTTGATGGTGCCTGTCTATGGACGATGGGAAGTCGCTCTTTTCCGATATTTCCTCCTCGAGTATTCGCTCCAGGTCAGAACGCGGAGTCGAGACGCTCAGAGCTGGCGGAGATTTCAATGTCGGCGAAAAATGGACAGGCGTGACGACGTCCAGATCTGATTCAAGGAGCCGATCCGGCTTGGAAACCGACCTAGTCGGCTCCCTGACCGTCAAATTGCCGGTTTCCACATCTCGTACAAGCCGGTGACCGGATTTCGACCGCGTCAGCTGCCTTTGCACGTATTCGGTCAAATCTTCCTCTTCTTTCTTCGTGATGATCTTGTTGAGTATGATGAAAAACAAGCCGACGATAATGCAAGCGATGCCGCTGACGAGAAGCTCGTTGAACCATTTGTAGTTGGACCAGGTGTCGTTATCGTCCGGAATGAGGCCGGAGCCTAATAAAAACAATCCCAACACGAGGAAGACAACTCCGATGTGAAGCATTCCTACCGAGGAAACAACTTTGTCCGATTCGACCGCTCTGGGTCGCCTGTAGCCGCGGCGTCGTCTGTCAAGGCTTCCGGTGCTGTTCCTGGGCGACGCCATTGAACTCCTCGATTCTCCGAGTCCGGATTCCGTCGACTGTGAGCTGAACCTTCGCTCGCGCGCCTTCTTCTGCTCCTCTCGGCGCTTGCGCTGCCTTTTAATGGCAAGCGCCGAGTGAAGTCCCATTGAGTGCATCCTGTAACATGAAATCATATGATAAGTAGTATGTTAATTGTTTGAATTCGTTAAAGCTCTGTTAAGTAGCAATTAATCCGTTCAGTGCTGTTGATTGCGTTGTGTCTTTAAGGCCTGTTTTCCTAGCGACAGGTTTTTTGCGCAGCAGGAACCGAATAAGCCTGAAAAACGTCGGCAGGAGCGTGAAATATATTACGCTGCGTAAAAGTGTTTTCCTAGCGCCGTGTTTTATCTCTTCAGTTGGCGTTGATTGTGTTGGCCTTTATGACAATAAAGAATTGATGAGCGTAATTGGCCAAAAAATCTATATAAATCGATACCAAATATGCCTTTGACTAAAAAGCGTTGATAAATACAAATTGTTACCCCTCAAAATGCCACGAAAATACCATTAAAATTGAAATAGCGATTTGGTTAAAGAATTGAGCCTTTTTCAAATCAACATTAATTTTCGGTGGAAATTAAAAAAAAAAAAAAGAAAAAAAGCTATTATGGTTTTGTTAGGAAAGTATTGAGAAGGATTGATAGGAAGTATTGAAACGTAAAACATCAAAATTTGAAGGTGTTGAAAATTTTTTTCGGGCGATTACAATAATTTATTATAGAGTATATTTATAATTTTTTTTTTTTTTGAAAATGCTCTTTTCGTATTCATCAAAATTTGCTCTTTTTTTTTATATACATATTTTTTGTCTATCGTCCTCGTCGGGCGAAAATCTAACAGGTGGCACTTTCCCGCATTGGGATATCTGTAATAAAACTTTGCAAATGGTCAAATTGAGCAATAACACAATAGCAAACACCGGAAACCTCGTCAATCGCGCCAGCGTACTGCGCACTTGACTCATCCTCGACTAGTCGGGCCAATCGCGTCAACGCAACACGTTCTGCGCTGACGTGATGCGCTCTCGAGGAAAACACTAACTAAATTCAAGGAAATCAGTGGTCGACGTTGTACGCCCAGCGTATCACGTCGTCAGCGGCGCAAAAAACCTGTCGCTAGGAAAACAGGCCTTTAGGTTAGGGGAAACGCGTCACCAGGACTTCTATCCATTCTGGCGAGATGTTTTGCCCCTTCAGGCTTCTTCAGGCCGGGTTAAGGCTGGTTGGTAGCAGAGATTGTAATGGAATGCCTATCTACAGCCCCTATCCAAATGTTAAACAATATAGACATGCTAATACAACGCCTGAAGATGGTTAAGGTTGGTAAGGCATGGTTAAGGCTGGTTTGGCCTGGTTGAGGCTGGTTGGTAGCAGCGATCGTAATGGAATGCCTATCCACAGCCCATATCTACATGGCTGTCTAGATAGACATGCTAATACAACGCTTGAACATGCCCAAAAGATCTTGGCAGATTTGAAAAAGGAAAAAAAAATGGAAAATGACCCTCGACTTTTCCCTTTCTACACTGCTGGTGGAACTGGCTTGATGTTGCATCGCAGGCAAAAACGTCTTGCAATGGTTGTAATGGAAACGGTTGTGATGGAATGCCTATCTACAGCCCCTATCTACATGTCTGCCAAGATACACATGCTAATACAACGCTTGAAGATGGTTACGGTTGGTTAGGCCTGGTTAGGGCTGGTCAAGCCTGTTTAAGGCTGTTCAAGTCTGGTTAGGCCTGGTTAAGGCTGGTAGGTAGCAGAGGTTGTAATGGAATGCCTATCTACAGCCCCTATCTACATGTCTATCTAGATAGACATGCTAATACATCGCCTGAAGATGCCCAAAGGAGCAAGAGATTTCGGCAGAATTGGAAAAAAAAGAATTGGAAAATGAGCCTCGACCCCCCCCTCCCGCAGCTGTTGGAACTGGCTTGATGTTTCCTTGCAGGAAAAAATGTCTACAGCATTGAATACATTTTTGGAGGAGGGTACATGATGAAATCTACTCCAACATCACAATATTAATTGATGATAGAGGTGATTTCCGCTAATGCTGATAGTCCTATTATTCCTTCCAAAAAAAAAAAATAAATAAATAATATCAATTGATCAAGTCATCTCTACACAATTCACTCTGGACTTTGAATTTGTAGTCAGAATAAAGATCGCTTGACAACCAACATCAGTTTATACCCATTTTCGAGTTACTTGTTTCGAAAGTTGGATGATTGGCATTTAGAGAACATTCCAGTTACCGGTTCCAATATAAAAATCTCTGGTAAATTCAATGTATAGAAAATGATGGGCTTTAACATATTTAGACGATTAAATTGTTTCAACGAAGCGGTTAACCTTTCGGAGATATTAATCCTTGTCTTCATAGGCGTCGCGTGGACAATTATTTGGGGGGGGGGGGGACAACATGCCAGAGATAAAAAATCTGGAATAATCTGATTCGCTCTGTTTTTGTATCTATAAGCCTATCTTTCTCGTTATTGTTTCAATATAAAACAAAATTATTATAAACAATTTAAGCTTTAATGATTGAATTTTTATAAAAGAAATAATGTATACAGACAGTAATTGAAATATTACTAGGCCGATTATTTAGTTGTCAATTATTGGGGGGAAGGGGCAGGTGCCCCCCCCCCCCCCCAACGCGACGCCTATGCTTAAAAACAAGAGCAATATATTCAAGCAGTTACTTGGGAGTTAACGCTGTAAATGCCGACAGAGCTGATGCTGAAAACGACAGACAATGAGCAATTATTCGTCCCGCATTCCACGCAGCGTTTGCGATGTGAAGCTGCAAAATTCATCAAAATGCCGCCGCGGGAGTTATTCCCCATTTTTCACGGCTAAAGCGGCGTGAATTGTTTTTTATTGCAGCGGTGAGATAAGCGTGAGGCTGCTTAACTAAAAAGCGAGGTGCTGTTAACGAAATAAGCTTTATAGAGATATTAAGATGAACCATAAGTGTGCGTGAAGGTAAGCGACTTATAAAAAAGCCTGTTGCTTCAATATAAGGCCGAGGGTGGATTTAATGGACGGGCGCTGAATTACCGTAGCTTTATTAGCACACAAACCGTGTTCGAAGAGCAATTTCCAAACGGATCCGGAACTCTACCGTAATTCTCTCTACGGTAATCACGTAACTCACTCTCCCTCTCTCTCATGGTCTCTACTGGTCGATAAAAATAAAATAAATCAATCAATCTCTCTGTATTATATTTTAATTATGAAGTTGACTATTTTTATATTGTATTTTATTATAATTAATTATGAAATTTACTATTTTGTATATTGTAATTTATTTCAATTATCAAGTTGATTATTTTGTATATGATTGTACTTTATTCTAATTATCAAGTTGATTATTTTGTATATAATTGCACTTTATTTTAATTATGAAGTTGACTATTTTGTATATTGTAATTTATTTTAATTATGAAGTTGACTATTTTGTATGTTTTGTACCTATTTCATTTTAATTAGGAAGTTGACAATTTTGTATAGTGTATTTTATTATAGTTATGAAGTTGAATATTTTGTATAATATATTGTAATTTATTTTAATTATAAAGTTGATTATTTTGTATATTGGATATTATTTTAATAATAAAATTGATTATTTTGTATATTGGATTTTATTTTAATTATGAAGTTGACTATTTTGTATATTGTAATTTATTTTAATTATGAAGTTGTCTATTTTGTATGTTTTGTACCTATTTCATTTTAATTAGGAAATTGACAATTTTGTATATTGTATTTTATTATAATTATGAAGTTGAATATTTTGTATATTGTAATTATTTTAATTATAAAGTTGATTATTTTGTATATTGTAATTTATTTTAATTATCAAGTTGATTATTTTGTATATTGGATTTTATTATAATTATGAAGTTGACAGTTTTTTATATTGTATTTTATTTTATTTATGAAGTTGATAATTTTGCATATTGACTCATTCATTAACGAATGCTTATTGGGGCAGCTCGTTCATCGCCTTTCCGTCCATGGAAATCGGGCGATGGAAATTCATTTCACCGTCGAAAGACTAGAAATGAAATAAAGCGGGACGAAATGTCCAGGGTCAAACCGGATAGGGCGGGCGAAGTCATTTCGCCCAGCGAAGCCCATCACAAAGGAAAGAGATTAAACTGGATCATACCCGGCGCAAAAAATGTTGACCTTTTCCGGAAAGAAAAGTCGCCACACGGTTTTCCCATCAATTCTGCCCGAATGTCCGCGATAGCCGCCAATTGAAACGCAGGTAACAAGCTAGAATATCCAAAAACGATCGAGCGAGCGATTCTGGGCAATTCTTTTGCAAATTATGAAAAAAAAAACCCTGCAGATTTTCGCATTGGGTCAGTATAGTTTCATACGCATGTAATAGAGCCAATCAAAACAGCATATTTTTGTTGGAATTCGCGAACTTTAAAATCATTCAATTCGCCTCGAACGCAATGAGAAAGAATTAAAAGTCAACCGCCGTCGAATTGTATACGGCTAGTTCGATAGCTGCGTTCGCATGCGCATAATCCAACTCACATAACATGCACACAAGCTTAAGCAACAGGACAAATCGATCACCCTCGGCCTTCGCATTTTTCGCATTTGGTTACAAAACGCTACATCGGTGCAATATGCTACGACGATAACTCTACAGTTTTTCTTCTCTAGCTCCTGTATCTTACTTACATAGTGCTCTAGTATTAACTTGAGACTCGTCTGGTTTAGCTGAAGAGAAAAAAAAGAAAGAAAGGCAAATAGATAAAGAGTGAGGAAAAATCAGAGGCGAAATGTTTTCTCTATGTGAACAAAATATCTACGTGTTCAGATTCATCATTGTTAGTTTGATCGCGATAAGAAATCGAGCGATCGAAATAGAACTGTATATTTACACGAAATTTGTTGTTCTAATATACAACGAGGGCTGAGCACCCCTGGCGGCTTCGCCGCCCAAACCCCTCAGAGGGCGCCCCCTCTGCTATCGCGCACGGTCGGGGCTGCGTCCCTTCTCTCGGACCTTACATAAATCACTCGGGGTGTTGTCCTTTTCACTACTATACATAGTATAGTATAGGTATAGTAGTTAGTAGTTCATTATTTGTGTATGGAGAGTGGGAATCTATAGTTGTTATTATTCTTCCACAAATTAACAAACGGCCACATAAACTCCCCCAGGCTCCTTGCTGGCACATCAATATCGGTTCCCCAATTCTTTTCCCGTCAGTTCAACTTATTTTCAACCACATTTTCCCCTACAAATTATCTTTACCACCGTCCACTCTGCCGTCTTCCTCGTGAGGTTAATCATTTCCTCCAAACCCACCCGACATAGATTTTTTTCATTCCCCTTTAGCAGTGATCAGGTCCGCATTTTTCAAGAATGAACGATTATTTTTACTTTATTTCTCCTTGTGCTATTGACTTTTTTTTTCCATTTTGGGCGCTGCGCACGCCACTTATTATTATCGTTATAAATTGGGCATTTGCCCGTATTTAAATAAATAAATAAATAAATAAATAAATAAATAAATAAATAAATTATAGTAGGTAGTAGTAGTTCCTATAATTTGGTATGTTGGTGGAGGTGTTGTCATGTACTTTGTATCATAAAGTATTGGGTTTTTCAACTGGAGCAAAGTTGTAGCAGAGGTAGACGTTTCAACTTTTACGTTTTCCAAGATTTGTAACTGTGTAACTGTTGCGCAGTGGATAACTCAAACAAAAAGTCGTCAATTCAGATGTTTGAATATACCAAAAGATAGGTAATTTAATTGCCCACATTTTCCTAATGCAATGTACCTATCCATTTTTCAACGGTTTTTGTGTTATTCAACAATATTGGTAGACTATACACGAAAACATGACATTTTTCAACTTTAAACGTTATTTTCATCTATTTAGTGCGAAAGAAACAAAGAATGAACCATATATTATTGATATACACATCATCAACTATCATTATGTTGAATTTGAGCCAAATCTATTACAAAAAATGTTTTGCGAAAAATCCAAGGGGTACCCCTGCGATTTTTTTCAACCGACCATTTAACGAATTTTTACTCGTCTTTAAATACAGATAAAAATTTGAAATTTTCAGGAAAGTTGTGTCTTACCAAGATGTATTTTTGTGATTTTTTTTATTTCTCGGAAAAATCTGCAAGTGGTCCAAAAAAATCGGTTTTTGAAAGCTCAAAAATTGGACTTTAACCGCGATTTTCGGGGTCAAAATAAATGCGAATCTATTGTTTTATTATGCAGGAGTCTTCATTTGAACACCTTACACACGTACATAGCAAAAAATTTGGTGAAAAAATTTTAAACAGAGCCAGAGAAATTATTTTCCGTAAATCGACTCTTTCGCCGGCCGAAATTCCGAGCTCCGCTGGCATCGGTAATAGTGAAAAATTAAATTTTCGTTTTAAAGCGATTTTGAAAGCTATTCTTATTGGAAATTGAACGCTGAATCCGAATATGACGTCAAAACGGCGGAAATTTCACGACAACTATAAGTTTTTTCAGGTTTAATACTACGCCACTCCTACGTTTTTCAACTTTGAAAATCCATTGCAAATACTTACAGTACTGTTCAAATTTGATTAATTAATGATTCTTACAGGAAATTAAACGTAGAATTCGAATTCGAAGTGAAAACAATCAAATTCGAACAATTAGTAATATTTTTCGAATTTTTTCGATTTTCTAACTTTTGAAGTTTCAACTTTGGAATTTTTTTTCGTCACGTTCCCGAAATGGGAATGATTAGGTGCTGTGGAAGAAAATGTAGGAAATTTAATGTAGAATTGATAAAAAATAAGAAAAGGCTAGAGTATATGATAGCTCTCAAAATATATTCCACTTTATGTCAAAAAACGTGTTTTGACTTTTCTTCAGGCGCGAATAGCTCCGCGGGGACATAACATAAAAATATAATTAAATACACCAAATTGTAGGATTTTGATAGCTATTTCTCGCCTTTGAGTAATATACCTAAGTAAAAGTGGTCGGTTCAAAAGTTATTCGCGAAAAACAGGCGAAAAAACGCAAAACAGGGTCATAAAATTTCAATGGCCTTGGATGGATGTATGGCCCACATTTTTCTATTAGAATTAGAATTTTCATAACGTAAAAATAGAGTAAAAGTGGAGTGGCAATGTAGTGAAAGTAAAGTGAAAGTAGAAATAAAGTGAAAGTATGGTGTAAAAGTAAAGTAAACGCGGAGTGAAAGTAAGAGTAAATTAGGATTAAGTGAAGAGTTTAGAGCTGAAGAAAGCTAGAAAGAGATCAAAGTAGAAAAGGAGTGAGAGTAATGAAAATGTTAAGCAGGAGTGGAGTGAAAGGCAAGTAAAAGAAAAGGTGAAGCAGGAGTGAAATGACGAAAATGGAGCGGGAAAGTAAAGTAGAGTAAAACCAGAGAAGAATCTGAGATGAAGTAGAGTGAAAGTAAATTAAGAATGAAGTCAAGTATAATGAAAGTAAATAAGTAGTGAACTAAAGTAAAGTAGGTGAGAAGTGTAAGTTGAGTGAATCGAAAGTTGAGAGAAAAGTAGAAATATAGAGAGCAGGAAATTAGAGAGAAATTGGAGTAGAGGCGGTGTGACAGTGAAATGGAAGTAGAGTGAACGTACAGTAGAAGTGGTGAGAACGTCAAGTGAAAGTATAGTATAAGTGAAATGAAATTAAAGAAATGGCAAAGCAGGAGTGAAGTAAAAGTAGAGAGAACGTATGAAAGGGTAAAGGTGAAAGTAAAATTGGAGTGATGTGTAAGTCCAGTGAAAGTAAAATTAACATAGAGTGAAAGTAAAAGTGGGAGGCGATACGCCAGTAGTGAGATGAAAGTAAAATAGGAGTGAAGAGAAAGTAGAGTGAAAGTAAAGAGAAAATAGGGAAGAAGTGATTTCAAGAAGAGTGATAGGGAAATAAAAGAAAAGTATAATGAAATTCGAGTGAAGTAGAGTAAAACTCAAGACGTGGCGAGAAAGAACTGTGGAAGTGGCTTATGGATGAAATGACTATAAAGGGAAAGTAAATCAGTAATAAAGTAAAAGTAAAGTGGGGCAAAGAGATAGTAGAGAGTAAGGTAAGCAGGTAAGGTAAGGTGGAGTGAAAGTATAGAGAAATTGAAGTGACAGTAAAGTAGAAGTAGAGTGAAAGTAAAGTAGTGGAGGGTTGAAAGTAAGAAGAAGTGAATCGAAAGTAAAGAGAAAGTAGAGTAGGAGTGAGATGAATGTAGATTTAGAAGGAAGATAGAGAGAAATTCATGAAGTGAAGTGAAAATAGAAAGTTAAGAAAGTTGATAGAAAGTAATGAAGAAGTGAGTTGAAAGTAAAGTGAAGTGATGTGTAAGCAGGTTGAAAGTAAAGTAGAAGTGGAGTGAGATAAGGTTGAAGTAGAGTGGTTGTAAAGTAAAAGTGAAGTGAAAGTAGAGTGAGTGTAAATAACGAGTGAATAATTTGGAAAGAGAAGATAAAGATGGAGCGAAATTAATAGAGAGTGAAAGTAAATTATTTGTTAAGTGAAAGTAAAGAATATATGGAAGGAAAGTTAAGTGGATATAAGTGTAATGTTACTCCTGATGGATTGAACCTTACGGTCCTCGCAATAAACAATTCTGTGGTATACTTTATAAACTACGTTTCGAAATCGGCCTTATGATACCCAAAAAGGCAAAAATTCTTGAAAGTAAAAAATTGTAAAATAATAATCCTGGTTCCCCCTCTCACCTCCAATATAGTAAGTTATTACTCCAATAAATGAATTCGATCTATTTTCCTTCATTTGTCGCGCAGAAATAGAAGCTTCTTACGTTTTGAGTGATCAAGATCTACCTGGACAAGGTATCATCGGAATAGCAACATCAAGGTTTTATTGAAACTTTCCCGCCTTCTAATTCACCTAGCTGAGGTCTCGATATTTCGCAGTATGCGAGGGAAATTCCCTTTGCGAAATTCCAGACGTTGATTTAGTTCGGCTCAAAGGAACGCCTCGCTAAAGATGGGCGCTATACAAGATCGAGATTTTCACGCCTTGAATGTTGAAAGTTGTCACTCAAAGTTCCGCTTTAGCTTTTGCAGCGGATGAAGAAGAGACCCGAATCCTCCGAAGCTATTCTCACTTGCAATGCTCTCTTTGCCAAAGTGATCTGAGCCCGTTTAAGATTCCGGGCGTCCGTTCGGTTGGAAACTCGGAAGTTATTTTCTCGTCTCGATTTTCTCCTTTTAATATCTTAACCGACCGTCGTCAACTTCTCTTCGGCTTTATTCAAAGCTTTCATCCCGTAACCACCGAAATAATGCATTGGGGAGAATTTTTTCGAACTTTCCTCGAAATTCCGCTTTTCGAAAGAGTATAAGAAGAGCAACGTATTTTTTGTTTGGGTTGTGGCAATCGACCATTATTCTTATTCAATATTGAATGAAATAAAGTCTAATAATCTTCTATTAAGCTTTTAACATTTTTCTCTCTTCTGGAAGCTGTTTCTCTTGGAAGGTAAAACTGTCATTGAAAACCAAGCTTTCTAAATAAAATAATGGGGAACCGATTGCAATTTAGACGCTAACGAATCCTGACATCGATCGAATCGAAACAGTGTTGCCAGGTTCCTACCATTGGTTTGGGGGAACCTACGACAAGAAAAAGCGGAAGAAAGGAGCTTTGGGGGGGGGGATTTTTAGCTCAAGTGAAGCGTGATTCTAGCGACATTGAAATAGACTCTGCTCATCAAAATTGCTGGTGAGGGGATATATTGAGCAAAAAAAAAAAAAAAAAAAAAAAAAAAAAAAAAAAAAAAAAAAAACTGTTCGATATATATTGCATTGCTTGGAAAAATTTCTGGGAAATATTTGAAGCAAAAAGGAGGAACCTGACTAATTGTTGCATAATATTTCTTCAGTTTTTTAGTAAACAATTTTTAACAGGCTGCTGAACATGGGAATATTTTGGCATAAGTGAAAACTACTTTTCATGATCAATAAAAAAAAAAAATTAATTGCTAATAAAATAAAAAAATCACTAACAAAGAAGTAATAAATATTTTTAGAAAAAAAGAATTACCCAAATTTTGACTTTTTATAGAAAAGAAGTAGATAAAAGGGGAGCGAAAATGAGATTGAGGTAAGATTTGGGATAAAGAGTAACTGTGTCTACGTATTGGGGAGTTTTCCTTCCAAAAAGGTGAGACCTGGCAACACTGAATCGAAAGTTCAAAGTTGCGGCGTTTCTAAGGTCGTATCTCTGGTTCAACCTTCGCAACCATAAATCTCCCGCTTTCTCATCGGCCTTCTCTTCAAATCGCATTTTTCCTGGTAGAAACTAACTCAAAGCTTGTATTTACCTGTCGAAAAGGAGGCGCCATTTTGCGATGAATTGTAACTTCCATTAATCATTCCACTTCGACCTTATCATAAACTATTCTTTAAACGGCGAAAGAACGCTCGAGCAGTAACAGACATCAACGGAGGAATAAATTAGAAAAGCGAATTCAATTCAAGCAAAAAAAAAAAAAAAAATCCGCTTGAAAAAAAAGACTGATGAAATTTTTTATTATCTCAGTAGAAAGAAAAGTTAAGTCTATAAGTTGGAAATAATTACTATCACAAATGGATAGTCTTCTTAAATCATTATTAAAGCGAAGGAATAATAAACCACTGTACAATAATTTGCAGCTTTTTTTTTTTTTGTCAGCTGGTAATTATTATAAAATTTCCTAAACCACCTTCTTGATCAGATATGCAAGAAAATCGCCATTACCAAGTCAGAAACGGCTGTATTTTTGGGAAACATTTTTAAAATGTGGGGCACTTATTAGAAAAACGTCGTATCCTCTTGCGTTAATCGAATCTTGAATCAATTCATGCGAACCTAATGGATTGCTAGACTCTTCGCAGGTACAAGCGATTCAGCGATTAATGACGTACTAATGCGACTCGTCCAAACACTAGACAGGATCTGAAGAGCCTGAGGGCGTGACTAATTGAGCAGTTGAGGAGGTCCTCTGACACTCTTGGAAGTGATTAACAAAATGCAAGGACATTCTCGACGAGCTTCTCGAGCTCCCGTCCAATTTCGCCAGATTGATTTCAGATTCGGTATCTCGACGTTTTTGAAAGAATACAACCTTCGAAAAAAATTTCAACGCTCTGTCGGAGCTTTTTACTGCAGCATTTCCAACTTTAGCCGATTTAAGACGCCTCGTTATAATTTTTAAGCTTTAAAAATAATAAGAGTTGAGCTAAGGAGTGGCGGAAAAATTTTTGCATCCAGTAAAGATCAAGAAAAGGTTGGATAATCTACCTTTTTTAACGAAAAACAGTCAACGCCCTCTAAAAGTGAAACGGAAGCTATATAAATGGAATATTGATTCGGCTCGCGTGCGGAGATTAGAAAAGAGGTATAGTTGTTCAATCGGATCGGGTTTTTGTGTTTTGAAAATTGCAGAAAGCTATTCATCAGTCGTGCGAGTGCTTGGAACGAATAGAAATGCGTCCCAATGCATCACAAAGTAACACATTAAAATTTATTGCGTCATTTTTTTTTCTAATTTATTGAACTCAAAACTGTAATGTACTAATTTTGTACAATATAGTTACCTTTCCAAAAAAAAAAAAAAAAAAATTGGTGGAGTGAAAACGGAGTAGAGTAAACGTGAAGAAGAAGAAGAAGAAGGATAAAAATCAATAAAAGTAGAGTAAGTAAAATGTGAAGTCGAGCAAAAACCGAGTGAAAGTAAAGCAAAAGTGAAGTGAAAGTAAAATGGGAGGGAATTGGGTAGAAGGGTAGTGGAAGTTGTGTTGACATTATCCGCTCTAGGTAATGATCTCCTCTGAGTTGTAAATACGTATTTCAGTTAGTTCGATATTCTACCTGTTGAAACAATCTCACCTCACCCAGTTTTTGATCCTACATTTTTCCAAGCCTAAAAAGGGTTTTCTTGTGTCTCTCGACCACACAGAACTTCGTCATTTTCAAGCTCTTTCGAAATTCTAATTAATTCACAGAAAAACGTTTTGGATACGATTTTCGACCATAATAATCTTCGACCAGATTAGTCGATGAACCTGAACACACTAGAGACTAAACGATTTTTTAAATAATTGGAAACTATTCTTTTTACACTATTGCCGTCAATAAAATGGCGTATTTTCATACTACATGTAGCGCTTTGCTATCTCACGCGCTGCTACACGCAATTCTATTTTTACCGAGTGAGAATTCGATGAGAAATACGAAGAAGTGGTTTGTGTAGTATAAGAAGCTAATAAATGATTGAATATCGAGTGGTAAAAATTATCAAGCGGAGTATTATACTACTTTCGCGTGATTTTTAGCTGAAATGCGTTGCAAAAACGCCGTTCCCAGCAAAAAATTCCATTTTGCAATTCTTAAGAGAAATATTTTCAAAATTGAACTGATATAATATTTGTTTGAATCCAATTTCGCTAGATGTTGATTTTAAAAGCGATTTGCGTGGATAAATTAATTTTTTTAATTGCCTTTCGTTTAGCTGTATTATATTCTTTGGTTTGTTCGTGCTAGAGATGCATGAAATTCATTACCTTCGGTCTTTTTTGGAGCAAGCGATGTGAGAGTTGGCAGAGTCGTTTTAACAAACCCCTGCTTCACATTCTCGATGAGAATATTCTCCTTTCGATTTCCAATACGTCGGCGTTTTCGTGAAAATGATGATCATTCGATGCTCGGAGAACGACCTAAACCGGGAGATATCTGAAAATACGCGTGTAATTGAAAATATTAAATTTATCGTAGGCAATTAACAATTAATCGAATAATAAATCGATTTCATGCCAACTAATCGATACGTCAATCGATACATATGAAATCGATTTCTCGACAACATTTAGAAACTTGAGAAGGGAAAAAGTACAATGAAAAGCTACAAACTGCTAATAAACATGGAAGTAATTTTTGGAGCAAAAAGCCTAAAATGAAGAAAAATCGACCTCACGATATCAAAATAATTTGATGGCGATGAGGTGATTTCCATTTTTTCTTCTGCAAATAAGAAAATGATTTTGAGGAGTAATAGATTAATCATAGGTCTATCAAGTAATTTTTGCATAATGGAAAATAATAAAATTTGATATATTTTAAAATCGAATTTTTAAAATTATCCGATTTTTAGAGAAAGATATCGATTGGTTCATTGTTAGAAAGTAATTGATTTGCCGTCCAATCCAACCGTACAATTATAAATTAAAAATATATCGAATATTCGACAGGATGATAAGATTATTTCGATTGATCGATTGCTCCAACTAATCGATTCTCATATTTAATAGGAAGAGGAAAGAATCGAATCGAAAAGGAAGATGACCTCTAAGTGTTCTACATTTTCTCAACGAATTTTCAAGACTCCTGGAACGAGAGTGAGAAAGATCTCATAGTAATCTATAGTGAACTATTGAAACTGGAAATTCGTTGGAGAAAATTACGAACAGAAAGGGACCTTTCAGATTCAATGAACAAACCTATGCACCATTTCAACCGCAGACATTTCGAGTTATGGATACATTTGAATAACATCAGATAGAAAAAGACTCGACTTGAATAAAGTGATTACTTCTGAACATTTCCTCGACGAATTTCCCGAATTTAAGTGCTTATCGGTCTATACTCATCATGGCTGGAAATTAGTTGAAGAAAATTACAACTAGAGAGAGGCGTTTTCGTCTATTCAATGACCAAACCACTATTTCAACCGCAAACCGTTCGAAAACGACGAGACGATAGATTATTTAACATTTTGAATTTTAATCGATTCGTAATTTCGACCAACTTTATAACGAATTGAATACTTTATCAGTAATTCCTTTCGGCCTAAAGTCACTTGAATTGCAAACAACGTGAAAGTCCCTTCGGTCAAAGCCCTGTCGAACGTTTCCGTGCTTTTCGGCAGTCAACTTTGTCTGTCGTTCAATCTGGCGGCCATTACTCGGCTCGAAATACTCCGCCAGCGATGAACCGGGGAAGGTCTCAAGGGTTTTTCTGTCTTGTAAAAACAAGTAACAGAATTGTTTTTATTCACAGTCGACCATTAAATACGAGGAAAAAATTGACCTTCGTGGTAAACGGTATTTTTTTTTTTTTTAACTATCGATCAATCTTGTCTATTTTTTTTCTCTATTGAAAAATTGATTTTTTTTTGCTTATAAGATTTTTTTTGTGTGCGATTTTTTCACTAAAATGACGGTTATTCCCCAAGCGAATGTGTAAAGGGAAAATTGAGCAATTGCTTCGCTTCGATCCTGCACTTACTAATTCTGACGATTTCGCCCGTGGTTACTCATTGACTCCCTTCCTGAGTGTGGAGGACGAAGGGTCGGGCTAAACATGAGTTTTTGAACCCCAGTCGGATTCGAACCCGGCACCACCGTGTTGAGAGCTAACGCTCCATACCACTACACCACGGGTGGTCAATAAACAAGGAAAATATAATACGACTCATTTCAAACAAATCTTGCGCTCAGACTAATCTCTCAAGGCAGGAAACTACTCGTATTAATTTACATGTATAACCCTAGTGATGACGAATTTAAAACCTTAACATTTCTATTTTCAGATAAGGAGCGCTTTGATGGGACACCATTAGATCAAGCATTGAAAATACTTTTAAAAAGTTGTGAAAAAAATCAATTTTCAGCAAAAAAATAAAGTTTTTTGACATGCAAACATTATTTTCTTCACTTGGAAGAAAACAGAAAAAAACCATACTTGTAGAAAGAGGAGTTTTTAGACAAGTTTTTATCTGAAAAGTGATTTAAAAAATTTTTTGTTGTAAAAGTTCGATTGGAAAAGATTCTACCTGTTTCCTCTTTGACCTCATTTTTTTCAGAAAAAAAACTCAAATGCCAGCAGTTTGAAAAATTTACGTTTTTTCCAAAGCCGTCCTTAGATTTGAAATTGCTCGATAAATGAGGGATCTATAGTGATCAAATGTCGAAAACACGAAAATGCAAAAATAGGATTATTAAAATGAAAAATATACATTATTAAAAATATTCGATTATATCTGGGAGTGAGATTTGTTGGAAATAAATAATCGAATATTTCTACGTACTTTCATAGTCCGCACATTTTCGGAAAACTTTCAGCCCGCTCAGAAACGAATTAAATTTGAACTGGTGGATAGACTTTTAGGAACAGAGATGAAGTGGAGACTATTCAACCTGGCTGACTACACCAGCTTGACCGAAAAGTCTTGCGGGCGAGATATAAATATGTCATTATTCAGGCCTTTCTTAGCCAGGTGACCCGGAAATAGAAAAACGCGAGAAAATATGCGGAAAACGAGGAAATGGTGAGCTCAACGGAAACTACAAAACGATGCTAATAATTGAAAAAAAAAAACGCTGCAAATGATTGGACAGTGGTTTATAATTCCTTCCCTTCAATATTGATTTTAGAAAACTATCCATTTGTGATAGTAATTATTCCGAACATTTGTGAACGCAACTATCGTAATTTTAATCATTTTGTTTTTCTTAATTGCCAAATTAAAATCTGAATTTTTTGCCTTACGATATAGTTGAAGCGAGTGTTCCAACGAGTATAGAACGATTTTTATAGCTTCTAGAACTCACGAGTTATACCCTCGTGTCACATTTCTGAAAATCTCCCAAATTCGGCATAAAAGCTGCGATAACTCGAGAACTAATAAAGCTATCGACCCGGCGATGGTCTCATTCGATTCAGCGTCCAAAAATCTATATAATTTGATACCACGTACACATTTTTCTGAAAAACCTTGGAAAATATGAATTTTCTCCCCCTCAAAACCCCCCAAAAATACCCTTAAAATTGAGCTAGCAAGTTGGTTCAAGAATTGGGCCGTCGTAGGACCGAGATTGATTTTTGGTGAAAATTTCAAATTTTTAGCTCTTACAGTTTGGCCGGAAAACTGCTAACGGTGTACGGCGTACGGCGGACGGACAGAATTTTTTTATTGGATATTCGGATTCTACATGCCTTGAAACGTAAAACATCAAATTTTGAGGGGGGTTAGAAAATTTTTTTTCTTGGGCGATTACAATGGTTTATTATTGAATAATAAACCAAAATGGAAATAAAAGCGACCTCGGTCGATCGACTACTGAATTGTGTTCCGTTTAAAACTCATCTTCAGACGGGTGATAATGTCTGGCCATTAGCTATTGTCCGACTCGTCTGCGGAGGACGAAAGGTCAAAAACAACACAGGTCTCGGCCCGGAAAACGGCAGTTTCCTCCGTTAGTTTCGCCCGGTTTAATTCCTATAGAAAGCTCCAGGTGTTTCCGTGACGTCGGGCCGTTTTCCTCGCCATCTTAACAAGATCGGCCGCGTTGGACTCGAGGGAATATTCATTTCAGATGAATTTATCGCGGCAATCAACGATACCCACCAGGTTTCTCGAATGTCAGCTTAAATAGCGACCGAATAGCGTCGGATTCGTGTCGTCAAAAGGTAAGGGAGATGTTGAATATAGTAATATAGAAAAACTTAATTAGGTAACTATCGGGGAAAACTCCGTAGCAACTATTGTAATTTTAATTAATTTTATTTTTCTATTTCCCTAATGAAAAGCCAAATTTTTTGCCTTACAGCCGGAGAGAGTGTTTGACGACCATTCCAACGAGTATAGAACCATTTATATAGCTCCAAGAACACTCGAGTTATACCCTCATGTCAAATTTCTGAAAATCTCCCAAATTCGACACAAAAAATAATTATAGTTATTTCCATGCAAAAAAAGCATTTAATAAAAATAATTCCAACTCTAATAATTATTTAATAATAAATAATCCTTTGATAAATCTTTGTAATAACACAATAAAACCTTTAAAAAATCAATAATAATAATAACAATAAAATCAATAATTATTAAAATTGCAATATCCTCAATACGGTTCGTTAATATTGTTATATCCCACAATTGTAAGAATTAGAATTCAATTGTATACCTTTAGCCGAATAATTTCACTTTTAATTTGATAGCTAAGAAATATAAAAATGATTATGACTATAGTTGCTTCGGTGTTTCCGCGAAAGATCCTCAAAAATTTCAACTCCCGCCGTCAATATTTTCGCGAAACATGTTTTCATAATATTGTGCCAAATTTTCGCCTTTTGATAGCCTTTTGGGTAAAAAAATTAACAAGCTTTCTATTTCTTAGAATTTATTGATTTTCGCTGAAAGAAATTATTAAATTTTTTTCGCAAAAGAAATCAGGACCTGTGCTATGCGGCACAGCGATGATGCCAACATCTTGGCCGAAGTGAATGGCGTAACTCAACGAGAACACTTAACCGAAGATTTCTGGCAGTTCTCCAGTCCAGACGCGAACCAGTTCAGCAAAGCCCAAGTACATTTTCTCAATGCCAGTTCCAAAATCGTTGGCATCTTTCCAACTAACGGTTCTAACAGAGGGAACTACGTGGGAACAATTTTGAGCATCTTGTTATGGTTGTAGATATATATAGGAGTATGAATACGGTAGGGTTGGGACATCGATGTTAGAAAAAACATCGATGTATCGGACTAAAAACATCGATGTAACATCGATGTCTTGGCTTCGATGTTTTTTTAAGATCGGTATTATTCTTTATCGATTTTGGTTTAAATAATAAACCATTGTAATCGCCCAAGAAATAAAAATTTCTAACCCCCCCTCAAAATTTGATGGCATTGAATTTGATGGCATTGATGGCATTTCAAGGCATGTAGAGTCCGAATATCCAATAAAAAAAATTCTGTCCGTCCGCCGTACGCCGTTAGCAGTTTTCCGGCCAAACTGTAAGAGCTAAAAATTTGAAATTTTCACCAAAAATCAATTTAGGTCCTACGACGGCCCAATTCTTGAACCAACTTGCTAGCTCAATTTTAAGGGTATTTTTGGGGGTTTTGAGGGGGAGAAAATTCATATTTTCCAGGGTTTTTCAGAAAAATGTGATTGTGGTATCAAATTATATTGATTTTTAGACGCTAAATCGAATGAGACCATCGCCGGGTCGATAGCTTTATTGGTTCTCGAATTATCGCAGCTTTTGTGCCGAAATTGAGAGATTTTCAGAAATTTGACACACGAGGGTATAACTCGAGAGTTTTGGGAGCTATAAAAATCGTTTTATACTCATTGGAATGGCCGTCAAAGACTCTCCCCAGCTGTATCGTTAGGCAAAAAATTTAGTTTTTAATTTATTTGGAAATTAAAAAATAATAAAATTGATTAAAATTACAATGGTTGCTACGGAATTTTCCCCGACAGTTATCATCTGTTTTTCGGTGGGATCGTTCAGAAATTTTGGAAATAATTACTATCACAAATGTATAGTTTTCCTAATAATACCTTAACCACTGTACTATCACTTGCAGCGTTTTTTCTTGGGAGATTACGCGTTTTATTGTTGAATAAACCAAAAATTGAAAAACAAATTGGTCATTGAATATTAAGGAGAGAAATATAATATGCAGAGACGGTGGTCGGATTTTTCAGCAATTAGCAGGTTCAATGGGTCGAGGTGCAACGAGCCCTGCGAACTAGGAAATGGGAGTTGACGCAGAGCGAGGTTGCTGGTTCGACAGAAGGGCAAAGGTCACGGGGTCACCCCGGAGGGGAATGAAGGTGCGTACGTATCTGAGGCCAGCGCTTGCGCAGTAAATTGCGGCGCATCTCATCTCTCGCGAATTCTGGAGGAGTTTTTGTTTATCCAAGTTTGTCGCTTGTCTGTAGGAGTTTACTGCTTGGGTAAACAGTGGTTTATTATTATTTCGCTTCAATATTGATTTAAAAAGACTATCCATTTGTGATTTTGATTATTCCGAACATTTGTGAAGTTCCCACCGGAAAACAGAAGATGGTAACTATAAGAGAAAACTCCGTAGCAACTATCGTAATTTTAGTCATTTTTATTTTTCTTATTTCCTAATTAAAAGCTAAACTTATTGCCTAACGATGCAGCTGGAGAGAGTGTTTGACGACCATTCCAATGAGTATAGAACGATTTTTATAGCTTGAATAACTCTCGAGTTATAGCCTCATGGTCAAATTTCTGAAAATCTCCCAAATTCGGCACAAAAGCTGCGATAACTCGAGAACCAATAAAGCTATCGACCTGGCGATGGTTTCATTCGATTCAGCGTCCAAAAATCTATAGAAATTGATACCACGTACACATTTTTCTGAAACAACCTGGAAAACATGAATTTTCTCCCCCTCAAAACCCCCCAAAAAAACCCTTAAAATTGAGCTAGCAAGTTGGTTCAAGAATTGTGCCGTCGTAGGACCGAGATTGATTTTTGGTGAAAATTTCAAGAATTTAGCTATTATAGTTTGGCCGGAAAACTGCTAACGGCGTACGGCGTACGGCGTACGGCGGACAGACAGAATTTTTTTTATTGGATATTCGGATTCTACATGCCTTGAAACGTAAAACATCAAATTTTGAGGGGGGGTTAGAAATTTTTTTTTCTTGGGCGATTACAATGGTTTATTATTGAATAATAAACCAAAAAAGGACGCAAAAAGCTCTTTTGCTAATATTTATCTTACATTGTTACGCTTACAAAAACGCTGCAAATGATCGTATATTGGTACAAATGATTCAAGAATATTATCCATTTGCGATAATAATTATTCCTAACATTTGGAACACTCCGTAGCAACTAATGTAATTTTAATCATTTTTTATTTTTCCTAATTTCCAAATTAAAAGCTGAATTTTCAGCTTAACGGTGCAAATGAAGAGTGTTCGACGACCATTCCAATGAGTATAGAACGATTTTTATAGCTGCAAGAACTCTCGAGTTATACCCTCATGCCAAATCTCTGGAAATCTCCCAAATTCGACATAAAAGCTGCGATAACTCGAGAACCAATAAAGCTATCGACCCCGCGATGGTCTCATTCGATTCAGCGTCCAAAAATCTATTGAAATTGATACCTAAATAAACCTTTTCCTGAAAAACGTTGGAAAATACGAATTTTTTCCCCCTCAAAACCCCTTCAAAAATACCCTTAAAATTTAAGTAGCCATTCGGCTAAAGAATTGAGCCATTGTCAGGCCAAGATTGATTTTTGGTGAAAATTTCAAGAATTTAGCTTCTATAGTTTCGTCAGAGTGTTGACGGCGTACGGCGGATGGATAGAATTTTTTTTTTTGTTTTATTATTCAATAATAAACCATTGTAGTCGCTCAAGAAAAAAATTCCTAACCCCCTCAAAATTTGACGTTTTACGTTTCAAGGCATGTAGAATGCGAATATCCAATAAAAAACGCTGCAAATGATTGTACTGTGGTTTATTATTATCATCGCATATGGATAATATTCTTGAATTATTATTGAAGCGAAGGAACAATAAACCGCAGTACAATCATTATTTGTAGCTTTTTTTAAATATTTTTTATTTCTTTATTATTATTTTTTTTTTTATTCCGAAGAAAACCAGGAAACTCTCAACGTCGCTTATTTCCTCCCGTTGTCTCACAATTAGTGCTAAACTTGGCGAGTTCGACATCCTGCTAACGAATGTTTTCTTCTCCGTGTAAATGAGATTTGCATTAGAACGGGCCAAGCCGCTTAAAAGCCTTCACATCGCCAACCTAATGGATTTAACCAGCTTCCGCCAGCCAAAATAGCCTTGATGGTACCTAGTTTCCTTTCTCCACTCTCGTCTTTTTTGCTCTATAACTACCTTCCAAGTTTCCATCTTCATCTTCAAGCTCATCTTCGGAAGGATAATGTTATTCGCTGATGGGAAATCCTTTTTCACTCGGTACACGCCGGGGAAAACATTGGCGGCGAATTTCTCATCATGTTTATAAGACTAAACCATCTTTATGAACTCGGGGAAAAATTGCGCACTCAATCCATCATCGATCTATTTACTACCTTTGATTCGCAATTTCTAATACGTTCGATTGGACCAATTTTCGAGGTAATTTAATTTTCAAGGTCACGAATGGATAGCGAAGGAATAAAAACCACTGTACAATAATTTGCAGCGTTTTGGTTTATTATTCAATAATAAACCATTGTAATCGCCCAAGAAAATTTTTTTTATAACCCCCCCTTAAAATTTGATGTTTTACGTTTCAAGGCATGTAGAATCCGAATATCCAATAAAAAAATTTCTGTCTGTCCGCCGTACGCCGTCAACACTTTTCCTGCCAACCATAATAGCTAAATTCTTGAAATATTCACCAAAAATCAATCTCGGTCCTACGACGGCCCAATTCTCGAACCAACTTGCTAGCTCAATTTTAAGGGTATTTTTGGGGGGTTTTGAGGGGGAGAAAATTCATATTTTCCAGGGTTTTTCCGAAAAAGGTGTATTTGGTATCAAATTATATAGATTTTTGGACGCTGAATCGGATGAGACCATCGCGGGCTCGATAGCTATATTGGTTCTCGAGTTATCGCTGCTTTTGTGTCGAATTTGGGAGATTTTCAGAAATTTGACATGAGGGTATAACTCGAGAGCTCTTGGAGCTATAAAAATCGTTCTATACTCATTGGAATGGTCTTCAAACACTCTCTCCAGCTGTATCGTTAGGCAATATGTGTAGCTTTTTATTAAGAAATTAAGAAAAATAAAATTGATTAAAATTACAATAGTTGCTACGGAATTTTCCCCGATAGTTACCAATCTGTTTTTGGGTTGGAACGTTAACACATATTCTGAATAATTACTATCACAAATGGATATTCTTCTGAAATTATTATTGAAGCGAAGGATTAATAAACCACTGTACAATCATTTGCAGCGTTTTTTTTTGCGATTTCCGCGACAACTCCAGCTTTGTTGGTGCTCTGAGTTACTTCGTGTAACTCCGAGATCTTGAGATACAGAATACTATAAGAAACTTCTAAAATTATCTTGCAATAGTTGTTAAGAGACTTGAGACAGCTTCAAAAACGATGACATCGTGTAATAAAATGTGAATAATGTTAATTAATTTTCCAACCAATGCTCATCCGATTTGAAGATGATTTCTTCAAATCGGATGAGCATTGGTTGGAAAATTAATTAACATTATTCACATTTTATTACACGATGTCATCGTTTTTGAAGCTGTCTCAAGTCTCTTAACAACTATCGATTAATATTCCCCGAATTAGCTCGATAATAAAGTTCTTTGCTATTCGTCGAGGTAATTGATTGTTATCGATCAAAATCAATGCCTCTGTCGTCCAATTAGCTAATTGGCTCTCGCATAATCTATTGCGCATTTTTTTCCTCGACCTTTATAAATATACGAAGGGAATCGTAAATCGAGCGGAATACGGAAGTTGAAAAACGGCTTCGTGGATGGCATTTATAATGCAGCGTTGCGGTGCGGCTCTGGGTCATTTCCTACCGCGCTCCCACCCAACGTTTTCGTCGAAAAATGGCTCTATATTCGTCGCTCTATATATTGCTCTATAATATATATTCTATATATAATTCTTCCAAGAGTAAGCAGCCTAGCGAACGAGGTTTTTCGTTTTTTCATGCGAAGTGGAGCAAATTTCGGAGTAACATTATCAATCGGATTATAGGTCGCCGATTAATGCTGAAGTGCGGAATTTAATCGGCGGCTCGCGTCCAAATCGAAACCTGCGGTATTTTCATGCGTTCGAACGGAGTCGAGTTCGCATCGACTTTGAAGCAATTAACGATTTTCTTTTCTAGAACAAAATACTCGTTTGTTCGTTCTGCGGTTGAAATCGGCGCTGGGAAAATATTGTCACCTCTTAATCGAACAATTAGCGTAAGAGTGAAAGATAATACGTACCTTGGTTTTTTTCGTTGTTTCACTTGCGTAGATTATTTTCAAGACGATGGAAAGAATTGTGGCGCCAGTTGCGGTGACGGGGGGCCGTTCGTCGGTGTACACTGCCGCCGTTGAGGGCAGAGAGGGTGTTCTCTGTTTACTGGGGGTCGGCTTGGTCTATTGATTGGGGGGGCGGCCGAGCTGGGGGCATGCGCTTCCCGTGCCCCCTTAGTTCCCACCATATACCCCCACCCTTATTTACCTGGTCGGTTTAGTGACGGACTCGCGCGGCCTAGATCGTAGCAGCGAAGGCTCGAATAATTTTGCTAAACGTCGCTAATTTTTGTTGTTGGAAAAAACTCGTCATAAATTATCACATGATATTTTTTCCTGTATTTAAGGAAAATACTAGAGAAGTGGAAAATGTTTCATTCATTTACCGCTTTAATTAAAGCTAGTTCGAGAGGTGTAATTATCGAGTACGAGGCCTCCCATGGTGATAATTGAGGATTGCAAGTAATGTGTGGAAATAATGGAGAAAATCGGTCTATACACCATTGGACACGTACCCAATTTTGTCCATAAATTGAGAAAACCTATTCCATATTGATTCTCGATTATAATTTTCAGATACTGTTAAATGTAATATAAATGTAAATTAACTTCATATAATGTAAATTAACATTATACTTTCGCAATTTTGTCCATAAATTGAGAAAACTCATGGACATCTCCATTAATTTTCAATTATAATTTTCAAATGATGTAAATGTAAATAATTATAACATAAATATAATTTAAATTACCTTATTTAACACTTTTGGAAACATATTTCGGGACAGTTATATTTTCGGGATCCTCAAGATGCTACCAGAAATATGGCAATATTGGAATATTTTCAGAAGCGATTTACTATACTTCCAGAAATATTTTTCGAAATGATTTCAGAAAAGACTCCTGAAATACTCGCAGAAATATACGTTGAAACATTTTTAAAAGTGATTCTTGAAATACTTTCTGAATTCTATTTCGAAATACTTTCAGAAGTGACTGAAGTGACGTATAAACGTGATTGTCGAGATACTTCCTTAAATATGTTATTCATATACTTTCAGAAATTACTCCCAAAATAATAATAATAATAATATGGATAATAATATGAAAAATATTAACAACAACAATATGAATAAGAATAATTATTATTATCACTATAATTCTTGCTGAGGTTCATTTATAAATTTCATCAAAACTACAGAATGATTAAAGTTCATAAATAGTTCTTCAATAATCACTCGACGATTTAAATCCACAGCACGCGGTGGCCAATCTCGGAACTAACGTCTACGGGTTCCATAGCTGTTTTCAAAATGAACCCCCGCCTTAATTTAAATCTCTAACTTATAGTTTTGGGGCGTCCTCACGATTTCTTGACAGTTCGTTTTTCAAGTTTTGTTCCTTTTTATTCAAATACTTATTAATCGAAAATCTCCTTTAAATGTTTATTCAGTTTGCTCCTTTTATAGGTTTTTTCGTTTAAATAATTTTTTCCGTTTTGTTCGTTCGAAAAATAAAAATCACTTTTTAACTTAAAAAAAATAAAAATAAAAATAAATTAAATTTGAGTACGTCATCCGATTTTGCGATTTCAACGTCGAAATTGACTCTCTTGCCTCTGATTCACTTTCGTTAGATTCGGTTCGGACAATTACGCGGTGAAAAACGACCGATGGTCTGGCGAATGCGTTTCGTTGACCCGTAAAATCGTCTGAGCCATTCCATTCTCTGTTCTCCCGTTTTCTATCGACTGTCCGCCAAGTTAGAGCGGAAGTTGATTTCCGACTAAGAAGAATAACTTCCCTCGCTTTTTTTCCGCCGCTTAGTGATGGATGGTCGCAACAAAAGTTTCCCCTTTCTGTGGCAACAGGCGACAAAAGGCGTCGAGGATGTTTCTTGTCATTTGGAATCACCTATCAACAAGCGGATCATCATGTTCTATTTGTATAAACGGGCAGAGGCACACGATCAAATATTTTCTTTCGCAAGGTTTCGTTATTTGCTGTTTCGTTTTACGCTCTCTGTAATTTTTATCTTTTGTTTCTGTATCAATAGATGTATAAATGGAATGGCAGCGAGGTGACGGTGGAGTAAGAATATAATGGAAGTGGAGCGGGAGTGAAGTAGAAGAAGGAGAGGAGTGAAAATGGAGTGGAGTGGAGTGAAAGTGAAGTAGAAGTAAAGCTAAGGTGAAATGGAAGTGAGGCGGAGTTGAAATGGGAGTGAAGTGGTAGTGAGGTGGAAGTGAAGCGGAGGTGAAATGGAAGTGAAGTGGTAGTGAGGTAGAAGTGAAGTGGTTGTGAGGTGGAAGTGAAGCAAAGGTGAAATAAAAATGAAGTAGTGGTGAGGTGGAAGTGAAGGGGAGTTGAAATGGAAGTGAAGTGGTAGTGAGGTGGAAGTGAAGCCGAGATCAAATAGAAGTGAAGTGGTTGTGAGGTGGAAGTGAAGCGGAGTTGAAATGGAAGTGAAGTGGAGGTGAAATGGAAGTGAAGTGGTAGTGAGGTAGAAGTGAAGCGAAGATCAAATAGAAGTGAAGTGGTAGTGAGGTGGAAGTGAAGCGGAGTTGAAATGGAAGTGAAGTGGTAGTGAGGTAGAAGTGAAGTGGTTGTGAGGTGGAAGTGAAGCGGAGGTGAAATGAAAGTGAAGTAGTAGTGAGGTGGAAATGAAGGGGAGGCGAAATGGAACTGAAGTGGGAGTGAAGCGGTTGTAGTAGAAGTGAGCACAAGTGATATGGAAGTGAAGCGACAGTGGGAGTGAAATGAATGCGAAACTTAGTGGGACTGAAGTGAATGTGAAACTGAGTGGGACTGAAGTAAATATTAAAATGAGTGGGACTGAAGTGAATATGAAACGGAGTGGGAGTAAAGTGAATGTGAAAGGAGTGGAATTGTAGTAGATTAGGAGAAGGTGGAAAAGGATATTTTTCAACTGAACAGTTTCAAAATAATATCATGCCATTATTTTTATGCACTTTCTTGTTCGCATACAATTTTAGCAACTCAAATAGGAAATTCTATCCTTCAAACGTAATGCGACAATCGAAATGAGCGCCTTTTGTCGCTTCTACTTGAGAAAATGTCGATTCGATGAGAAAGTGCTTCCCTACTGTGCAAATGTTTATAGCAGTTGTATTAAGTCGGAAGGGTTGAGTGGAAGTAAGGTCTGAAGAGAGTCCTCAGGAGACGAGAAAGAGCACTCGAGCTAATGGACGGGAAGTGGATGGCGATAACGTAGGTAGATCCCATCTGCGCCTGTAGAATGGTGCACGAGTAGACTATACAACGTGTGTTCGAATATCCATTGTGAATCAGCAGAACTCGGTCTGCACGATTCGCGACTTTCTCCACTTTAGTTTTTCCTGAGTAGCTGTGCAATCGAGGAGAATTTTTTTTTTTAGATAGATAGATAATGTTTATCGTCAACCTATTAATTATTCTACGCGTCAACCAAAAGGACTGTGTAATTAGCATGTG
This sequence comes from Tupiocoris notatus, assembly GCA_037159825.1. Taxonomy (NCBI): domain Eukaryota; kingdom Metazoa; phylum Arthropoda; class Insecta; order Hemiptera; family Miridae; genus Tupiocoris; species Tupiocoris notatus. The sequence continues at coordinate 616,085 of JASJUZ010000052.1, forward strand.
AAGTTTTTGTCTTCGGTTTGAAAAAATTCAATCGAACCGAATTCTTCACATTTAATTGACAAACGGAAGGTCTTCCTAGCGGAATTTCTATTATCCACAGGGAAATTCGTCTTCAGATAAATATATTATTAATTGAGTTGTAAAAATATTTAAATTTTTAAAACATCGAGTTGTGCATTATTTTAAATAATGCTCTTTTCCCCGAAAACACAGTATCGACAGATTTCAGAGAGTAATTCTCATAGCATGGGGAATAATATCACTGGCAAAAATTGTAATACGACCATCAAAATGAGCTCCTTTCGTTGCTTCTCCTTGAGAAAACGTCGATTCGATGAGAAATCCGCTGAAAATCGGTTTGAGAAAAATGATCGGTTCTCACCAAAGACAGCAGAAGACGTTGTATAGGCCAAAATGCGAACTTACCTGAAAGAGAGAAAATTAGGCCGTTAGATTTGCCATAGTAGAGACGAATTTTATGGATATAAGTGTGATGAACACGGATGAACGAAAACAATTATAATAATTTCGACATGAGACGATGATAAGACTGGCCTCATGTTGCTGTCGAATCGCCATGGAGAACAGGGAAACTCTTCCTCAGACCTTTGTGCCATATTAATTAAAAAAAAAAAAAAAAAAAAAAACGCTGCAAATGATTGTACAGTGGTTTATTATTCCTCCAATTCAATAATGATTTAAGAAGACCATCCATTTGTGATAGTATTGTTCACAATATTTGTGGCCGTTCAGACCAAAAAAAGATTGGTAACTAGAGGTAAAGGAAAACTCTGTAGCAACTACTGTAATTTTTATCATTTTTGGTTTATTATTCAATAATAAACCATTGTAATCTACCAAGAAAAACAAATTTACGTCTCAAGGCATGTAGAATCCGAATATCCAATAAAAAAAAAATTCTGTCTGTCTGCCGTTCGTCGTACGCCGTCAACACTGTTCCGACCTAACTATAATAGCTAAATTCATGAAATTTTCATCAAAAATCAATCTCGGTCCTACAGCGGCAATTTCTTGAACCAAATTGCTATCTGAATTTTAAGAGTATTTTTGGGGGGTTTTGAGGGGGAGAAAATTCATATTTTCCAGGGTTTTTCAGAAAAATGTGTATTTGCTATCAAATTATATAGATTTTTGGACGCTGAATCGAATTAGACCATCGCGGGGTCGATAGCTTTATTGGTTCTCGAGTTATCGCAGCTTTTGTGCCGAATTTGGGAAATTTTCAGAAAATTGACATGAGTGTATAACTCGAGAGTTCTTGGAGCTATAAAAATCGTTCTATACTCATTGGAATGGTCGTCAAACACTCTCTCCAGCTGTACCGTTTGGAAAAAAAAATTTAGTTACTAATTAGGAAATTAAGAAAAATAAAAATGATTAAAATAGTTGCTACGGAGTTTTCCCCAACAGTTACCTTGATGATTTTTTTCAATATCAGGATGGCAGAAATTTTATTAACCTCAAGTACGTAAAACCTCGCCCAATATTCTCGACAATTTCATATTATTTTCTCTCGCCCTTTCTTGATAGGTGACCTTCGTATGAGCTCGTCTAGAGTAACCTTCGAGTCAATCGGGGGGGGGGGGGTGTTAGGGTTAGCCCTAGTCTATTCGCGGGAAGCCTAATCTCCGGTGGCCTCTGACCCGGTCGATAAAATCTTACGCACTCTCTCGCTCCGTCTCGATTTCTTCCGTATCTTCCTCTTTTCACACCAACGGGTTCCTTAGCGGCGTTGGAATCCTTCGGATGTTTCCGAACCGCTAACATCCAAGCGAATACGCGAACTTATTTATCCTGAATTTGGCATGCGCTGGTTCATTTAACTACCGTCTGATATTTACCTGGCATAACACCCCCCTCCCCTGGCACCAAGTCCCAGCCCAAGCCAAGTGCCCCCCCAAGTGCCACGTGCCAAGTGTGCCAGGGGGATTAACGATATAAGTGATTGTACAGCTGTTTATTATTCTATTGATTCGAACTCGATTTAACTTCCGCTTTCGATAGTAACTATCCCAAACATTTGTACACATAGCAACAGGTTTTCTGGTGAAATTCGCTTGGCTAGATTTTACGTTGGAGAGCTTTTGCTTTTACCGGTGTTTTCCACGGCGGACTAGGTCAGTTTGTAGTTCCATTATTACTGTAGCTGCATTACGTCAATCGACAGCTGAACCAGCTGTTCAGCTGACGGATGATACAGCTGACGGATGATCAGCTGTTTGCTGAATTTTAACATCCACGCTCTGCTACCACCATAATAGGGAGTTTTTGCTTTTAGCGGTGTTTTTCCACGGATGCCGTGGAGAGTATTGGTCACTTTGTAAAATCATACCCATCTAATTGTTTCTAATTTTTACCGTAATACAGACCGCGTTGATTGTGGTCTCTATTTATTCTGGTGGTCGATTTTATCGTACTAACGTTGCTGCCTTTGAATGATTTTCTCGATTTTTTAATTATTGATTAAATCTGTCTGCCGACTTAAACATGGCACTACTATGTGATCTGATCTATGCTCACCTGTTTAATCGAGAAACTCACTCAAAGTCCGCCACGTGAATACAGCTAGATTAATACGAGGAAATTACGGTAGAAAAAAAACGAATATAATTATGAAAAAATGCGAATCCAAGTAGAATTACGGAGTGTGACACTAACGATAAAAATCATCCGTTAATCAATTCCTCTCCCAAATACTTGAAGACGTCAAGGATTCAAATATATTGATTTTTTGGCCAGCCAAATTCAAAAAAATATACCTAGGTACGCAAAAAATGGAAGATGATTGTTTGTCCAATGTCTGAAAATATGAAAATATTACGCTTTTGGCCACAGAGAGACGGACTCACAGATGCTTTGTTGAGAAATTATTTCTGAGTATGGTACTACGAATTTTCGTAGTCTTCCGATTTTGACTTATGGAACGATAGCAATATTTCCATTCACTAAGTGAACATAGAAGTTAAAAATAAATAAAATAATGGAAAAAAGATATATTTTTGGATCTATTGGAATATATTTTAAGATCTCAGCGGTTGGTAAATAGCCTAAGCACTGATAGTAATTTTGATTTTTTTGTGTCATCATTGGCCAATTTAAATATTTTTTGAAGAGATATGCCTAAGTTTTTCCTCTAATTTCATCTTTCATATTCGAAGAGGTATTTTTGTATTTATTTTTGCTTATCTTATATAATCACATGTATTCCTTTGTTTATATTACATTTTCACACTGTAATTGGGCTTCGGCCCGTGAGAAATCAATAAAATAAATAAAATAAATAAAAAATATGTACATATATTATGCCTTTTGTCGAATGAAATACAATATTTGTCCCAACTTTATTACTCGTGCGGTTCGATCGATTAAATTCTATTTTTCATCCGTAAGCGCGGAATTGCGAACCGATCGAATTTCCCCACTCTAGAAATATAATCGACGATTTGATGGTATATTCTGTTGAATCTCACGGAACCGAAGCTCGAATGGCGTGACCCCGGACCATTTCCAAACTGATAGAATTGATGCTATCGAATCTCCAGCCAATTACTTCAAACACAATCGCTTTTATTGGAGTAGGAAAATTCCGAGTGCCGTCTTGATGAATTGGAAAAAGATCAATTAAGTCTAATATATTGATATTAATGGCTGGTATTTTTGTCTGAATGGCTGTAGCTGACTTCAAACGTACTTATCATAATTTTCCTCAAGCTCAGCGCATTATTTATTCAGCTCTCCTCGACTAACGTTGAACTAAAAACTATGCAAATGATTTTAGTGGTTTATTATTCCTAAGCTTCAATAATCGTTTAACCATCTATTTGTGATTGTAATTATAACGAACATTAATGAATTTTCCTACCTAACAACAGATTGGCAACATGAGGGAAAACTCTATGGTAATCACAATTATTTTTCTTCTTCTTAATTTTCAAATTACAAGTTAAATTATTTGCCTAACGGTAACGCTGATATATTCAATTTCGTTCACATAATACGAATTTAATTATTTATTTCCTTCGCATTGTATTTCTCCGAGACTTATTTCAAAACCGCTTTAAAATTATAATGCAGGATTCGTTTCTCCAGCGGTGCAATTTAAAGTGAATATTCTGCGGTTTGTTACCTCTCTGCTTCCACCTCGCATCATAGTTTTCTCTCTCAATTATTCATGTACGAGCTGATTTCTACCTGTTGCAAATTCAAATGTTAAGTCAAACTTCCTGAAACACACATTCAGCTAAAAAGAAAAATTGGAAAATCAACTTCAAGGTTGGAATTACTATCATGGGTAAGTTCACTGCAGATTCAATCGGCAAACATGTAGCACAGTCCAGTTCAAACCGTTAGGTTCGGAGAGAAAACGCTGCAAATGATTGTACAGTGGTTTATTATTCTTTCGCTTCAATATTGATTTAAGAAGACTATCCATTTGTGATAATAATTATTCCGAACATTTGTGAGCGTCCCACATGAAAACAGATTAGAACTATAGGGAAAAACTCCGTAGCAACTATTGTAATTTTGATCATTTTTATTTTTCTTAATTTCCAAATTAAAAGCTGATTTTTAGCCTAACGAGGCACTTGGAGAGAGTGTTCGACGACCATTCCAATGAGTATAGAACGATTTTTACAGCTCCAAGAACTCTCAAGTTATACCCTCATGCCAAATTTCTGGAAATCTCTCAAATTCGACACAAAAGATGCGATAACTCGAGAACCGATAAAGCTATCGACCCGGCGATGGTCTCATTCGATTCAGCGTCCAAAAATCTATAAAAATTTATACCAAATAAAATTTTTTCTGAAAAACGTTGGAAAATACGAATTTTCTCCCCCTCAAAACCCTTCAAAAAGAACCTTGGAACTGAAGTATCGATTTGGCTAAAGAATTGAGCTTTTGGTTTATTATTCAATAATAAACCATTGTAATCGCCCAAGAAGAAAAAAATTTCTAACCCCCCCTCAAAATTTGATGTTCTACGTTTCAAGGCATGTAGAATCCGAATATCCAATAAAAAAAATTCTGTCCGTCCGCCGTCCGCCGTTAGCAGTTTTCCGGCCAAACTGAAAGAGCTAAAAATTTGAAATTTTCACCAAAAATCAATCTCGGTCCTACGACGGCCCAATTCTCGAACCAACTTGCCAGCTCAATTTTAAGGGTATTTTTGGGGGGTTTTGAGGGGGAGAAAATTCATATTTTCCATGTTTTTTCAGGAAGATCTGTACGTGGTATCAAATTTTATAGATTTTTGGACGCTGAATCGAATGAGACCATCGTGGGGTCGATAGCTTTATTGGTTCTCGAGTTATCGCAGCTTTTGTGCCGAATTTGGGAGATTTTCAGAAATTTGACATGAGGGTATAACTCGAGAGTTTATGGAGCTACAAAAATCGTTCCATACTCGTTGGAATGCTCGTCGAACACTCTCATTTTACGATCACGTGCACGTGCGCACTTTCTGCGTATCGAACTCCGAAAAAAAACACGCAGAGACAAAAACTCTCAGTTGCCTCGAGCGAGATAATAAGCATCATGCTTGCTATAATTTATTGTGTTATGATGGAAACGTCAACCCTTCTAAAACGAGGTTCAAACCGCACGCAAACGTTACCTGAGTCGGAACTGTCGTCGCATACTTCTGACGGACATTGTTGTCTCCTCGGACGAGACCACCCTGCGAAATAATATAATGTAATCTTCGATGTATCCAAGCTTACCAAAAGAATTAAATAGCTCGTCGTTATAGAGATGAATAAAACAATTCATTTCAAACATAAAAATAAAATAATTCCGCAGAGGGTAAAATCCCAAACTCACAATTTTCGCAGAGAGCGACGAAGAAAATGGAGATTGATTTAAGAGCAACGGGAAGAAGTAAATCAACGAATAGGAAAAAAAAATTTTTTACCGAAAAAGTTATGTTTTTTAAAAACTTAGTTCATTAATAAGAAATTATTGCTCGTTAAGTGGCTGTTATTGTGGCGTCTTCGAATAAAAATCGAATTTAAAGTATTCCCATTTTGGTTTATTAGGTATTCATTAAAAAAAAAAATTGTCAAATCTCCTCAAAGTTTAGAATCCGAATATCCGTTTTAAAACGCTGCAAATGGTTGCACACACTGCGGTGGTTTATTATTCCTTCGCTTCAGTAATGATTCAAGGAGACTATCCATTTGTGGTAGTAATTGTTCCGAAAATTTGTAATCGTTCCCAGAGCCAACAACAGATTAATTATTTGGGAAAACTCCGGAGCAACTAATGTAATTTTAATCATTCTTATTTTTCTTAGTTTCCAAAATATGAGCAAAATTTTTAGCCTGACGGCGCAGCTGAAAAGAGTGTTTCACGACCACTCTAATAAGTATGGAACGATTTCTATAGCTCGCGGAACTATCGAGTTATACCCGCATGCCAAATTTCTGAAAATCTCCCAAATTCAATACGAAAGCTGTGATAACATGAGAACCAATAAAGCTATTGACCCTGCGATAGTCTCATTCGATTCAGCGTCCAAAATCTATAGAAATTGATACCAAATACAGCTTTTCCCGAAAAACGTTGGAAAATATGAATTTTCTCAACCTCAAAACCCCTCAAAAATACCCTTAAAATTGAGCTAGCGATTTGGTTAAAGAAATCGAGCCATTTTCAGGCCGAAATTGATTGATGGTGAAAATTTCTAAAATTTAGCTTTTATATTTTTTTGTCAGAAAAGTGCTGACGACGGACGGACAGAATTTTTTTATTGGCTATTCGGATATTACAGGCCTTGAAACGTATAACACCAAATTTTGAGGGGGTCAGAAAAAAATTTTTTTGGGCGATTAGAATAGTTCATTAATTAATAAATAAAATAAAAAAAGTATCAAGCTTTTGACCCCGATTAGCTTGAGCTAAGCTAAGCTATCGAATCTATATCATTTGGTTTAATATCGTTGGAAAATATGTATCCCCTCAACCTCCCCCTCCAAGAAAACCTTTAAAATTCAGGTATTGAGGTTTTCGTAAAAGAATTGAGCCATAATCGGGTCATGGATGATTTTTGGTGAACATTTCATGTAGTGTGAAGGGGGAAAGGTGTAGGCTTTTGTTTTAATAGCAAGCAGTTTGACGCTTCATTTTATCAGTTGAGGTCAAGCTCAGGTTTTGTTTTTAATATAGTAATCGCCCAAGAGAAAAAAATTGTTCAACTCCCGCGCAAAATGTGGTGTTTCACGTTTCAGCGCACCTAGAATCCGAAAATCCAATAAAAAAATTCCATCGTCCAATGTGGGCCATCAAATATTCTCTTAAGGAACTATTTATTTGAGTAGATCAATCAAGCGTCAAACTGCTTGCTATGAAAAAAAAATCCTACACCTTTCCCCCTTTCAAACCTGTGGTAACCTATGGTTCCACATCGCCCTGAGGATGCCCGAAGGGGCGAAAGTACTCGGCCAGTAAATAAAAAATCGGAGAATATGTCGCCTGGTTCTTCTCCCCCTCACCAACCCAGTACAATGAGAGATGCGGCGACTCAACCAAGAAGAATATTTTCTTGAAAATTCTTCGGATTTCATTCATTTTTCACTGAGATAAATTAAAATGAACTTAATTAATGAATCTACGAATGAATGGTTGTATCTTTGTCACGTTTAGACCTCAGAAAACTGACATTTTGTCTCGAAATATTTTGAGTGAAGTCTTTTTTTTTTCAAATCACCCCTCCGAATTTGACTTTACGGACGTATTCGATACTTCCATTTCCGATTACCAATTTAATGCACAACCTTAAGGCCAATGACGTGAAAAACACTTCGCACGAAAAATGTTTTCAAATTTATTATTTCCAAGGGCTGAAGCTTTTGAACGTGTCACAGTAAATCAGAAAATGGCCTCCCATTCGGTCGAGTAGATCTTTTTACCGCACAAATGTCGTCGACGTGAAATATGAACCTCTGATGCTAAAAAGCCTCGTGTTCCTGTCCTTCTCTTGTTAAGTCCATCAATAATTCACAGAATTGAGGGTCTCCTACTGAGTCGTTCCTTCTGTAGGTTTTTTCCTAAGGCGTATCCCGAACGAAATAGAGAATTCAATGGGTATCGATTTATTTGCAGCTAGTGTGTGAAAACCGGTGTTGGGAAAGGAGAAGAAATACCGAAGCGTTTTTTCCGTCCAACGAGTGCGATGACGACCGTCCAGAGCAGGACCACTTGTAAACTCTTTACAGGTAGGGATAAGTGTCGTGCAGACATAAGAGCGGTCCGTGAGTTTACCTTTGCTTTTATTTACACCCTGCGCATGATTTTCGACATGTATAGAAGAAACGATATTGAAAGGGTCCACATGATTCATTTCGGTTTATTGTAGAATAATAAACCACATAAATGAATTATGTGGATCAATTGTAATCGCCCAAGAAAAACGCTGCAAATGATTGTACAGTGGTTTATTATTATTTCGCTTCAATAATGATTTAAGAAGACTATCAATTTGTGATAGTATTATTCCCAACATTTGTGAAGGTTCCCACAGTCAGACAGATTGGTAACTATCGGGGAAAATTCCGTAGCTACTATTGTAATTTTAATCAATTTTATTTTTCTTGATTTCCTCATTAAAAGCTAAAATTATTGCCTAACGATACAGCTGAAGAGAGGGTTTGACGACCTTTCCCATGAGTATAGAACGATTTTTATATTTCCAAGAACTCTGGAGTCAAAATTCTGAAAATCTCCCAAACTCGGCAAAAAAGCTGCGATAACTCGAGAACCAATAAAGCTATCGAACCGGCGAAGGTCTCATTCGATTCAGCGTCCACAAATCCATATAATTTGATACCATGTACACATTTTTCTGAAAAACCTTGGAAAACATGAATTTTCTCCACCTCAAAACCCCCCAAAAATACCCTTAAAATTGAGCTAGCGAATTGGTTCAAGAATTGGGCCGTCGTAGGACCGAGATTGATTTTTGGTGAAAATTTCAAATTTTTAGCTCTTACAGTTTGGCCGGAAAACTGCTAACGGCGTACGGCGTACGGCGGACGGACAGAATTTTTTTTATTGGATATTCGGATTCTACATGCCTTGAAACGTAAAACATCAAATTTTGAGGGGGGTTAGAAATTTTTTTTTCTTGGGCGATTACAATGGTTTATTGTTGAATAATAAACCAAAATATATTTTAAAAAATCTGTTTTTCGGTTGGAACGTTCACAAACGTTCGGAATAATTACTATCACAAATGGATAGTCTGCCTAAATACTTATTGAAACGAAGGAATAATTAAACCACTGTACAATCATTTGCAGCGTTTTGTAAGAGTACTCTCAAATAGGGAAATTTTCCCCAAAAATGCGTTTTAACGCGAATCACAAGTTCTGTGGATACAAACTCACAGCTCTTGCTTTGAAGATAGCAGAAATCCCAGCTCGCGACCGCTGTAAGATATTTGCAGGATGCTCAGGTATTCAGTCCGGCTCCGAGGTCGTGTCTGAGGTTCACCCTTGTCTCTTTTGTTCGTACATCTATCTTACACCTGACATTGGCCAACCACAATAACTAGGAACATTATTTTGTTCAAACCTTTTCGACACCGGTTGTATTATAAGAACGAAATAATAATCATCGGTAGATTGATATTTTTCCAAAATACTCGCCGTAAGCTTTGAACTACGAACTACGTACATCGATTCAAGTAGTAGTAGGTTGAAAACTTGCCCAAGCAGCTTATCGTTCGCGGCTCCAGTTGAGCAAATAGCTTAGTTAGTGTAGAACCTGGTGTAACTATAACTCTCCATCTATCTTTTTTCCTTAGGCTTCTCTTGGTCTCATGATAGTTAAAACGATCGATGATCCTATGAAACTCCGTTCGGGACCTTAATTTGATTTCCTAACGCCTCAAGCCAGTCAACTCCGCCGGGCGGGATTGTCTCGGAAAATACTAGTCCAATGGCTCGAATTAGCTAAGGGACAATCTTGGCTAATTGGAGATCTACTTGACATGAAGAACATTTCAAAACGATTTGACATGGGGTTGAGGTTGAGACATTATTGGCGACGTTATCTCATTTTGCGTTTCTATATTTCTAGCGCTTTCGCCACTCTGGGCCTCTTCAGGAAACATCTTCTGTATAAAAGTTTTTTTTTAAATAGGTAAAAATAGCTCCACTAGGCTGGGATTGTCATGAGTAGGGAATTTTGTAAAACACGTTACTGAAGAGGCCCAGAGTGGCGAAAGCGCTGGAAATATAGAAATGCAAAATGAGATAACGTCGCCAATAATGTCTCAACCTCAATCCCACGTCGAATCAAATGGATATGCAACAAATCGCAACGTAACATTTCAAAACGTTGACCAATCGAAAATATTGACACTTAAGGCATGTAGAAATATAATAAACAACGTGGAAGAATATTTCAATTCTTGGAAAACTATGTGATGGATATTCAAAATTGACCACGTCGTCTATTTGGATAAAGCGGAGTAAGGTATGTGATCCTACCGTTAAAAATTAATCGTCATTCACCCACTTAGGGTTGTATTTCACGACCTAAAACGTTCAATTATATAATATATGTTTTATGGACTCAGAAGATGTCAAAATGCAAAAACTAGCGGATGTACTGTATGTGATCCTACCGTTAGAAATCAATCGTCATCGTTGATTCCAATTCAATATCAATTCAGATCATTCATTCATTCAAAATCGTTTTCATTCATTCGAATCATTCGTCATCATTCGCCATAACAAACATTTAAAAACCTCGAATGTTATATTCATTCAATATATTCAAATCTATTCATTTTTGCGAACTGAAAAAAACCGGAGGAGTTAAAAAACGTTCAAGGTGGAAGTACGAGCCAAACGATACCTACTAAACAAGTTTTGTGACAGTGGATTGTGGACTCATTTGCGAATGTTTATTACCCTTTCATTTTTTTCAAGTTGAAATTTATATCGAAAAATTATTTTTTTATTTATCATATTTTTCTTTATTAATTTATTATATTTTTTGAATTTTAAATATATTATATTAGGTACGAGTATATTTAATTTTTACAAGTTAATAAATGCGTCCAATAAACGGTCATTTGGCACGTTATTATGCTCGATGAGCGAGAAGAAAATTCTAAAGATTCTCAGCCCTTGGGAACGTCTGAATAGTTGTGGCAAAGTATTAACGAATACATAAATCTATCCCCTATCGAACCTCTTCATCTTTCATTGGGTTAAATAAATCAGTTCCTCACAAAATACAGTTCGTCTTCCGCCAAACTGAGCCGATTTTCACAACGCTACTAACACCTTTGATTTTGGTTTATTATTCAATAATAAACCATTTTAATCGCCCAAGAAAAAAAAATAACTTTTCAAAAAAAGTTATTTTTGAGCTAAAAATTTGAAATGTTCACCAAAAATCAATCTCGGTCCTACGACGGCCCAATTCTTGAACCAACTTGCTAGCTCAATATTAAGGGTATTTTGGGGGGGTTTTGAGGGGGAGAAAATTCATATTTTCCAAGGTTTTTCAGAAAAATGTGTACGTGGTATCAAATTATATAGATTTTCGGACGCTGAATCGAATGAGACCATCGCCGGGTCGATAGCTTTATTGGTTCTCGAGTTATCGCAGCTTTTGTGCCGAATTTGGGAGATTTTCAGAAATTGGACATGAGGGTATAACTCGAGAGTTCTTGGAGCTATAAAAACCGTTCTATACTCATTGGAATGGTCGTCAAACACTCTCTCCAGCTGTATCGTTTGGCAATAAGTTTAGCTTTCAATTGGGAAATTAAGAAAAAAAAAAATGATCAAAATTACAATAGTTGCTACGGAGTTTTCCCCTATAGTTACCATCTGTTTTTCGTTGGAAACGTTCACAAATGTTCGGAATAATTACTATCACAAATGGATAGTCTTCTTAAATCAATATTGAAGCGAAATAATAATAAACCACTGTACAATCATTTGCAGCGTTTTTGAAATGAAACGATCCCACGCCGCGATTATCTAAGCGAAAGAACGAGCATGTTCGGCTATTCAGGTCGATCGAATTGCACATTTTCGCAATATTCATCATTAGCGCGAGTTCCTTAATGAGTAAAAAATACTAGAACAGGCCTTGGTAGCTTCATCTACCGAGCGAGGAATGCATCTTCATATACCAGCCAGCGGAGTTCAACAAAAAAATGCTCTTTCTACGCTATGGAATGCGAATGGTTGAGTCGGCTTAACCATAAACGCGCATAACTACTCATGCTAATGTACTGGGCATGCAATGGAGGTTGGAACGGGATATGAGGTGCCTGAAGAATGTCAAGTCGACATCATCCGGTGTAAGCTGCTCTTGGACTCGCACTAAACACGTTCCACTCGCTAGAGTAATCCACATTTCGTCCGACCATTCTAAAACTATGCAGACAAATCCAAATACGATAATACGAATGCAAAAGAAATCCCTACGAGACATTTTCACGAGGGTTATCATTAGATACCTGCATCAACACTAAAATACTCAGGCTATTGTGATATTCGCCAAACTTTTGTTCGATTATTGGATAGCCGAGAGGAAATTCTGGGGGTCCTATCATCACTACGGAACAAACCTTGATTTATGCAAACATCGAGAATTTTCTAAGGAAAAACACACCTAATCCATTCCGAACAATTTACTCACGTATCACCAGCTGGTTGAGCATCTGTGAACAGAAAGTCACAATGACAATACAAGCGTTTTAAAAAGGGAAGATTTAGGAGCCGGTGTGCTTCTTTTTATTCGTTTCAAAAACATTGCTTGGAGATCGGGAGATTTAAGCGAATATTTGTAATTTGTCGGGTAAACGAACTAGTTCAATTCACCTTTTTAGTTGCTACAATGCGAATTCTGAATCAAAAAGAAAAAAATTTTTTTTTGTACGTTGAATACAAATATGAGCGATTTGTTCGCCGCAGTAATAGCTGTGTCATTTTTCGAACAGCGTTGAGATGAGTAATAAAACGACTGTCCAAGGATTTCGTAGCAAGAACGCATAAAAATAATCATCAGAATAATTAGGTGTGCTTTCCTCTGTACGGCGAGATTGTACGTGATTCATAGGTAATTCGACTAACGATGGTGACTAAAACATTTCTAAAGGATATCAAACGGAAGGTAAGTTGAATGGGGACGCTCTGGTCATGGACCGCTCGCAGAATATTCTTAAGTTATCTGGTTGGATGAGACTGTTCCGAGCTACAAGCCATCAGTCGGTCCATTTTATTTATTTATTTATTGCTTCGGTCAGGCGAAGAGTTGGAGTTGAGAAAGGAATTATCAGCTACTCTATCCTGTTTATCGTTTCTTCAACTTCACCTCCGCTCAACTTCCGTTTCACTTGCGTTTCACTCGCGTTTTACTTCTGTCTCACCAGAGCTTCACTTCCGTTTCACTTGCGCTTCACTTCCCTTTCACCTCCGCTCAACTTCCGTTTCACTTGCGCTTCACTTCCGTTTCACCTCCGCTCAACTTCCATTTCACTGGCGCTTCACTTCCGTTTCACCTCCGCTCAACTTCCGTTTCACCTCCGCTCAACTTCCGTTTCACTTGCGCTTCACTTCCGTTTCACTCGCGCTTCACTTCCGTTTCACTCTCGCTTCACTTCCGTTTCACTTGCGCTTTACTTCCATTTCACTTGCGCTTCACTTCCGTTTCAGTCGCGCTTCACTTCCGTTTCAGTCGCGCTTCACTTCTGTTTCACTCGAGCTTCATTTTCGCTTTAGTTGCGCTTCACTTCCGTTTCACTCGCGCTTCACTTCCGTTTCACTCGCGCTTCACTTCCGTTTCACTTGAGCTTCACTTCCGTTTCACTTGCGCTTCACTTCCGTTTTACTTGCGCTTCACTCTCTTCGACTTTCCCTCTTCGAGTAACTTTTGGGGCAGCTAATCATCTCCCGTTCAAAGGGGAAATATTGTTCAGCAGGGAATAAAATGGTGGGTGAACTACTCGACCTTTTTTTTCTCCTTGATCTTAATACCCAGAAAGATTCCTAAGCTTGGTATTATGAAGAAATAGCGTCTCATCTTCATATTTTATTTCTGTAGTACGAAAATAATTTGCCACTCGATACTATGACACTTCAACGTTTCTATACTTCCAGAAGGAAACAATTTCAACGACCTCGAATGATGTGTAAATGTACGAGCGAGAACGCGAGGAGCGTTTCGCAATCAGGTATTTGAGATCAGAAGGCGAAGGTAACTTCATTTTCCCTGCCTCCGCCTCCTTCATCAAGAGCAAGACGAATTGACAAGCCACCTCGCTGAACACTTCTTGCGAGTTCCCACTTCAATAATGGCGAGCAGCCGAGGGTGAAAATCGTGGGGGCCATAGTCGTCTAATGTTTTTAAAAAAATAGGGCGGAGCAATATATTCTATACTCCGGCATGAGAACAACAGATGAGGATGAAATGAATCTGCTGAAACTGCTCTGAAATCTCCTCTTACTAGAAACGAACGAATTTGACAGGCTTGCAAGTGTGAGCTCCATGTTCACAGCTTTATCCTATCCGGGAAAAGCTTAATCACTAATATAATACTACTAAAAAGTATTTTAAAACTCCCAAATCTCTCAAATTCAACACAAAAGCTGCGATAACTCGAGAACCAATAAACTTTCGACCCGCGATGGTCTCATTCGATTCAGCGTCCAAAAATCTGTAGAAATTGAAAACCAAAAACACTTTTTTCAGAAAAACGTTCGAAAATACGAATTTTCTCCCTCCTAAAACCTCCCAAAAATACCCTTAAAATTGAGCTAGCGATTTGGTTAAAGAATTGAGCCATCGTAAGGCCAAGATTGATTTTTGGTGAAAATTTCCAAGAATTTAGCTTTCACAGTTTCGTCAGATATGAGCTGACGGACAGAATCTTTTTTATTGGATAAATAGTCGGATTATACATGCCATGAAACGTAAAGAATCAATTTTTCAGATGGGTTAGGAATGATTTTTTCCTTGAGATATTACAATGGTTTATTATTGAATAATAAACCAAAATCAGTGTCGCCGAGAGATTGTTTTTATTGGATCCATTTCCCAACGGTGACTCCAGGCTGAATCAAACTCCGGTTATTTTAGAGATTGAATTAATTTTTCTCTGTCAAGCTTGATTTCGTTCGCTTCATTTGTCGCTGCTTCCGATTTGTACTAAATTTGCTTGCAAGATAATGTTAATTCTATACACCCGCCTTGTACACGAACAATCTGATGGTGCTAATCGTTCGAATTAAGTCGCTCAGGCGATATGTATTTTGTCCTCCGGAAAATTCCGAAGTTTAGGTAATTTTAGGAATTTTTTTGTGATATTTTTCTCGTATCTTTTGCAATCTCAAGCGTAATTTTTTTTTTTATGGAGGCTTTGCATTGATTTGTGAAGCTGTCGCACTTTGAAAATGGAGTTGTGGAAACTTTTACCCATCTTGGAAAAAATCGCTAGATTTTGAACATCGACGGGGAATTTACCTTCTTCAAATTTCTAAGTGGAACAGTTTTAGGTATGATGGACAGTTTTTAAGTTGTAAGCAAATAACTGGAATAAGAACATCAAGTCACAAAATTGGATTTGAGATCGCTACACTCAAACAACATCCTCTTTATTTATTCCATTTTACAGGCATAAGCCTAAGATTACAATATAATTGTATTAAATTTATTACAATTATTGCGTTTTATTATTTATTTTATTATTACATTTATTATTTATTACAAATTTTATTACATTCATAATTTTTTCGGAGCTCGCACCGTTTTCAACGACCGGACTAAAGATAAAAAAATCGTGTCATTTCCAGAACGTAAGTTTTTTCTGCCAAAAACAATCCGTTATATTTAGAAACTCGGTCTAGAGCTGTTAGCGTGACAGATTTCGTAAATTGAACGAATCGCCAGCGGGAAGAAGTTTGGGAAAAAGCCGAGGAAAACTTTGTACGGGACTCCTTCCTAACTTCCGAACTCATAGCTCACCTGTCATATTAAGGTGGTACGATGTTACGAAATTTCCAACAGATGAGCAGCTTTAACCGAATATTAAATTGCATAATTTACTTCTATGCGATAAAAATCCGTTCCCCTTGGAGGAATTTCATGAAAATTGATTTCCAAATCGCGACTGCAATAAATTTTTGTTGTATTTTTTAACACTTTAAAAAACGGGAGAACGTTAATATTTTAATATGTTTTTTAAGCGATGCATTCGGTCTTTAATTCGGTAGATTATTGGACTGTGAAAAGAATGAAACCGTAACGGTTTTAGTAGCTTGCTCTAAAACAATCGTAAACAGTTTTTTTATTTTAGATATTTCACAAAAAAAATTTCCCAATGCAGAAAATAAACCTGACACCAAATTATCCATCCGAAATATTACGAACTGAGAAATACGAAAGAAATAATTCGACAGCGCCGTAGCTTGGAAATAATACATGGGATAGATGCCAATTGGATATGAGCCAAACACAAATCCGTTCTGTTTCTAGGCGAAAGAACAATATACAAAGAACAATGGCAACCGAGAAACTAAAACAATTTATGCATAGGTACATCTTTATAATTGAAAAACGCTGCAAATTATTGTACAGTGGTTTATTATTATTTCGCTTCAATAATGATTCAATAATACTATCCATTTGTGATTTTAATTATTCTGAACATCTGTGAACGTTCCACCGAAAAACAGATTGGTAACTATAGGGGAAAACTCCGTAGCAACTATTATAATTTTATTCATTTTTATTTTTCTTAATTTCCTGATTACAATCTGAATTTTTCGCCTTTCGGTATAGTCCAAGAGAGTGTTCGACTATCCAACGAGTATAGAACGATTTTTATAGCTCCAAGAACTCTCGAGTTCTTTATGCCAAATTTCCAAAATCTCCCGAATTCGACAAAAAAGCTGCCATAACTCGAGAACCAATAAACCTTATTGATTCCGCAGTGGTCTCATTCGACTCAGCGTCCGAAAATCTATAGAAATTAATACCAAATACACATTTTTTTAAAAAACGTTGGAAAATATGAATTTTCTTCACCTCGAAACCCCCCAAAAATCCATAAAGTTGAGCTAGCGTTTCGGTTTAAAAAACTGAGCCATTTCCAGGCCAAATAAATTAATTGTTGGTGAAAATTTTAAAAAATTAGCTCTTATAGTTTCGTCGAACAGGTGTTGACGACGGACAGATGAATTTTTTTATTCGATATTCAGATTATATGCTTTGAAACGAAAAACATCAAATTTTGAGGGGTCAGACATTTTTTCCTGGGCCATTACGATGCTTTCTTATTGAATAATGAACCAAAAATTGAAGAGTAGAGATGGCGAAAGAGTTCTACAACGTTGGTGTCGATGGTGGAATGAACGGGAAGGGGAGAACGGAGTAAAACGAGATGAGGTCATGACATAGGGTATCAAGTGACACAAAAGAAAACTGTCCCGCACTTAACCCAGTTCGGTCGTGGTATTCTGCTAAAATGTGTCGATGAGAACAAAAACCGCGGTTTATTTTTCCTTATGACCTCGGCTCCAATTATGACTTGACAAGTACGCGATTGTACAACAGGAGGGCTAAAAAAGAAAGGTTCGTAACTTGAAAAAGGGCTAAAACCGCAAAAAAAAAAAATTGTAATTCAAAAGTTAAAATATTGAACTGGACACCTAACAATTTACTGGAAGAGAGCGTTTCTCGAGTATAGAACAACTTCCATAGCGTTTGATTCGACGTGGGGATAAGTTTGAGATGAAAGCTGCGACGTAATCTCGTTTTGACTTCTAAAAAATACCTTCTTCATAAAATTTTATTGAAAAAAATTTTTTATAAAAAAAAAATTAAAAAAGAAAAAATTACGAAGAAGGAATTCCCTATGTATATTGTTACATTATTTATTGTTTCCTATTGGCTAGTGTGATCAGGCTGTGCTGTCTCAGTAAAACTATCTATAGTAACGAATGATTGACAGATGTTTCCTGAAGAGGCCTTGAATGGCGAAAGCGCTCGAAATATACAAGTAGAAATTCAAAATGAGATAACGTCGCAGCTTTCATCTCAACCTTAGCTTCGCGAGCTATCGAAATTTTTTTTGAAATCCTAACTCAAGAACCATAAATATGGACTAATTCGAATCATTGCTCAGTAATCGATAAAAATTGATAACAATATTTTTTTTTACGAAGATTGGGAACCGTTTACTCCCCTTAGCCCGTAAAAATCCTTGAATCTAAAGCCGATTTGTTAAAAATAACAGCTAATTTTATAATATAATAATTTATATTTATAATAATTATATTTATTTAATAATAAAATAATAACTTAATAAATAATTTTAAAAATTTTTATATATTGTTTCATAAAATTAAAAAAACTGTTTATTCATTTTATTATTTTATTTTTATTTTTCAATTTTTATGCCATTAGAGCTTGCCAAAAATGGACCTAATTTTCATGGCAGAACATTCACTATTACGATCGTAATGTAAAATGTAAGCCCAAAAAAAAAACGCATTAGTACATTATCTGTAATGCTGGTGATAAGAATTAGCCTTGTTCCTCAATTATTTATTATTCCGGAGCATCTGTTCTGTGGCGAAGTTTCCGTAACTGACTCAAATTCCGTACTTTTTGAGCGATCAAAAAAACTTCAACGGCGATCAATTCACGACTGGATCAAAACTTAACGAGATTCAAACGCTTTCATAATTTTGCCGGATTTCGTTCAACTCTTACAAAGTGTTTTATTCCGTGTTTTGCAATCGAAAACCGTAAATGCGATCTTCCCATGATTCTAGGTCGACTGAATTTATCTCCTAAAGCCATAAAATTCGAAAAGTTGTGGCAACTATCGGACTACACGTAACAAATACATGGTTATCTCGAAGCGGTTCCAGAACAAGTAAAAACTTGTAGATTGTGTGGGTGGCTAAGTTCTACAGCGATGGAGATCCGTTTTGCGACCCTTCGGCGAAAAACAAACGGGAAAGAATGTTAAACCCGTGAGACACATGTTGTTTATTCGGTCGGATTTCTCGTCGAATGGGATTCGTTCACGTCTGGTTTTCTATTGTTAAATTCGCCACTTTTCTTTTAACAAAAGACAACGACGCGATTCGTCTATACCACACTAATTATTAATTTCATGAATCAGGAAAGGGAGG
The DNA here is from genome assembly GCA_037159825.1 of Tupiocoris notatus. Taxonomy (NCBI): domain Eukaryota; kingdom Metazoa; phylum Arthropoda; class Insecta; order Hemiptera; family Miridae; genus Tupiocoris; species Tupiocoris notatus. Next base: position 635,278 of record JASJUZ010000052.1, read on the forward strand.
CAATTTATTCGAAAATAAGAACTATGAATCGGTTTGGAAAGGTCAACCAGCCCTAAAAAAAACTAACCAGCTCTATCCAGCCGTAACCGGTACTAACCAGCCCTAACCGGAACTAACCAGCCCTAACCGGAACTAACTAGCCCTAATCTCATTAGTGACGGCTGATTCCATAATTAACTTAGCGAAACAGTTCGACAGAAAATATAACTGATGGAGTTTATGAAGAACAGGAGCCTCATACGTGTACATAGAAGAGCGATAGTTCGTAGGGGTGATTTTCAAAAGAAAGGTGATTCGCTGTGTGAAAATCCTCTAGTGTTCACGCAGGCGACATGCGAACATTCATTCTCTTGGTAAATCGTATGGCGCTTTAAGGGAGGAAACAATGGAAAGGATTCGCCAAGGGATGAAATCTGAAGGGAAAACATCGGTTGAACTCTAATGCACTGAAAGGTTATTGCAAGGGATTGCGAGCCGCGTTGTCATTTGAAAGTAAAACCAGTGGCGTGCATAGATCACACAGTACTTCCATGTTTGAGTCGGTAACCAATTATAAAATCAAGAAAATTGTACGAAGGCCGAAACGTTTTACAACAGCTGTTATGGAAAAACGAGCCAGGAGACCCAAAAATAGAAAAACGCACGACTTAGGTTGACAATGCTTCCGCAGTATGTGAGCCTTACAATAAAAGCCAAGTTTTGTTAAATGAGATCATTTTTATAGCAACTAATCCTAAAAATGTGTCAGTAAGTATATGTCATTCACTCATCGTTACAAACATTCAAAAACCTCGAGCGTTCAAATATATTAATTTTTGAAGCCAGTAGAAGATAGCCACAACAAAAGCTCATGACATGATACTAAATGGTGTGTGAGCCCAAGATATAAATTAAATAATCTGGCAACCTGCTTGCCATGAGGAATATTTCAAGGCGTCGAGCCATCGAAAATATTGACTTTTATGGCTGGTAAAAATCACAATAAACAACATGGAATAAAGTTTTAACTTTTATAACTCTGAAAAAGTGTGTGTAGCTCCAAGGGCTCTCGAGTTAATACCCTCAAATTTATGAAAACCTCTAAAATTCGACAAGAAAACTGCAATAACTTGAGAACCATTAATTCTATAGACCCCACAATGGTCTCATTCGATTCAGCGTCCAAAAATCAATAGAAATTGGTTTTGTCCGAAAGTCCCACTGTTCGTCGTGATAGACACAGCACAACCATTTTCATGAATTGAGTTACAAATCCGGAGAAAAATAACCTTTTTTTTTGTTATTCAGGGCAATTTAGCCTTTAAGTTAGGATTTTTCAGTCTCACATTTCCAAAGAGCTATGATAGCATTTACATTCTTCGACGAGGGAAAACTCATCAGCCGTTTTTGACTAACGAAAGCGTTATCGTATGGCGAATGTTAGTCAAATCAAACCAACACTACCACACAAACTGACCGGGCGATTTGCTGTTGAACCACACGACCCAAGCTCCCATTTTCGTTGGCTTTTATCCTTGAAGAAAATAGAGAAAATACATGTTAGTTCGTTAGCAATTTTATGGCATCGTTGTCAAAATAAAAATATTCGCATCATCCGTTGAGATGAGACCAGAGATATAAACGCTGCAATTGATTGTACAATATCTTACAATAAGAGCATCCATTTGTGGAATTTATTAACTTGTCCGAAAACTTGTGAACGATTCCACTTAACAGATTTCTTACTATGATGGGAACCTCCGTTGCAACAATGGTAATTATAATTATAATTTTCTCAAGTTTCAAATAAAAACGCTGCAAATGATTGTGCACTGGTTTATTATTCCTTCGCTTCAATAATGATCTAAGAAGTCTATCCATTTGTGATAGTACTTATTACGAACGTTTGTGAACGTTCCTACCGAAAAACCGATTGGTAACTATCGGGGAAAACTCCGTAGCAGCTATTGTAATTTTAATCATTTTTATTTTTCTTAATTTCCAAATTAAAATCTGAATTTTTCGCCTTACGGTATAGTTGAAGAGTATAGAACAATTTTTATAGCTCCAAGAGCCCTTGAGTGTTGAGTGTTCTTATACGGTGGCCGTGGAGATTATTGTTTACATTGTAGAATCATACGCATCTAATGTTTACCGTAATGTGGACCGTAAATTCAAGTTTCTATAAGAGACGTATAATTGAATAATTTATTAATATAATATATTAATAAGCCAATTAATAATTCCATCGAGGAAAAACACTGCTAAAAGAAAAATTCCCTAATAATCGTCACCATTATTACTCTCTTATTTTTTTCTCTCGCCTCTATTAATATTATCAGTTCGATGCAGGCGTGAGAAAATTATACCAAGCTCGTCGTCGCAACATTTGCAGTAGAACGAATTTATCCCGGTAAACAGTGAAAAGTAGAAACTCTTATTATATATTCCAAATTTCGAGAGAGGTTTAAGGTGAATCAATACAGGCTGAACCGTCTTAGCCTGTTTTTCATAACCGCGAAGAAGCATTAGCCTAATGAAAGTGAAGAATCAGATAAAAGGAACGGCGTGAGAACTGTCTCGATTCGGCACGTCAGGGCCGTGATTAACTCCTATCGAACCGAACGGAGTTACTTGAATAGGCAAGAAAAGCCTGAATCCGAAGGAATAGAAACGAACGAAGCAATGGAGGCAATCTCGAGCTGGTTTCTCTTTCAGCCTCCGATTGTCGGCAATTTCCACGGCCGCGATCGTTTAGCAAGATTGCAGTCTATCTGAACTTTCGCTAGCGACTTCCCATCCGTTGGCTCGGAGCCAGAATCAGATATACGTGTTGTTTTAAGGGTCGATTCCTCCCTCAGCTAAATTGCCAGTGCAACAAGTGGTGTCATTAACCTGGGCAGACTCGAAGACTAATGAGAAAAATACGTGTGCGAGTTGTTTTCTTTATTTTTTGCGAGTAGCTCTTAATGAAATTTAAACGCTTCATGCTCGTAATAATAGACCATTCCAGTCGCCATGATGTCTAACATCGGGCGATGTTCGATATTTTGAATTCAAGCCTCCTCTGAGTAGGTATAAAAGGGCGGTTCTACCCTATCACTCTTATCAGTGACGTCATCCCCACCCCGCACCATCCTAATTGTTTTGATGCTGACCATGACCTACCTCAACGTGACCCCCATTCCCGTCCCCACCTACTAGGATGAGGTGGGGTTCTAACCAGCCCACCCACCTTCTAAGAGCCTTCTCGGAGCCTCCTCCCACCCATCTATAGGGGATGGTGCGGGGTGGGGGATGACGTCACTGATAAGAGTGATAGGGTAGAACCGCCCTTTTATACCTACTACCTCTGATATATATTTTGGTTTATTATTCAATAATAAACCATTGTAATCGCCCAAGAAAAAATCATTTTTAACCCACTCAAAATTTGTTGTTCAACGTTCCAAGACATGTAGAATCCGAATATTTAATTTAATAAAAAGTTCTGTCAGCCGCCCGTATGCAATCCGCACCTTTCTGAGAATACTATAACAGCTAAATTTTTTACATTCCCCCGAAAATCAATTTTGGTCTCAGGATGGCTCAATTTGTTCACCTAATCGCCAACCCAATTTCGAGGGTATTTTTGGGGATTTAGACGGTGGAATTTGCATTTTCTGTATGTTTCTAAAGTTTTTTTTTATTTTCCCGAGTAATTATTGCAGGTCGCTCGTCTAATGCTGAATCATTCAAGCGATAACACTCGTCACCTATCGGAAGAGAGATAAAGTGGCTTTTTTTATCCGATCGACCGGTATTCGTTTCAACTGAAATCCCTGAGGTCACAAAGAGGCGGGCGGTGAGTTCACGGAGCAGCGCAGCCCAGTCTGTGTCCGAAGCATAGAAATGAAATGTCGGAAATAGAACACAACTCAGCGGACTCGAATGGGAACGTTGGGAGAAGAGAATACGACGAAAGCGGAGCAGAGCGGGAAGTAGCCAATGTCTGACGCTTTGTTCGAACATTTTCGAGCTGATTCGAACCTTTGAGGCGAGCTTAGTGCTCAGTGGCATGGAAGAGAAGCAGTGAAGATGACAGCGAAGATGTCAAGGCAATGAGAGGACACCGAAAAAAGAATGAGCTTTTTTGAGGTTTTGAGGCTTGTTTTTTAAGGTTTCGAGCGCACGTAATAATTGGAAAATATTAATTAGATACAATAAACCGATGTAAAATAATTGTTCAGCGGTTTATTATTCCTTCGCTTCAATAATGATTTAATAAGACTATCCATTTGTGATTTTAATTATTCCGAACATGAGTGAACGTTCCAACCGAACAACAGATCTAACTATAGCGGAAAACTCCGTAGCAATTATTAAAATTTTAATCATTTTTTATTTTCCTAATTTCCAAATTGAAAGCCAAATTTTTTGCCTAACGGTACAGCTGGGGAGAGTGTTTGACGACCATTCCAACGAGTATAGAACGATTTTTATAGCTCCAAGAGCTTAACCTAAAATTTTGAAAATCTCCCAAATTCAACACAAAAGCTGCGATAACTCGAGAACCAATAGAGCTATCGACCTCGCAATAGTCTCTTTCGATTCAGAGTCCAAAAATCTATAAAAATTGGTACCAAACAAGTTTCGTCAGAAAAGTGTTGACGGCGTACGGCGGACGGAGAGAATTTTTTTTTATTATTCAATAATAAACCATTGTAATCGCCCAAGCAGGCCCGGATTAGCAACTATTTACGCCCTAGGCCGGAGTTCTACATTCCGCCCCCTCCCAGCAGACGTTCGGGGGATGGGGGGGGGTATATATATAGTATAGGTATAGGTAGGTAGTAGTAGTTAATTATTTGTGTATGGAGAGTGGGAATCTATAGGTATTTTTATAGTAGGTAGTACTTAGTAGTAGTTGCTATAATTTGGTATGTAGTTGGTGGTGTTTGAATGTACTTTGCCTCATGAAGTATTGGGTTTTTCAACTGGAGCAAAGTTGTAGCAGAATTAGATGTGACAACTTCAAGTTTTCCAAGATTTGTAACTTGCACAGTGGATAACTCAAACAAAAAGTCGTCAATTCAGATGTTTGAATATACCAAAAGATAGGTAATTTAATTGTCCACATTTTCCCAATGTAATGTACCTATCCATTTTTCAACCGTTTTTGCGTTATTTTACAATAATAGTGGACTATACACGAAAAAATCACTTTTTCCAACTTTAAACGTTATTTTCATTTATTTAGTGCGAAAGAAACAAAGAATGAACCATATATTATTGATATACACATCATCAACTATCATTATGTTGAATTTGAGCCAAATCTATTACAAAAAATGTTTCGCGAAAAATCCAAGGGGTACCCCTGCGATTTTTTTCAACCGACCATTTAACGAATTTTTACTCGTCTTTCAATACAGATAAAAATCTGAAATTTTTAGGAAAGTTGTGTCTAACCAAGATGTATTTTTGTGATTTTTTTTATTTCTCGGAAAAATCTGCAAGTGGTCCAAAAAAATCGGTTTTTGAAAGCTCAAAAATTGGACTTTAACCGTGATTTTCGGGGTCAAAATAAATGCGAATCAATTGTTTTATTATGCAGGAGTCTTCATTTGACCGCCTTACACACGTACATAGCAAAAAATTTGGTGAAAAAAAATTAAACAGAGCCAGAGAAATTATTTTCCGTAAATCGACTTTTTCGCCGGCCGAAATTCCGAGCTCCGCTGGCATCGGTAATAGTGAAAAATTAAATTTTCGTTTTAAAGCGATTTTGAAAGCTATTCTTATAGGAAATTCAACGCTGAATCCGAATATGACGTCAAAACGGCGGAAATTTCACGACAACTATCCGTTTTTCCAGTTTAATACTCGTCACTCCTACGTTTTTCAACTTTGAAATTCCGTTGCAAATACTTACAGTACCGTTCAAATTTGATTAATTAATGATTCCTACAGGAAATTAGACGTAGAATTCGAATTTAAAGTGAAAACAAACAAAATTGAACGATTATTAATATTTTTCGATTTTCATACTTTTGAAGTTTCAACTTTGGGATTTTTTTTCGTCACGTTCCCGAAATGGGACAGATTAGGTGCTGTGGAAGAAAATGAAGGAAATTTAACGTAGAATCGATTAAAAATAAGAAAATGGCTAGCGTATATGATAGCTCTCGAGATATATTCCACTTTATGTCGAAAAACGTGTTTTGACTTTTCTTCAAACGTTAAATAGCTCCGCGGGGACAAATAACATAAAAATATAATTAAATACACCAAATTGTAGGATTTTGATAGCTCTTTCTCGCCTCTGAGTAATAATTTTATCATTTATAATAAAATATTATAAAAAAACAAATAAAAAAAAAAAACAATGAGTTGTTAAAATTAACTGACCATGGGCTGATATCGAACCAGGAACTTAATTAAACCAATTAAACCTTTTTTTAACCAATAAAAAAAATTCCCTCCGTCCGCCGAACGCCGTCTACACTTTTCCGGCAACTATAATAGCTACATTCTTGAAATTTTCATCAAAAATCAATCTCGGTCCTACGACGGCCAAAAATCTCGAACCTCATTGCTAGCAAAATTTTAAGGGTATTTTCGGGGGGTTTTGAGGGGAAGAAAACTCATATTTTCCAAGGTTTTTCAGAAATTTCGCATGGGGTATTTATAGCTCGTCAATTTTCGAAGATATAAAATTCATTCTATACTCGCTAGAATGTTCGTCAAACACAATTTTATTTTAATTTATCTCAATGAGAAAAGTAATAAAAATAAAAATGTAACATCTCTGTTTTGAAGTCGGTTAAAAACAACAAAAAGTTGCCGATTGTTACTTCTTTGCGTAGCCTGTGCAGCTAAAAACGGCATTTTTTTATATTTTTTATTTAAAAAAAATCTATCATCACTATTAAAAATCAGTAAGCAAATTATTATAAGGTCAACTTGACAATGAGTAGATTAATGTTTGCAGCTAAGGATAATGCTATCGAGTTTCAGCCGGTATTGAATAAATCGAGCTCGGCGGAGGTTCAGCTGAAATTCAAATATTGTACGTCGAAGTGTTCAACTTAGTTCGATATCATTCGAGCGGAATCGGTGCTCGGATTTCGGAGCTTTGAGGATACTAATGGCGGACTAATCGCGAGCGAAATACGCGGGTCATTTATGCGTTTTCGCTATTAATGAAAGGGACAGGAGGAGCTGAAATGAGGGTAAAGTTACAAGGGTGTAGCTTTGGCTGGTTGAGCTTGGGCTGATGGTCCCTTGGAGATTAATATACCTTAGATTAACTAATGCTAGGCTAGAGGAGCGGGAGAAGCTCGGTGTATTTATTATTCAAACGATCCGCTCCTCGAGTTTGTACGGTTTATTTATTTCCACAATAGCTCTCTGTTATCCTATTCAACGCGACCGCTTTGTTCGGTTAAAGACGCGCCACTGTAGTAGGATTTCTAAAAATATTCTCGGAGCCAAAAGCAGAGCTTAAGTTATCCGGATGAATTCTAGGCTATATCTTAGGCAAAAATGAATACAATGGAATGATTGATGACGTGATTTTTATCGTTTTCGGAAAATTAAAGTAACTTTTCCGTTTAAGATTTTCAATTTATTTTTTCTAAGATCGAATATAACAAATAATCGATTCATTCATTACCGAGAATTGAAAATTCATCGATAAAAAATTAACGTAGGCGAAATAAATCTATTGGATCGTTCCTGTGCATATTTTTGCGTCTAATCGATTGACAATAATTAAATTATCGCGGGAATATTTCATACATTCCCGTAGGTATAAATAGAAATACTCACTTTGGGCTTCCTTGTAGGTTCCACCAGCTAACACAGCCTGAAGGATGAGCCCAGCTCTCCTTTTAAGCATTCACAACTCTCTGCAACACGAAAGAAAATTGTTTCATTAGTAAACTCGAGTGAATCATTGGTACGTGATTAATTATATAATCGTGAAAAATATAATATAATTATAATCGTGAAAATGGCTCATAACGTGGAGGCACTGTATGTGACCCAATATACGAAAAATCTGGTGTTTTCTTGCGGTCCATAAAAGTCTCAAAAGCTAAAAAATGTCATAAGGCGGAAGTACTGTGTGTTTTCCAAACTATACAGAACAAGTTTTGTGAACGAGGTCAAAGTTGGTTATATTTAAAGCAAAGAGACCCAAAAACTACGAATAAAATAACTGAAAATGCGTTTTACGGGGAAGTACTGCGTGTGACACCAAAAATAAAAATGAAGCGATATTCAGCTGTCATACAGAAAAATTTAAAGCCCCCCAGCGTTCAAATATATTCATATTTGCGGTCTGTAAAAATCAAAATGTACCTAATATGCAAATAACGCAGAAGTATTGTATGTGACCCACTTGATAAAAATCAGACATCATTCAATCGCTAGCCCGAACATTTTAAGATCTTGAACGTTCAAATACATTGAGTTTTGCGGCCTGTATAAATTTAAATACAAAACAAGTGAAATCGTGAAAAAGGCTCATAACGAGGAGGTACTTTATGTGACCGAATATGCAAAAAATCTGGTGTTTTCTGCTTGCCATAACCGACATTTCAAACCCTCAAACGTAGGAAAATGTTGACTCTTAAAGCCTGTAAAAATCCAAACAGAAAAAACTTGAACCCTTATATTTCCAATGCACAGTGTGTTTTTCAAATTTTGAAGAAAAAAACTGATTTTGGTCATTCACGAGGAAAACATTTCCTGAAAACATCGTTGAATTTCATTCATTTTTCAGAAAGATATGGCCATTTATGTCATTTTCTGACCACGGACAGACACGGTCACTTGTTCAGAAAGTGATTCTGAGTAGGTATTGTACTATGAAAATTTCTTCCAACAGGACCTCGGTTCCCAATTCGACTTTTCAAACGATCTCAACACTTCCATAACATGGAAGTAATAAGAGGCAGTCCGATCGGACTTGAGGCTAATTTGGACGACAAGTGTACGAGTCAGAGGGAAGATGCTCTAAGTATTTTCACTTTTTCTCGGCAACCAGAAGGAATAAAATTTTTTCGAAAATTGGAGGTTGCTCCCGAAAAACAACCTAGACAAGGCATCATAACTAATTTTTCAAATTTTAAAATTAAAAAAAAATTTTTTTTTAATTATTTTTAATTGGGTACAGCCCGTGTGTGGGATATTATAGGGAATCGAAAAATTCAAGAATTGAAAAGATCGGATGAAAAATGGAGGCCTGAGACGAAATCTTCTATTTTAACTTCTCCGCAAAATATAATCTGGACAATTTTTCGAACTTAAGCTGATAGACACGTATTATTTCAAGCTAATAGCACCGTGTATTGAAAACGTGCTACGAATCGCCGAGGTCACTTTGAACGGCTTCGGTATTGAAATCCATATCCCGCATATTGGATGAAAACGTATTCACGTCAGCGGCAGGTATGAAAGCGCATAGGTTGTGATAGGTGGTCGCTAGCCGGGTTGAATAGCCACCGTTGGATTCTACGCATTTTACCGAGTGCGAGTGTTGGCCGAACGATAACCGCCTTTGGTTAAAAGAGACGGCCAGCGACAAAATGGAACATTTTCAACTATTTTCCACTTAAGATTAAACCAGTTGATTTTTATGAAATTCCCCCAGTTGAAGGATAAAATTAATTTTAAAATAAAATTATATTATAAAATGTATTTAAAATAAAATTCTATTATAAAATTTATTTAAAATAAAATTGTATTATAAAATTTATTTTACATAAAATTATATTATAAAATTTATTTAAAATAAAATTATATTAAAAAATTTATATAAAATAAAATTATATTATAAAATTTATTTATATTCCGATAGCCACGTTGCAAAAAACAGTATGTGAGTTTTCACAAAGTTTTCAGGTGAGCTAAAAAACTGCGCAATTTTGGGTCTTTGAAGTCGAGATTTTTGGTGCGATATTTTCGGCAATTACCGTTTTATTAAACTTCCGGGTCTCGTTTTCTTCAAAATAGATATGTTGAGCCTAATTTTAATATTTACAGGCATTTACACTAGTTATAATAACTGACAGGGTTTTAGCGCCATTGAGGTCGTAATAAAATGTCTTTCTTTGGATCAAATAAATTTAATTAAATATGAAGAAGTCACAGTTTGGAAAATACGATGTATTGTCTGAAAAAAAGAATTTTTTTTACTTAATTTACAGAAAACGAGATAATGATTAGGATTAGCTATACTGATTTTTAGTTCATTTTAGAGGTTGTAGAGCATAAAATCCAATAAAATGTCTTTCTTCGGATAGAATAAATTTAATTAAATATGAAGAAGTCACAATATAGCAAATTTGTGAGTATTGTCTGAAAAAAAGAAATTTTTTAAGCATTTATTAATTTTATCGCAGCTTTTGTGTCGAATTTGGAAGATTTTCAGAAATTTGACATGAGAGTATAACTTGAGAGTTTTTGGAGCTATAAAAACCGTTTTATTCTCGTTGGAATGGTCATTATACACTCTTCAGCTGTACTCATCTTTGACCTCGAATCGAAGAAATTACGCAAAGTGTGATTTGTCTAGAAGTATTCTTCGTGGGACCTCATTCGTCGATCGCAAAACCCTCGGAACGGGGGAGGGCATTCGACGGAAATCAGGTCAAGCGTTGGCCAAACTGACGTTGGCTGACGGAGGTGAGTTATTGGGTGCCTGGAGAGGCCACAAGTTGAAGCGTCCTCCATCGCAAGATGGACCGAGGTTCTAACAAACACGTCAGTTGCCCGAAACGACGGTTCACTCAGTGCTGACAAGTCGCCAGAACTTGAGCGGGATCGAGGCTATGTATATCGATGACTGCAGGACATGTTATAAAAATTTGACTGGTTTTCAGGGGAGAGAAAAAAAGGTTATAAATTATATTATTGATATACACATCATCAACTATCATTATCCTGAATTTGAGCGAAATCGAAATTAAAAAAAAAATGATTGTACAGTGGTTTCTTATTATTTCGCTTCAATAATGATTTAAGAAGACTATCCATTTGTGATTTTAATATCCACAGTATTCCAGTGGAATTGGTAGCACAAGAAATTACTCTGTACAAATTTAAAGAAAAACTAAAAAATTACTATAATGATAAGATACATTGCAGAAGGGAAATAATAACTTAGTTGAAATGATGATTTAGATATGTAAATCTATTAAGAATTAAGTTACTTAAGATGGCTAATCAATTTATTATTAATGGTGGTATTCTGAGATTTGTAGAAGGTTTTTGAAATGTTTAATTTACAGTTCATATATTACAAATAGAAAGAACGAAGTGGTGTGGCTCCGGCTCTTAGCACGAGTAAATTTTTACTCATAAAGAGCCGTAGCATTAACTGTATATTATTACATGTATTTCTAAAATGTGAAATTTCAAAATAAATGCATTAAAAAAAATTGTAATTTTTATCATTTTTATTTTTCTTAATTTCCTAATTAAGAGCTAAAGTTATTGCCTAACGATATAGCTGGAGAGAGTGTTTGACGTATAAAAATTCCTTCCAAATTCACCTCCGTTTCGAATTCGACTTTTCGGACGATCGCAATACTTCCATTTACTACGAAAACATGGAAGTAATAATCCAGATACTTGGGAGAATGTTGAACGAGCACCAAAATATTATTCAATATTGGTTTATTATTCGGCAAGCTAATTCGTTGAGATAAGCGAAGAGAATCTTTTCAAAATTAAGAAAATACATCGGATCTAGATAGGATTAGAATAGTGAAGTTTCTATTGAACTCTCACTCGTGTTTCTCGTCGTACGACTAGCGCAAACAAGTTTTTGCAGGTTGACCTGACACGCCGACGAACGGTCAAGCGAAACAATGGATTTGCGATAAAAGAGGCAACAGTTGCTCCTGCGGTTGCAACTGAGGTTGGAAAACGATTCATTTAAAGCTTGACACTGGACCAGTCTGCAAATAATGCTTTACATTACCTTGCTTGCGATCGCTAATTGACAGAATTACTATTCAATTAGCAACAGGCAATTTCTCTATTGCTGATGATCGTTTTACAGGGGAAAAGCACCTAAAAACGCTGCAAACAGCGCTGCGTACAGTGCTTTATTATTCCTTCGCTTCAATAATAATTTAAGAAGACTACCCCTTTGTGATTGTAATTATTCCGAACATTTATAAACGTTGAACGAAAAACAGTTGGTAACTAAGAGAATTATTACGTATATGAGAATAAAAATCCGTAGCAACTATTGTAATTTTAATCATTTTTATTTTTCATAATTTCTTAATTAAACGCTAATCTTATTGCCTAACGATACAGCTGGAAAGAGTGTTTGACAGCCATTCCAATGAGTATAGAACGATTTTTATAGCTCCAAGAACTCTCGAGTTATGTCAAATTTCTGAGATTCTCCCAAATTCGGCACAAAAGCTGCGATAACTCGAGAACCAATAAATCTATCGACCCCGCGATGGTCTCATTCGATTCAGCGTCCAAAAATCTATATAATTTGATACCAAATACACATATTTTTCCGAAAAACCCTGGAAAATATTAATTTTCTCCCCCTCAAAACTCCCCAAAAATACCATAAATAAATTGAGCTGGCGATGTGGTTCAAGAATTGGGCCGTCGTAGGACCGAGATTGATTTTTGGTGAACATTTCAATAATTTAGCCGTTATAGTTTGGCCGGAAAACTGCTAACGGCGGACAGACAGAATTTTATTTATTGGATATTAGGATTCTACATGCCTTGAAACGTAAAACATCAAATTTTGAGGGGGTTAGAAAATTTTTTTTCTTGGGCGATTAAAATGGTTTATTATTGAATAATAAACCAAAGATTCAGTGATCAACTTCGCATTTGTGTTGCTTTAAAATTGAAACAAACGTGTTCTATATGACAGATGAATATCGCTTCATTTTTATTATTGGGGTCATACTCAGTACATCTTCGTAAAAGCGAATTTTAAGTCATTTTATTCGAGCGCTTTTGAAATTGTCGGGTCTCTATGCTTTAAATATGACCCAATTCGACCACGTTCACCAAACTTGTTATGTATAGTTTTGATCACATACCGTGCTTCCGCCTTATGCGGTTTATTTGGTATTTAGATTTTTACAGGCCGTAAAAAAAGCATGTCTTTGGAGCTGGAGGTTCATACAAAATTATCCCATTTCACAAAAATTGGTTTGAATCGTTATGTTAGGCTCACATACTAGACTTCCGCATTATTAACCTAAATGGTGCATTTTTCTATTTTTGGGTTCTCTAGCTGGTTTTTCAGTCACAGTTGTAGAATAATAATGTAGCACCCTTAGTAGGAGCTTTCTCGATTTTATAATTGCTTTTTCCAGTTACCGACTAAAACATAGAAGTAATTAATTTTTATTTTATTTTTTATTTTATTTATTTTTTTTTTTATAACCGTAAAGATCAAACGGTTATTGATCGAGGTAAAAAAATATTATACGCCCACTCACGTTCAACTAATTAGCCGATGAAACAAAGGCTCAAATTCAGTCCGAACGAGTGAAAATTTTTCTTTTGGGCGTTTTTTATTCCTCTCCAGGCTATCAATCTCGTTTTTTTTCTCTCAGCGTTTGAACGCAGCTGCTGCTGATGACGATGGAAATAGGCGGCTATTTTTTATTTCATTCGTCTACCTTCCAAACGCCGAGGCGGAGGATGAAATATTTCGTTAGCGCTTTAAGTGCCCGACTTCGAAGCCTTTGTGAAAAGAAGTCGTACCAACCGCCTTTATAGAGCTTTTCCTCGAAGATTTTTATTTTTCAACTATCGTAAATCACGGTTTCTTGGTCGCGCTATTTCTCGCGGCGAAAAATTCCCCCTAGGAATTAATTTCCAGCTCGAAAAATTTCTGACCTGCGATGATAATTCGATGAATTGCAGGATGATAATCTCTGCGATTCGTTGCACGTAACGGCAATTTTAGCATTTAGAGTCTCATTTCGTTCACGCGGACAACAGTAGCTAAGAAGTTATGATTGCCCCCCGCTTCGTCCGATAGATCCGCGCAAATGAATTTATTCATGAGACCTTTCCCGAAAGAACGGGCCAAGTTCTTCGAGTTCGAACGTGCGGAGAGGAGGAGGAAAATGCGGCGTCAAAAAACGAATAAATTGCCGGATTATGCGAATGTCAACACTGAGCAATCTTGCAACTTGTACTTCGGTAACTTCTTGGTCGTCAGTCTAGTCTATGATTATCTCCTTGTCAAACTGGTAGCAGAATAGGAAACGGGATTGTTTCTTACGATTTACATTCGGCCATTTTCTTCGGCGAAGAAATCATCACGAAGCTGAAAAATTCTCCTTGTCTACATTTTCAGTGAATTGGCGATTTTTCACATTAAAACCGCGAGGGTGTAGTTGGCCACCAGAATTTCCCAGATCACACTTCACGATCATTTTAATACGTTTTGAAATAACTGGTCAATATTATAAAACGTTGGTTACATTTTTTTTTCAAGTTTACATATATCGTCTCTTTTCCTGTCCTCACTTATGTTCTTGCGCCAGTTCCTGTTCCTCTTTCCCTGATCCTTCTCCAGTGCCAGTTCCTTCTCCCCGTCCCTGTTTTAGTTCCGGTATTAGTTCCTGCTCTGTTCCAGTTCTTAGCCTGAACCAGGGTATGTACCTATCCAGTTCCATTTTCCGCTCCTGTTCCTGTCTCTATTCCAGTTCCTCTTCCTATTCATGTCTCCGTTCCAGTTCCTTTCCTATCCAGTTCCAGTTTCAGTTCCTGTTCCTGCCTCTGTTCCAGTTCCTGTTCCTTTTCCTGTCTCTGTTCCAGTTCCTTTTCCTGTTCTGGTGTCTGTTCCAGTTCCTTTTCCTGTTCTGGTGACTGTTCCAGTTCTTTTCCTGTTCCTGTTTCTGATCCAGTTCTCCTTCCTGTTCCGGTTGCAGTTCCAGTTCCTTTTCCTGTTCCGGTCTCTGTTCCAGTTCCCTATCCTGTTCCAGTCTCTGTTCCAGTTCCCTATCCTGTTCCAGTCTCTGTTCCAGTTCCCTTTCCTGTTCCTGTCTCTGTTCCAGTTCCATTTCCTGTCTCTGTTCCAGTTCCTCTTCCTATCCAGTTCCAGTTTCTGCTCCTGTTCCTTTCTCTACTCACGTTCCTCTTCCTATTTCAGTTCCTGTTCCTGCTCCTTTTTCTGTTTCAGTTCCTGTTTTGCTCCTGTTTACGTTCCAGTTCTATTCCTGTTCCTGTCTCTGTTCCAGTTCCTTTCTTGTTCCTGTCCCGGTTCCAGTTCCTGTTCCTTTTCTAGTTCGTGTTCCTTTTCTAGTTCTTCGCTTGGTAGTCGTCGCATTTATCGTAGTAGAGGGGTTGTGAGGGGGAGAAAAACTAGGCGACTTATTCTCCAGATTTTTAATGGCTGGCCGAGCACTTTCGCCCATTCGGGCATCTTCAGGGCGACGTGGAACCATGAGGTCCACGTCGCCCTGAAGATGCCCGAATGGGCGAAAATGCTCGGCCAGCCATTAAAAATCTGGAGAATAAGTCGCCTAGTTTTTCTCCCCCTCACAACCCCTCTACTTTTCTAGTTCGTAACCTCACCGTGTTCGTATCCATTTTGCTGTTCCTAATCCAGTTCTTGCTCCTGTTTCAGTTCTATCCCTCACCCTTCTCATGTTTACTCCTGCTCCTGTTCCTGTTTCGATTCCTGCTCCAAGAGGGAGATGGAATTGGAACTAGAGCAGGCTCAGGAGGAACATGAACTAGAGAAAGAAAATTAACAGGAACTGGAACGAGAGCAGAGTCTGAAACTGGAACAAGAACTGGATCAGCAACAAGAACAGGAACTGGGACAGAGACGTGGTGAGGAACAGGAACTAGAACAGGTTTGTGTGTATCCTATTCCAATTCTCTGCTCCAGCTCTTGTTCCAGTTCGCGACTCTGCTCCCGTTCTTGTTCCTGTTCCTATTCTTTCTCTAGTTCCTGTTCATCTTGAGCCTGCTCTAACTCCAGTTCATTCACCCTGTTCTAGTACCGGTACAAGTTCCTGATCCTGTCCCTCATCCTGTTCTCGTTCGAGGTCCTGTCCTTTCATTGTTATCGGTTCTTACTAGTAAAAACGTCAAACTTTGAACCGGCCTTTGCTCTCCCATATCGATCGAATTGTATATTCTAGGTTTTTAATCGACTTGAAGTTTAATCTTCCTCAATTTTCCTCATGATACGCATTTTGTTCAATTGCGTCGTTCTGAATTTGAAGTCATAGATTGAAAAAAAATTTAAAAAAAAAAAGTTGAAAAGTCCAAAAATGACATGGTTTTTTTTTTACTCTCAAGAGTTTAGCGCATGTGGCAGGGTGATGTATTAAGATGATTTCTGGGTTAGGCTTTATTTTATCGATTTTAATTGGAACATACGACGAATGAAAATAATCAATTTGAAAAATTAAAATTATTCAGCCCGCAGAAAGAAGAATTGGCGTTTCATGGGAAAAATAATGCCGACCTAGAGAGAGATATTTTTATTTTCACGTCTCCCCGTAGAAAAAGAATATTACGCAGTTCAAAAGAATCGCGACTTCCTATTAAACCCTGAAAAATGTTCGTTTTTTTTTCTCAATTGAACGTGACTAAACTTGTCTATCGCTCGAGGTTCGGATGAAAAAGCGACACAATATCGTTCGTATGCGAGCGAACGCTTCGGCGATAGTGAAGAATTCGGCAGGGGCGATTGGTGATTTAATTGGAGCGTCACTGTGCCGATTCTCTTCGATCTGGGAGACCTCGTATGAAGCGTGACGTTCTATTCCTCTCACGTTTGATGGTTGTACTTTGATGTATCGAAGCCGAAGGCGAACCTTTGATCATCAAGTCCCAAAGGAATCGACCTAACTTGTTCGCCATTCTCGCCATCGACTAATCTTCAGCTTTTGGCCCGTTTCAATACCCTAAGGTAGTTATTAGTGTATGATAGTGAAGTTTTTCCTTATCCGCTACTTATTTCATCGGAGGAGATTTTAAAATTGCTTTCAGCCCTGATGATATTTTTCTTTGATTTTTATTTATTGAATTCTTCTGAGCGAGGGATCGCGCCAAACTTATAACGTTCGATTTCGAGCTCATGCTGACTCGGAGTGTAGTTAACTCGAGTCGCAGGGAGGTCTCAAACACCATTCGATTCAGCGTTGAAAATGGCAAAAAAAAGGGAAAATACGTGAATGGCGACCCAAGAAACTCGATTTTTCAAAGGAAACCATCGTTTTTTGTAGCGAAATGTCATTTTCTTCTTTAAATTCGAGTGTACATTTATTCCGACCGCCGTTGGTAAAGATGGCAGTTTGAACAAACTTTCGAGCTTACAGCAGAAAAGAAAAACGTAAAAATAATAGGCACCACTGGCAATTGGAAAAATATAAAATTTCCCGAGATTTGACAAATTTTGCTTTTTCGACGGATTTCGCAAGCTGAAGACGTTAGATTTTTATTTTTTTCCACACACCGTACTTCCGTGTTATAAGCTTTTTTGTGGTCATCTTCTACTGGCAGCAAAAATCAATATATTTGAACGCTGGTGGCTTTTAAATTTTTCTAACAACGCCGACGCTGGGGGAAAAACGCTGCAAATGATCGTATAGTGGTTTATTATTCCTTCGCTTCAATAATGATTTAAGAAGATTATCCATTTGAGATTTTTATTATTCCGAACATTTGTTAACGTTCGCACCGAAAAACAGATGGTAATTATAGGGGAAAACTCTGTAGCAACTATTGTAATTTTAATAATTTTTATTTTTCTCAATTTCCAAATTAAAATCGGAATTTTTCGCCTGACGGTATAGCTGAAGAGAGTGTTAGACAAGCAACGAGTATAGGACGATTTTTGTAGCTAGCTCCAAGAGCTCTCGAGAGCCGAATTTCTGAAAAGGTCCCAAATTCAACACAAAAGCTAGCATAATTCGGGAACCAAAAAAACTATCGACACCTCGATGGTCTCATTCGATTCAGCGTCCAAAAATCTGTAGAAATTGATACCAAATACAGCTTTTTCTGAAAAACCTTGAAAAACTATAAGAGCTACATTCCTGATATTTTCACCAAAAAATCAATCTTGGTCTGGCAATGGCCCAATTCTTTAGCCAAATCGCTACCTCAATTTTAAGGATATTTTTGGGCGGTTTTGAGGGGGTGAAATTCATAGTTTTTAAAGTTTTTCAGAAAACGGTATATTTAGTATCTATTTCCATAGATTTTTGGACGCTGAATCGAATGAGACCATCGCTGATCCGATAGCTTCATTGGTTTTCGAGTTATCGAAGCTTTCCTGTTGAATTTGGGAGCTTTCTGAAAATCTTCATGAGGGTATAACTCGAGAGTTCTTGGAGCTATAAAAATCCTTCTATACTCGTTAAAATGCTTGTCGAACACTCTCTTCAACTATACTGTAAGGCGATAAATTCAGATTTTAATTTGGGAATTAAGGAAAATAAAAATGACTAAAAATACCAATCGCGGAGTTTTTCCCTATAATTACCAATCTGTCGGCTCTGGGAAGGTTCACAAGTTCGGAATAATTGCTCTCAACAATTGATAGTCTTTTTAAATAATTATTGAAGCGAAAAAATAATAAACCGGTGTAGAATCATTATTTGTCCCAGGATAAAATGCTTTTAGCCGAGCGATCGCAAGAGTAAAAACGTTTCGTTCCGATTATTGTCGCTATTGTCAATGGAGATGGAGTATTTTTCTGGCATTTCGATTCCGATTGATCAGCGAATGAATTTCGACTCTCATTAGTCGCGGAGCTTGAGCTCGAAATGAAGTTCTTCTATTGCCAAAAGCGGGATATCGGCTCAGTAAACCGAGCTCGGCGAAGAGATAGATGGATTATGGCATTTAGATCGCCCAAAGGATGAATCGGGCGGATTGAATGGCCGCGTATAGATGGTCGGGAGGAAAAGAGAAATAAATCGTAATATGCGCTGACGGGCGATAAATCCATTTTGACGAATTCCTTCTTCAACTCCCGCCGGCTAACTTTTCAAGGGCTCTTCGGACCAATTATTTGAAACAGAACCTGAGATCCGATTATAAGTCGTAATGGATCTCCGGCCGAAGTTTTGCCAAACATCAAAGCGAAAATTGGAGCTATCGTTTCTCACTGCTTTCGCACTCGATCGAGCTATCAATTTAAAGTTTAAAAATTTTGCGGTCTAAAAATTGTTTACAGCTATTTTAGCATTTAAAAGGTTGATCAATTTAGTTCCTAATAGGCTCGGTCTGGTGTCGAATATTGGAGAAGAAGCCACCTGTTGTAGTTGACTCTCTTCATAGATAAACTGCTGCGTGAAGTTGAGAGATGAAGGTAATCAAAACTGCGAGCCGATTATATCAGGATTCGATTTCAGCGATGGTGCTAGCTACTTTAAACGCCGAAGATGGTTATTCGCTTGACCTAAAAATATCAAAACCAGTATTTTTTTAAAAAATCAACTTTTTACTCGTCACGTTGCACTTTATCGGATCGTTCGGGTTTTTTGAAGCCGAACTGTGAACAGTAGCACAGAACGGTCTCGCTAATTTTTTGAAAAACTCACTTTTTTGATATTTTGGTTTATTATTCAATAATAAACTATTGTAATAATAATTAATATAATTATAATAATATAATTTTCTAGCCCCCTTCCAAATGCGATGATACAAGTATAAAACGATTTTTATAGCTCCAATAAGATCTCTCGAGTTATACAATCATGCCAAATTTCCGAAAAACTCCCAAATTCAACGCACATGCTGCGATAAATCGAGAACCAATAAAGCTATCGACCCCGCAATGGTCTCATTCGATTCAGTGTCTAAAAATCTATGGAAATTGATAACAAATACGCCTTTTTCTGGAAAACAGAGGAAAATACGAATTTTCTCTCCCCAAAAATATCCTTAAAATTGAAGCAGCGAGTAGGTTGAAGAATTGGACCATTGTGAGACCAAGATTGATTTTTGGTGAAAATTACATAAATTTAGCTTTTATGGTTTCGTCAGAAAAGTGTTGACAGGAGAAGGACAGAATGGTTTTCCTGGAAATTCAGTTTTTCTACGACTTGAGATAGCGGGATTTTTGTGTAGTAAATTTTCTAGAAAGTTTTTGGCAGATAAATTTTGATCGGTCGTATTTACGATTCTCCAAAATCGAAACTCGAAAAAATCCGATTAGAAAAATCGTTAAGCTTCGTAATATTGTTACGATAACAGGGAAATATTTCTCTCATTTTTTAACAGTAGATTATCCTTTAACCCTAATATTTATGAAGTTTATGGTTAAACTTTAAGGTTTGTAGGTTTTACAATATATTTAAATACAAAGACTAGTTTTTAGCCGTGAAAAAATATTTTTGAAGTCATTCTATTCAAAATGTACCGTAATATACACAATATACTATAACGAAAATACTCTCTAACCAATCAATTAACGGAGCATAAACTATAAGTCTCTAGAGTCGGGGAGGTGAAAAATTCGTTAAAAATCAATCGTAGAACAAAGACTTTTTTGAGTTTATTTATCGATGTACAGAACGCTTAAAACTAATATAAACCCAACAGAACTTCCCCCTTCAAGTGGCTATGAGTTTCGAGAGGCTCTCCAAGATGGCAATACTACAAGCATGAATGCAAAACCAGCATTCGACTTCTTTTTTTCTAGAAAAGTTTTTCCCAAGTTTTTCCAAGAAAACACCGTTCGGACTATTCTGTGTCCGTTAAAAAGCTGTTAGCTCATACAACTCAAGTTTGCGCTTTAGCATTTACCTGCAGCGGTGGCTATCATCAGTTATTTGCACGGGAGAAGCTGGTGGTCTATTTGTCATCCGTTGTAACGGACCTGGCGGTGACGTTTTTATAATGAAGAGCAATGGCACCCGTGTGACGCTGTAAATAAGGCGATGACCTGGTATTTGGGCTCAGGTGGAGCCTAAGGACCGTTCGGCGTTGAACATCTCTTGAAACAACTTTGACGTTTAACGTCTGTTGAACCGAATTTGACGTTGAACACCCATTGAACAAAATTTGGCGTGGAACGTTAAACCAAGTTCGGAGTTGAGCGCCCGTTAAACCAAATTCGGAGTTGAGCGCCCGTTAAACCAAGTTCGGAGTTGAGCGCCCGTGTAAACCAAGTTCGGAGTTGAGCGCCCATTAAACCAAGTTCGGAGTTGAGCGCCCGGTAAACCAAGTTCGGAGTTGAGCGCCTGTTAAACCGAGTTCGGAGTTGAGCGCCAGTTAAACGAAGTTTGGAGGTGAGCGTCCGTTGAACCAAGTTCGGAGTTGAGCGCCCGTTAAACCGAGTTTGGAGTTGAGCGCCAGTTTAACCAAGTTTCGAGGTGAGCGCCCGTTAAACCAAGTTCGGAGTTGAGCACTTGTTAAACCAAGTTCGGAGTTGAGCACCGGTAAAACCTAGTTCGGAGTTGAGCGCCTGTTAAACCAAGTTCGGAGTTGAGCGCCCGTTAAACCGAGTTCGGAGTTGAGCGCCAGTTAAACGAAGTTTGGAGGTGAGCGTCCGTTGAACCAAGTTCGGAGTTGAGCGCCCGTTAAACCGAGTTCGGAGTTGAGCGCCAGTTTAACCAAGTTTCGAGGTGAGCGCCCGTTAAACCAAGTTTGGAGTTGAGCACTTGTTAAACCAAGTTCGGAGTTGAGCACTTGTTAAACCAAGTTCGGAGTTGAGCACCGGTAAAACCTAGTTCGGAGTTGAGCGCCTGTTAAACCATGTTCGGAGTCAAACGCCCGTTAAACGAAGTTTGGACTTGTGCACTCGTTAAAGTACGAAGTTCGGAGTTTAGCGCTGGTTAAACCAAGCTCGGAGTTGCACGCCTGGTAAACCAAGTTCAGAGTTGAGCGCCCGTTAAACCAAGTTCGGAGTTGAGCGCCCGTTAGAGCAAGTTCTGAGACCAAGTTTGATTTTTTGGTGAAAATTTCAAGAATTTAGCTTTTATAGTTTCGTCAGAAAAGTTTTGACGGAGGACGGACAGAATTTTTTAATTGGATAATCGGATTCTACATGCCTTGAAACGTAAAACATTACATTTTGAGGGGAGGGGGTAGAAAAAAATTTTCTTAGGCGATTACGATGGTTTATTATTGTATAGTAAAGCAAAATGAAGGAACTCAACACACTGAGTGTCTGCAATATCAAAACGAAAAGCATGGGAGGATTCTCTTCGGTGGACTGCAAAGTATCATCCTTACCACCGAGAAAATCCTTCTCTTGTTCCCTAATTCTTTCCCTAAATTTCCAACCAGTTTGAGCACTATATAATCAATGAGTGCCTCGCTTCTTCAGTTTGACACCTTTCCAGAGCATGCGCAAAACGCAGTAATCATCCAACCTTTGTTGGTTTAAATGAAATCGCTAACCATCCACCTTTCGAGTCGTATTAGACTCTTACACTGGAAGATTAACGAACCCATTAAAACGGACGTAATACTGATCAAAAGAAACAAGGTCGAAAAACCAGTCGGTTTACGCGAAGCTTCGTGTGTCGACAAAAAAGCCTTTGGCCTTTGCCCAGCGGCGATAAATCTTCGCCGATACTCTTGGGTATTCTCGATTTTCAACCTCACATCGTTGCTATTAGTTTGGGCTGGCGAAAAAATCGAAGTGACTAATATCTAGTTAGTTGCTCGGATAGAGAAACGACGAAGGGCCGAGCAAATTTTTCGCAGTTAAAATCGTTTGTTATTTGTTTATTCATGAACCTCAGTTCCGCTCAAGGAAGTTTTCAATGTGAGGCGAGGTCACGAGGGTGGCGAATAGGGAGAAAAAGGATACTGGAAGTTTAAATGAAAGAAAAATCCGGGCCAAAACAAAACGATGTTACGGTGTTAGTTTTTAACTTACTACGTTGGGCTTCTCGACTCCGAATAGTTCAGTGAATAAACGGAGGATTATAACCAGAAAACGTTCCTCTCAAGTTTAATTATAATTGTTGCAGGATCGAAGGTTCCATAATCAAATCAAGAGGACCGAATGGTTGACCTTGGTGTCCTATGCGACGAACGGCTGACCTTCTCTGGTCACATCGAGGAGCTGGCCGGAAGGGCGATGCGTTCGTTGGGGTTTCTTAAGAGGAATACAAGGGAGTTCACAAATGTCGATGCAATCATTTGTCTCTACAAAGCCCTTGTATTGCCGATTCTGGAATACGCCTCGACGATATGGTCCCCTGTTTACGCCATCCACAAATACCGGCTGGAGCGTGTCCACAGGAGGTTTCTTCGTTATGTGGCGTACAAGATGGGGATACCTTCTGACTCTAACTTCCTCTTCATCCACCTCATTTCATTGAATTTTCTTCAATTAGTTATCCGTTTCTTCTCTTGTAATCAGATCAAAATTGAAATACTTTTTTTTTTGTTCCCCTGGTTAGAATGACTTATTATGTAAAAAAATGTGAATTGGGCTTGCTCGTAAATATACAAATAAATAAATAAGAGGTTCATAATCAAGATTCATAATCAAATTATTATAGGTTTTACGCAATTTTCGTTAAGAGTTCTATTTATTGTAATTACTCCTTCTAGTTTATCAGGAACTTACGATCGTAAAATTGCATAATATGCAAATGAGAAATATTAGAAGTGAGTTTGCGAGAACCCGTTAAAATAAAAAAAAATTTATGATTGAATATATTTTGTTATTTACAATTAACTTTGAAAAAAATTACATAATTATGCTTGTATGTGTATGTGTGCGTGTGGTTACATTTATACGAAACATGGTTCAAATATTATTTAGATGCACTGCTGTGTTAAAAAAAGGTTTTAATATACAGAAAACAAAAAACTTTAACCCACGCGGCGCTCCAGGGCTGAATTAAAAAAACGCATTTAATTCTAATCATCTTACATTTACCCCCACTCCTACCCACTGCTCGTAAATGTTTTTTGATACATTTGTATTAAATAAAATTAAATTTTCTACAGCTTTCATTCAACAAACGTTTTGCTGAGATCTAGTCTTCCCCATGTTTTTGCGATGAGAATTGGAGCGAAAGTGGTAAATTAGACAAACCACAAATTTTCGCCCTTTTTCGCCTTCTCGTAGCTCGAATACCTTTGGACGTACAAAAAAACCTATTCTTGTCAAATTGTTTAAAACTTAGTAATCTATATTTTTATAAATCGGCATATTCTCTAACAAATGAACTGGGAATGAGCTAGAGGTCAAAAAGTGAAAAAGTGCCGATTTTCGACAGTTTTTTCAAGACGGCGGACGAAGAAGGATTAGTGGGGATGACGGAAACTTGGATTATGCTCGTTGGAATGTTCGTCAAACATTCTCTTCAGTTGTATAGTTTCAATGAAATAACTAATTATGAAAAAATACCAAAAATATCTTAAAAAAAAAATAAATAAATAAATAAATAAATAAATAAAAAACTAAATAAAAAATATATATATTTAATATTATTTAGTATTCACGGTATTCCACGGGGTTTTCTCTTCGCGGTGTCGTGTTTTCCCCTTTTTTCGGTAGTATTTTATTTAGTATTTATTTTTTATTATTAATTAATTTTTTTTTTAGAATATTTAAAAATGACGATTTTCACCAAGGAATTTGCCCCTATAGTCACCAATATGTTGTTAAGGGCTAGGTAAAAAAGTTTACAAGGCTTAGGGTTATTTTTGAGGTGGAAGCTTCCTGGCCCCATAACCCTGAGGCCTGTGGATCGGAATCACGCTCTGCTACCAAATGATTTCATCAAGAAAGTTTAAATGATTATTTCCGATTTGTTCGTGAAGCCTCCAGGTGAGTGCAGCTTTCCCGTTTATTTTAACTTTTTACGTTGAGAGGTCACGACGAGTCTTTTCTTACATTTGAACAGAGGTCATTTCCGTTTTTCGTTTAGTTGTAACTATTGACAATAAACTCTCTGGAACAATTTTCTGTTTTATTTTCATTATTTTATTTTTAGCAGCATCGAAGGACTGCTAGGACACTTTCTCTTCATTATTAGTTGGAATTCGCCAAATAGTGTGAAAACAGATGTCAGATATAATTTCTTCTTACGAAATTATCTGGCTGAATTTTCTCCTCTGAATAAGCATTCCCACCTTACACTCTGTATTTTGAGACAGCTGCAATATTATTCAGAAGTTCTTCCATGTTGATCAGTCCGCGGATTGGTTTGAAAGCATCCTTCCATTAGCTGGCCAAACACGCATATTTTTTCCCTTGGAGAATCACTGCGCGTGGAAATGTGACTGGAAACCACCAAACGGAAAATTCTTGAGCGAAACTGTGGTGGGAGAAATGTTCGTTTTCCTCCATTAGGCTCAGTAAGTAAACCACAAATTTCCACATTTAGGAGCTGCGTCACAATAGTTTACTCCGAAAGTATGAAAATCGAAAAAATTCAAAAAATATTATTAATCGTTAGGATTTGATTGTTTTCACTTTAATTTCCTGCAGGGTTCATTAATTAATCAAATTTGAACAGTACTGAAAGTATTTGCAACGGATTTTCAAAGTTGGAAAACATGAAAACGTGTAGTATTGAAATTAGCAAAAACTGATAATTGTCGTCAAATTTCCGCCTTTTGGACGTCAAATTCGGATTCAGCGTTGAATTTCCTATAAGAATAGCTATCCAAGTTGCTTAGTAACGAAAATTTAATTTTTCACTCTTACCGAGCTCGATATTTCGGCCGGTGAAAAAATCGATTTACAGTAAATAATTTCTGTGGCGCTGTTTAAATGTTTTTCACCAAATTTTTTGCTATGTACGTGTGTAAGGCGTTCAAATGAAGACTCCTGCATAATAAAACAATTGATTCACATGAATTTTGGCCCCGAAAATCACGGTTAAAGTCCGATTTTCGAGCTTTCAAAAACCGATTTTTTTGGACCACTTGCAGATTTTTCCGAGAAATAAAAAAAATCACAAAAATACATCTTGGTAAGACACAACTTTCCTGAAAATTTCAGATTTTTATCTGTATTGAAAGACGAGTAAAAATTCGTTGAATGGTCGGTTGAAAAAAATCGCAGGGGGACCCCTTGGATTTTTCGCGAAAAATTTTTTGAAATAGATTTCGCTCAAATTCAGCATAATGATAGTTGATGATGTGTATATCAATAATATATGGTTCATTCTTTGTTTCATTTGCACTAAATAGATGAAAAGAACGTTTAAAGTTGAAAAATGTGATTTTTTCGTTATATTCTACAAATATTGTTGAATAACGCAAAAACGGTTGAAAAATGAATGGGTACATTACATTGGGAAAATGTGGACAATTAAATTACCTATCTTTTGGTATATTCAAACATCAGAATTGACGAATTTTCGTTACAGTTACCCTCTGTGCAAGTTACGAATCTTGGAAAACTTAAAAGTTGAAACGTCTACCTCGGCTAAAACTGGGCAAGTTGAAAAGCCCAATGCTTTATGATACAAAGTACATGAAAACAGCTCCACCTACATACCAAATTATAGCAACTACTAACAATAATATCTATAGATTCCCGCTCTCCATACACAAATAATAAACTACTAATAATAATATAGGGGCGGAGCCCCCCCCCCTCTTCTACGACAAGGGGTTGTGCGGCGAAGCCGCCAGGGGCGCTCAGCCCCTAGTCTGCTTATAAGGACGCAAGACAGCATTGTGTAGTTAAATGAAAATACTTTTCATTTATGGACGTTCCGCCGTCTAAGGTCACCGAGAGAAGTGATTACTTTTTTCTTTTTTTTTACAGTCCAAGAGCCCGTTCGAGCCATAAAAATGTTTACAATCCTTCAGACAACTCCAAGTGTGCCATAATCATACTTGGAGCCGATAGGTTGTAAAAAGTTGTACTAATTGGACTTTTCAAGTTTCAAGAGCGCGTGTTCAAAGTTGTCCGACAATGTTGAAGGGATCAATCTCTCGGCAAGGTTTCGCCTTGTTTCTAGGTCGTTTAACCAATAATTTTCCCGTAAAGCAAGCCTCTGAGGAGCTTTCAAAGCAAGTTTTGCTGAATGCCGAGCGAATGAGGGGAACACACGTCGGGAAATAATTACTTCGAGACGCAGAGGTTGTATAGACGGCGGCCGATAATTCGTACGGATAAAATACAAAACATTTTAAAATTAAAAAAAAATTATTTTCTTTTTTTTTAGTTTCAGCGTCCAAAAATCTATAGGATCTACCAAATACACCTTTTCCTAAGAAACCTTGGAAAATACGAATTTTCTCCTCCTCGAAACCCCCCAAAAATACCCTTAAAGTTGAGCTAGCAATGTGATTCAAGAATTGGGCCGTTGTGATGCCGAGATTGATTTTTGATGAAAATTTCAAAAATGTAGCTATTATAGTTTGGCCGGAAAAGTGTAGACGGCGTACTGCGTACGGCGGACAGACAGAGTTTTCTTTATTGGATATTCGTATTCTACATGCCTTGAAACGTAAAACATCAAATTTTGAGGGGGTTAGGAAAAAATTTTCTTGGGCGAGTACAATGGTTTATTATTGAATAATAAACCAAAATGTGCGATGAATTTCCCTTTGAAAAAAAAACTTATTTGCAAGTGTCAGAACATTACGCAATAAGAGCTGTATTTTCTATTGCCCACGGATTGAGGTAGATGGTGAAATTTAAAGCTGTTAGGTTACAATTACAACAAACAAATACATTCTTAGTCACACGTAAAAAATTCGCGTTTTTTTTTTTTTTGTTGTAGTTTTTTTTTGTTGTAATTTTTTTTTTTTTAATGAAAGGGTAAAATATACCCGTTTATATATCCTTAGCTTCGGCGAAATACCTACAAAGGGAAATTAGTGTTGAGCCAAGTATTAAGGATTGTGAGCATCTAAAAGTGGATTCGACTTATCGTTCAAAAATAGAAAATTGAACAATTCTCATCAGCTGAAAAAATATTATTTAAAAAAATGAAAAAATTAAAGAATTACCGTGAACGAAAAAATAAGGCGTTAATAACTGCTTCTTTTTATCATGCGAGATTCACTCGCATACCAAACAGTTTTGGCACTTATTTATTCCGCAGACGCTCATCGAATACATTGTATTTTTTCCGACACGAAAACCAGAAATCTACTGCTAAACAAAGCAGAAAAAACACGTAGACGCCGGCTTTCATCAACATCGATAATGGTAAAAACGATGAAATTATTAATAGAACAAAACCTACGAAATTGGTCGAAGAATGGTTTAAAAAATATCCGAAGATTGATTTAGAAAATTGCCGAAATTCGGTCTCACCTGAGGGCTTTCTTGAGGTCAGGAAGAAGGAAGAGAAGAGTTTAAATAGGAAGT
Organism: Tupiocoris notatus; assembly: GCA_037159825.1. Taxonomy (NCBI): domain Eukaryota; kingdom Metazoa; phylum Arthropoda; class Insecta; order Hemiptera; family Miridae; genus Tupiocoris; species Tupiocoris notatus. Next base: position 663,536 of record JASJUZ010000052.1, read on the forward strand.
TCGACAGAGTCAGGTCACTTCAGTGTCTGTCCGAATTTTGTAACGCACTTCACTCGCAAACTACCGATCGCGCCACGCAAATACCGAACTCGATCGAACTCGATTTCCACTTGATTAAAAGGAAAAAATATTATTTTTTTTCCAAAAAAAAAAACACAGAAATTTCTTTCGACCGAAAAAAATTATTTTCACCCGTTCGAACGTTCGATTTTGTGTTATAGCGCGAAAACGGGTCGCTTATAAAAAATACGAGAGAGGAAGGAAGGGACGAGGTCAGAAGCTGGAAGAGATGCAGTTGGAGAAACTAGCTGATGAAGCAGCTGTGAGTCGGTTCATGGCCGGAGAGAAACGGGAAGAGCTGTGCGGCTTGAGGCGCGATGCTGCCGTGCGAGACGAGCGGCTGTTTGTTTACTAGCGGGCGATGGAGATCGCTGGGCGCTCGGGGGCGGGCGGGGGCGGTCATGTAACGTAGCCATTGCGCATGCGCAAAGATATTCTTACGCTGAGCGAGAGAAACCCGGCGCGGATGCTGTTGCTCAAGCCTGACCGAAATCCGAGCGTTCCGAGGGAATATTCGATCCGAGTTAGCGATGGATAAATTCTGGTCACTCGAGTAAACCAAAGGTAAAATATCGTATTGTGAAAGCGGATTTTATTCGACGCGAAAACTTCATTTGAAATCGGTCGAATAATTGAAAAACGCTGATATGTTATGACAGCGGTTTATTATTCTTTGATGATGTTGGGAGCATAGATCCACACTTCTTACTTCATTCGTTATATTTTTCCTCTGAACGTTTCGCCGACAACTAAGGTGGCCTCTTCAGCTTGTCTCCTTCAATCCATCACTTAGCCCATCCTCACCTCATTCATCTCCACCTCCTCCAACCCGTCATCATCATTCCAATCCAATTCCACAAAAAATAAAATATTTTCCACCCAATTCTCGAAACTCTGACTAGAACCCACCCACTCTTACAATAATCTAAAATTAAAACTTTTTTGAACATAAAAATTAAAATCTACAATATTGCACAAAGAACGTTAATCACAACTAAAAATGACCCTGGTGAGGTGTGGATCTATGCTCCCAACATCATCAAAGAAAAATGGAGATCCTGGATATCAACCGAAGGTTTATTATTCATTCGCTTCAATAATGATTTTAGATGACTATCCAGATGTGATAGTAATAATACCGAAAATTTGTGAACGTTTCCACCGAAAAACCGATTGGTGACTACGATTTTGGGGGAAAACATCGCAGCAACTATTGTAATTTTAATCATTTTGGTTTATTATTCAATAATAAACCATTGTAATCGCCCAAGAAAAAATTTTTTCTAAAACCCCCTCAAAATTTGATTTTTTACGTTTCAAGGCATGTAGAATACGAATATTCAATAAAAAACGCGGCCAATGACTGTACAGTGGTTTATTATTATTTCGCTTCAATATTGATTTAAGAAGACTATCCATTTGTGATTTTAATTATTCCGAACATTTGTGAACCACCGAAAAACAGATGGTAACTATAGGGGAAAACTCCGTAGCAACTATTGTAATTTTAATCATTTTTATTTTTCTTAATTTCCTAATTAAAAGCTAAACTTATTGCCTAACGATACAGCTGGAGAGAGTGTTTGACGACCATTCCAATGAGTATAGAACGATTTTTATAGCTCCAAGAACGCTCGAGTTATATCCTCATGTCAAATTTCTAAAAATCTCCCAAATTCGGCACAAAAGCTGCGATAACTCGAGAAATAATAAAGCTATCGACCCGGCGATGGTCTCATTCGATTCAGCGTCGAAAAATCTATATAATTTGATACCACGTACACATTATTCTGTAAAACCTTGGAAAATATTAATTTCCTCCCCCTCAAAACCCCCCAAAAATACCGCTAAAATTGAGCTAGCAAGTTGGTTCAAGAATTGGGCCGTCGTAGGACCGAGATTGATTTTTGGTGAAAATTTCGAATTTTTAGCTCTTACAGTTTGGCCGGAAAACTGCTAACAGCGTACGGCGTACGGCGGACGAACAGAATTTTTTTAATTGGATACTATTCGGATTCTACATGCCTTGAAACGTAAAACATCAATTTTGAGGGGGGTTAGAAAATGTTTTTTCTTGGGCGATTACAATGGTTTATTATAATAATAAACCAAAAACGCGGCAAATGACTGTACAGTGGTTTATTATTCCTTCAATTCAATAATGATTTAATAATACTATCCATTTGTGATTTTAATTATTCCGAACATTTGCGAACGTTCCCACCGAAAAACAGATTGGTAACTATGGTTTTCTATCCGAATTTTCTGTCCGTGGATACGTTTTCCGTCCAGCAGCGAATTGCGACCTTCCACGTCTATCGTTAAAGGGTTTTGTGGTTTGATCCGAATCGCTCACCTGATCACCACGTCTGTCGTGTCCCACGTGTACGCATACTCTCCCGGTAGGAGTCCCGCGCTCCCGGAAGCGACGTCGCTGTTATTCCGTGGACCATCTTTACCGTGAGAGTACCATAAGTGCAGCAGTGAACTTTTTCGATCTTTGAACAGTTCCGTCGTGCGCGAACGATATCGCGCCGTTCCGCTCGCGACCGCTTTTAGACTCTTTGTTTTATTTATTATCAAGAAAATTTTTATTTTTAAATATTTTTGGTCATCTATTGATCTATTTATTTCATTAGTTTGAGCAGTTTGAAGGAAAGCAAATTAAAGCCCGTAAAACCAAGATCGTTTTTATTAAATCCGTGGTTGGATAGCAAGATTATACTTTATTTTACTTTAATCCCCACCCCCACAAAATATCAAAAAATTATCCTGAACTCTGATTACGAGCTCAGACGTGTTCCTCGTATTGTTTATGTATTAGCTCTTTCTCGTTCGCTTTAGTAAGAGAATATTGTTGCAAGGTGGGAAAGCAGATCGATCGACTGCTTCGAGAATGAAGACAAGGGCGGTTAAATGGAATAGGTCGGATGGCGACCTGTTGATAGAATCGACTCGTAAGGTTCACGTGAGCAGGTCGAGACAATAAAATCGCAAGTTCGCAGGTTTTTTTTATATTTTATTTGCAGTAACAAAATTCTCGCATTTTTTTATAATATTCGTCGACAGCTCGGACGCAATAGGAGTCCGTATCATATCGGTTGATTCGGCTAATGTCGCCCAGAGATGTCAATTCATCTCCCCAATGGGACGTCGATTCGAAAACAGCGTCGCCTGGCGAAGAGCTAAACGTTACACGATAAGTAGTGTTCACACCGGCTTTCGACGTCCTCCAGCAGCGAATAACGTCTCTCAGGTATAGCGATGAGCAGATTTCCGTATCGATAAATCTTTCATTTATTCGACGAATCCAAGTTTCGGCTGTGTCCAAGCATACGCTCGAAGTCGGAGATAGTGACATTTGATCTTCGCCGGCGCACGAACAGAATCTGAAGCGGAGAATATAATTTTATAGCGCTTTATTTATACTACAGACCGAGCGTCCATTTAATTGGACACGAGTTTGAATTTCCCTCCAACCCTCTCAATTGAGGCGACCACCAATTTTTTTCTTCCTCTGTGTTGTTCAAGTTCTGGAGCTTAGTGGCAACACTGCTTCGATCGCATTTCTATAAATATCGATATCGATGGCTACAGGAAGGAACATGTGATATGAAAAAAAGGGTTTTGAGGTTTTGGATGATTTTTATTCAGAATTTCAAGCCAAATCTCGTCGTCGCCTCAGTTTTTTTTTTGTTGGTAGCTCTGGGAATGAGTTATTCATGCTTAAACAACATGATGTGTTATCTTTTTATTTTTTGTATTTTTTTTTTTTTGCATTTATTGAGGAAACATTTTTTACAAAATATTATAGCGTAATATTCAAAATGCTTCAGTTCCCAATAAGTAAATACTTGTGCCGGGAACTGGAGCTGCACCGAGCCAGTTAAACAACATCATCAAGTTTAGATTATTCTGTACTCGCCTATTTATAAACTTACGGTTTAGTCTACACAATTGTTACAAAAATCTTACTTAATTTAATTTCTTCAACTTAATTTTTAACATTTTACAATTATTTATTTTAATTTATTTTATGTATTTATTTTTTATTTTATTTATTTTATTTTAATAGTTATACTATTCTTGTCGGCAACAAGTGTTATCAAGGTGTTTTCCTGAATTGAGCTACTATCTAGATTCCAAAGCATGTAGCATGATATCACAGGTTGCCCCACTTCTGCACTCTTAATAACACTAATTGCCCCATTATTTTTATAAAGTTTTTTCTCTATCCTGAAAACCAGCTAAATTTTTATAACACATGTTGTCCTGTAGCCATCGATATATAGAAAAGTGATCGAAGCAGTGTTGCCACTAAGCTCCAGAACTTGAACAACGCAGAGGAAGAAAACATTTGGTTGTCGCTTCAATTGAGAGGGTTGAAGGGAAATTCAAACTCGCGTCCAATTAAATGGACGCTCAGTCTGTAGAGGATAATATAGAATAGTGATCGAAGCAGTGTTGCCACTAAGTTCCAGAACTTGAACAACACAGAGGAAGAAAAAATTTGGTTGTCGCTTCAATTGAGAAGGTTGGAGGGAAATTCAAACTCGTGTCCAATTAAATGGACGCTCGGTCTGTAGAGGATAATATAGAAAAGTGATCGAAGCAGTGTTGCCACTAAGCTCCAGAACTTGAACAACACAGAGGAAGAAAAAATTTGGTTGTCGCTTCAATTGAGAGGGTTGGAGGGAAATTCAAACTCGTGTCCAACCAAACTGCACAACGAAGAGGAGGAGAGGTATACGATTGAAGAGGATACGTTGAATTTGAAACTTTCGCAAAATGAGGAAGAGCTAATCGAAATTGGGAAATTAACTCATTCAATCGCACAATAAAGCCTTTACCTGTCTTCGATATGCGCCTCGTCGCAACTTCTGTTCTTCCTGATTTCAGAAAAAAGCGACATTCCGAGCGCGTCTTTTTTCAGTTTCGACACCTTCGCATCGCTCGGACCCAACAACGTACCAAGGATGTCCGCAAGTGTCGAATAAACGTCGTAATTCGACGCGAGCCTTTTCGTATTGGCTATCAATGCCCTTTTCCACGTCGGATTCACGTTTCTCGGCAAGATGAACGACATGAGCGGCATAAGGTCTTCGATACGACCTCCTTCCGTATTCCTGACGGCCTCGATCCTTTGTCCGTGGTCTCCGTACAGTATGAGAACTGTCCTATTAAGATACCCTGCGTCGTGCGCGGTGCGCAAAAAATTGCGCAAATCGGCGTCGATCAACTGAAGGAACGAAACCGGTTTATAAATTCATCGTTTATAAATTTGAACGTATCGAGGAAATTTACAATACGATTTCTCGATTTATCGTATCTCGCAATTTTTATCATTATTATTATTTTGTTTTGTCTTATCATTATTATTTTTTTTTTCTCTATTGTATCAATCGACTATCCGCAGGATATTCAATTACATAGGGTCACTTACGACTCTCACCCGTCAATACAGGCTCTGCCTAACGACGGGTGATATTATTCACTAAAGTAAATACTGTTATTTTCTATACATATTTCAACCATTTTCTCCTTTCCGAACGATTTTTTTTTCTTGTATGAAATGTTATTGTTGTTATGTTGTTGTTGCTCTCTCTGTCCATCGAAAACCAGGCCACCGATGCAGCGTCCTCAGGGGCAAAGCATCACCGGTCTGCCCATCGTAGAGGTAGGAGTCGTGGGGTCTGTGGTTGCCATACCCCTACTGGGAGGCGAAAGCTGAACAGAGGTGGGGGAGGGAACTAAGGTTCCCGGCGTGTGAGTTACGTTTGCAAACAACACCGGTTCCCTTGCGGCTTGCCGTAGGGGGGAGGTTAAGAACATGCGGTTCAGGTACTCCTTAAACCAACCATGCTCGCATGGAGGGCTATTCGAATGTCCATCAAAAACAAGGAAAGAGCTTTTCTGATGAAGTCTCGGATAAACTTCATAACAGGTCCTCAAAATATATTGCCCTCGCACAATCTATAATTCTCTATTGATTACCGGCTTGGGGTAGTGCCAATGTCACCTCGTTGAATCCAATAATACGTGCACAAAAAATGCTGAATCAGGATTATTACCAATAGTAAGTATTTGGACCATACTTTGCCTCTGTTCAAGCGCTCTAAAATATTGAAATTTGATGACCCCAAGAAACTCAGTTGTGTCCGGCAAATTATGAAGGAAAAGTCTTTTTCACTTCCTGAACATGACCCACATACCAAATTTTCGGTTGTATGGCTTTACCACTTTGTACCTCAACCGCTTTTCAAAATAATTACCGACATTACGGAATCAAGGTGTTAAATAGCTCACCCAGTGAACTAAAATTAAAAATACTTGACCACCCAAAGCTGATAAATAAAAACGTGAAAACATTTATCTCATGAGTATTTTAATGGAATGCTAACTTAGTGCGACAAAGCCTGTAATGTATTCTGTGTTACATCATTTTTATTTTTATTCAGCGTCCAAAAATCTGTAGAAATTGATACCGAACAAAATTTTTTCAGAAAACCTTTGGAAAATACGAAGTTTCTTCCCCTCAAAACCCCCCAAAAATACCCTTAAAGTTGAGCTAAAGATGTGATTCAAAAATAGGGCCGTTGTGAGACCGAGATTGATTTTTGGTGAAAATTTCAATTATAGTTTGGCCGGAAAAGTGTTGACGGCGTACGTCGGACAGACAGAATTTTTTTTATTGGATATTCGGGATCTACATGCCTTGAAACGTAAAACATCAAATTTTGAAGCGGTTAGAAAAAAAATTTTTAGGCGATTACAATGGTTTATTATTGAATAATAAAAATAAAAAACTCCAAGAACGGTGTTTTTTTTATTAGTTTGCTTTGATTATAATTTAGAAGACCATTAACTTCTTATGCTAACTATCCTGACCATTTGCGAATCTACTAATTTTCGAATATCCCCTGGAAAATCTCGAATTATATGCAAAGTAGCCTAATAATTCCGCCATAAGGGCAAATATTATTTAAAGTTGCTGCTTTATTTGAAGTTATTAATCTAACGCACTAGATAAGTTCAATATATATATATTTTTTTTTATTAAGTTTTGTCTTTCTAGTTTTTTTTTTTTTTTTTTTTTTTTTAATCAAGTTTTTTCTTAGGTACTAGTTTTTCCCTTTCAGTTTTTTTCTTTCTAATTTCTTGCTTTTATTTTCGAGCGTCTACCTCCACTTCAACTCTTCGTAGATGTTCGGGCTTGCATAACTGCTAAGTGAATTAGAAAATTTTAATAACAGGCAAACGGATTATCGTTCGGGGAGTTCCTTCAATCGGCTCGAAAATTCATCGGAAATTTTCGAAACCGATCGATCGACAAAAGATTGGGAAAAATTTCGCAATTGTTGGCAAACGTTGCTCATACCTGAGGAAGATTAAAATAATCGTGGCTCATTCCGTTGTGCAGCGAGAAAAGAAAAGAGGGCGAATTGCGGTAGACGCGAAGAATCGAGAGTAAATAGGCGAAATGGTGACTGTGGATAGACCTCGCTCCCAGACAATGAGGCAAATCCAATTTCTCCTTGAAGCTGTTCTATGGCAGAAAAATATTTTCAGACGAGAAATATTTATCGGTGAAAATGTGCGCAAATAATAATATTTTCCGTCGTTCAATGTGAAAATTGGGAATGCAATCAGAGATAATAGCAAGCTGGAACGATACTCAATAGGAAGACAAGCGGCAATTAAAAAACGCTGCAAATGATTGTAACGTGGTTTATTATTCCTTCGGAGGGCCACCCGTGGTGTAGTGGTATGGAGCGCTAGCTCTCTACACGGTGGAGCCGGGTTCGAATCTGGCTGGGGTCAAACTCATGTTTGGCCCGACCCTTCGTCCTCCACACTCAGGGGGGTGAGGCAATGAGTAGCCACGAGCGAAAACGTCAGAATTAGTAAATGCAAAATTGATGGATAATCTTCTAATTCCCCTATGAGAACGGCTGACGATGTCCACGATGGGAAAATATTCCCAGTTGGACGAAGATGCAAGGTGAAATTCCTTGTTTACTTTACTTACTTATTCCTTCGCTTATATATAGGATATACGGATTTTACATGCCTTGAAACGTAGATCTTTTAAATTTATAGGAGGGGTTAGAAAATTTTTTCTTGGGCGATCACAATGGTTTATTATCGAATAATAAGCCAAAATCCACCGTCTACATATAGTTAGGTGGTTATTCAATTAATTACGCCACAAGTGCTAGTGAGGTCGCAACATCCGGCCTATTCCGGTTACTTTCGGGTCCCCCTCCTATTTTAAATCGTACGTATTTTGTCGTATAATCGACTCTTTGTAGAGTTGCAACAAGAAGTTAATCAAAAATATCAATTTTGGAGATTAATAACGAGTTTATCTTCTTGTTGAAGTTATTTTTTAAACTACTATAACTTATTAATTATTTAAATGTAAATAATTTTATTTTTTATTATTTTTTATTTTGTTTATTTTTTAAACTACTAAAACTTATTAATTATTTAAATGTAAATAATTTTTTCTTGGTTGAGTCGTCGCATCTCTCATTGTACTGGGTTGGTGAGGGGGAGAAGAACCAGGCGACATATTTTCCGATTTTTTATTTTTTGGCCGAGTACTTTCGCCCCTTCGGGCATCCTCAGGGCGATGTGGAACCATCGGTTACCACAGCCAAGTTCGGCCAGTCGTTAAAGTTTTAGTAATAAACTGAAATTTTTTCTGAAAAACTTTAACGACTGGCCGAACTTGGCTGTGGTAACCTATGGTTCCACATCGCCCTGAGGATGCCCGAAGGGGCGAAAGTACTCGGCCAAAAAAAAAAAATCGGAGAAAATGTCGCCTGGTTCTTCTCCCCCTCACCAACCCAGTAAATAATTTTATTTTATTAATTTTTCTAACTGGCTTGATTGTTTATTCTTCTTCTCGAAGGCATATTCTATTGGCCTTGTTGAGACTGGATTATGTTGGATTAGGGTTATTTATAATATTAATATTTTTTCTTTTTGACTCGACTCTATGACTTGTATGCCGAAGAATGGAACTCTTTCGAAGAATAATTAAATTATTACCTGCAACGCTCGATAGAACGTGTGCATGTAGTGGTGCGTTGGTTGATCGACGAATCCGCTTCCGCCGCCGACTTGAAATGTTCCAGTGTTGGGCCAGTCCTCCGCGTATGTAGTTACAGCTCCTGCCTCAGCGAATTCATTCCAGATGAACCTAACAGACTAACTTGAATTATTCGAAAAATCGCGCAATGGTGTCCAATCGCAAGGTGAAAAAAACTGGTTTTTCAACAAAAAAAAAAAAAAAGATGCAAATAATTGTACAGTTGTTTATTATTTCTTCGCTCCAATAATGATTTAAGAACACCATCCATTTTTTATAGAAAATATTCCGACCATGTGTGAACGATCCAACCGAAAAACAGATTTGTAACTATAAGGGAAAACTCCGTAGCGACTATTGCAATTTTAATCATTTTTATTTACCTATTATTTTTTTTTATTTCCTCATTAAAAACTTAATTTTTTGCCTGACGGTACAGCTGGAGAGTGTTTGACAACCAATCCAATGAGTATAGAACGATTTTTATAACTCCAAGAACTCTCGAGTTATACACTCATTTCTAATTTCTGAAGATCTCTAAATTCGACACAAAAGCTGCGATAGCTCGAGAACCAATAAAGCTATCGACCCCGCGATGGTCTCGTTCGTTTCAGCGTCCAAAATTCTATTGAAATTGATACCAGATACATATTTTTCTGAAAAACCTCGGAAAATATTAATTTTCTCCTCCTCAAAACCCCCAAAAATCCATTTCAAAATGAGCTAGCAATATGGTTCAAGAATTGGGCCGTCGTAGGACCGAAATTGATTCAATTCTTCTGCTGAACAGTGTTAGGTATTCCGATAGGAAACTATATTTCTCAGAAAAAAAGAGAGAAAAAAACGCGTTTTCTATGTTCACCGTAAATACTTGTTTTCCGTATATTGGCTTGAATTCAATAAATCCGAAAACGTGAATAGGATCTCCGTTTTTGCTTTTCATCTTCTTACTATTCTATTTTTCCTGAGCGCCGCTCAGACCGAGTGTTAAAGGCATTTTATAATTCTTTTTATTATTCTCAGCTTCGCCCGCTTGTATTACTTACGTCAAAATTGCCAGCGATGTCGGGCGGTGATTTTCCAGTAAGCATAGGCATTACGTTGGGAAACGTGTTAACTCCAACCTTGTTGTAACCCAATAATGTCACAGCTCCTAGGTCTTCCTGTAATAATAATCCTAGATTCACTCGTCTCTCATCTTATAACGTGAGAGAAAGTTTTCAATTAATTGTAATAATTCGATGCCTACAGGACAACATGTGTTATAAAAATTTGGCTGGTTTTCAGGAGAGAGAAAAAACGTTTTGAAAATAATGGTAAATGGGGCACTTAGTGTTATCTAAATAGGGGCTCAATTCAGGAAAACACGTTTATAACACTTGTTGCCGACAAGAATGGTATTACGCATGTTGTTTAGGCGGGAATAACTCATTCCCAGCGCTACCAACAAAAAAACTGAGGCCACAACGAGATTCGGCTTGAAATTCTGAATAAAAATCATCCAAAACCTCATAACCCATTTTTTCACATCACATGTTGTCCTATAGCCATCGAATTATCAAAGAAGATGAGAAAAAATGAAGGGAGAAATGAGAATCAACAACGTTACCGTTATGTACTTGTACGACAGGGGCATTTGTCTGATGAAGTTCATCCGTGACATGGAATCAAGGCCGATCATCGCCACGCTCAATTCGTTTTCTGACTTGAAAGGAGAAAAATACAAAAATTGATATTTTTTCAACATAAGCCATTGTATATATTTTTTTCTAAACTATTAACTTATTTATCATTTTCATATTCCTTGTGTTTACTTATAGACATTATGACAGGAAGCACCATCTCGGACATGAATCCTAGCTATAATCTATGTATGAGAGGTGACGGGGAAGGGTGAACATGTGAATCACACTCCAGAAGAGAAAAGAAGCGCCTGCGCTAAAGCGTGGCTTTGGCTCGAACCGCGTCTACACGGTCAAACTTCACTCAAGCCAAGCTCCAACCTCAAGCCAAATATCTGACAGGAACAGATATCGTCGCACAAGCCAACTTTTTCCGTTTACTTTTTTCTGTTTACTTATACGGTTACTTTACTTACGGTTACTTTACTTTACTTACTTACAGTTACTTACGGTTACTTACTTAATAACGGTTACTTACTTACTTATGGTTACTTTACTTACTTAGTTACTTTACTTTTTTTACTTACGTTACGGTTACTTACAGTTACTTTACTTACTTTACTTTACTTACGGTTACTTTACTTTGCGGTTACTTTACTTTACGTTACTTACAGTTACTTACTTACGGTTACTTTACTTACTTAGTTACTTTACTTTTTTTACTTACGTTACGGTTACTTACGGTTACTTTACTTTACGGTTACTTAACATTACGTTACTTATACGGTTACTTTTTCCGGCTACACGTAAAGATATAACTGTACAAATTGGCTTGCACAAGCCAGTTTGCGCAAATGGCATGAGCGTGTAAACCTACCCTTAGTTGTGCGTCGAAAACTACCTCCAATTTTCAACAAAAAAAAAGTATTCCTTCTGGTTGCCGAGAAAAACTGAAAATAAGTTGGGGTGACAGCAGCGCCATCTATTGACGGAGAATCTCACTATCTGACGCTGGACATTAGTCTTAAACGATTGTTTTTCCCTGTGATGTTATTACATGTAAATTGAGAATAAATAAATTCTGTGGAGCGGTAGAAGATCGAAAGTAGAATCATATAGTACCTGAAATTCCCTGATCGATGGCTTTTTCCGCGCATAGGCGAAGAAATCTTGATACAACGGAAACCCAAGAATATTATTGCACTCGACGTAGACGAAATCCGTTTCCGGTACGGCCGTATTGTGGAGCTTATGGTACGGGCCGTAATTTACATGGTCGTCAGTGCGAGGGCGTTGAATTTCCGAATAGTAGCAAGGAAGCATAATCGAATCAGTCGCACCCGCTTCGGTATTGAGAAGCAATGTTCCATTGTCGCTCATCTTGGTCATCAAGGGCATGTACGATGAACAACTGCAATCGATGGATCCACAACGTGAATCTTTAATCCGCTTAAATAGCGACGACTATCGCGACGCACTTAATTTAGCGTATGGAAGAACAGCCCAGTGAATGAACATTCCCAATGGGGAAGACGCCTATTTTATATTTTCGTTCCTAATGGCCTGAATTTGGAGTCAGCTGAAGACGGAATGACCAATTTTTCATGAAAATTGTGAGTTTCCGCGGAGAAAATCGCTAATGAAAACCGATGATTTTGAACAAAAAATGAATAGTTATTACGTCATAACTTGTCCGTTGAACGTGAATATCGATACTAGCGCTTGTATCTTCGGAAGAATAAACTAACATTGGGAGATGATTTGAGGTTGCTGTGAGATTACCAAACCCCCCTCAGCAATTTATTTGCTTTACGAGGCATTTCGGGCGGTACTAACTCGACGATTAAAAAAACATAACAAGCAGCAGTGAAGTTAGCGTCACTTACTCGATTTAGCATGACTCCAGTCTTGAAGACCGTCTTGTTGTTGTCTTTCAGCCGACTGCAGAGCGCTCTAGGGAGTTACTTCAATCGGTTGGAGTTACATCTCCGGGTTTATTCAAACCGCTGATTTTCCTTAGCGATTTTCTCCGTGGAAACTCACGATTTTCATGAAAAATTGGTCATTCCCTTTTCGGCTGACACCAAATAGCAGAATTCAGGCCATTAGGAACGAAAATAAAAAAAAGGCGTCTTCCCCATTAGGAACGGTTGACAATGTAATTCGAATTATGAGGAGCCATGGAATTCTGGAGGTTTCTATTAAAATTCAGCGGTCGTAGAATAATCTCCTTGAGGTCGAACATTTCAAGTCCAACATTCAATTTTTAACCGACTTCAAAAGGAGGAGGTTAGTGTGGTTGACTTGCGGGTTTTTTCGGTATGTGTTGTCCGATGGCATTCAGCTCCTGTACGTCCGATCGTGTTACTTTTTTTTTGAAAGGGTTACTATCCAGGTAGGTCCCATAATTTTTTCAATTGAGTCCATCCAGTAGTTACGTCCCCAGACGCGGAGAAATGCCGGAAAACGTGATTTTCGCGAAAAGAGGAAGTTTGGACTTTGCAAGCTTATCACTTCTAGAATAATTGCTCGATTGTTTTGTTTTTGATCTCATTTTGTTCATAATTTATCTGCTTATAAGGATCTAGCTCTAATTTTTCGTTCGGCATTCTCATATGGCGCATAGAGAAGAAAGTGTAACAAAAAACGTGATGCCGATTTTCACTTTTTTGAGGTTTTTCGAGCACCGTTCCCAACCACGCCGAGGAAAAAGTATGAACACTATTGCGCTTGAAAGTACTTAGCAAGCGCTTTCCAACGATGGTAAAAAATCACGATCATTCTGGAGGCGATTCAGAGGTGAAAGGAAAGTCTTTTAACCGTTTGGGAAATGAGAAATAGTAATTTTTATATTATTAGGGGAGGTGATCCAACCATTCAGGAAGTGGTCAGGTCAATACGAGTAGTAAAGTAGTCCTTAAAATGTGTAGTTGGCGAATGAGTTGCTGCGAAGTTGGGAAATTTTTGTTATTTTTTCCTTTTCAGAGTTCTTTATTTTATAGGCAAATATTTTTGAAGTCGGTTTATTTATTTAATTTTTTTTAAAGTTTTTTTTAACCGTGAAAAATTATTCAGACTTTGCATGTTCTATATTTCTATATACTTACTGTAACGGTTTGAGTTTTCGATAGTATTCCATCACTTCGGGGTTTAGAGGATCCGGAATAGGGAAAACGCATGAAACTTCCGGGTCTCTTTCATCGTTTCCAAGACTCTATTTAAAAATTAAAAAAATTTGAAATATTTTTTACCGCACTCCGAGGAAGAAATATTAGCAGTTCTTATAAATTATCAGCAGTTCTCCTTATATTTCACTGAATACGAACCTGTTCAATGAACGAGCTGAATCGGCGCGAATTCAAGTATTCAAGCGAGTGAAACATCGTGGCGACGGCTGGAAAATTATTTTCGATCAAGGACCGTATTATACTGTCTAGAAAATACAACATTATGGACATGTTCCGCAAAATGTGGAACTGAAGCTAGTTTTTTTAATTCATCGCCCTCAAACAAAACACTGTTGAATTGAATAGCTGAAATTTTCGCTGTAAATACTGGTTGAACAAGGAAACTATTGGATCTTTTTTTGTTTTGTTTTTTTGTTGTGGATTTGTCGCTTTTTTCGTTCTTCGTTGTTGGGGTTGAGGGGGAGAAAACCAGCATTGAGGGGCAGGCCAGCAATAAAAAACAGGAGAACAGGTCGCCGTGGTTTTCTCCCCTTCAACCCCAACAACGAAGAATTAGATCTTTATGTTGTCACACATTGTGATAATAGGCTTGATATTGGAAATATTAGTAGCTCAAATGAACCCATTATTGACGAAATTAATTTGTCATTTTGCCGAAGATATACGATATAATTTTACTATCTTACCGATAAATACAGCAATTAAAAACCCTAATTGCATCCGGTGAGGGCGCCATCTTCTCGCCATCGAGCTGACGGAATTTTTTTCCCAACCGAATTTTCTCGTCGATATCTGAAAAATGATCTTTCCCGAGAAATTCAAAACTGCAACGATCGACACTTGGCTACGGAACGTTGAATATCGAGTAATAACTGGCAGATTTCGCTAGTAAATAGCGCACGAGTGATTCAGGTACGTTACCGATAACACATTACCTTATCTCAATATTATGAAGATAGAGCAGGTTGAAACAGATGCGTTCGAACTATATTTGCACTGTTCCTCGTGCAGATATCAATCGATAATAATACCCGTGTTGTTAATTAGGGAAATGTATCGCCTTTTCCTCGCACAACACGTAAAATACCCGATAATCCTTGTCAAAATTCGAAGC
Source organism: Tupiocoris notatus (assembly GCA_037159825.1). Classification (NCBI taxonomy): domain Eukaryota; kingdom Metazoa; phylum Arthropoda; class Insecta; order Hemiptera; family Miridae; genus Tupiocoris; species Tupiocoris notatus. The sequence continues at coordinate 678,617 of JASJUZ010000052.1, forward strand.
CATCCAAAAGATCGATGTCGACTTGAGGAACTTTTCCTCGTTCGGTTCAAGTGTTTTTTTTATATTTTTTATCTGGGGACTGTTCTATTATCTCAATCAACGCAAGAGGCACTTATTAGACAATCGAATATGCTTTCTAAAATTCAATAAACGCAAGATTTCCTGAAACTGCAGTAATCAAACCGCGAAAACTGTATATCTGCTGACGTGACGACGATTGCCTAGCGACGGCCATGGGATACGAGGGAGGACCCAAAAGTAACCGGAATGCCCTTGTAAAACATTATTTATTATTCAATATTTTTACACCAAATCTTGGTCACCCTCGAAGTAATTAAAACTGAACACAAAAAAACTTGTCCAATATTATGTTTTATTATTCAATAATAAACCATAGTAATCGCCCAAGAGAAAAATTTCTCTAACCCCCTCAAAATTTGATGTTTTACGTTTCAAGGCATGTAGAATCCGAATATCCAACAAAAAAAAACCGTTGTAATGATTGAACAGTGGTTTATTATTCCTTCGCTTCAATAATAATTTAAGAAGACTATCCATTTGTGATAGTAATATTATTCCGAACATTTGTGAACGTTCCCACCGAAAAACAGATTGCTAACTATAGTTGAAAACTCCGTAGCAACTATTGTAATTTCAATCATTTTTATTTTCCTTAATTTCCTAATTAAAATCTGAATTTTTCGCCTTAAGATATAGTTAGGCCTATAGCATGTCTATAGCATTCTAACGAGTATAGAACGATTTTTATAGCTCCAAGAACTCTCGAGTATGCCTAATTACTGAAAATCTCCCGAATTTGTCACAAAAGCTGCGATAACTCGAGAACCCATTAATCGATCGTCCCCGCGATGGTCTCATTCGATTCAGCGTCCAAAAATCTATAGAAATTGATACCAAATACACCGTTTTCTGGAAAAAAGTTTTTAAAAATTACAAATTTTCTCCCCCTCAAAACCCCCAAAAATACCCTTGAATTGAGCTAGCAATATGGTTCAACAATTCGGCCATTGTGAGGCCGAGGTTGATTTTTGATGAAAATTGCAATAATGTAGCTATTATATTTTGGCCAGAAAAGTGTTAAAGGCGTACGGCGGACCGAGAGATTTTTTTATTGGAAATTCGCATTCTACCTTGAAACGTAAAACATTCAGTTTTGAGGGTGGGATAGAAAACTTTTTTTTTGGCGATAACAATGGTGTACCATTGTATAATAAACCGTCAGCCGTCAACACTTTTCTGTCGAAAATATAGAAGATGAATTCTTGAAATTGTCACCAAAAATCAATCTTGGTCTGACAATGGCTCAATTATTTAGCCAAATCGCTACCTTAATTTTAATGGTATTTTTGGAGGGTTTTGAGGGGGTGAAAATTCGTATTTTCCAACGTTTATAAAAAAAGGTGTATTTTTTTTTTGTGTCAATTTTTATAGATTTTTGGACGCTGAATCGAATGAGACCATCTATTCTTTCGATAGCTTTATTGGTTCTCGAGTTTTCGCAGCTATTGCGTTGAACCTGGGAGATTTTCAGAAATTTGGCATGAAAATTCTTCGAGCAATAAAAATCGTTCTAGATTCTAATTTGTTCTAGAATTAATTCTTGATTCTAAATTTCTAATTTGCAGGGTTTTTTTATTTTTGTTAATGGACTACACACACAAATTAGAACTACTGCGCACTCGCCTATCATTAATAATCATATTAATAATTTTTATATGAGTACGTAGCGTTTCTGGCCTAGAAAGTCGAGAACTGACTCCGCCGTTAATTATTCTACCAAGGAGATGAGGCGCTTAGCATTTCCTAACAACATTTTCACGCTCCTCTTTCATCGCGAGATCGAAACATGCTCAAGTAATAATCAAGCGCTTGATGGGAAACAAATGGAATCATCCCGAGACAGTGAGTGAGCTGGCCAAATAGATAATATTCAAGAGAGATGTGAAATTGTTTCAATCTGAGCGGCGACCGGGTTAACTCAGAACGTTTTATCTTTAGATTAGCTAAATTTACTTTCATGTATCTGGAAGGAAATTGTGTTGATTAACTGGAAGTGTTTTTTTTTTGTAAAATTCATTATTAATACCATAAATACCTAGTCTTCTTAAATCGTATTTGAGTCAATGGAATAATAAATTACTGCAGCCTTTCCATTGAGCGACTACAATAAATTCTTCCTATTTGAATTTTAAGGTAGCGGTCCACAAATGATCAAAAAAATATAATTCTAGCTGCATTCTTTTTAAATCTTCACAAGTGGTTCGAATAGAACAAGTGCGACGTTAATTTTTCCTCGTCCTTTTCACTCAAAATCTGTGCACGAACTTTTCTACTGATTTTTCATACGCTTACGGAATTTTAGTGCAAATCTACAAAAATGTTATCTGAAAACCGTAATTTTATTCTGGCAACACTGCTTTGCAGTTTGAAGAGGCAGTGTAATGCCGTTTCCCGCTTTCTTTTTCGAATTTTCAAATGTGGCTTGTTCACTTTAGAAAATCTCACACCGATGAAATTCTGAGATTACTGTAAAATTTCAAATTAACATTTCCCCATCTCAAAAAAATTTTGAGGAGTCACATGTTTTGAAAAATTCGACCCAATCTAACCTTGAACCTGTTTAAGATTTGAAAATTTGCGAGGATTCGTCTGAAGATATGAGGCGGTTCAAAAATTGCGCTGACCAGTTGGACGAACTCACGAAAAGTCTGCTTCAGCTTTGCAAAATCCGCTCGTCCGAACTGTGCGACGAACATCAAGACGAAGATATTGAGATAGCCGCCAACAGCATCATGTGAGAAAATTGGGATAAGGTTAATAATAGCGAATTCGCCGTGCCAAAAGTGTAGCTGTTGGTTTTGTTTGGGGAAGAGAATTTAACCGAAGAAACAGGCAAACTGGAATTTTTCTGTCAGAATGTACAAGATTGTTTTAAATATGTCAGCCATCTTTAGAATTTTGACAATATTTCAAGTCAAGGCCTTTTCGATCGCAGGGTTTTTTTGGTTGTTTTTGCCAGGATTTATATTTACCTCCCACAAAATTTATCAGAACATTTGAAAATTCAAAAATTGCTTTGTCAGTTCACCGACTGGACCGTGTTGGAACACCAGCAGAAAAATTCTGAATTCGTTGGACGGATTTTTTCAGCCTTTAGGAAATTCATTGGAGAGTATATCCTTAACTGTTATTAAATATAAATTATAAAAGTATTTTTGTACTTTCCAAAAGACAAAAAATAATATAATTATGCTGCAGACGAGAAGAAGAAGAAGATGCGGACAGAATAGCTGCTTGTTATCATCGTCAGACGGCAAGAGACCGCGAAAGAGAGCAGGTACAATCAGTGTTGCCAGTTCTCTTTTTGGGGAAAACTCCCCCAAAACGTAGACAAAATTAATCTTTTCCCTAAATCCTCCCCATTCTCATTTTTGGCTGACCTTTTTCCCTTTTTTTCTACTTGTTTTCTTAGAGCTATAGCAAAATTAGACAATTCCGGATTTTGGATAACACACAGTACTTGCGAGATGTAACCGATCAATGTTTTTTTCTGTTTCGATTTTTACAAGCTATAAGAGTCAATATTTTTCTACGTTTGTGGTCGTAAATGTTCGTTGCGGGGAGCAGATGACGCTCGATTTTTAGCATATTGGGTCACACACCGTACCTCCACACTATGAGCCTTTTTAACGATTTTGCAAGTGGGTGATTGTATTTCAATTTTTACAAGCCGAAAAAACAATATTTTTGAACGTTCAAAGTCTTCAAATCTTAGGACGGCGATTGGATGAAGTCTGATTTTTATCATGTGGATCACATAAAGTACTTCTGCTTTATACGCATATTGACTACCTATATTTTGATTTCCTCAAACTACAAAAATGATTATATTTAAACGCTGGGGGACTTGAAATGTTTCATTACGTCAGCTGAATGTCGTTTGATTTTTATCATTGGTGTCACACGCCGTACTTCCTTGCAAATCGCCTTTTCAGTTATTTTATTTGTGCACTTTTGTATATTTGGGTCTCCTTGTTTTAAAAATGACTCCATTACACAAAACTTGTTTCGTATCGAATGGACCACACACCATACTTCCGCCTTGTGCTGTTTACTTACTATTTGTATTTCTACAGGCCGCTAAATATGCATTACTTCACAATGGTGATTACAATGGTTTATTATTGGATAATAAACCAAAAATGCTGTCCCTTTTTCTTTTTTTCCACTTTTTGACAAAAATATGGAAGATAAATTCTTGAAATTTTCACTAAATATCTATCTTGGTCTGACAATGGCTCGATTCTTTAGCCAAATTGCTATCTCGATTTTATTGGTAATTTTTTGAGGTTTTGAGGGAGAGAAAATTCGCATTTTCCAACGGTTTTCCATAAAAGGGTATATTTTGTATCAATTTCTATAGATTTTTGGACGCTGAATCGAATGAGACCATCTCGGGGTCGATAGCATTATTGGTTCTCGAGTTATCACAGCTTTTGTATTGAATTAGGGAGATTTTCAGAAATTTTGGCATTTTGGTATAACTCCAGAGTTCATGGAGTTATAAAAATCGTTCTATACTCGTTGGAAAGGTCGTCAAACTTCAATTGCACAGTTAGGCTAAAAATTTAGCTTTTAATATGGAATTAAGAAATAATTAAATTGATTAAAATTAGAATAGTTGCTACAAAGTTTTCCCTATAGTTACCAATCTGTATTTCGGTAGGAAGTTTCACAAAAAATCATTATTGAAGCGAAGGAATAATAAACCATTGTACAATCATTTGCATAGTTTTTCTAACGATTTTCCATCACGATTTTTGACAATTGTATGTCTTCCCTATGGCACACAAACTCGAAAATAAATTAGTAGTAGAACACAAGGACAGCCACCATTCACGTTAAACACAGTAGAACACCTCCGGTTTTCACATTCCAAAAAAGTTAACATTTTCTGAGAAAGTGTCGTTCTCACAGAAGACAGTTAAGGCGCGAGAATCTTCTAGCGACAGACAAGTGTTCTCATGGGTCCGATTTATTGTAAGCCCAACACTACACGCTAGGAAGGGCTTCCATGTACAACGGCTTTCGAGGTCAATCTCATCAGACTTTTATAGCCTCACCCCGTATCGATCGGCTTGTTGACGTTTATTAGCTTCCCGTTTTATTGCCCCCGGGCGCTAAAACCAATAACCCACGAACCTTTAACCTTTCGGGCGCGTCTATTGTAAGGATGAATAAGCAATGGAAATGAGATTTATTATGTTGGAATTTCGCCAAGCGCCTTCCTAGAAATCTTCCTATAACGAGTGGAAAAATCTTTGAAGAATACGCAGATTATAAAAGGAAAAGCAACAAATTTAATTGAATTAGAATTATTAAGGAGTGTAATGACACGACCGTTCAACAGCAGAAATTAGAGTAATATATTTTAACCGAATTACAACATCAGTTGGAATGAGTGAGACAAAAAGAGGAGCGAAAAATGAGATAGAGGGAGGATTTGAGGAAAAGAGTAACTGTGTCTACATTTTGGGGAGTTTTCCCCCCAAAAAGGGGAGACCTGGCAACACTGCCAGGTACACGTGTAGGTGGTCTTAGGGTAGGTGGTTGTAGGGCTCTTTATATTTCTCCTCATTTTCGTTTTAAAAAAACATCGATCGACCCCTTTTTCTAATCGAGGTTCCGCCCAAATCTCCACCTAAGACCTGGCAACACTGCTTATTTCCAATTTATCATTTGAAAGTGGAAATTTTATTTTTTTGTTGCTCATAATCCAATTATTAACGTTTTCAAGGTGGATTCTTCTCAAGAAATTCGAATAAGAACCGTCGGCGGTCCAGATCGGGAGGCTTGTAAGTATGTTGCGGAGGCGTTGTTTAACCTGTCCATAGACACGCTGGTACACTTATTGGTAGTCGTTCTTGAGTGATGGTGATATTAACATCCCTTGGGCAATATTCTACTTCCAAAGCGACCTTAGTTCGAACAATTTTCTCATTACATTTTTCCAGCATTTCAAATTACCATAGCAGCGGCGAAAAACGAACACGACTCCGTACCTTTTAAACGCACAGTGAGTTATATAGCAACTCGTCAACCTGGCATCTGTAATTGATACGATTTCTCTCCTGAGAATCTAATATTTTCCAGAAACTAGTCGACAGAGGATGCGATCCCATTCTACCCGACGACGAGAATCGTAAGTAACGTTTAGCTAGCCTCGGAGTACTCTGCAAGTAGATTCGTGTTTTAAAATGTGGTCAAGAAGGAAAATATGATTGCAGAGGGTTACCCAGTAGCTGGACGTCAGGGCTCCGCTCTAAAACTGGCTTCGGATTCAGTAAGATTCGACTTGTACGAAAAATTACTAGTTTGGCAAATTTTTAGCATAATTTTCAAACTCAGTCCGAGAAATCAAAAGCTCTTTAAATCGCTTAAGTCTTCGTTAGCTATCAATGTTCATAAAATTATGTATGGAAGTATTCTGACAGTTTTTCATTGACAACTTATGAGCTGCGAGAAATTCGGTTGTATCGTATCCGAGAAAACAACCTACCTAGCTGAAAAACATAGCCGAGGAAAAGCTATTAACCCAGCTCAAAACAGTACGTAATGGCCGATACGTAGAAAGCAGAGTGAACGGAGCAACGTTCATTGAAACACCACAACAGCGCGCCAGAATGTTGAGAGGTGGGAAGTGCAAATGTTAGCGCAGAACCATATAGATGGCAGCGCGTCAATGAGGACTGCTATATTTTAACATAATAAATAATCCGAAAGCTCACCAAGAGACACTTTAATTTTTAGAATACAACAGAATAGAATAAACCATATTTTTTACAAGAGCCTACAAATGAAGATGCAAAGGTTTTACAAAAATCCCTAGAAAAATAATCTTCATGGCAGCACAGCTCTGCATTGATTAGGCGCCGCTTGCTCCTTGAAAGCTGCACTTGAGGTGGACACAGATTCGCCCTGAACCTGGTGTCGTGTTCATGTTGATCAGCGCCCGACGAAAACATGCCCCGATTCCACATTACAAACCGCAGAAAATGTTTGAGTCTTCGATGAGTTATTTTATCTTAAGCAATTCAACTCACTTCTGAATCAACAATAAATTGTAATAACCTTAATTTTGCAAAATAAGTTACCATCATAGCTCGGATGGTAACAAAACACCAACATTTTATCCTGGAAATTAAAATAATAATTTTGTAGTTCATTCAAAACCCAAAATGTAACTCAATCTTCAACATCTTCCCCGGCGGCTAATCTGGGCAAGAGAGTCCGCTGAACCTTTGAGATCTTCTGTTCCGATCAGCAAAGGATAAATTTTCCTCAGCGATCTTTTCATCGTCGATTTGTTCTTAGTCGGTTCGTCGCAACTCTTATTTTTCCATCTTTTCCTGGATAAACTTTGACGATTTTTCCCAGCTTCCACCTGGTCACGAAGTGTGAGGGAACTGTTACGATTCCCAGCTCCCGAAACCTGCTGCAGCACATTGCTGGATCGCTCGAAAAGCCTGCTATTGCCGAACGAACACCCGCTAGAATCACTTTTCATTCGGTTAAAAAATCCCCCAAAGCTCCATTTTTCGTTTTAAAAAATACCCTTTTGCCCCCCTTTTTCTTTTCCCAAACCACCGCTTTAGACCTGGCAACACTGCTCTTGTGTCAGGTAGAACGCCCTTTGCAAATTCATCTGTTCCTCGCGTTCCAATCTTCAGAAGGAAGCATTTTTCAAATCCTATTGCTTTGTACGTCTGGGACGTGTCAATAAAATATTATAACTCTGTGCGTAAAGAGCGCTAATTAATCAATCTGTTGCAGTTTCCGAGAAAACAGCTTAGCGCTCCTGGCTCCAACCCGAACTTGGTGAGAAGTCCACAAAACACGTCAATGCAGAGCATCATCGCTGCATCGCCATCTGCGCATCGCCGGATGACGAGCGATTTGAATATTAGCAGGAAGGAACAAACGTCCGATCTAAATATGAATAAATATCATCGCGTATCATCGACTACGTTTCTAGAACCTGCGCAAGTGCAACAGGATGAATATCTCATTCCACCATCCGGGATCGCCTGCAGTTCAGCGACGAAGAATCTCACTTCCTCGCAGAAACAAATAGAAAACCTTCGCTCTGACGAGTCTAGATCAAGTCGCACGAAAACGAATCAACCTGGACGGCCTTTGTCGAAGCAACAACTTTACGCCGGTTCTCAACCTCTCGCTCGAAAAGCGGCTCAGTTGAACTTCATGAACGAATGCGGCGGCGAGGAAGGAATCGACGATTCGATGACCGACGCGGGGATGAGAAATCAACCGGGAAACCGAGGAAGATTAGGAAACGAAAGCGATATGATGGCCAACATTAGCGTGAGAAATCAAGCGAGCTCGAACCGTGCGAGAAGAGGATACGAAGCAGAATCTATGGCTAACTCGGTGAGGAGAAACCGAACGGAGGAAAATTGCGAAACAGGGAGAAACGAAGGTGATTTGACCGATTCTGGATTCGGTCATCAAAGCGACCGATCGAGAGGGAGAAATTATGCGAACGAAACGGGAAATAGAACGGATCGCTGCCGGGATAGAAACGATGCTGATACGGCTGCGAATTCATGGAAGACGAACGAAACAGTAGGAAATCGAGGTAGAGGAAATGAACCCAGCTTGGCGAACAATTCGTGGAGGAGAAATCGAAAGGATGACAACTGCGGCAATGAAAGCGATCTGACGATCGACTCTGCGATCGAAAATCAAACGTACAGAAACCGTTTTGGAAGGGCAACCGCTGCAGTGACAGATTCAAATAGAAATCAAACTGATGCAAATTGCGGAAGTGCAGAAACTAGAGCTGAATGGTTGATCAACTCTGGGCCGGGAAATCAAAACAGAGGCGGCAGAAGAAGAGCAGGAAATCATCCGGACGATCGGTTCAACTGCGAAGTGCAGAATGAAGTTGAAAACGGAATCTCGGCTGAAGATTGTTTAGAAAATAGACCTTACAAACGACCGCCAATTGAAAACTGTGCCCCAGGGGCGGTTGGGAACTCTCAGAAGATTCCACAGCGGAAACAATTATTTACCAATGTGATCGCGGAAAGGCCCGATCACCAGCCTCTAATAACGATTGACAAACGGTGCAAAATTTCATACCACACAGGCAACAAGGAAAACGAAGATGCGGCTGCGGGCCGAGGAAACGAAAAAGGCTATTCTTACAACGCGAGAGTTTGCAGCACGCGAAATACCGCCAAACCGCAACTTCTTCGACGGCCAGGAAAATCGGTCACACCTTGCCTGACAGAAGAAAGCCAAAGAGTAGCCAGACTTCAGAAATGCTGCGAACTTCAAGCGCAGGGGTCTGGCACTAAAAGCGGCAGAGCAGCGCGTTCAAGCGGAGGCGCCGTTTCTAAAGTGGACAGTTCATTGTTCCTTGCCATAGCCAAAGCAGCCATTGATTTGTCAATTCAGAAGCAAAAATCAATGCAGGAACTTGACGAGGAACAATGAACACTTCTGAAGAGTACACTGATTTGAAAACTGAGACATAAAAATTCTTATACAATATATAAACTTTTTCAACAAAGTCGGCCAGCTAGGGCTTGGATATCGATGTAAGAAAAACGTCGATGTATCGGGCTAAAAACATCGATGTCTATGCTTCGATGATTTTTTTGAAGCTCTGTTTTTCCTTGTGTATAAAACATGCGTGGGGTTATTAAAACAGTCCGTAAGAAAATTGTAGGTATTTTTTTCTCAGTGGGTACCAGGTGCAAGGCTTTGGCAACACTGGTTTCAGTTTCACCTTTTGAGTTGATACTTAAACGGCAAAGCCTGTAATTTGCTAAAAAATATCGGTGTAATTTTTATCGATTTTTTGTTGGTGTGTATAAAACATCATTTTTTTTGTCGATATATTGGTACCATCAATTTTGTGGACTTTCGATGTTTGAAACATCGAACATCTATGTTGCCTCAATGCAAGGTGACCCCACCATGGCCTCAATGTCTCAACCTTATCAGCTAAGTTAGGTATGATTAGGTTGGGACATGAACATTGATGCAGTGTTGCCAGATCAAAACGACTTTTTATCATGGAAAAAAATTTCCGTAGATGTTATTTAAAAAAAAAAAAAAATCAGTAGAAAATTCGGTACCTATATAGATTTTCGAGTGAAAAATGTCATAGGTGAAGTTAATAGGTAAAATAATGCATGTGGAAATTGACAGATGAGAAATTGGCTTTTTCGATTTTTGCTGTTCAAATTAGAAGAATTAATTTTAGTCGCACAATAAAAATGATTTATTTGTTACCGAAAGAAAATAATTTCCAACAGTCATTGTTTGTAATTCGAGGTACATTTAGAAAAAAACACAAAGGCAACTACAAGTTATAAAATTTAGAAAAATGGACCCTATGGCTACACGTCGCCCTGAGGATGCCCGAATGGGCGAAAGTGCTCGTCCAGCTGATAAAGAATTCGAGAACGAGTCGCCCGGTTGACTATTCTTGTTATACACTCGTTTGACCATACTGCAGTAATCAGTATTATGGCCGTAAGGCTGGAAAGTTAAGAGACACTTGTACTAGTCCAGCTTTTACAATAAAAACATGGCCAACTAAAAGCTTTTGTACTAGGGTCAACGAATGACGAGCAGTTGTTCTACCAAAAGAGCAGAGCTTAGAAACTTTGTTGCGAAGCAATATGCAATTTAACATCTGAAATCACTTTACTTTGTGCTCAGATGTCCTCAACCCCAGCACATTAGTAACGATGCCCCAGAAATGTCTTAGATCTCACTAGTTGATAAGTGGTGATTCTAATAAACTAGTTGCAGGCTTTAACTATGTCTCAAACACTTCATCCTTGAGGAGTTATAAGCAAACAGTTTCCCTTGACTGTTGATAACAGTGACCAATTCAGGCTGAAAAGGACAGCACTTGAATTCGAACGTTTCTAGGAGATCGACTGACTTGTACCCAAATGAGGAACTAACACGATATTCCCATGAGAAAAGTAAAGGTTTGAATGAGCAACGTTCAAGTTCAAATCGTTTATGAATCGCCGTACAAAATGGAGCGAAAAATAATTGTGCAACTTATTTCCAAAAAGTCATATTAACGTCACACATTGTAATAAAATCAAGTTACCTGTGAATTCGTAACGGCTCGATACAACCGGTGGCAAACATTCCATTTAGCAGCCAATGGCTGTTGAACTGAAGAACATTTCAATGAAGAAATTTCAACAATGCGTAGAATGCGGGAAAACTATTTTGACTCGGAAACTTTCTGGGTGAAATTATGAGTAACATACACAATAAGCATACGACCGAGGTGGAATTCGTGTCAATGCGATATAAAAAAAAAGAAAGAATCAAATACCTATTTTACGTAGAGTTGACTTGAAGAGCTGACATCAACGTCATGCGGACCATTCAAATAATGTCTTACGCTACGAATGAGAGTATAAAGATTTCTGCACAAAACAAAACGAAGCGTTCACTACATCGACTATATTGACAAAACGATCAGCTGCTCTAACACCAGAAAGCACAAGAAGTTCGTTTATTTAACAATTATCAAATAATTTACAACAAAGTTGGTTTCGGTGTGGAAAAAATTATTATTTTCAATCGCTGTTGGCTCAAGAAGTTCAAATGTATAGTCCAATTTTTTTTTTTTTTTTTTTTTCATTGAAAACAAGATACCTTGAGAACAGTAGCAACGAAGAAGGAGCGACGGAGAAAGTCTAGTCGGACGATGGAAATGCCAGGATGTCAATCGGTGGGCAACATTCGGAGGCTTAAATTTGGAGAATAGCTAGACAATGGGGACCCACCTCGATAGATCGCCTTGCGGTGTCGAATGATCGGCCACACAGGATATCCGCGCTGCAAGATTCCTCCGAACGTCAACTTGGGAAGGGAACAACCTAAAAAGAGAAACATAGGAAAGGCGGTGTGAGAAAGTGCGGCGAGGAATATTCACAGAGCCATGTGCAGTCGGTTGGTTTGAGAGAAAACCGTACGAAAATGGGAAAAGCATCAAATACCTGAGCCCAAGTCCGAAACAGCAGTAACGTCTCGAGGACCGACACTCCAAACCGCGTACAGTACCAATGATGAGCTGTTTGCAAGTGAAAAACGTCCCCGAAAGAAAGAGCGGGCGAATTTTCGTCGCTTTAAAGCTTCGGTGGGTATTTTATGACGATGGAAAATAAATGTATACGTCGGGGGGAAGAATGGAGGCTTAAGAGGACCAATCGAGATGGCTGTCAATAGAATCACAACATCAACATTTTCCAACAGATAGCCGATAATTTTCTATCCATAGTTCATTGATCAATAGTATCAACGACGGATACTTCAGTAACAATACTATTCGGCGACATTTTGTTCAGTCTGATATTTATCCCATAGCATAAATATTTTTATTCTAAACTAAAATTCGCCTTATAAAAAAATCTAGACCTTTAAAAAAAGAATCTAGATCTAAAATACTCCTACAAAAAATCCTTTAAAAAGATCCCTTTAAAAAAAATCCCAAAAAACGATCTTTTAAAAATCTGGATCTTCATTTTCTCTAAAATTAGAGCGATTGCCTCTGACATTAATTAAAATTATTAAGCCATTGACAATAACAACTTAATGTTCACCAGTAGGCAATGTTGATACTGAAAGTGAACTTCGATATCCCTCTGGTATTGAGTGAGCATCCTAAGAATGGAATCTGAATTGTTAACTGTAAATAATAGCACATTTCCATCAGGTGACAAAGATAGGTTGGTCACACAAATTTTAAAAATATGGCTTCAAAGGGATTGCAATGATGTTCGGAAACATATTATTCCGGACTAACAAGAGACCTTGAGGCTCTCAAGAGACCAAACGACGACTTACATTTCCAATAAGTTATCAGTAATTCAGTCCATAAGGTATAATCGAGTGAAGTTTATTCAATAAATAGCTTCCACCCTCAATAGTCAACTCACTGAACAATAGTCGGAAAAATGTTCTCAAAACTAAAATTATTTAACTTACAATATTCCTTAACTCGCAAACAGCTCAACAATTGGTAAAGTGAACCTGTGGGTAGACGAGGTTACAAAGTGAACCACCAAAACCTTGATTACAGAGTTTGCAAATAAATTCGATTGTTCCCCCCAGAATTTAGCATGAGAAAAGCGAGCGTAACCAGAGAACCGCAAAGCTCTGCATCCTGGAAGTGAGAAGACTCACATTAACCGAAACCTGCGTTTCAGGATTGAACCCCTTTTGTCATATTACACTTTCCGTTCACATCTGAAAAATTACCCAGTTGAGATGGGTTGTTGCTTTCTCAAATAGAAACCGGCCCAACTGTAACCCAAGATGCAAGAAAGTCACAATGTTAACCGGAATTACGGACAACGGGACAACCGGGTGATGTGATCTATGAAAAATTCCCCAGCTCCCAAGAAGCAGAGTCAAGACAGAATTTCAAACTCATAAATAATTGTTTTTAAAACCCACAGTAGTGCCATCTTCTCGTTTTTTTTTTTTTGTAAAAACGAATTGAAAAATTCGACATAAGAAGTATTTGCAGGAGACAATTTTTCTGTGTGTAGTAAATAAATACCTGAAATAAGATTGCGCAAGGTTTGATGCTGTCAGGAAGAGACACCCATCTGGCGGGATACACCGGTCATTAACACTGCGGGGCTTTTAGTTAACCGTTAACGGGCAATTCGATGCTTAGGAGTGGAGCGTTTTGCTAGTGAGCGACGCTCCAATTTTGGTATATGGGGTTTGCCCGCAAACAGCTGGTACAAGTCGGATGTTCAGAAGATGATGATCAGTATATGTATATCAATTTTCCGGCAGTTTGATGCGGCAAGGATATCGCGCAAAGCATAAAATTAAGACGAAAAATAATCTCAACGCTAAGTAGTTCTGCCTCAAATATTAGCACAAAAGTGAAATGAAATGAAATGAAATATCGTTTATTGTATAACCGTAAGGTATTACAAAGGATATTAGCACAAAAGTTCTAGCGGGATATCCTCGCTTATCATTCTGCGGTTAAAAATGAATTCATCGGAGAGCGCTCATGGATAGAATTGAATAAGTCTGATAACAAACGCATCGGAAACTTTTAAGAACAGTCTGTACTGTCAACACGCATCGACAAACTTCTATTGCATTTACCAGAGTTTGCAGTCGGCTATCAATTTTTATTTTCAAATAAAAACACAAAAAAGACACTTCGATCCTGTGAGGTCATTCAATTCGTCCACGAGGGCTCTAATCAGAAGGAACTCTCAAGACATTTTGAAATAAAACATAGAAGAAAATATCAATTATTGGTAGAGAAAATAACAGCAACACCAGTACCATACTCAACACATGCATATTTCACATGTTTTGGAAATACTAGGGGAAGGGATGCGGTGTGATATGACACAGGTTCACAGCCAACCAATATCCAACTGAAGGCACTGATTCAGGTTGAATGTTCTCTCGGCTTCAGAGCCGCCCTATATTTTCGCATTGGCATTTGTCTTTTTTTGCTGGGATGGGAAATTAGTTGTTCTTACCTGGCTGTGATCCGCCTGAAATGTAACTTGGATTTGACATTAGAATTAGGCGAATGGCGTACCTTGCTCACAGTAATTGCATCGAGGAAATTTCGTATCAAGTGTGTGGCTGAAGAGAGCTAGATCGAAAGACTTTTTCACAACAGGAAACAATTCTATCGTGTAACGCGGAATGTAGTGCGTTTTCTATCAATTCTACAAGTTAATAATCGGAGGGTTAAATTAATCATGATATTGGAAAAGGCATCGGCAGACATATCGTCAATTCATTTATATCTATTTCCTGCCGAGGAACCATAGGCGTCTAATTCCAATTTTATTGCTTTCATTTATAGCGAGGGCTCCCATAAATTATTGGTAATGTTTGCACTAACGGGTGTAAAATGATATCTTCCGTTTCTAAGAAAGAAGCCCTTCAATGAGCGTTTTAAATGATCCTACTCAACAAACGTACAAAGACGAAAAATGTCAACCTTTTTTATTATTCGTTCGATAAAAATATAAGATTCCTTCTACCAAAGAATGGCGTGACTGATTGAAGAATTACTGCAAACGTGAACCAACACAACTTGTCAATCGAGGAATAAAAGTCGCCGATTCAGAACTTCAAATCACCTCTATGGTGAGCGAATGAGAGTGTGAGCAAGGTAATGCCTCCTTCCAGACCTACTCACTTACCTGGCAAAATCCATAACTGACCAGCTCAAATCTCAATGCCTCCTGTGAGAGTCGCTGCTCCGCTCTAAAGAACAAAAAATAAAGCACATAAACAAAAGCAGCTAATTTTTTCACATTGGTAAGAGTGAATAGTCGCCTGAAAAGCATCGAAGATGCTAGCAGATTCACTGCTAGAGAAAAATCCCGTCAACCTCACCAATGCAAACGAGTCACCTCTATGATAATGAAAATCATTTTTACGGCTATCTGTACTAGTTACATCAAAACAACTTCAGCGACCTTCTAACTTTTAAGAGGTATACCCCAGAAAACAAAATTTAGTCTACTTCTGACATTTTCATTTCAAAAGAGAGTATACAA
Source organism: Tupiocoris notatus (assembly GCA_037159825.1). NCBI lineage: Eukaryota > Metazoa > Arthropoda > Insecta > Hemiptera > Miridae > Tupiocoris > Tupiocoris notatus. Next base: position 694,264 of record JASJUZ010000052.1, read on the forward strand.
AGGTTTAAGAGTCAATCCAAAAATTATAAAATAAAGGTAAAACACAACTGACGGGTGTAGTGTTGCTATTATAACATTTTTTTTGATGATTTTCTTCATTCACTTGAACAAAAAATTAAGTAAGAGACAAAAAAAAATTTTCTATCACCTTTCCGGTTGTGGCGATCCTCATGCCTTGGCTTCTTACGATCACGGTCCCTTTCACGACTTTCACGATCCCTGTCGTTGTCGTGGCTTCGCCGCCTGTAAAGTAGAACCGAGAGGATGACAATATCTGCTAATACTTTTCACTTTTCAATAAGATTCGCAATAACTTTCGAACCTGTCTTCGCGTTTTCGTTCTCGATCTCGGTCGCCACGATCACGATCGTTTCTGTCTCGATCATTGTCCCGTCTACAATCAAATAAATTATTACAAAAACTGACTTTGAATGTAATACTCTTACAAGACAGTCTCAATAAATTTTTACACATATTGCAACATTTTTCAACTAAAAGAGGCGAACGCGCTTGAACTTAAAAAATAAACAACAGAGCCCGTCTCGTTTGGTCCTTCACATCACAGAAGAATCACAACAAACAAGCAATAAGCAACAAAATATTTCTACTCACGAGGAAGAATGTCGCTCATCGTTTCGACGTCTTCGGTCCCTCGAGCGGCCAATATCGCGTTCTCTATCCTTGTCACGATCTCTTTCACGTTCCCTATCACGATCATTATAACGATCCCTGTCACGATCTCTATCACGATCAATGTCTCGGTCACGGTCGTCGTCATCTCTTCTCTTGCGGCCACCATCGCGGTCTTTGTCACGGACACGGCTCCTCTCACGTCGTTCTTCCTCGCGACGTTTCTCTTTTTCTTCCCTATCTTTAGCACGGGCGGCCTGCAATAAACATAACAAACCATCAGTGAGCGATAAAGATGAAATTCGCCTCGAATTTCACTCTGTTAAGGATAAATTCTAATGATAACTTTTAAGGAACAAAACTGCACCATGATGAATGACACCAGCTCACCATAATTTCTTCTAAGGAAGTACGAAGACGCTGATAGCCAACATGTTGCTTGCCTTGCAAATGATCGTCTATTCTTGACTGCGCGTCCCCCACAATGAGGAAGGCGCCGCACACTTCGCACACTTCCATCTGTTTCTCTTGGGCGGCTGCCAACTCTGCCGTCTAAACATCACACAAATATGGAAAAAAAAATTTACTTCAAAAACGGGCGAGCGAACACTGCAGAAAAATTCTCATCAGGTTATTTGGTTGTAACGTGGTAACTTGGTTACTGGGTAGTATTAATTCGGGGTAAATATATCTATTCGCCATGGGGAAGTTCACCTGGTAGGTTGCCAAACCTGTCTTCGTCATCACTGTGTCCCATGAATGAAGGGACAAGAAGAGTGGATTTCTCTCGTTGAGACCGCCCTCGTTGCTGATCCCCCCCCCCCCCATTAGTTCGTTGAACGCTTCATTCTCAGGTCAGAATTTCCCCATGAGGTTAAATTTGATAGAAAAATATTAAAACATACAGTCCACTGTAGAAACCCGACGGGCTCTGTACCTCGGTGGGTAACATTCGTTATGTAAAATCCGACACCATCGTGGTACCACTACGATAAAAACAACGAAGTGGGAAGAAAGTTGCCATTATTTTTATTCGTACCTGAGACCAGGCGTGGTTGTCATTTTGTTTCTGCAACGTCTCGCGTTCCTCTTTGAGTTGATCGCAAAGTTTCATCAGCCCTTGAGCCTGTTCGACGTTGCCTTCGATTCCAGCTGCTTCAGCTTCATTCACCAATTTATTGATTTTTTCAGTGAGCAGTTTGATTGTCTCGTCGTTTCTTTGAGTCTGAGCCGCCGACAACGTTGATGGCTGGAATGGAAAATCGCAAGAATCGCTAATTACTTCCCAAGGAATGCAGATGAGGGAAAAAATTGATACGACGATTTTTAGTCGCAAATTTCGCAACGATTGAATTTCTAACCATGCATATTTGTTTGTAAGTAGAAAGAGATTCATTTCACAACCGTACCGAAATTCTGCGACGCCCAACATTTCAAGGCAAAATTTCTTGAGGACTGGACAGTGAACAACAACATAAAATTTATTTTAAAATAAAATAAAAAAACAAACCGGTTCATTTTTGTTCATCAGGGCCAACCGTTGTTTGCCTTTGACGATTTTTCGCTCGACCTCGTTGAGCATGCTTTGTGCAAATCGAATGAACTCGTCCTCATACGCTTGTTTCTTAGAGCTGGTCGATTTTTCAAAAAGCTCTTTGATCTCGTCGTCATGAACCCGAGGGCATACTCCCAGGTCCGCTCGCGTGTTGACGAATAGGTCATGAGGACAGAATTTAACCATGTAGTATTTGCAGAACTGGAACAAGACGAAATTTTTCATCAGAGAACAAAATTTAACGTATTTGAGTTTCATTCCGACGATTGCCAAAAGAATCGCCGAAACAGACAACTTATCATCATTTCATCCAATAATTTTCAAACTCAAGCAGAGGCATATTAACATTTTTGAGTGGGAACCGAACATAGAAGGACTTTGAACGTATTTAGAACTTCGGAGGACTTAACACCCCTTTTTGTGCGGAGTATTCGAATAGCAACCTTCCCTCCGGGTTTCTCGTTTTCAAGAGGCGACAAACTGCAATAGTAAAATGTTGCAGCTGAACAGAGAGATAGAACAATCAGTTTTCGGATCCCTAGAAAGTTTATTTACCAAAGAAGCGATGCCACGGGAACACTAGCGAGTTTAATCAATACAATACCGGAATCTAAGGGTTGAGCGCGTAGGCGCGGTTGCAGAGTAGAAAATTGTAGATGGCGGGACGGAAAAAATCGATTGAAAATAGGAAATTTTTCACAAAATGCTCACCTCAGGATCTTCCCAATTTAGGTCCTTGGTTTTGTCAGACGGAGCCAAATTTCGGTACCGACCCATCAACTCGTCGAGTAAGGCTGCAGCCGCTTGCACAGCCATTTCAACCCGAAGAATCACCGCGGTAAAATATATCAAGTTCAGTGAAGTGGGAAACTAGATAAAAGCTTAAATCCAACGGCGGCTAAAAGTAACTTGAGCACTTATAAAGAATGCGAGCGCACAGAGCAAAAGACTCAGCTAGCCGTCCAACTTGATGAAAAGAGGCACGGATTCAACACAAGTACACATAACACACTTTACACGATTACGCAACACAACCGCAACTACAGAAACGACACTCCACCCGACCGGTCATTGGTCGACGATCAACCAACCAGAATGATGGGAAACGGGACGGATTTCGATTAATTGAACTAATCGATTACCAAAGTGATTAATCGATGTTTCCCTTTCGATGTTTTCCTTTCGATTTTTGAACGGTAGATGAGATGAGATTCGAAATTAGCTGTTTTTCACCCGAAAAGATTCCGATTCTGAATTTACTTCATTATTTTGTATTCTTTCGTGCCAAGTCGCTTGGTATATTAATTAATATTGATAGTCAACAAAGTATCACAATGATCATATTGCGGCTAGTCATTATATTATTTTCTATTATTACGTTCGCAGTTCATTTGTAGATTATTTTTACCACCTAGTATATTTTTTGCCACTGATATTTTCAACACCCTACACGCATAATAATTACCTACGAGGATTTGAAAAGCCACGATTAATTAGGGTATCGATTAGTTAGCAAACATAGTAACAGATTCGGTTCGATACCCATGCAGTAACTATCAACCCTAAAATAACACCTGCAAAATGTTCTAAAATTTACAACGGCCTAATTTGGATTGCGGATGTTATTAATTTTTGACATTATGGTTCAATACGATTTTTCTAGACGAGGAAATAAACTTTCTAAAGACTGTCTCCTGCGAGTGCTTTCTCGAGCCTCCTTGTTCGAGTTGGGAATCGATAATACCCATGTATCGATATTTTCTCTTCAATTATCGATCATTTTTAATATGCGTTGTTCGATCTATATCAATCATCGATTCCCTCTATTCGATAGTGATCGATTATCAGTATAGCGAAACGTAAATCACACCCGCAAATTAGTTTTATTTTATTTAATACCCAAGACCCATCCGAACTTCAATAGTTTTCATAATGCTAATCTACTTCCATTAGTTGAAAATAAAACAATGAAGTATCAAAATTTAATGAGCAACGAACCCAATTGCCTTGTTATCTCTGTATCCCTTAGTTAATTCAACACTGTCATCTTATGCGTCGTTGCTCGCCCTTTGTTTTTCTTAAACAATTGTTCATTTTAATTGGATTTTTTGGGTACCCTAATTCATTTTTTGATTGTTTATTTTGGGTAATATTCTCAAGGTTTTTTTCCAGTTTATTGGATGTTGGAAAATTTTCATTTTAGTTCTCTCTCCTAGGTTTGAAATTGATATTATGAAAGAGTGGTAACACAGTCTGAAAGGTAAGTAAGGGAATTTAAGAGGTTATGTTAAATCTGTAAAAATACATTTTGTCATAATTTGGGTAATTTTATCAAAATTTGTGTTATTTTGCCAAATTTGTTGGGCAAATAGGTACTGAAAAAGGAAAAACTGATACACAAATTAAAATATTGATAAATATCGATATATCGCTTAATATCGATAGTTTATGACCGATTAATTGGATGTATCGATAGTAAGTGGTCGATATCGATAGTAATATCGATATTACAGCTCCGATATCCCATCCCTACCCTGTTCCATTCCAGTCGATAGATAAGAGATAAGAGTGTGAATGTAAATAAGAGATATCAACAAAGGGGCTTTGTATTAGTTTCCCATGTTTTCTGCCTGTATCTCAAGAATTCAATTATACGATAAGTTAGATCGTGGCCCTTCTCAACGCACATCAAACAAGATTACTCTTGTGAGCTAATTTCGGGCTTCTGTTACCCTATCTACGGGTATAATATTACCGGGTTTCCCATTACAAAGGTGTGAATGATGAATTCGTGCCGATTCGGCTGACTACTGTATTTTTCGCGAATGATTCATTGCCGTGTTGAGTTCATTTAGTCGCGCTAAGTATTTAGTCACTCGCCATGCCAAAGAATGGAGTTTCAACGAAGAGAATTGAGGCCAAAATCGTCATCATTGGCAATTATGATGTGGGGAAAACTGCCCTCATGGAACGATTTGTATACTCTAGTTTCTCCGGCCGTCGTATGGAGGTAAGCTCATTAATAAATTATAGAGCAGTAAATGAGAAAAACTGTTCCTGTAAATTCGTTACAGATACAGTAAATACGTAAATAAATACAGTAAATACGACGATCGTTAGTATCATACGAGTCGTATGAGTGTACTGATAGTACACAAAAAACATTTAAAAAAAACGCACGCACAACAGCACACACAAAGCATAAAAAATACACCCTGTGATACATAAAAAATTAATGTATTTTTGGTTTATTTTTAATGATGAAGAAAAAACGAATTCTACAAATAATGATTGTACAGTGGTTTATTATTCCTTCGCTTTATTAATGATTTAAGAAGATTTTCCATTTGTGATAGTAATTATTCCCAACATTTGTGAACGTTCGTAATTTTCATAGCTCCAAGAACTCTCGAGTTCCCTCGTGCCAAATTTCTGAAAATCTCCCAAATTCTACACAAAAGCTGAAATAACTCGAGAACCATTGAAGCTGTCGACCCCGCGATGGTCTCATTCGATTCAACATCAAAAAATCTATAGAAATTTATACCAAATACACCCTTTTCTGAAAAATGTTGGAAAATACGAATTTTCTCTCCGTCAAAACCCCTCAAAAATACCCTTACATTGAAGTAGCGATTCAGTTAAAGAATGGGGAAGACGCCTATTTTATATTTTCGTTCCTAATGGCCTGAATTCTGCTATTCGGTGTCAGCTGAAGACGGAATGACCAATTTTTCATGAAAATTGTGAGTTTCTGCGGAGAAAATCGTTAATGAAAACCGATGATTTTGAAAGAAAAATGAATAGTTATCACGTCATAACTTGTCCGTTGAACGTGAATATCGATACTAGCGCTTGTATCTTCGGAAGAATAAACTAACATTGGGAGCAATGATTTGAGGTAGCAGTGAAGTTAGCTTCACTTACTCGATTTAGCATGACTCCAGTCTTAAAGACCGTCTTGTTGTTGTTGTCTGTCTTTCAGCCGACTGCAGAGCGCTCTAGGGAGTTACTTCAATCGGTTGGAGTTACATCTCCGGGTTTATTCAAACCGCTGATTTTCCTTAGCGATTTTCTCCGCGGAAACTCACAATTTTCATGAAAAATTGGTCATTCCCTCTTCGGCTGGCACCAAACAGCGTAGCACCATTAGGAACGAAAATAAAAAATAGGCGTCTTCCCCATTGAGCCATTGTCAGGCCAAGATTGAACTTTGGTGAAAATTTCGTTGGAAAAGTGTTGGCGGCGGACAGACAGAATTTTTTTATTGAATATTCGGAATGTACACGCCTTGAAACGCAAAACATCATATTTTGAGGGGATTTAGAACATATTCTTTTGGGCGATTACAATGGTTTACTATTGAATAATAAACAAAATTCTGTCCGTCTCCCGTCAACACTTTTCTGACAAAGCTAAATTTTTGAAATTTTCACTGAAATTCAAACTTGGCTTTACGATGATCCGATTCTCTAACCAGATCACTACCTCAATTTTAATGGTATTTGTGGGGTTTTGAGAAGGGTAAAGTTCATAATTTCCGTCGTTTTTCAGGAAGTGGTGTATTTGGTATCAATTTCTATAGATTTTTGGATGCTGAATCGACCCATTGCGGGGTCGACTGCTTCAATGGTTCTTGAGTTATCTCAGCTGTTCTGTAGAATTTGCGAGATTTTCAGAAATTTCACAAAACTCGGAAAAATTACTATTATCCATGGATAGTCTTCTTAAATCATTATTGAAGCAAAGGAATAATAATAAACCACTGTACAATCATTTGCAGCGTTTTTTTAATTGAAAACGTCATTTAATTACAAAACTTCATTTTCTCGACTAAGGCGATTTTCTTTTCATGTATATGCGCAACGAAGTTTTTATTTTGCAGACGATCGGTGCCACATTTACTTCTAAGGAGATAGTCCGAGGTAAAGAGTCAATAAATTTCGCAATTTGGGACACTGCTGGAACAGAAAGGTACTCTAATGCTGGATTGGTATCCTAAATAATTTGATCTTATTTTTTATTTAATTAGTACCTATTGTAACTTCAGTTTAATCCGCCAAAAGTTGAAAAGTGTTGAATTATTCATTTGCAGAAGGTCCTTACGTAGGGCAACTGAGCTACGCTCAAGAAAGAGGGATTGGAAACTAGTAATAAGTAAAATAATCAGGAATTGGCTCATCAGTATTGATGGAAATTCAGCTACTGGAGGCTAGCAGCTCACTGAAACTTCTTTACAGGTATCGTGCTATGATGAAGCAGTATTACCGTTCCGCTACAGGAGCCATAATTTGTTACGACGTTACCGATCGAGTTTCTTGGAACGTTCTACGTTCTTGGGCGGCTGAAATTCGTCATAACGAACCAGTAAGCAATCTCTTGCCTCATATTTACTTTACCTCAGTTCTAATATTTCACAGTAGTGATGAATTCCTGAAGGTGTAGTTTTAATTGGATGAATTCACGCCGGGAAATGAACCGACAATTTTTATTGATATGGTTACATTTTCAAACTAGCAATTTGCATTTTAGTGAATTATTTTCAAGGATTGTCAACTGTATATTTGCGGCACGAAGAAGGACCTTGTCGACGAAGGTTATGCACCTCGAGCTGTTGCATTTGATGTGATCAAATTTTACGCTGAAGGTAATGCAGCTACTGATTCAACTTGTAGTTTTACCCGACTCACAGTCATTTTTTTTTTACTTTTATATTAGGAACGGAAACTATTCGAACAAAAATGGTTCCATAATAGATGCAATATTGGTATAAAGTATAATTATGTACCTTCTTCAAGTTAGACGAATAATGACTTGAGATTTATTTCAATTTGCCTTTTCTACAGGACTTCACGCCCCAATTATTGAAACCTCAAGCAAAACAGGAGACAACGTGGGTGAGTTGAATTAAATTGATTTGTGACAGAATTTGATAGACATTTGTTCCGAAAGTTGAGTTCAAGAATATGGGCGCAAGGAACTTAAATTCACGAACCAGGAATGAACGAATATTCGTTTTATTGGTTGGCGGAAGGCATCAGTTGACTTCCAAGGTTTCCACAGTAACGTTGGATTCTTTGGTAATTTCAGACGCGCTGTTTTCCATAATAGCCGACGATCTTTGGAATCGCAAGCTTCCCTGCGCCGTCGAAGGAAGCGTAAGTATTCGGAATGAGAAGAAAAGCAAGTGCTGCTATAATAGTTGATACTGGTTTAGAATCAGCTTCATCACCTACCTAAGAATATTTTGTGAAATCCTTGCACACAATAGTTATTCTCTTCACGCTCCTTTTAACGCTGAATTGATAACTAAGAAATTATTTTTTGTAATTAAATGAAATTGTAATGCACCTAGAGATCTTTTTCTTTCACACTCACTATAATACCTATAGCTAGTTATTTTTTGAAAATTGCAGCAACGGCTCGGATCAATAAAATCGAATGAACTGAAATTGAAATAGCGCTTTTTATTATGGAAGAAGGCCTTTACTCCTTTATTTTATTTTACCTCATGAGCGTCAATGGACAAAGTGTAGAACATTGTGTTTTAAAAATCGATTGGTAGTATAACCTTCGAAACATCGATCACAATTAAATTTAAAAATTCTCGTGGGGATGGGATAACGATATTTTTGCTCCAATGTTCGATCTTCTAGTATCGATATTCATATTATGATATCGATATTTTTATCTGACAGTAACGGAATTAATAACTTTGGAGAAATTCTGAGAACAAAATGGGGATTTATCGAGCCTTAAGGGATTTGTTTGTCTGCATTAGACATATTTGGGTAGTTTCTTTCGAAAATCATTAATTTTTAATTCGATCTTTACCGATTATTCAATATTATCGAATGTCGCTAATTCACGCCGTTGTGATATCGATCCCAATTGAACGATATTAGTATCGATAATTATATCGATATTAGCATCAATATCGATTATTTCATTCAATATCCCTTCTCAATCAATGATGGGAGAATTCACCACTTTTTAGGGATTTTTACCTAACTTACTCGGCATACTGTCTCCCCGCCCGTTTGCCGTTCGCTCTCGTCGACTGTTCCATCCTCCGTGTTCTTCCATGTTTCAGTCAGTCGTTCTCGTGTTGTCGTGTGCGTGGATCGTATGATTCGAAGTTCCGCTCGTTCAGCCAATCCGATGCGACTTCGCGACTTGGTGCGTTTTATTACGTGTAAAAAGCGCGAAATTCGTTAAAAACTACGGAAATTTGTGTAGGATAATTTCATGTATGGTCGCGCGTTCTGAATTGAATAAAACACCGTTCTAAATGGCTATGGCCGTGTTACCCTTGTTACAAGTGCTCGGTATTTTCTGTGTCGCGCCGTTTTTCTTATTTATACCAGCCATCGTCTTCTTGGCAATAATAAACCGGTCGTTAGGCGTTCGCAAAGCATATGTGAAACTTCTAGTCAAAATATTCGAGGTAAGTTGCCGGGTTGTCCTCGTGGCTCCTGAACATGCAAAATTGGCCAGATAATCCTGTAGCCGACAATCTAGTCATAAGGTGGTCAAAGGTACAGGTAGAGCACGCCTTGAAGGCCAATGAGTTACATCAGAATGTCCGAATCCAACGGCGTAATTTCTATACACGAGTTCCTATAGGTAACAAAAGTATTTTTTAAAGAAGTATTCAAACAGTTCTAGTTTGATGGCTTTGTCGGTTGTGCCACTGCCGACCCAGTTTGACGGTCATTAAATCAAACTAATAGGTACAGCTTGAATATTCTCTCACCTTTTGATATTTTATCTTGCGCTTCTCATTTTTTGAGCTCGGTCAAAATGATGAAATTCTGGTTGAGGAAGGGACAGGAGTTGCCGTGTTGAATTTAACGTGTCGCATAATTGGGAATTTTATTCGTGATAACACGAATGAATATTTTTTCCTTCATAATCGAGTTGCTGCAAGCTCAACTCTGCAACCATGCTGTTTAAAGATCTGGCTTAAATCCTGCCAAAAGTTTACGATAAGTTACCAGCGTTTGCCCAAGTACGATTCGACAAATAATGTGTAATAATAACACTACAAAAAATAATACTATTACCTGAATAGCTCGACATTCATTGCTTCGTCGCACAAAGCTATTTTATGTATAGAATTCGATTCTAGTCTTTTAACTAACATCAGACAATTTTAAAAAAATTTCTGTGGGGGAAAAAAGAAAAAAAAAACAGCCAGAGATGAAGAAAAATCAATTAAGTGCGAATCGGCTCAGTTTGTTTTCCAGGTTAAAAATTTGGGATCTTTGCTTTCGTTTTCAGTTCGGTCGAAAGACAATCGAAGCTGAGAATAAAAACGGTGTCATTAAAGAAGAGGGTACGAAAAATGAGCCCGAATGCAACGGGACAACAGTGATATCCAGGGAAGATCTCATTCTCGCCCCTGATCCCGATAAGAACTACATTGGCAACAATAATCTAGAGGTTTCCGAATCGGTAAGTCTCTTTTTTGATCCTACGTTTATCTGTTTATAAAATAAAGTTATTGAGTTATAATAAAAATGAATAAACTATGTATCGGAATCCCCCACTAGAGCTCATTTAGATCGTGATTTAAAACTACACAGCTGTAATAACGTAGGCTCTAACCTGTTTTCATGCCCAAGTATTGGAAGGGTTGCATATTTATGCAAGGTATCTGGGAGTAGTCATAGACGAGAACCGGACAAATTCGGAAAAATCGCTGCAAATCATTGTACAGTGGTTTATTATTATTTCGCTTCAATATTGATTTAAGAAGACTATCCATTTGTAATTTTAAATTAATATTCCGATCATTTGTGAACATTCCCACCGGAAAACAGATGGTAACTATCGGGAAATATTCCGTAGCAACTATTGTAATTTTAATCATTTTTATTTTTCTTAATTTCCTAATTAAAAGCTGAACTTGTTGCCTAACGGTACAGCTGGAGAGTGTTTGACGACCATTCCAATGAGTATAGAACGATTTTTATAGCTCCAAGAACTCTCGAGTTATACCCTCATGTCAAATTTCTAAAAATCTCCCAAATTCGGCACAAAAGCTGCGATAACTCGAGAACCCATAAAGCTATCGACCCGGCAATGGTCTCATTCGATTCAGCGTCCAAAAATCTATATAATTTGATACCACGTACACATTTTTCTGAAAAACCTTGGAAAATATGAATTTTCTCCCCCTCAAAACCCCCCAATAATACCCTTAAAATTGAGCTAGCAAGTTGGTTCAAGAATTGGGCCGTCGTAGGACCGAGATTGATTTTTGGTGAAAATTTCAAATTTTTAGCTCTTACAGTTTGGCCGGAAAACTGCTAACGGCGGACGGACAGAATTTTTTTTATTGGATATTTTATTCGGATTCTACATGCCTTGAAACGTAAAACATCAAATTTTGAGGGGGGTTAGAAAATTTTTTTTCTTGGGCGATTACAATGGTTTATTATTGAATAATAAACCAAAAGGGGCATGCGGGGTGGTGCTTATTCGTTTCGTGACACCACTCTAGCCATTGTGTCCGTGCCACAGTCTCGCTTAAAAGGCACTTCACGCCACGTTTATTATAGCATGCCTATACTAATAAGGAACTTGCCAAGTGATCTTAAAGACCCAATGAGCGTCAGTAGGGCTTTGTATAAGAAAAAAGTCTTTAGTTGGCTCATTGGACTAGGATTTCTGTCATGCGATAATTTGTTTAGTATTTTATATGTGCTATAGCGGTGCTTGACTATGTCCATTGATAAAACATATAAATGTGCTACAAATATAATTGGAAATAAAAATATGATAAATATAATAAAACATAATATATGGCTGTTAACTCAATATACAAACATAAATGACATAAATATTACATGATTATTATGATAAAAACATATACATATGGCTGATATCCATACAAATGTAACAGTTAAATAGATCGGGATCAAGTCCCAACTCCCCCACCCAGCACTGAACTTGTTCATTGGTGTGGGGTAGTTCCATCAAGTGTTTACTTTTTAATATATAATGTAATTTAGAGGAATAAACAACTTCATTCATTCATTAATTTTCATTCATTCACTTACTTTTATAGAAAAAACTTATTTCTAGGACAGCGCAAATGAAAATTCTCAAACACAGAAATGCTCCTAAGCTAATAGATCAACTGATGCTTGGTGAAACGCAGTTGTCATTTATTTCCAATCATTTTTCGAATTAATTAAATTTGAATGCTTATCGCGTTTTGGTTGACCAATTTATCAGCTTAATTTTTGCAAAAAAAAAGAAGGAAAAAAAGTTGAACACAGTTCTGTTGGATTTATCAGCAATTATAGTTGCATTCTCCGATCAATGAGGGTTCATTTGGTTTTTAAATAGATTCCTCCTCCATTTTCCGTTCAATTTCCCTTTCTTCCGTTCTTTGCGCGGGAGTTCGAGTTAGGAACGAAAATGTTAAAATTTTCAACCTAAGTCAGACAGTGGGGACATTTAAATCAAATTTTAAGATGTGGGAAAATTACAAATGAAGCAAACTTGTGTTAATGGTTACATATTATTTATTTTTAAATTAAAAAAAAATTATTTTTGACATGTTGAGAATTTATTTTGTTTTTAAACGATTGTAAGAGCTTATTTTCTATTTCTATTTGCTCCAGGGAAAGTGGAAGAAAGGGCCACTTGGCCCTAACTTCTCCGGGTGGATTAATAAAGCACATCAATCTTCCAACTTGTATTTCATTATCAGAAACTTGTATTTCATTACTCTGTCAAACGGTCAAAACATTTTCAACGCTATCCGATTCTTTCGAAATCGCGATTTTCGCGGATTTATAATTAATCCGCGTTGTTGTTGATATGGTTTGCAAAAATATTAGCGAGCGATAGGATCTCGCGCAGTTTACGGCCTCTGCCCAGGTCAACGAGAACATCTTATGGAACGAACTACATTCAAGGCTACTCGAATATCGACGATTTCTTTGTCTCGTTATTATCTTCTTCGATAACGTTCGGAAAAACTGCTTTGTCACAGAATTGAGATGTAATTTATATTCTTCGTTTCGAAATCGAAATTTCTGAACGGTTGCAAAACTTTAATTCACGTTCTGTGAATGTGGAAATAGAGATTTGGGGAAAATTTGTGAATAAGGAGGACTGAGGATATTCTTAGATTTTTCTTTCGCTCGCCGACCAAATAAATAAATATTGGATTTCGCGAGATAAGGTTTTTAGAACACGTTCCTAGTTTTTTTAATCGTTATCTACAGCGAATTTCTTCGAGTCTAAGGGAAAAAAGTAAATAAAAATAATACACGCAAAAAAATATAATGCATTATTCCGTAGAAATGTTGTTCAAATAGATAGATTTGTTTTCTGATCAGATTTCCTGATAGTTTATTATTCGCATTCATTGTTGTTCAAGTGCGACGGATTCTACGATTCGAATAGAGGAATTCCCCTACGTGGAAAAAATTAATAGCGCTTGTTTTTCGCCCATCAATCGGTATCCTATACAATGAAGGCGAACTTGTGATGATAGCGTGATTTTTTTATTCATAAGTGAGCTATTACGATCAATAAAAAATCAAACTCGTCACTTTATCTCTCTTGCTCTCATCTTTCCATTGTTTATCCTCGTTAACAATCGAAGGCACTAAAGTGACATAAGTGGAGATTGATAGTTCTGGAAAAAACTTTAATCTTTCAATTATTCGGCCACGGTGTACGTGGGTCACGAGTGTTTCGTGAAGTCACGTGGCCATTCGACCAGTATGTATGTGCCCAATTTGGGAGATTTCCAGAAATTTGGCATGAGGTATAACGCGAGAGTTACTGGAGCTATAAAAATCGTTCTATACTCATTGGAATGGTCGTCGAAAACTCTCCAGCTGTACCGTTAGGCAAAAAAATTAGCTTTTAATTAGGAAATTAAGAAAAATAAAAATGATTAAAATTACAATAGTTGCTACGGAGTTTTCCCCTATAGTTACCAATCTGTTTTTCGGTGGGAACGTTCACAAATGTTCGTAATTATTCAAATCACAAATGGATAGTCTTCTTAAATCATTATTGAAGCGAAGGAATAATAAACCACTGTACAATCATTTGCAGCGTTGTTTTATTCTCTTAAGTTTTAAAAAATTATTTTCTTCAATACGGTTCACGTTTATTTGGTCATCTTCAGGGTTGGATAGCGCAATTTCTTCGTTCTACGATGCGGTTTAAAACAAAAGCGAGTTTTCATGCCGGAAATTGGAAGAATAATTAACGCACGGTTGATAAAAAATCGCCTTAGACTAGTTGTCTTCCCTTGTGTAAAAACTACCATTAGCTAGAACTGCGATTTCCGCGTTGGCGATTATCTCAATTAGCTCTTCATTATCTGTGAAAAATCGGGTAGCGAAGGCAAAGTTATCTCTCTGTTTATTCATGCGAAAGTTTCGCCTAATGGGTAAGCGAAGCGCGGCCTTCGATTTGCTTGAATTCTTTGAGTTTCTGTTTCGCAACTAGCTCAAAGATGGTGAAAATCATGTGCATGTGTCTAGCGAACTTGCCCGAGCCGGCGAAAGGTTTTGAGTTCGATGGTGAAATCGTTAACTCTATTATTTCTTGAAGAGAGAGGTTTCGCCGAAACTTTCTGCCAATAGCACGTGAGATACTTCATTCGAAACCGGCATAAGACCCTGAGTATAAACTAGATAGATAATCTGCTCTTTGTGGGCCTACGGGAGGTTTGAATTCGGATTGGCTATCGCGCAAATGATCGGTTTTCGCTTTTAAGCAACTTGCAAAGTTGAACCGTCGCAAAAAAAAAAAAAAAAAAAAGCTTAGGTCAACCAAAATACCGTATTCGACTTGTAAAATATATTATGGTATGCATGTTTATAGATTTTTGGACGCTGAAACGAATGAGACCATCCCGGGATCGATAGCTTTATGGTTTTCAAATTATCGCGGTTTTTGTGTTGCAAGATCGGAAATTTGAGAATTATGGCTCAGGGAATAATTTGAGACTTCAGAGCTATTAGTAACGTTCTATACTCACTCTCTTGAGCTATATCGTATGATTTAATTTTTAATGATTCTTATGATTTGATTTTTAATTTTTTTTTTTTGGGATGATAAATTAATAAAAGTAAAAACAACTAAAATTACGATAGTAGCTAAGGAGTTTTCCCTTATTTTTTCTGTGTTACCAATATGTTGTTAGGTGGAAACGTTAACAAATGTTCGAGATAGTTAATAACACAAGTAATAAATCCACTGTATAATATGATAAAATGATAATCCACTATACAATAATTTGCAGCTTTTTTTACCTGAGTCTGACTATAAAATGGAAATACTTAGCGCCCCATGTTCATCAAATTTTGTTTTATCGGTAGGTATTGAAATTTGATTCCAACGTAAGAGTTTTCATTTCTTAGTTCGATCTGTCTCCAATTTTGCTGATGAAAGATCCTTTCGAATCCGATCTCGACTTAATTCTTCTCTCAGTTTTCACGCCCTGTAAACCAAAGGCTGAGCAATTTAAATTCGGGCGTTCATACGCGTTCATTGGTCGCTAATTATAGGGATAAACCGCCGGTGATTGCCCAACTGTGAACGTCAGAAAGAACGTTGTGTAATAACAATGACACTGACGTACCCTTTGAAAATAAATAAACACCTTCGAGTGCATCTGAAAAAGCGAGCTGCAATATGAGGTTTTTCTTTTACTATATAGAAGAAAGTTCGCTGATGCGCTGCGAATTGCGCATTTCGTTCAACAATTTTCGCGCTATTGTTATCGATTTTGTTCGCTCATCAAACGTTTCCCTGGCCGTTTATTTTGCATCGCAAGCAGGTCGACGAAGCGTTTTTAGTGCCAAGGTTCCCCAACTCCGGCGAGATTTCGAAATATGTAATTACCTAAACGGTGACTTTGCCGTCACTGCAATTTCCACATATGTGATTTTATCGTGCTAAGTGTCACAGAATTTTTGTTCAACGCAAAATTTTCTTCTTAATTGTTTCCGCTTGAATTTTGTATTGTTTTACAAAATAATAGCTAATGAATGGGTTATCAAATAAATTGTACTCGATAAATAAATTATTTTCCCTCCTAATAACTTGTGATATTATAAGTGCTCTGAATTTTGTGTTTTTAACATTTTCTGAACGTCTATTTCAAATTAATTTACCTGTATTCATATTTATTATTGGGCATTTCCCGTCCAAAGCTGTTTTACTTTCTTTTTTCAACACCAAATATTTAATTGATTTTCGCGATAATTTTTGATGCGCCAAAATTACAATGGGTTTTAGCGAAAATATAATTTATCAATTTCAATTAATTGGTAATAAAATTATAATGATTTTTATTGTTCAAAAATACTTATTTCGGGAATTCGACTAGCGAGGCGTAATTATTTCGGTCGCTTGAGCTGAGTTTTTGACAATTCCACAATATTGTTCAACCGTTGAACCTGTCAGACTCGGTTAGTGAATAGGTTACAGCGGAGGTTATGAATAAAACATTTCTCACACAACAAACGCTCACTCGGGCATAGCGAAACGCTGCTGTCGGTCTCATGAACAGGAAATAATTTTTCTTTTACCTAGTTGTCGATTTTTTTATACTATTCCACAATACGCATTATTTTGTAGCTGTTGGAAAATGGCAATTTTCAGTAGAGAATGGTGAAACAAACCCTTTTTTCCCCTAGAAAATAATATAATTTTTAATTGGTGAAATGAGGAGAAAAATGCCGTCAAAAGCGAGAAAAATTCTATTGGAGTTGAAATTCGCTCGTGTAAAATTCAATCCTAACTTGAAACTAATAGATTCCTGTCTATCGAACCGAATCGAATTTCGATGAAATTTATTATTGATGGACGCCTTTTGTTTTGTGGATCCCTTACAAGATCGACGAATAACGTCAAGGGCATTCGTTCCTGCTATTTCCAATTCATTGCGTATCCGTGCGTTATTCCTCAGCTCGAATGCTCAACTCGATGGGCAGTCAGCATAATGTTTTCTGCATGTTTGCATAATTTTAATTTTTTTTTTTTCCCCAAATAAATTTATTTTTCAATGCGTACTTCTAACGTTACCAGACGACTTTTTTTTGCCCACGGACAAAGTTTTTTCAGTTGATAAAATTATTGACGCGATAGAAGAGGAAACGGGAAGTAATTTAGCGATGTAGGTAAATAAATACGTCGTATATTCGATTCAGATCGATGTCGTTGAAACGGGCGAACCGAGGGGAAGCCCTTGGCCTCAACGTGCCAGTCCAACTTGGACGAAATATCGCCTAGCAGTGCGAGATACTCATCTTAACTCGGTCAAGTTCTTTTTTTGCTCATCCGACCTTACAACTCGATTTTCAGCGTTTTTATCAATTCACCGTTGAGCGAAATTTGCGCTGAAAAAAGTGTTTGAAAATGGTTTATGTTTTAATCGCTAGGTGAGAAAGAAGAAGACCGTTTTGGTTTATTATTAGGTACCTATACTATTGTAAATATAATGATATAGAATAAATATTAATATAGTATTTATATATTATTATTGGTTTATTATTATTGTGTGTCCCTTGAAATTTAATGTTTGCCGTTCCAAGGCATATAGAATCCGATTGATTATCCAATAAAGAGCGCTGCAAATGATTGTACAGTGATTAATTATTCCTTTGATTCAATAATGATTTGAGGAAAATTTTTATATTTCTTAATTTTCAAATTAGAGGGTCAATTTTTCGTAAAATGTTACAGCTCAAGAGAGTGTTTTTGGAGTATTCCAACGAGTATAGAGCGATTTTTATTGCTCCCAAAATTCTCGAGTTTTGCCAAATTTTTGAAAATTGCGCAAATTCTGCACGAAAGCTGGGACAACTCGAGAACCATTGACCCCGTGATGGTCTCATTCGATTCAGCATCCAAAAATCTATAGAAATTCATACCAAATACCCCTTTTTCTGAACAACGTTGGAAAATACGAATTTTCTCCCCCGTCAAAACCCCTCAAAAATACCCTTACAATTTTTTTTATTGGATACTATTCTGATTCTACATTCTGTGGAACGTAAAAATCACATTTTGAGGAGAGGTTGGAAATTTTTCGATTTCAATGGTTTATTATTGAAAAATAAAGCAAAAAAAATCTCTCTGTACGCTGTCATCACTTTTCTGAAGAAACTAGCGTAGCCAAAATTCTTGAAATTTTCACCTCAATTTTAAGGGTATTTTTGGGGGTTTAGAGAGTCATAAAATTCATATTATCCAACACTTCAGACAAGGGTGTATTTGGTATCAGTTTCTCTAGAAATTGGACGCTGAATCGACGCTTCAGTGGTATTCGAGTTATCTCAACTTTTGTGTAAAGTTCTCGAGATTATCAGAAATTTGGCATGAGAGAATTTTCGGAGCTATAAAAATCGTTCTATGCTCGTCAAACACTCTGCAGATGTATCGTTAGACGAAAAATTTAGCTTTTAATTTGTGAATTGAGAATTATAAAAATGATTAAAAACTACCATAGTTACAACGGAATTTTCCCTCATAGTTAATTCTGCTGTTAGGCGCGAACTTTCACAAAAATATTCCGGCAAGTTATCATCACAAATGGACGGTCTTCCTAAATCATAATTGAACCAAAGGAATAATAGACCACCGTACAATCATTTCTAGCGTTTTTTATCATTCTCATACGGTTTACGTTAGTTGGGCATCTTCAGAGTTTTATCGCTCGAAAACAAGTTTTCATGCCGGAAATTGGAAGAATAGTTAACGCACGTTGATAAAAAGTTTTTTACGAGCGCTCTTGCCTCTCCTGGCCTCTCTAACTAGGGCTATTAAAATGCCGTGAAATAGTGCGGATTTTTCTGTTGTCAAGAAAAATTCGGCGCACATGTTGATAAAAAATTGCACTTTTACATCCACAGGTAAGCCGATCGATTTTTCATCGGCTGTCGTACGACGAAAATCGAATGTACAATAATGTAATGCTCTCACGTTTCTGTTGCAGGAAAACAATAAGAGCGGCCTACCGAGGCGACCTTCGTTTGAAACGTTGAAGCGTGAATTTCAACTCTCGGATTGCTTCGATTTGGTCAAAGCCGGCGTTGAAGCTATAATCGAAGATCAAGTAACGTCGCGATTCGAAGCCGAAGAGCTCAAGGTAAGCATTTTTTTGGTTTATTATTCAATAATAAACCATTGTAGTCGCCCAAGAAAAAAAATTTTCTAACCCCCTCAAAATTTGATGTTTTTCGTTTCAAGGCATGTAAAATCCGAATATCCAAAAATAATAATTTTGTCAGTCCGCCGTAGGCCGTTAACACTTTTCCGGCCAAACCGTAATAGCTAAATTCTTGAAATTTTCACCAAAAATCAATCTCGGTCTTACGACGGCCCAATTCTTGAACCAACTTGCTAGCTCAATTATAAGGATATTTTTGGGGGTTTTGAGGGGGAGAAAATTCATATTTTCCAGGGTTTTTCAGAAAAATGTGTATTGGGTATCAATTTCTATAGATTTTTGGACGCTGAATCGAATGAGACCATCGCTGTGTCGATAGCTTTATTGGTTCTCGAGTTATCGCAGCTTTTGTGCCCAATTTGGGAGATTTCCAGAAATTTGGCATGAGGGTAAAATTCGAGAGTTTTTGGAGCTATAAAAATCGTTCTATACTCGTTGGAATGCTCGTCGAACACTCTTCAACTATACCGAAAGGCGAAAAATTCAGATTTTAATTAGGAAATTAAGAAAACTAAAAATGATCAATATTACAACTGTTGCTACGTGAAAAGTGATCGGAAAAAAATCGGAAATTTTTTTTTAATAAGGGAACACGCATGAGCTTGTAATTTTCGCATTGTGATTTTATTTATTTATTTTTAAATTATCCAATTAAAAGTTGAATTATTTGCAAACGATACTGCTTAGAAGAGTGTTTTATGAGCATTCCATCAAGTATAGAAAGATTTTTATAGCTCTACAAATGATTCGAGTTATACCATCTTGCCAAATACCTCAAAATATCGAAAATTTTCACACAAAACCTGCGATAACTCGAGAGCCGTTAAAGCTATCGACTCCGTTATGATCTCATTCGATTCAGCGTCCAAAAATCTATAGAAATCGATACCCAATACACCTTTTTTGAATGAATTTTCTCCCCCTCAAAATACCCTAAAAATTCAAGTAGCGATTTGGCTAAAGAATTGAGCCATTACCAGACCAAGAATTTTTGTGACCTTAAGAAAAGAATGAGAGTTGGATGTGTTCAGTATTGAATTATAACGACGAGTTTGTTGTATCAAGAGCGGAGAAATAGACGACGAACGAGTTGAGTTTAATAGAAATTATATACTTGGACATTTGAACTACGAGTATCTTGAATCTTATCTTAAAACTATCAATAAATTATCCAAGTTGACGTTTTAGTCGTTAAAGGAATCGTCAGATTGACAATCGATCTGTTGATATATTTGAAACAATGTTGCCAACGTAGCATTAGGACGAATTTTGTTCTTCAATAAAGAAATAAACGTTTTCAATCGAAATTATATAGGTACATGTGGTACAGACGGTTGAGATGCAACGATGAAACTGAAACTTTGTGTCTTTTTGTAACCTGACAGATAAATAAAATACATAATTTATTCCACTTCTTTGTTCGCTGTCCAATACTTTCATCGTTAGGTGATATCAGATATTCGATCACGTTCAGCTCGGTTGCTCACTAAACCGAAAATTCATTGACAATTATTAACCATGATAAGTGCAATGTTATTTCCTGTTGACTCCCAGGGCAACGCTGAGTTTGATTTATCATTCAATTACAAACGTCAATTCGTATTCTCATAAATGTCAGTTCTTTGAATTATAATGAAGCAAATTGTAATGAACCTGCGTACAATCATCCGCAGCGTTTTTCTTGGATTTTAAAAGTGACCGTGATGACAATTAGAACTTTGAGCTATCATTGGCAAGCCTGTCGAAATGTTCTCTCCGTTTGGTTATTTAATTTCTTAACGCCCAAAACGATCACACGCTTCAAATTCGCAGGAAAGGAAAAAATTTGAAAGTGGACGCGAAAGTGCTCATGATAATGATGATAAGAGCAAAGAACTTCGATCTCCTTAATTAATCACAATAATCACTCAAGTGGAACTCCTAATTCAGCTCGTGTAGGTGTAATAGTAGAGCAAGACAATGTTTTGCTCTAGAGTGATTGATTGGAGTGATTTAAGATTTATCACGGTCTGACGGATAATCTAGGGTATACCAACTCTGAATCTTTAAAAAATCAGTGTTGCCTTGAGAGTCAACAGGAAGAAAGTAACAGTGTTCCTCAACTACTCAGCCCTCTTTCACTTTTCACCCTCGATCAAAAAATTACATGAATTTTAAGGGAATGTTTCCCCAGTAATTGTGCAAAATTAGCCGTTTCCAGATTTTGGATAACACATAGTACTTCCGAGATATAAGCGTTCAAAGTTTTTTCTATTTTGATTTTTACAGGCTATTAGAGTCAATATTTTTTTACGTTGGAGGGCTTAAAATGTTCGTTATGGCAAGCAGATGCCGCTTGATTTTTTTGATATCGGGTCACACACCGTACCTCCACGTTATGAGCCTTCATCACGATTTAGCTCGTAACGACCTAGCGGTTTAGCTCGTTTGTATTTTGATTTTTAGAGACCGCAAAAATGAATATATTTTAACGCTGAGGGACTTCAAATGTTTCTATGTGACAGCTGAATATCGCTTTATCTTAAAATCGCGACCACTACCATTTTTACTTTAGAAGCATTTTCTTTTTTGGTAATTTTTTTTCTTTTCCTTGTCGTCGCATTTATTGATGTCCAGGTGACTCATTCTCAATTTTTTTTAAATTTTCTTGCAGTCGTGGAATCTTCTGACAAGAACGAATCGTCAATATGAGTTCATCAGTTGGAAATTGTCGTTCATGTGGGTCGCAGGATTTTTTATTCGGTATTCATTCCTCCTGCCGATGCGAGTGCTCATCTGTTTCTACGGAGTAAGTGAATTATGTTTAGTTATTTACGATGAAGCTTTTTATTTTTTTCTGAAAAATTCTTATTACAAGGCATCCTTCTCCTTATTCATTTTATATTTCCCGAAAAAGGAGCTTACCTTAATATTTCAATCTGTTGAATGAGGATTCGGTTGAGTTTATAATGTCAATCCACTATCCGTGATTTTATTTCATAATTCTTTGCGCTACCAGGTCCTCTGGTTGACAGTATGCACTGCCATCGTAGGCTACCTTCCTCCTGGCGGGCTCAAGCGGTGGGTCAATCGAAAAGTCTCGATGATGTGCTTCAACGTCCTGTCGTCAGCTCTGTCGTCCGTCATCACTTACCATAACCCGGAAAATCGGCCGAAAAAGGGCATTTGCGTTGCCAACCACACGTCACCAATCGACGTCCTTGTCCTCATGTGTGATAATACTTACTCACTGGTAATTGCATTTTTTCGCGTCCCGCTGGTGGTGAATTACAAAATACCTACTAATTTTATCATTATAAATTTAAATTCATAATTTATTCAAAATTAATAATATAAATCTAATATTATATTAAAGAGACAAAAAGGAATAATAATGTTTATCAAAAAATAATATTTTTTATTTACAGGTTATTATTTATTAAAATAGGGAGAAATCAGATTATTGTCCCCCTACTAATACATTTTAAATATTAATTGTATTTTTATTAATTATTTTAAATATATCCATCTCTCTATAGATATATTGAATATTTTAAATGTATTATTACCACTCGTTTCATCGATTTACTGTTTAATTTTAACCGACTTGAAAACGAAGAGCTCATTAAAGTGGACTAGCGTTTTTTTTTTTTTTAAATGAGTAGTCCACTGGCATTCCCTGCAAGTCCGATCGACTTTCGTGTAAGGATAACTATCCTGGTAGCTCCTGTAATTTTTTAAATCAAATCCGCCCGCTAATAACGACCCCAAATTCGGAGAAATGCAGGAAAACGTGATTTTCTTGAAAAAAGCATCTCTGACTTTGCAGGCGTATAACTTTTAGAAATATTATTAGATTAGAATTTATTGTTTTTGACGTCAATTTGTTCATAAGCTCATCTTTTTGTTACATTTTCCGATATGGCTTGTAGAGAAAAAATGTAACGAAAAATGTGACAAGGATTTTGGACGTTTTTTTGAGCGCCATTTTCAACCGTTTTTGGAAACACAATTATTCTTGTTATTGATGGTGTACAATAACAAGAATGATAGAATTAATTAATTAAGTTCTACGTATTAATGATAGAATAATTCAAATTTCTATTGGTCTATGTTTGAGACTCCATAACTGCTATACCAAAATTTGTTCTTTTCGTTGTTTGTGGTCCAAAAACGTTGGCCGACTTGATGTTTTTTATTGATTGAACACAAACAAAATACTTATCAGGCCGTGTTTTAAACGAATTATTTTTAATATTAATAATAGTGCAAGAGTACTTAGGCAATATTTTTTTTTTTTTTTTTTTTTTTTTTTTTTTGTGGATTTGTCGCTTTTTTTGTTCTTCGTTGTTGGGGTTGAGGGGAAATTTTAGAAAATAAGCCAGACTTGGCCGTGGATACCTTGTAATGGTGGTGTAAGTTAGACTACCGGATATGTAACCTAGTACCTCCATGATGTATTTGAAAGTATCGAGATGAATTGTTTATATAGGAAGCCCTGATGATGCCCGAATGGGCGAAAGTGCTTGGCAGGCCAGCTATAAAAAACAGGGGAACGGGTCGCCGTGGTTTTCTCCCCCTCAACCCCAACAACGTTGGACAATATTGTTGTCATTGAAAGATTTGAATTCAGCGTTAAATTTTCAATAAAATTATGCTTTTGAATGCCAAATAGTTTCGTTATGGACGCCAACTTTCAGTAAGTTTTGAAAATTTAGTTCGTGTTGTCTCATTCAGTGTAATTCCCTTGTAGATCGGTCAAAGGCATGGCGGGTTTCTTGGAGTTCTCCAGCGCGCTCTGGCCCGAGCTTCTCCTCATATCTGGTTCGAGAGAGGGGAAGTCAAAGATAGAGCTACTGTTGCCGACAGGTATATTAGAAACTTATTATTCCATTAAATATAACGACGAAGCGATTATTTAATCAACTTTGTAAATAAATCAACATCAACCCATGAGTAAATATTAGCGCTTGAATTAATCTCAGTTTAAAAGAATTTCATGGAACTATGTGCTTTCAGTTGACTCTAGGATAGTTATTGAAAGTCGTATTACATCAATATAATTTCTTAATCAGCAAAAGCAATGTGGACAAGATGACAGTTATGAAATAATAATCATATTCTTTAATCCGATCGCATTCAAGAGTCTGACACTGGAATTTTTCAACACCTGAACTCTCCTTTTCAATCCAGTTACTCGAGCTTCCTCTCGGCTCCTTTTTTCATCGAAGCTTCACTAATATTTGCTTTAATCTGAAATTCCTATGACTATGAACTTTTAGGAAAAATCGTTTTGACTTTTTTAAGGATGAAAGCTCACGTTGAAGCGCCTGACAACCCTCCAATCCTTATATTCCCTGAAGGAACCTGCATCAATAACACGTCAGTTATGCAGTTTAAAAAGGGAAGTTTCGAAACTGGCAGCGTCATATACCCTGTCGCCATCAAGGTATTTCCTAATGTTCAACTATAAACTATTGCGATTATTTGTTAAATCATTGTCTATTTTAACAGGATTTAGGAGAGTGGGGTTGCCCCGGTCGCTTAGAATGTTTAAATCTTAGCCTCTATGGGGGAAAATGCTTCACTTAATTGTACAGTGGGTTATTATTCCTTTGCTTCAATTGTGATTTTAGAAGACCACCCATTTATAATACCAACTTGTCCGATCATTTGAGAACGTTTCCATCTAACAGATTGGTAACTATAAGGAAAACTCCGTCGCAACTATAGTCATTTTAATCATTTTTCTTTTTCTTAAGCCGCGTTTACACCGGAGTTAACAACACGAGTTTTTAACATTTTTGTTATTAACTGATGAATAACAAAAGTCATTAACAAATGTTAACAACATTTTCTTTTGGCAGCTAGTTTTGTTATCAACAAAAGTTAAAAGTCTCTCCGCCATCTATCAACGCTCATGCTGTAGTTGGTACTGAGGGGCGACTGGCGCGCTCTCTCTGTGTAGCAAGATGCCGGGCGAGGGGGTTGCGGCGTCTTCCGAGGAACCTGTTGATAACAAAATTTAACGCGCTAAAAGAGGCATTAACTTGTGTTATTAACATTTGTTGAAAACATAACACATTTCCTTTGATCTT
This sequence comes from Tupiocoris notatus, assembly GCA_037159825.1. Classification (NCBI taxonomy): domain Eukaryota; kingdom Metazoa; phylum Arthropoda; class Insecta; order Hemiptera; family Miridae; genus Tupiocoris; species Tupiocoris notatus. The sequence goes on from JASJUZ010000052.1 coordinate 719,747, forward strand.
TACCGACTCTCGATGGATAACATAAATCATGTTAATAACAAGGAATTTTCTGTTAAAAACACGAGTTATTAACTTTTGTTAAGAGAATTTTTTTGGCGATTCAGTCAAGTTAATAACTTTTTGTTAAAAACTCGTGTTATTAACTCCGGTGTAAACGCGGCTTTAATCCTCAAATTAAAAGATAAATTATTTGCTTAACGGTACAGCTGAAGAGAGTGTTCGACGAACATTCACACGACTTTTGACCGATTTTTATAGCTTCAAAAACTCTCACGTAATACATTCATGCCAAATTTCTAAAAATTTCCCAAATTCTACTCGAAAGCTGCGATAATTTGAGAACCATTAAAGCTATCGACCCCCCGATGGTCTCATTCGATTCAGCGTCCAAAATTCTATAGAAATTGATACCTAATACATCTTTGTCTGAATAGAATTCGGTTATTTGTATTTTCTCTACCACAAAACCCCATAAAAATACCTTCAAAAACACAATTTTAGGTTGCTATGCTCCCATTTGACAAAACTTGACTTGTATTTGAGTCTCCTGGCTCGTTTATCAATAACAGTTGTTGTAAACTAACGTTGCGGCCTTCTGATTTTACAATTGGTTATACCTGTTACCGACTCAAACATGGAAGTTCTGTGTGATCTATGCACACCACTGGTTTATTGAATATTCGGATTCTACATACCTTGAAACGTAAAACATCAAATTTTAAGGGGTGGACAATTTTTTTCTTGGCCGATTACAATGGTTTATTATTGAATAATAAACCAAAATTAATTCTCAATACCCGGTTCGCTTCGAAATCTATTAAAATTCAAGTATCAAGCTCAATTTCGGCTCAATCGCAATGTCTGGACTTACCGCTGCAGCTAAGTTTTCCCAAATTATGTCCGCAATTCTTATTCGGCAAGGTCCCTGCTTCAATTACACAAACTAATACATTTTTACCACTGGATATAGTAAAAACATGGAGAACTAATCAATTTTATACTCACGCTTAGCTTTGGTCATGGAAACTTGCAGATCGTGTCAATTGTAAAAGTGAGAAAGTTTTCATTTCGTGTATTTTATTCGCTTGCAGGTCTACAATATTTGCCTTGAGCCTTAAAATAAGTCTGTTTCCATCCTAAAACACAGACCGTAGCGACCCTGACCTTTCATACCTTTTGAAACGATAACTGCGAAGAGATGTGAAGTACCTTGAGCAATAACGCAATTTTTGTTTTCCTTTCAGTACGATCCCAAATTTGGCGACGCATTCTGGAACAGCAGCAAGTATTCAATGATGCAATACCTTTACATGATGATGACATCTTGGGCAATTGTTTGCGAGGTCTGGTACCTTCCGCCGATGCATCAGAATGAAAACGAGACGTCGATAGATTTTGCGAATCGCGTCAAAAGCGTAATTGCTCAGCAAGGCGGCCTCGTCGACTTGATGTGGTTGGTTTTTTCGTTTCTACAATCAAGAATACACATAAGCCTGTATTTTGACAGCTGCGTAGCTTAGCTTTTTTCATGTTTCTCATGCTGCCCTCTCTGCTCTCGTTAAGTATCCTATCCTAGCTGGTTTGAGTAAAAAGATTCGAGCGAAGGAGGTATCTTTCAAAAGTGAACATGTCCACTTTGAATCAGAATTGTTTTTTCACAGATTCTGGTATGAAAGCTTGAGTTGTACATTTAGCCGAAGCATTTTATTCAAAACTTAATATTTGACAGTCTAATTGCACCTTAAACATAGGCGTTTCTGTCAAAAATTAATGTTTCATATTTGCGACTTTCCAGAACTCAATGCCTTTTTGTCCCATCAAAACTGAACATGTCCCCCAACATTTGCTAGACGCTGGTGATCTGTCTCTTTCAAAACTCCTTTAGGCCACGTACAGATTTTCTGTAGTCTTTCATCGGTTTCGTACTATTTACTCACTTCCGTCTGAAGATGGCAGAACTTACCGTGAAGAGTCATTTAGATCGGTGCCTCTAATAGAGTGGTTTATGTTCTAAAAGTTCTGTTATATAAATGAAATATACCAGTGCAAAATAAGAAATGTTCACTCCATTTCATCGGTGTGCTAGTAGATTTTCTGTCATAATGTTCGTGTAGCAGGTGGACAATAATAAAAGAACTTGCTTTTATGATAATAATTTTTATTCAACTTTAAAGAAGCAGCACAACGAAGGCAGTCACCGGTGATAACCGTATTGTTATCTTATTGGTCCAATTTTTTTTTTTTTTTTTTTTTTTCCATTCAGTGGCTAGCGCTGTACACTATACAAATTTTTCATTTTTCGTTTGAATTAATTGAAAAATAGTGGACGAATTTGAAGAAAGAAAAATATGAAAAAATTAAACTTGGTAATTTGGTAGTCCTTAGCGGACAACACATCTACACTGCTGGAAAGGTTAATTCGTTATTGGTTAATTGAGTGTATGCCGCATTATTCTCAAAAACTAATAGAGTGGTTTGACAGCGACTGGTTTGATAACCGTGTAGGTATGTGATGCGTCCGCTTTTGCTTGTGCTCTATTTGCCTACCATTAAATGGTTTTTACACACTAATGGTTGGGTCTAAATGGTTGTTCACAAATTTTCTGTATTTGTGCTTTCCCTTTCGATTCGCTATTTTTCTAGTTTTAAATAGTAGTTTGGGAGGGATATCAATAATATTTAATATTGATATTTTGGTTCCAATATTTGATATTTATTATCAATTCAACAATAACTTCTTTTTTTTATATCAGATCAGGGTTAAAATGTGATTGTTTAAAAAACTCGAAGTCCTCAACATCAGTCGAAAACAACTTAGATGACAGTTCCAATACCAAGATTTTTGAAAAATTATTTGTTGAATTATTATTGGGTACAGAACATTAAAACGTACCAGGCTAACCAAAGAAATAATGTAGAAATGCGGCATTCACTCAATTAACCCTTCCTCCCAGCTGTGTCCGCTTAAAATTACCAACGTTTTATTTTCATATTTTTCTTTCTTCAAATTCGTCCACTATTTTTTTCAATTAATTTAAACTAAAAATGAAAATCTACTAGCATTCCGATGAAAGGGAGTGTGAAACTTTATTATTTTGTACTGGTCTATTTCATTTACTTGAAAGAACTTTTTAGAACATAAAACTGAAACAAAAATCGAGCGATTTAGAAAATCTAGCGAATATTCAACATTAAAAATATAATAAACAATACGTACAAACTTTGCATTACGGACTGGATTACCGAAAAATTGAATAAACCCTCTTACTCTTTTCAATGTCGTACCTTCAATATTATCGAATATCAGTCATTTACGCCGGTATAATATTGTTATCGATATTGATCTTTAGGACTTAATGCGTAGAGTGCAGCTCTTATCAGCCCTAATAAGGTCTAGCTAAGGAAGACAGCCAAGTCTCCTGATGGGCATATTTGTATAATACTTGAATTTTCTCTTTTTCAGGGATGGGCAATTGAAGCGAATGCGAGCGAAGAAAGAATGGAAAGAGAAACAACAGGAGGAGTTCAGCAAACGGCTCAAAGTCGATTGAAAGGTCAATATGAATTCGGCGACTACACCGCGCATCATGATATAATGATGCATATTATCGATGGAAACCAAGAACACGAAATATTATTTTTTAATTGTTTGTTTTTCTATTTGAAATCAGACTGAGCGCGATGTAATGTAGTAATACGTGATACGTTCTCGTCCCTTGGTATCGATATTAGTGCCTGATACTCGCTTTGAACGCTTGCTGTTCGAGTACGCCATAGTAATGTGAAATATTTTTTAAACGTTCGTATAGAGTGATGTTGGTTGATCGTCGAAAAGCAAGCGTTCGAATATCACATGTGCCCCGATTATTGTAGCTTGCATTTGATAATGGTAGGTTCGCCAACGAATATTCTGTTTCATACTAAAAATACATTCTCGCCAGTTGGAGGTTCGTTTAATTGACGAGTGAATAAGTTTGGCAGGATCCCTCGTCCTGAAAAGCTTTATCCGTTTACTGCAGTAAATTTTTCATCGGTCTGCCGAATAGTAAAAATTTTCATTACGTCTAATAATTTTAATTAGTTTGCTTTACGCTTGTACAAGAGTTGAGCAAATAATTCTCTGCGGGATCGATTTTTTTTCTCCAATGAATTAGAATGAATTTTATTTCTAAGTAGCTACATAGGAATAAAAACGAATTAAAAGTCTAATGCGATGAATTTTTCTACGCTGTTGTTTTCCGAAGACATAACGGATCATTTTCAACGTTTTGTACAATTCGTTTTTATTTTAATTGTCCTATAGGAAAATTGAAAATTGTTTCGCTCATAAAAGTCGAGCTTGCCTTCGAAAATGCTTTATTTGAAATTCTTTTGGCGAATCTACCCAAGTTGAGGGAAACTTGAAATATCCCGCCGCTTCAATTTCACTATTCGAGGGTGGTAATTTTTTTCTAATAAAAAAAAACGAAGAATAATATTAATATGAAGTTAATTCTAAGTTTACAAAATAGATATTTATTTTTCAATTGTTATTAATTTATTCGCTTATCGTTCAAGTCTAAGTTAACTAAGTTGTAGCAAGAAACTACTGTGTACGCTGTCCTAGTACGATTCGCATTTGAGTTTTAAGTAATGCTAGTCGTAAGTTATTGCCGAAGCACCTCTAGCTTGAGTTCGTCTTCTGATCGCTTTCATTTTAGTTCGAACTCTCTCCAATCGCATCCTATTTAGTTAATACTCGGTTTATACAGGGATAAACGATACACGTTTATTATTCAGAATTGCCTCTGCTTTAATCATATCTTGCGAGAAAGATATCAATGTCTGGTTTTTAGTATATTCTTTTTTCTTATTCTGCAAATTTTATTCGATACTACACTATTACGCTGTATCGATACCAAAGTGCTATTATCGAATGGAAAAGTATCAGTACCTACAATCGATATCGTTTATCCCTCGTTAATGGTTGTAGCGAAGGAGGATCGTACTTAAAACAATTACATAAATTCTATAACAAAATAATCGACCTCTGAATACTCGGAACGCACGAATATTGCCTTGAGATTACTCTGTTCAATTGACTAGTCAAACATTCGGGAAATCTTGATTTTTTTTTGTTTCGTTCGCACATTTCTTTTGGTAATTTTTTTTTTTTTAACAGAACCCCAAGCGCCATATCATGTATTCTAGAGGATGCCATTAGTTTAATCTCTGCATCTCTCCCACCTGATGCCATTTTTTGTAAATCACCAAAAAGGAAAAAAAAGGCTCTCTGTTTGTTTCTCGTATCATTGCAGAGAGCAGTTACAGTTTTGTATATCGAGCAAAAATGAACTGTATGATTGATTTTGAATGTATGATTTTATAATATAAAATGTTGTTATATCTTTATTCATTTTCTAGTGTCCAGTTAGAACATAACTGGATTTTGAGAGACGAACAGGTTAACGGATATTTCAGAAAACTGAGAGAATGTAGAACGCTTTAATAATTTTGCATTGGGATTCAAGCGTGAATTGATCGGCGCAACAGGTTCTTCGGTTCGCTACCTTAATTGTTAAAGCGACTTAAGCGTTATCAAATCAATTGAAACGGAAGTTCCCTATTTAAAAATTATTTTTGAAATGCGAGCATTGATTGTCAGCCGATTCAGCGAATGGGTTTTCCCCCCTTTTTTGTACCGAAGTTTGCGCTTAGGTTGAGGTGTTCACTAGCGCCAGTGATTTCTAGATATTTGATTACTGATAACTCTGATAATAAACTTAGTGTTGTACGTGTAAATTTAATTTCTTCGCCTTGTGGTCCTATTAAATGTGTCCATTTCTGCTACACTGGGAAAACATTGATCAACGTTCGTTTCAGGGCAAAAACTGTTTATTTCAACTGATTGAAAAATAGCGGTAACAGATAGGTTTGTTTTACCGTGGTTACACTGATAACCAATATCCCTTCATTTCAACTGTTCAACGATCGAAAATGAGCTGCTGTTGAAGCTTTCAAGTGTTAACCGACAACAGTTGTCAAAACGAGAAACGGCTAGAAAGCCAAATTCAAGCGGTAACAGAGTCATCGCGAGTACTTTAGTTGTTGCGAATGTTTCATTGGGAGATTTTCTTTTTTTTTTCATGGAAAAAATCAATTGAGAAAAAAATCGTTTTCTTTCCGTTAACATTACTGTCAGGGTCAGATTTGCTCTGAGTTCACCTTCTAACTTGGCCGTCCACTTATCCTCTAAGCCTTGCCCAAAGAATTAGCTGGCCGAGCACTTTCGCCCATTCGGGCATCCTCAGGGCGACGTGGAGCCATAGGGTTCCCATGGACTCCCATCGGATGAAGAAAATCGAACCCACATCAACCACATGAAGAGGAATACAAAAACGATCAAACCCATGTCAATTCTGTGTAAATATTTCATCGCTATATCACAATCGATTCAGATAGGTTGCCTCCGTTGATTTTTTTCTCGTCAACAATTGAGAAGAAAAAAAAACCTCCTCCAGTTTCTATTGAAATAAACTTATACCTACTTGCCCCGTTAAATTTGTCGTCAAAGTATTTATCCATGGTCAGTTCCACAAAGCAACTTGACAATACGTTAACATTCTCAGTACACGTTCTGTCAGTACACTTCTGCATTTTACTCATTATCTGCTCATCACATTATCCAAGATGGACGATCCATTTCAATCCGTATACAAAGGTGATTTCATCTGGCCTTACATTTCTCCCATTATCTTCAAGTGAGTTAATTGATAATAAATAATGGTAAATAAAAAAGTCAAAATTATATGAAAAAAAACTGAAAAGGAAGAAATAACAAAAATGATCCAACTGCACATTTTAAGGACTACTTTACCACTCCTGTTGATCTGACCTATTCTCGATTGATAATAAAGGAAATAATTATTTCCCGAATGATTGAACGACTTCCTTTTCAAATCTCGCCTCCACAATAGTAACATTTTTGAGTCTGCTTCTCTGGCAGAATGACTACCAGAAATTTACATTGAGGTGATGTGACAAATAAATTTGAATTGATTATAAATTATATTTATTTTTGTTATTTTTTCCTTGTCAGAGTTTTCTTATAGGCAAATAGTTTTGAAGTGTGTTTTTTTTCTTGAATTTTTATTTTTCCCTTTTTAGTGAAATGCAAACCAGGACATTTGAATCATCAGAATTAAATCTTTCTTCATAAAATTTGTCCAAAGTTTCTTTATTGAGTATTTGTCACTTACTGCTCCGACCGTAACAAAACTTATATATTTCGGTTGAGCACTAAAGTTCTCTAATTATTAATTACTTTCAATATTAATGAGGTTGAACGACTAGAATAATCCACCTCGAAATTGACGATCACTTTGAAAACTCTAAAATTATTTATTTCACCTTTGTTGGTTATAGAAATGCACAATTCTTTATTTTCACTAGTGATAATAAGAGTTTATAATTTTCTCAAGCCTACTCGGACCGAATGAGACAATCCGAACCAAATTTCAGAAATTTACCTTTTCAGTGCTTTATAATGCAAAATGCCATCAAAACTACGCTACTCGTTGATAATTCAATGCTGAATTTGAATCATTCAACAAAAATACTACTAATAAACGAAGTCAAACTAGAATATATTCTTTTCCTTCTCGTCGCATTTCTTGATGTCCGGGGGTTGTGAGGTGGAGAAAAATATTAATCGAATCCAGGCTCAGCTTATTTTCCAGTAAATTATTTTATTTCTATCTCTTCCGTAGACCTAGAGAACCGGACTGCACACCTGTCAGCGATGGCAAATCGAAGAATTTACTCAACAAAATATCCTGCCAATGCGATCGCCATTCGTGGTCGCCGCATTTCGAAAGAGCTCGCCACCTTCAAATGAAAGAAGATGCATTTCGAGAGGCGATGATAGCCGTGGCTGCCCAGGTTTGATGAAAGATTTAATCGCAAATTTGTCGTCGAGAGAATACGACAGTTTTTGGTTTATTATTCAATAATAAACCATTGTAATCGCAAAAAAAATTTCTAACCCCTCTAAAAATTTAATTGTACTGGGTTGTTGAGGGGGAGAAGAACCAGGCGACATATTCTCCGATTTTTTATTTTCTGGCCGAGTACTTTCGCCCCTTCGGGCATCCTCAGGGGATGCCCCTGAGGCTGTGGTAACCTATGGTTCCACATCGCCCTGAGGATGCCGGAAGGGGCGAAAGTACTCGGCCAGAAAATAAAAATTCGGAGAATATGTCGCCTGGTTCTTCTCCCCCTCACCAACCCAGTACAATGAGAGATGCGACGACTCAACCAAGTAAAAATTTAATGTTTTACGTTTCAAGGCATGTAGAATCCGAATATCCAATAAAAAAAAAATTCTGTCTGTCCGCCGTCAACACTTTTCAGGCCAAACTATAATAGCTACATTCTTGAAATCTTCACCAAAAATCAATCCCGGTCCTACAACGGCCCAATTCTTGAACCGCGTAGCTAGCTCAATTTTAAGGGTATTTTTGGGGGGTTCTGAGGGGGGGAAATTAATCTTTTTCAGTGTTTAAAAAAAAGTGTACCTATTTGGTATCAATTTCTATAGATTTTTGGACGCTGAATCGAATGAGACCATGCCTTCGTTTTCGAGACCATGTCTGCATTAGACATAACTGATCAATCACAATCCCGTCTCGCATTCAAGCACTGCAGCATAGAATTAGACGATATAGTGAAGTTACAAACTCATCACCAATAACGCACGTTTCAGAGATCTGTCCTTGAAAAAGAAATAATAGAGCATCCGTGTACCGATTCAGAAGACGTGGTCGCTTCGCTTTACCAACTCAACTACGCTAAAAAGAGTACGATTTTTCTACCTGCAGTATCAGTAGACAAATGAAATTGGAAATGTTTTTCCATCGATAGAGAAAATTCGTCATATTTTAATCAATTTTTTCCTACAACATAAACCCTTTGCGCAGATTTCCCTGTAGTGCCGTACCGGCCAATGATGGCAGATCACGACGACCCGGTTGTGACTCCGGTGGCTATGCTCAAAACCGGTTTGGATAATGTTGGCTATCGGGATCCGAGCGAATTCAGAAAAGTCGCTATCAAAGTTGAAGAAGCCGGAGCTCCGCGGCATATAACGTTCCAGAAACGTAAGTCTCAAACTGAGCGATTGAAAAAATATCACTTCCTTCGGCAAGAAATTTCATGAGTTGATCACAGATGGCGGTGGGATGAGAGTAGTGATTTGATCCATTAAATGGACTATAATGATGCTCAAATTTCGAGCCCTTGCCCACTATCCCGTATTAGCTCTAATTATTCAAGTCTAATAATGGTTAAACGAGTCGGATTATGATTGCACTTTGTAATTTTCCAGAACCGCAAGATGAACCGCAGTTCAGCCTCAGAAGCGAATATCAGGACACAGTGAGCAAAACTGGGGCCGAAACAATGAAAGCAGCATTGCAGTTTCACGAACCCTCATTGACAACACGCAGACGAAACCCTTGCACATGTTTATAACATTCGAATACATTGAAATAAATTACTCTTGCATTCATTTTCTCCAATCCATCAACGGGAAGCTAAATGATCATTAGTGGGAAAAAGATTGGG